>JAXCMG010000003.1:82384453-82415545 GCA_034642415.1 Podarcis siculus | reverse complement strand
GGTAGGGCAGAATGGTTGGATGCTGAACAAGCAACAGGCTTGCGTGAGAGAGAGGAAGAAGAGGCAGAAACACTGCAGGTACAGGACAGGCAGCTGCAGAAGAGGTGGGGACTTAGGTTGCAACAGATTAATAATAATGAATAATAATGATGTTATTATTTATACCCTGCCCTTCTGGCCGGGTTTCCCCAGCTACGCACAGGAGCCTGCCGGTCCTACTGTACACAGCTTCCCTTCTCCTTTGTCTCCAAGGGCACGAAGAGTTCAGAGCACAGAGAGCACCTCCCCAATGGAGTTCACAACTGCTGGGAAAAGAGCCAGACAGGAGGTACAGATTGTCAGTTCTGGCAACTGGTTTACCATGGCAATCTTGCCCATAGGTTTCTGTTTGTATTCTGTTTCCTTGAATAAATAAGCAACTTATTCTGATGGACCCTAGTCTCACATGTATGTCCATATTCCCTGAAACAATGCAGAATGCCATTTACAAGACCTCCAATCTTTTTTTTTTATTAAGGGCTGCGTGCTTAGAGATTGTGATACATTTATCATACCTTAATTGGTGGTAAAGGCCTGGAATCTGGAAGTAGGAAAAAATCTGGCTGAATGCAACAGACAGACAGCTAAGGGGAATGAATTAAAAAGGGCCTGTTTGATGGTACATGGTACCCATTTATAACCTATGTGGTCTAACGAAGTGGTCTAAACTTTCCAACTGATTCCCAGAAATCTATCTGCCTTGATCCAGTTCCAAGGCACCATTGGTCTTTGGGTTAGAGAACAAAAAAACTAAAGCAAAAAATGAGAAACGCATTTTCTTTATTGAAAGTCCTGATAATGATCTGGTCCCTTCATTTTAGTTGTGATATAAGAGTTTGCTGATGATCACCCAGTGTTTATTTTGTATCCTTACTGCAGTATGATTGTTGATGTTTGTTTTATATTGCTCTGCTTGTTTATATATCTCTTGCAAAAATAATTAAAACATTTAGGGGGTTTTTTGTTTAAAAATACCTTATCGAGAACTGTCATTTTGTTTGGTTGAAATCCAGCTAGTAGATTGGTATGAATTACAATTAAAGCTTTATGTCCTCCCTCCGTTCAGTTTGAGAGCTTAGGAACTAAGCCAGCAGTTCTTAAACCACTTTCCTACACAGATAATTCAAAATTGCTGGGGGGTCTCGGCTGACCACTTACCAAACTCCCCCCCCCCCTTCAGCACTAACACTATTGTCAAAACTATCACTATATTGTGAAAATCACAGCCCCAGGCTGGGGCACTGAGGTTACCTTTAACTGGTAGATTTCATGGGGGAAATTGGTACTGTTATAAAAATCACAGATCCTAAACCAGGGCTTTGGTGCCCTATTTGATAAACCTAGCCTGTGTCAAAATGGCCTAAATTTCCACTATCAGGAACAAATAAATCAAGTGCAGATACCCTAAACTCTTCCAAAGTATTTCTGTGGACCACCTGAATGGATCTTGTGCTCCATGGGATAGTTGCTTTGCTGGGTCAGACCTACGTGCATCCAGTTTCAAGCATATTTATAGAAAAGTAAATGCCATATTTTCTTCCTGGTAAGTATGCTGAAGTATGCTGGTTTGAGGCTCAGCATACTTGGGTATGATGAAGCTAATTGCTCCTTAGGTTGCTTCTAGGAATCTTCTATGCACCTCTCATGCCTAGTAGCCATTGATAAAATTATGAACATTGATTCATCTAATTCTAAAGAAAGCCATCTATGCTAGTGTATATCACCACATCTGTCAGCAATTAATTCCATTAATTAATTATGCATTGTGCAAACAAGTCATTTTAAAAATTCCTGAAATTAGCAACCTAAGCTGTAATCCTATGCACATTTTAAGATGTTACCATACCCCACTGAATTCAGTACAGCTTGCAGACTCAGGCCGCACATTTTACTCTATTTTCACAGGGAAGGAGGAATAAGTTTATTCACTTTCTCCATCATTTTATAAAACTCTACCATGTTCCTCCTTGGATATTTTTTTCCTAAAATAAAAGCTCCAGCCCCATAAGCCATTTTTTGTAGCAAGGCTGTGCCAACTCTCTGCAGGTTTTTAAGCAGTCCTCACTTGAAGACACACTTGTTCATTGCTGCTTTTATGGAATGCTTTTAACTGAGCTGCTAAAATAGTGGTGCTGTTTTCTTCTGATTATATTATGTTTTATTATTGTACTGGGCAACTTGCTGCAGTTTGTACATACTATTTTAAGGTTACTGGGAGTTTTAAAGTTTGTTATGTTGTTGCTGCATATTTCAGAACATTTTCCTGAAAAATGGTTCAATTTTTTTTAGATGAATACCTTTTTTATTGCCCCGTCCTAGATATTGATCAGACAATACAGTGCAAGTCTTTCTGTCTCCCCTCAGAAGTAAGTCACATTGTTTTCAGTGGGACTTACTCCCAGGTTAAGTGCTAACTGGATTGCAGCCTTTCTTTCTTGGGGCACCCACATTTGAATTCCTATTTGGATCCACTGGAAATGTCTTTAACTGCATTAGGATAGTGGATTCTGGATCTTAAGTATTCTTGTTTGTTACAGTTTATATTTTCTCTTTTCTCCAAGGAGCTCAGAGCTAAATACCGTACCCAACTCACTTCTAGTCCGTTGTGTTTAGGATTTCAGCCTTTTTGTTTTCACTTTCATTCTTTCCTGACAAAGTTGGGCACAAACCAGCCAAAGCTAAGCTAACTTAAGCCCCATCAGTTTCAACAGGAATGTTAAGCAGCACTTAAAACTCTCTCATATGGTTCTACTGAAATTTTAAATAGGTCCTGGATTATTGTTCCGGTCCTCTCTCAATTTTATTTTCTCTGACCGATTGTGGACCTTGATTAGGAGTTGGGCTGTTTAACCCCCATTTTCCTATAATAGTCTTCAATTGTTATTATTATTTTAAAATCTGTTTTACGGTTCCTCCTATTGTTGAATTATTATTTTTTTTAATTTTTTGCCGCTTCATATAATAGCAGAACCTCATACTTGAAGGAGCAGCGACCGAAACATTATTAATGGCTGACACTTTTTTTAAGTGTGTGTGTGTGTACATGTGCAAAGAATTATAACTGCAATGCAGTTGCCATTCTTTGGGAGCAGCTTCATTCACGGCAACCTTTCGCTTCGTGGGGTTGCCTTCTCCATCGGCGGTTCTCCTTGACAATGACACAGAAAAGAGACACACAGAGAGAGAAAGAAAGAGGCCTGCACGCTGCACTGCCCCCGTTGGTCCCTTATTTCACAAAAGGGCGGCCAGTCGCGGCACCCACACCCCTTCCAACTTATTCGAAGCAGCCATGGTGACCTATATCCATAATCCGGCAGCCCCTCCACCCCGAGCAGCCGGCGGCAGAGAAGCCCCCTCGCCGCCCTCCTCCTCCTCTTCCAATCCCACCCGCTTCCCCTACAACCGCGGCGGCGCCTTTTTGCAAAACCGGCAGCGGCCTCCTCCCGCCCTCCCCAGCTGCCCTTCAAACCGGCCCTCCAATGGCAAAAATCGGCACGGCCGACGGCGGCCAATGAAGCGCAGGCAGCGAGGCGGTTGCCAGGCAGGTTGGGCCGAGCGGGTCCAATCGGGGGCTCACCCAACCCAGCGCAGAGGAGGGAGGGAGGAGGCGGCGGCGGCGAGGAGAAACCGAGGGAGGGCGACGAGAGGAGGCCGGGCCGGCGGCGGCGGGAGAGGCCGAGCGAGCGCTTTCGAGGTCCGGGATGCCCTACAAGCTGAAGAAAGAGAAGGTGAGCGAGCGAGCGGGGGGCGGCGGCGGCGCCCCGGGGCCGGCCCACCCCCCCATCTCTCTCTCTGGCGCCACCCCGCCCCAGGGCCGGGGCGGTGGGGTGGGCGGGAGCGCCCGGGCGCCAAAGCCTTTCCCGGGGCCTGGCGGCATCCGAGCTCGGGGCCTCCGCCGGGAGTGGAGCCGCCCTGCGCGCCGAGGGGGCAGGCAGGAAGCAGCTGCACTTGCAGCAGCCCGGGGCTTCGACGCAGGATCCGTGTGCCTGTGCAACACACACACACATCCAGGACGAGCAAAATCAGTGCACACACACCTGCAGGTCTAGGTTTGCAACACACACACACATACACGTATGTAGATCCTATGTAGGAAAGGGCGCACTGGCCAGACAATGCACCACATATTTGTTATTACCCCTGAGCACGGGCCTCCTGGGTTAAGCAAGCAAGCGCGCACACACACACACATCTTTATATCAATATCTGATTCACATATATTATATATAGGAAAGGTACTGACCGGGCAATGCACAGCATATTTGTTACTACACTCTTAAGCACGGGCCCCCTTGGTTAAAAATACACAAGCACATATCTATCTTTATTTTTGCATCTACATCTAATGCATATATATTTAGGGTGGGAGGAGGACGCACGGGCCAGACAATGCACAGCATATTTTGTTATTATCCGTGGGTTAAGCATACACACAAACGCACAAATACATATGTCTTTCTCTCTGTCTTTTAAATCTAATTGCAGGAAAAGACGCCCTGGTCAGACAATGCACAGCCCGTTTGTTGTTAACTGCCTCTGAGCACGGGCCCCCTGAGTTAGGCGCGCACACGCGCAGGCAGACAAGCACCCACACGGGGGAGAAAATGTCCGCACTCGTGCAGGAGCCTTGCACCTGGGGAGAGGCGCGCTGAGGAGGGTGGCGGCGGCGGCGTAACACAAGGGTGCTGACGGGCAAGAGGCCGTTGCATCCTAGACGGGGTGGAAGGGGAAATGCAGGGGCCGAGAGTAAGGCGAGGGAGGGAAGAGGAGAGGCGATCGCAGCATGGTGCATAGGCAAGCGCCGTTGCATGGCACGGACGGGGGGTGGGTGGGTTGGGTTGAGTGCTTGCTTGCTTGCTTGCGGAGAAAGAGGGAATCTAGTAGTGACGATCTCCGTGGCAGTTCCGGAGGCGGGGGGGGGGGGGAACCCAACACGGATCTGGGCCTGGGCGTCCTAGAATGCAGTGTGCGCGCACCGATAGCGGAGGATGCGCTGCGCTTCTTTGTATGCTTCCTTCGCGTCCATCGCTTCCGGTTCGGGGGCTCCCTGTGCAGGCGTGTGCGCGATGCCCGTGTCCGTATGTGTGTGTGTTGCATTCGGAGGTCAGACAAGCACAATAGGCCTCACACTTGTCTTGCCATGCAGCAGGGGGAGGCCTAAGGACAGATTGCTTCCTTTAAATCGGACCCTTGCGTTTTAAGCACAAAGTTATGGGAAAGAGTACATAGTCATTGTTGCCTTTCGCAGTGCATTTCAACCACACCTAAGTGGCACCGGGGCAAATGCAGATTTAGACAAGCAGCAGGAGTGTCACACTGTGGAAGTGCGGCAAATTCAAGGCCCACTGCCGATATGATATTTAGGAAGGATGTGCGTGCATGTAAAGAGGAAGAATCTTGAAAAAAAGGTTTGATTGTGTTATTTTGTGCAGGGCACAGAGTTCATGTGTGCGCTATGTGCAAATGCAGAGGAGGCTGTATAGGTAGTGTAAGCACCTGGTGGGGCCGATATTGGGACACAGGAGGCTCTGGGTGCTAAGTGAGAGTGCACAGAGAACCCTGTGCAGACATTGGCCAGGCATTTGTGCATAACTTTAAGGGGATAGAAGACAGAACTCCTGTGAACTGCTGTACACTGCAGAAGTATGCAGAACACAAACAAACGTGCAGAGTCTAGGATTCGGAGCAGAGTCCAAAAGACTTAGCACCCCAGAAGTAATGTGTGTATCCATGTAACGTGCAGTGTAGGTGTGGCGCCTCTGTGCAACATACGGCATGTGGCGCAAATGTGTGGATCAGTTGCAGAGAGGAAGTATGCAAAGTGGGGCATGTTGGCATGCTGAGCTAAAGGTTCATGAGTGCAACATTCCTGCTAGTGGAAGTGGACATGCATTGCATAGGGATTGCATGTTCAATTTCCAGAAGCTCTCAGTAGGGCCAAGAAAGACTTCTATCTAAACCCTGGAAAACAGCTGCCAGGCTTTAGATGGCTTTGAACTTAGAACAAGACCTGTTTCTGTGTACCAATGTTCACCTTCATGAAGCAGGAACATGTAATAATAATAATAATAATTTTCTTATACCCCACCAGTGTTTGAAACTCCCATTGTTCTAGGCACATTTTGCGACAGGGAATTTCATTAGCACAAGCAATTTCTGAGCTCTGGGTGCAGCACTGTGCCTAAAATTTCATATTAAAACTGCAGAGTGGAAGGAAAGGAGGACCTTTTTTCTGCCTCCCCACTTCCAGTTACTCTCCGAAGACTGGAGAAGAGACCCTCTTAAGAATATTAGGGGGGTGGGCAGGGGAAGGACTGGACCTTGCAAAAAACGAACATAATATTTTAGCTGCAGTTCATTCATTTTCAGCTTTGTATTCTTGTTATTTAAAGCGTGTGCCTAGACATTATGTTGTTGTGCCCATAACCTAGATTTAAGGTGCCATTTAGCTCCTGGCTTCATATCCTAGTTTCTAATACTGTACCGAACCCATCTAACTGGGTTACCCCGGCCCCTCTGGGCGGCTTTCAGGAAAATACGGGGGGGGGGGACCTCACATCAAACATTAAAAGCTTCTTGAAACAGGGCTGCCTTCAGATGTCTATGAAAAGTCATGTAGTTGTTTATCTGTTTGACATCTGACTGGAGGGCGTTCCACAAGGCAGAACCAAGAAGGCCCTCTGCCTGGTTCCTTGTAACATCACTTCTTGCAATGAGGGAAGGGCCAGAATGCCCTTGGAGCTGGACTTCAGTGTCCAACCTGAATGATGGGAGTAGAGACACTCTTTTAGGTATACAGGGCTGAAGCTGTTAGGGCTTTAAAGGTCAATACCAGCAGTTTGAATTGTGCTTGCAAACATACTGGGAGCCAATGTAGATCTTTTAGGACCAGTGTTATATGGTCTTGGTGGCTGCTCCCAGTCATCAGTCTAGCAACTGCATTGGGGATTAATTGCAGTTTCCAAGTCACCGTCAGAGGTAGTCCCTGGTTCCAATTTAAATAAGAGGTATCATCCACATGCTGATGAACACTCAGCCCAAATCCCCTGATGATCTCTCCCACTTTTTATTTGAGCAGCAGATATGGACCTAAAGGCACAACACAGAATCTCTTCACAATATGGTTATAACAGATAACAGAAAAGGTTGCTATGTTCATAGCAGGGGCATTCAGAATAAGGGCCACTAACTGACGGCTGATTCAGGACTTTAAATTGTGCTCTTATATCAAGTTTACTTTTCTGAGTATACTGTAATGTTTTACTGTTGCTATGGCCATTGACTAATGTGAATAAAGTTTTATCTATCTTCACAATATGGTTATCAAACACATGCGTTTCATAGCAAAAAACAAAAGTGGTCCTGCAGCATGGATACTATTTGTTATTATTTCTATCCCACCTTTCCTCAAACAAGCCCGTTCTGCTCCGCATTTTATCCTCAAAGCAACCCTGCAAGGTAGACTAGTCTGAGAGTGTCACCCAGCAAGCTTCATAGCTGCGTGAGGATTTGAACCCCGGCCTAGTCCTTGTCCAGTACTCTTAACCAGTATGCTGCACAGGCTCACTAAAGCGTCATTTTCCACAGCAGCCCATCACATATGCCTTGGCGCAGGTCAAATTCCCTTGCGAAATATGTTTTAATATAACTTGTAAATGTATTTTCCTTACCTGTGATGAAGTTCCTTTAGATTGTAGCCTGTACACACTTGCCTGAGAGAGAGCCCCATTGAATTCTGCCTTGGTCAGTACGGCTTCTGTCTGTGTTAGGGAGGAAAAAATAGGCCGAATACAGATTTTGTTGACTGTCCACACACCAGTTGAATGGAGCTCCCTCCCCTCAGCTGGAGAACCTCTTTTCAGTTTGTCCTCCAGTCTTTGTTCTCTGCCTGCATTGCAAACTGCTTTCTAAATAGCAGTTTACTAGCATTTGCTTGCTGTTGGCAGATAAGCCCTTTCCCATGGAGGATGGCAGGAGCAGAGACTGGGCTGCTCTGGCTAAGGCAGAGAGAGCAACAGGCTGCAAAACAGGCAGCTGCCCCCCACCAGTGGGTGGGACTTCAAGAGAGTCAGGTGCCCTTTTTAAAGGGAAGAGAATTGATCGTTCTAGCAGAAGCACTTGGATGATGATCAGTGTGTTTCCGTGCACAGACCTTTCTCTTGCGCCAGGAAGTTTGTGTCTCTTGGGCACATGGAGAGCATGGTATAGGAGCCTATTTATGGGATGGTGTCCTCTTTTTCTGTTGGCTAGCCTTGCAGGATCCATGAACTTTGTTAAGCTGTTGGTAAAACAGTGCATCTGAATGTGCTTTTTTCCTGTTCCTTTTCCTCCTTAGGAGCCTCCAAAGTCTACTAAAAGCACTACGAAAGCCAGTAGCAGCAGCGGCAGCAGCAGCAGCGGTGGTGGTGGTGGTGGCAGCAGTGGCAGTGGCAAAGATGGAGGCACGGAGAATTCAGAAGAGGTAGGATGCTGAAGTCATCTTTTGCATGATGTATGTTGCAGTCTGGTTGGCTTAGAAGAGCCTTCCCCGACACGGGGACCACCAGATATTTGGGACTGCAACTTCCATCAGTGTTCCTATCAGCTCCTGTGCTGATGGGTTATTGTGAGATCAGAGGGGGAGAAGGGGATTGGTAAAGGAAGAATGGAAACGACCAGTAGAAATAAAAGCTCTACGCAAACCGAAAAAGCATGTGAGAGGTTGCAGTATGTGGTGGTTTAGCATGTAGCATAATAATTAAGTGTCTGAACTATAAAATTCAAATCTACCGTTGGTGTTGGAACTCCTGAAATTACTTCCATTCAAGCCACACAGCCTCAGCAGATTCCATTTCCTCATCTGAAACATGGTGATTATAATAATGATATACTGTACCTTATGTGGTTGTTTTACGGATTGCAACAAAAGCATATACATAAAACAGTTCGGACAATTATAAATTTTGTATAAGTGTTGAATATAATCCATCTATCAGGTTTTGGTAATTTGTGATTATTCCTGAGCTCTGTTACCTACCCTCTTATTTAATTATTAAATATGGTCGTTTTAGATGAAAAATAGGCAGAACCTATTTTATGGGGGGGGGGTTAAATTAAGAGGGATAAAGGGTGAGAACTAAACCTTGTGGGAAAGGAACCGAACAGAAGACTAGTCAAGTGTGTGTGTCTAGGGTAGATGGAGATTACCAAAATACCATTTTGGTGCACAGAATTAATGGCAGAGAAATTCAAGTGAAGGATGTTTAGCTTAATTGATGGCATTCATGGAACTGACTGTGGTAGAAAAGCGTACAGGTTGCGGAATTGTTTTCAAAATCTAAAAGAAGATTTTGCCTTTTTTCCCCCTCCTTGAAATTCAAATAAGTGGCAGTATTGTAAATAGGAAAAAAGGAGAAAGGTTAGAACAAAAATACCTGTTTCTCTATTTAGACTGAAACATCTTTTGGGGCTGCAGGTGTTTTTGAACTACACCTCCCATCATCCCTGATATTGGCCATGCTGGTTGGGGCTGATGGGAGTTGTAGTCCAAAACATCCGGAGGACACCAGGTTAATGAAGTTTGGGTTAAAGGGACAGCAGTGCTGCAGGATTCGAAGTACAAGGGTTCTTCTTCCCATGGTACAATGTGTATATTGTCAAATATGAGGATGCCTGTGTGGTAGTGAAGTTCTCTTAGAGTTAATCCTTCATTGAGGCTTCTTGATGAGGTTCTGGTAGATAAGGTTCCCCCTCCTTGGGGTCTGCTTCCATTTAGCACTGACACCTCAGCCTTAGAAAACATGAGGTGGTCTTATTTTGGAATAAGAAACAAAGGTCCATTTAATGGTCACTTGAAGATAGGGCTGGAAAAATTCCAGCTGCTTTGTTGCTTGGGTTCTTAAATTCTTGATGCTGTCGTCTAGGAATTGGAAAGGTCTGCAGGATCTGATAATAGCTTTTAATAATGGAGGCCTAGGATTTGAAATTATTTTTCATCAGCTGTGAGTTTGGAAGAAGTTTTTTTGTGCCTGAAGTCAAGAGTGCTCCAAAGGTATATCCTCCAATCAATAGCTTTTAATAAGTCGGGGCAACTCTAGAATAATAAATTCTAGTACTGTACTAGACAAACACAATTGGGAATTCCACCTGGTGTATATATGCTCATTGTGTCCCAAGTAGGAAGAGGAACACCATCCACTGTGTTGGTCAGCAGATATCTTGGGGGTTTCCCACGACATGACCCAGGGAGGAGTCAGGCTAGCATTTCCTGAGTCAATGGAAGATCCCCATTTTCCTACTTGAATGTGTTGGTGGTAGACCTCTCCTTCCCATTTTGAATCACAGGAGTCCTAAACATTAGCTTTTCAAGGTTAGATCCGTTTGATAATATTATTGATCACACCTGGGTTGGTGGGGGGGGGGGAGAAACTGTGGCTCTCCAGAAATAGTTGGACTTATAGCTCCTGTCATCTGTGACCTTGGCCATTCTGGTTAGGAGTCGGGAGTCCACAAGTGCCCTTTCTTTGGATTAAGCCAAACAATGTATTGTGGAAAGCTTTCTATCTCCTAATGGCGCTGAGGACAGGGTTATGGCTTTCCCCAAAGGTAGCTGGTTGCTCTCAGATTTAGTGGAAGATGCTGTCCCATAATTTTAGAAGACATCTGAAGGCAGTCCTGTTTAGGGAAGTTTTAAATGTCTGATGTTTTATTGTATTTTTAATATTTTGTTGGAAGCCACCCAGAGTGGCTGGGGAAACCCAGCCAGATGGGTGGGGTATAAATAATAATAATAATAATAATAATAATAATAATAATAATAATAATAATAATTAGTGTTGAAGTAAGATTCAACTTGGGGTGGGCAGATGGGGTTATTGGTTTGTTCTTGTTCTTCTTGTTATTATGCATTTTGTGTTTTTTATCTTGTGTTTTTATGTTGAGATCTACAGATGAAGGGTGGTGTACAAATTTAATCATCATCATCATCTCTGGTTGCAGAAACAGACTTCTTTTATTGGCTTGAGGTAGATTAGGGTGAAGAAAGGGACTGAGTAAGCACCGGGAAATGTGTCTCTTCTTGTATTGTTGTCTTGAAGACTTACCGCAAGTCCTAACATTCAGGGACAAGAGCCCCTTTCATCCAATGTAGGAATACTTACTCACAGATATGTATAGTCGTGGGCATCAAGGCCATATTCACAGCATACATTCGAAGTTCTGTGATACCACTTTGAACAGTCACGGCTGTCTCCCAAGAATTATGGGAACTGCAGTTTGTTAAGGGTGCTGAGAGTTGTTGTGAGAGCCCTATTCTATTTCAGGAGCTACAATTCCCAGAGTGGTTTAGCAGTTAATACCTCTCCACAGTAAACTCTTGAGAATTGTAGCCCTATGAGGGAATAGGGGCCTCCTAATAACTGTCAACACCCTAAACCAGGCTTCCTCACCCTCGGCCTTCCAGATGTTTTGAGACTACAATTCCCATCATCCCTGACCACTGGTCCTGCTAGCTAGGGCTCATGGAAGTTGTAGGCCAAAAACATCTGGAGGGCCGAGGTTGAGGAAGCCTGCCCCAAACAAACTACAGCTCCCACAGTTTTTGGATGGAAGCCATGACGGTCTAAAGTGGTATCAAAGTTCTTTAAATGTATGGTGTGAATGTGGCCGAAGAGAGAGGGAATAAAATGACAAAGTGAGGTCAGGCTGCTGAAAATATTTTAGGCTATCATACGGACCCCACTTAATCTGGGAGTAAGCCCCATTGAATTCATTGAGATTTACTTCTGAGTAGACATGGTTAGGATTGCAGCCATTGTCTTTTTAGATGCCACAAGGCACTCTTGTCATATTTTTTGTTGCACCAGAATACAGCTACCCTTGTGGCATTGATTAAAAGTTGCTAATGACGATGGCTGGAGTTCTTTCAAACTATCAGTAAATAATGTTCTGTTGCGCTAGCATGGCTATTACTATTCAATGAAGCAACAGCTCTAGTTTTCACACAGCCTGCTAAAAAAACAATGCCGATGCAGTTTCTGAAAGCATAGTTGTGAGTGTGTGACACCTAAGAATGTGCTAAGCAATTGTGAGCATCCTGGAAGCAAGTGTAAAAGTAACTCGAGGCTTTCCGTTAATTTCGGCTGAGAAACTGTTGCTATGCCCCAGCAGTTGGCATGAAAGAATTGGGGGTGTCAGCTTTTACCCTCTTGAGTAGGGCTGGAGAAAAAATATTCCACATTTCCTAGGTTGCCCTGACTTAACTGTTTAGGGGCCTAGCACTAAAGCTCATGGCAAAGTCATGTGGGTCAGGAATCCCCATTTTTCTGTACTTGGGATTTATCCTGTTCTTCCTCCGCATTGGGGAAGGCATGGAAGAAAACCTGCAAACTGTTCAGCAGCTTGCATCCATTAGCAAGATGTTCTTTGGGCTGAAAATAATTAGAATAGCAAATAGGCCGGAGAAGCTCAGAAGCTGTCCTCTATTCCTGCTATGTTGGAGCTGGGCAGCAGTCACACCCTAGCAAAGAATGGTCTTTAGTTGCTTCTAAACCCGGCAGTTACCAGAGCAATCAGATGATAAAATATAATGTCTGTGTGCAGGTTTTTAATGTGCAGAGATCTGGACACAAACCAAGAACTCTGTTGTCTCGCTCCCATAGAGGGCAGGGCACATTTTAAGTCTGCATTGCTTTTTGATGCCTTCTTGATGGAATTCTGGTCGCAGAGCGGAAACAGCAGCCCTCTGAAACTATTGACCTAAGCAAAGAGAAAAGGGCCTGTGCCCTACATGCAATTCAAAGCCAGCCTTGTAGCTGTAAATCTGCAACTCCTTTCAATGGCAGCTGTTGCACCAATGCGTACCCAAACTCATGCAATGCACATTTAGCCATGAGTTGGTTCTTTATCGGATGCCTTCTGATGCACAACCAGCATCCTGGTATGGTTCGTTTGCCAGAATCTCTCTGAGGTCTGGACTGGTGTTGCTACTGAACAGTCCTGCCCTGCACCATTCCTGATGTGCATTAAGATGTTCCTTGCAATTCCTCTCCTATGTCAGATCTGCCGCTGCCAAAGGTACAACACTAGTCGTACAAATGGAAGCCACACCCATTATCTCCTGCAAGTACAGACTTATTGCTTACACAGGCTGACGGGGCATGTCTTCCTTAGGCAAAACTGATTGCAGGTTTCCAGCTCTCTCCTCCAAAATAATTTGTCTTTCAGTTACTCCCCATGCAAAGGATAAATTTAGGTATTTGAGGTGTGAAAATCCTCATGCGTGCAAGCTGATACGTTCTCTCATTGAAACTAATTATTGCAGCAGCGGCCTTTAGCTTGTAGTTGCTTCCAGTGTGCAGGGCAGGACCGTGTTTAGTCTTTGCTCAAACAAATCAAATTAAAATTCTTCATCGACAAAAGTTCAGTTCTGCAATGTCCATATGCTAGGGCAAAAATGAGCACACTTGCATAATTTCCCTTGTTTAATTTACTCCCCATTTCCGTGTTACTTAATTTATCCTGGTTTTTCTAGTTAGGAAGTGGGGATGGACAAAAAAGAAGGCACTGGACTCCTGTTTTTCTCCCCCCACCTAGCCAACCAAGCTTAGGAAGTCATTGTTTATCAATTCTCCGGCTGCTGAGATTTCAGGAGGCATTAACCACACACTTTCAAGCATGCCTTTCCAGCCATAAGAACAGGAAGCTTGCCCGCTCCTTTTTATGAATACTGAGTTTTTGTGGGAGCAGAATAAGCAGTACCATGTCAATCCTGAATCCAGTACCATGTTCTGTGTTTCTGATGCATTGCATCACACCCACTGCCCTTCTTGGAGCTTTACTTGAGAGCCAGTGTGGTGTAGTGGTTAAGAGCGGTAGTCTCGTAATCTGGTGAACCGGGTTCGATTCCCTGCTCCTCCACATGCAGCTGCTGGGTGACCTTGGGCTAGCCACGCTTCTCTGAAGTCTCTCAGCCCCACTCACCTCACAGAGTGTTTGTTGTGGGGGAGGAAGGGAAAGGAGAATGTTAGCCGCTTTGAGACTCCTTCGGGTAGTGATAAAGCGAGATATCAAATCCAAACTCCTCTTCTTTACATTAGCAGAGGAAGTTATCCTCACTTGCAAGCTCAACATCATATCAAGCTCTGTTTGTTCTGACATGTACTGTGGATGGACCATAGCTCTGCAGGTAGAGCTCATGCTTTGAGTGCAGAAGGCCTCGGGTTCAATCCCTAGGATCCCCAGCTTAAAAAAAAAAAAAAAGGCTCATGTAGCAGGTGATGTGCGAAGGATATTTGCCTGACATCTTGGAGAGCTCCTCTCAGCTAGACACCAATGTGATTTGGGGCAGTTTCCTATCCTCCAGCTCTGCAGGGCAGAGAATTGGCAGCCCTAATAAAGATGCCGGAAGGAACAATTAGAAACTGCTCCATTTTGCAAAGAGAGAAGCAGAGGTGGTGATAGAGAAACCCACAAAGTTCTTTTTCCAGCAACACTAATAAAATTATCTCTCTGTATGGCAATGAATTTCAAACACTTGGGGGGGGGGCAGGCCCCAGTGTCAAGGGCTGCTCAGAAGTCTACATTAGAAGAGTCCTGCTGGCCAGGTTAGTAGCCTATCTAGGCATGCAATCCTCAAGAGTGACCAGTCAGATGCCTGTGGAAATCCCACATACAGGATATAAGTGCAACGGTGCTCTCCCTTCCAGCAGCTGGTATACAGGGACATGCTGTCTCTAGCCACCAATAGCCTTAAAGTTAAAGGGTAAAGGGACCCCTGACCATTAGGTCCAGTCGTGACCGACTCTGGGGTTGTGGCGCTCATCTCGCTTTAATGGCCGAGGGAGCCGGCGTACAGCTTCCAGGTCATGTGGCCAGCATGACTAAGCCGCTTCTGGCGAACCAGAGCAGCGCACAGAAACGCCGTTTACCTTCCCACCGGAGTGGTACCTATTTATCTACTTGCACTTTGATGTGCTTTCGAACTGCTAGGTTGGCAGGAGCAGGGACAGAGCAATGGGAGCTCACCCCGTTGCGGGGATTCGAACCACCAACCTTCTGATCAGCAAGTCCTAGGCTCTGTGGCTTAACCCACAGCGCCACCCGCGTCCCTCTAATAGCCTTTCCCTCCATCAATTTGCCTAGTCCTCTTAAAGTCGCCCATGCAGCAGCGGGTGCCTTGCAGTGTGGCCCTGATGCTTGAGGACATGAAACTTGCCCCTTAGTCTGAAGTGCAGTTGTTGCTCAGACACGGAGGGGTAATTGCATTGCAGCTGCTTGTTCTTCCGGCTCCAGAAAGAGCATGAGCAGGTTGAAGGAACAGTGAGCAGACTTAAGAGTCGTTCCTGGAAATGACAAAGCAGAGGGAATCAAGGCTGCTTAGGATGCTGCCTTGATGCCAAGTCAGACCATTGGTCCATCTAGCTGACTGGCAGCATCTTTCCGGGAATCTCTCACAGCCCTTACCTGGAGATGCTGGGGATTAAACCTGGAGCCTTGCTCATCCAGAGCAGATGCTCATTGGCTGAGCTACAGCCCAGAGGTGCCCGTTGCTGAACCGCATTGCTCTAAATGCTTGGATGCTCCCTGCCTTTCAGTAGAACGAAACAGAGCAGCTCCTGTGCTTTCAAGATGCTAGCAGGTCAGGGAGATGGATTCTAGCCTAGACATGCTATGTTGCCCAGATCCTTTGTTGGTTTCCTTTTAGTGGCTTTTGAGTGGATCAGCACTAGGAAAGCGCTCTATTCATTTCCAGGGCAAGCACAACTGAAGAGAACCTCACATAGTGGAAACAAGAACACACACACACACACACACACACACACACACACACATTTTAAAAGCAGGTCTAAAAAAGAACAGTGGATGAAGACCCGAGAGGGGTGTGAGAGAGAATATTGAAAGAGGAAACATCAACATGGCAAAGGCAATTTCAAGAGCCAAGTCTTGCAATGCTGGGACCTCAGAAATGAGAGATTTTGTTTAGATGTAAAGTGTGAAAAGGGACTGAGCCTTCCTGTGGAACTCACTGCCAGTAGAGGTTTGGCAGGAACCACCCTTCCATCCAGATTTCTTCTGTTTAGACAGGCCTTCGCAACATGAATTCTCTTTTTTTAGCCAATCAGTATTTATTGATGTTTTTATGCTGATTTTATTCTCATGCGTTGTACTATTGTCTTGATTTTTTACATATATAAAAGTGTGGATTATAAATATGTAAGTAAATTAAAAGAGAGAGAGCACTCTTTGCCAGAAGAACAAAGAGATACCCAACTTTGCTGAATGGTCAAGCCTTGTAGTTGTCCACAGCGCAGTTTTTACATGTGTGCTAGTTTTTATATGGAAGCGGGGATCATTCAGATGTTTGATCGCTTCTGCAATCTAAGATGTCAAGCAAAAGATGCATTTCATGAGGCATCTGATTTTGTACCTTGGCTCTATCTTTCTGTTAAAAAGCTGTGGTTCTTCCACCCCACTAGCCAGGCGTAGGAACGGTTACAGTAGTTCCTTCCCACATAAGGAAGAATGAAGGATTCTGCAGACCTGTTCACTTATAAGACTCTGACAAAAAGGGCAGGAGATCCTAAGGTTCTGCTGCTAATGGCCCAGTCTTTTATCCTGCAATTCTACTATAGCTACTTTTCATAGAGTCATAGAATTGGAAGGGACACCAAAGGCCATCTAGCCCAACCCCCTGCGATGCAGGGATACCTTCGCCAACCCCAACCGCCTCCTTCCGACAACTTACCTTGGGGTGCTAAATTGTAACGTGAGAAAGAAATCCTAAAAAGAGATATTTCGAACTCTCTTTGAGTTTCAAGTGTTTATTGCTTTGTCATTTTCAGAGTTGGAACAGAAGGCCAAAACTGGATGTGATGCTAAATTTGGCACTCGCTGCTCCCTCTTTATTTTAAAAAAGCAGCCGCTTGGCAGAGACAGGAATTTTCATCAGAACAACAGTGCGTGGGAAGAGGTTAAACCTTTCTTCTTGGCCGCCTTCTCCCCCTCCGGCTGCTATTAACCGCAAGAGGGAAGCTCCCATTCATGGAGGATAGGGCTTCTCAATGGCTACTAGCCCCCATGACCAGGTTCTGTCCCCACTTTTGGAAGGCAATGTTTCTGTGAATGCCAGTTGTGGGAATTGCAAGTGGGGAGAGAGTGTTGCTGTGCTAAGGTCCTGCTTTCGGACTTCCCATAGCCACCTGGTTGGCCTCTGTGACAGACCAGGTTGTTGGACCAGCTGGGCCAGGCATCCCCAACCTGCGGCCCTCCAGATGTTTTGGCCTCCAACTCCCATGATCCCTAGCTAGCAGGACCAGTGATCAGGGATGATGGGAATTGTAGTCCAGAACATCTGGCGGGCCGAAGGTTGGGGGTGCCTGAGCTGGGCCACTGGTCTTTTCCAGTGGGGAGTCTTCTTACGTTCCACTGGTGCAAAAAATATAACACATTTCCTTCCATGCTGATGATAGCAGCCATGGGAGACGATTTTTATGGGAAATTTCGGCAGGGAAGGAAAGGTCCTGATGAAAATCATCCCTCCTTGTTGCCTGCTATTAGTGGCTTAAAAAATATATGCAGCAGCAAGCATCACATATAGTTTAAGTCCAAAGAGAGAGAGAGAGAGAGAGACTCTCTTTTATTTCTTCTTGTCCTCAAAAATTGGGCGGGACAGTGTACTTGTTTTTTAAGCCAGCAAACTCTGTGCACGCACGTTTCTGACGAAAGCACAGCAATTCAGTTGCAGGAACTTCCAATAAGGCTGCTTGTTGCCCTTTAAATCTTCTGATCTCCTCTGGGCAAAACAATAAGAGCTTATTCTGCTGTCGCCAGGTGCTTCTAAACCAGAAATCTTCCAGGGGGGCTCATATTAGTCATTATATTTTGTGGAGGTTTTGTGGAGGTTCGTTTGTCTGTTGTGTTCTTCTTTTCTTCTTTTTTTTTAAAAAACACTCCCAACTGACAGGCTGATACAACCCCCCTCTCTCTTTTTAATATACTCTATTCAAGATTCTGGGGAAGGATGAGCTGAAAAGTGGCACAGGGCCTCTTCAGACTTATAATGAACTGGCTGTGGTGAGATCCTGTTAATATTCAGCAGGCAGCGGGGGTGGGGTGGGGGCTGGCAAGGCGCCCCATGGCCCTTGTAAGAGAAGTGGGGAGCGAGGGCTGGGCAGCAGAAAAAGGGCCATCCATTTCCAAATGTCTTTTGGAGAGCATTGTTTGGTCCAGTTTGCTTCCCACAGTACTCTTCCCCCCCCCCCCGGTCCAGGGACTGCCTCCCCCATTTCCTATAGCTGCCATCCACAGCCTTTCTCTCTCCCCTCCCCACATCGCGTAGACCTTAAAAATGCTTTTCCTCCTCCCCCATTGAGGGGAAAGAGGGGCTACACAAACCTGTAAGGAGAGCTTCCTGTTCTTTGAGCCTTTTTTTAAAAAATGCCATTTCTGAAACGTTTTGAATTAACCTGCTAAGGGTTGGATTTGGGAGGCGAGAAACAAACTTGGAGTGAATCCAGGGGGAAGTTCTGCCAGCCTTGCTAACTTAGCCTGTGTTGGCAAAACGAGGGCAGCATTTAGGAACGGGGGTTCTGCTTCACTTTTGAGTTATTCTCTCTCTCTCTCCCTGTCTCTCCTGTTTCTAGGTGTCCTGCAGAATCCTCCCCTCCCCTTTGATATATTTGTTTATACCAGCTCCAGTTTAATCTCCTCCTGCTTTCACATTTGCCAGGGCTCTGGAGAGAGAGGGCTGTGTGTGTGTGTGTGTGTGTGTGTGTACACACACGGACAGCCATTCCTCATCTAGTTTCGTGTAGCCTTTTAAAAATTAAAATCTCGCTGAGTACAAAGGCAATTGCATCATTGCTTGCACAAAATAATAAAGTGTGCAGCTATAGCCGTATAAAATTCATTCATTCAATTTGCAGTGCTCCCTTCCTCCCAAAGGGTGCATATTGCCACAACACTTTACATTCCAGAGCACAGTGAATCAACATAGTTCCAGAAACGGATTTGGTTGTGCGGTGCAAACTCTCCTAAAGCGTGTTAACTTGAACATGGTCAAGATTGACCAGTATCTTCGAGCCTATCTGTTTCTTGCAGCACTTTATCAGCCCGGGCCTTGTCCTCAGCAAACAACTCTGATCCATTGGATTTTATCACCCCTGCGTTGATGTCTGGATGATGGACTCTCCCCGCCCCCCTCCAGCTCCTCCTTTCCAGCCTCATTGTTAACGTCTCCATTCATTATTATGCTGCAAATCTATACTTTGCTCACTTCTTAAATCCTCTTCCCAATGTTACTCTGCCTTGGGCATTGGAACCTCGGGAGGAAGGCGATTTCAAAGCTGGGGGAAAGCTCTCTGTTGAAATCCTGCACTGTGACTAGCTTACCAATCCTTTTGTTGCTTTCCTCTCACTGGCTTTGGGGCGGATCAGCATGGAGAGACTCCTAATTAGCTCTTTGGGAGAGTAAACCCAAGGAGAGTTCGGCTCAAGGAGATAAAAGCAGGTTTCGAAAAGAACAGCGGATGAAGGCCCAAAAGGTGGGGTGGGAAGGAGACCGGTGAAAAGGAAGATCTTAACACAGCAAAGGCAGCAAAGGACTTTGCATTTCAGGCTTTTTGTGGGTGAGGTTGCGGTAAGATGCAAAGGATCGTAGAGTCCAGATTTTGCAGTTTGGTGTCATGCAGTTTGGCCAGATGTTCAGCTCAAGCCCAGGTGTCTGGCTACTGCATTCACAATGCAGTATTCGCAACCCACCAGTCCACCACTGTTTTGTATGATGAGGAAAGCCTTGCCTGGATTTTGTTGTCTTTCGGATTTGCATCCAGAGTTCTGCCAGGTGGCTGTGCAAACGGAGAAAGGTTTGACATTTTCCACGCAAAACTCTCCTGCGATCGGTCTGCTGCTTCATCCACTTCATTATACTGTTGAGGTGACCCACCCTCTGCAAATGTGAAATTATCCTCTTAAGATAACAGGGCACTTATTAACGAGCAGCAAGCATGAATTCAAACACACCCAGGGCTGAGTCACGCATGGCACTAGTCCCCCGCCTCCTAAGCTCGGTGGCTCTCAGCAGAATGAGCAAGCTGTCTCCATTTGGAAGTGCCGTGGTTCTGAACTGACATTGGATGATACGGCAGTTCTTGCCTGGGGGGGGGCGGGCATTTGATCTGTGATGGCTCATTCACATGTGCATCAAGTGGCGGCTTGCTGCTGTAGATAAGGAGCAGCGAACATGCATGCGTGAACTAGTCCTTAGTGAAGGGAAGACGCTTGTCCTTTTGGGATTCTGTGAGGGTGTCTGCCTTGCCTGCATTTTAAATTTTATTATTTTTTAAAAAATCATTTTTCATTTAATGTGGAGCTGGGGAACCTTTTTCAGTCTTGGAATTCAGTTTGCATTCCCATGGGTCATATGCCCGTGATGGGCATGGCCAGAGGCAGTGTTAGAAATTCCCCTGGTGCGTTTTGCGACTGGCACAGGTCCACTTGTGACCATGTGGAGGTCTCTGAATGCCAGGGTGGCAACTGACACCTCCATCTGACTGGCCCCTCCTGTTTTCTTAAGAAAGTAAGCAGAAGAGCTTATTTATTGCATTTATATCCCACCTTTTCCTCTAAGGAGTACATGGCTCACCCCCTCCTCAGATAATCTTACAACGACCCTGTGAGGTAGGTTAAGAGGCTGTGACTGGCCCAAGGTCACCCAGTGAACTTCCCTGGGGATTTGAGCCCCGATCTCCCAGCTCCTAGTCCGACACTCTAAGCCAGGCACCCCCAAACTCAGCCCTCCAGATTTTTTTGGGACTACAACTCCCATGATCCCTAGCTAGCAGGACCAGTGGTCAGGGATGATGGGAATTGTAGTCCCAAAACATCTGGAGGACCGAGTTTGGGGGTGCCTACTCTAAGCGCCATACCACTCTGGTTTCCTACTTGATATGAATCAAGTAGGTAAATAAATATGGGGAAAGCAAAATGTCACTTAGAGAAGGATCTGAAATATTTTCCTTGAAGCTTGAACTTGGTTTTATTCTGGATTTTATTTGCTGTTTTAATGTGCTGTAAACAGCTTTGATATTTTTTTCTTTAAAAAATAAAGCGGTGTAGAAATGAATAGCAATAATAAATTAAATCGCAAAAAAAGGTGCCTAGATCAGGGTTCGAAATTAGCAGGGCGCCGGATGCATTTTGCGCCTAAAGATTCTCTGTTTGCGAGCAGCTCAATAAGTCTGGGTGCAATTTTTTGTGCCTGGCTGACGCTCAATGTATGTGCTTTGAAGCCTCAAAGTATATGTTAAGGAGAGACAATATGTTAAAGAATTTAACAATTAAGAAGCGTTTGGATTAAAGAGTAGAGTGTCTTGAAAACTGAAGTATGGTACCAATATTGCTATGGTAAACATCAAATTAAATATGTATTAACAATTTCTGCTAAAATTGTGAAATTAACAATGTGTCACTTATGTGAATTGCATATTAGTTCATGCTTATCAAAATAATAAATAAAGTATTGTGTCCCCCACAATGGCGCTCATAACCCAGGTCCCAGAAGCCATTTGGCTCCTAGCTTTTATATCCCAGTTTCTAACCCTGGCCTAGACATTCCATTGTGGTGACTGCAACCTAGGTTTAAGGTGCCATTCAGTGGTGATTAGCTTATATATCTTGAGTTTCTAACATTGACCAGAGGCAAAACGTGGACAGAGCTGTGAATCTTAACCTTTTGTACAGTACAGCGGTACCTCGGGTTACAGACGCTTCAGGTTACAGGCTCTGCTAACCCAGAAATAGTACCTCGGGTTAAGAATTTTGCTTCAGGATGAGAACAGAAATCGTCCGACGGCAGCGGGAGGCCCCATTAGCTAGAGTGGTACCTTAGGTTAAGAACAGTTTCAGGTTAAGAACGGACCTCCAGAACGAATTAAGTTCTTAACCTGAGGTACCAGTATAGACTACATTTCAGCCATGCAGAAGTCAAGGGTTTTCGGTACCCACACACCTGTCTCTCCATTCAGGTGAGCAAGAGGCATTATCACAGTTCAAGAGCAGGTTTGTTGTTGTTTAGTCGTGTCCGACTCTTCGTGACCCCATGGACCAGAGCACGCCAGGCACTCCTGTCTTCCACTGCCTCCCGCAGTTTGGTCAAACTCATGCTGGTAGCTTCGAGAACACTGTCCAACCATCTCGTCCTCGGTCGTCCCCTTCTCCTTGTGCCCTCCATCTTTCCCAACATCAGGGTCTTTTCCAGGGAGTCTTCTCTTCTCATGAGGTGGCCAAAGTATTGGAGCCTCAGCTTCAGGATCTGTCCTTCCAGTGAACACTCAGGGCTGGTTTCCTTCAGAATGGATAGGTTTGATCTTCTTGCAGTCCATGGGACTCTCAAGAGTCTCCTCCAGCACCATAATTCAAAAGCATCAATTCTTCGGCGATCAGCCTTCTCTATGGTCCAGCTTTCACTTCCATACATCACTACTGGGAAAACCATATCTTTTACTATATGGACCAGTTACAGACAGGCAAAAGCACTCATTGAGGCTGGTGACATAGGGCTGGTGAGATGTGTGGTCTGAGAAGAGGCATGTAGCCCAGGCAGAGTCCTGAAAGCCACAGAGAGAGTTCTGGGGCTCTATAGTGGGCCCTCCAAACCTGAGAGTTCTGCATCCCTGATTTAATGAATGAATGTGTTACGGTAAAAGAAAAAGGGGGAAAAAATCAATGTAAACGGCAACGGAGCCTCTTAAAGGAGAGCGGCCAGGCAAATGGAAAAATAGGGCCCTTTGTTAAAAATGTATAGGGTTTCTTTTCCATTTTAACAGCTACGCCTTACGGACCTCACTGTGAAATAATGGCAAGGTAATCAATGGCTGGAACAGTTTCTGAAAGGTCTTGCAGGAAGACGAAAAAAACCTACATTTTGTTTGTATGTGTGCCCTAGGAGTCTTCAAAAGAAATAAAGGAAAGTCAAGCTAGCGTGATGCGTCCCAGGTTTCTTTTCTTCTAGGAGGTAGTTTTTTGGGGGAAGCATTGTGGGGCTGAAGAGTACAGTGGTACTTCAGGTTACATATGCTTCAGGTTACATACGCTTCAGGTTACAGACTCTGCTAACCCAGAAATAGTGCTTCAGGTTAAGAACTTTGCTTCAGTATGAGAACAGAAAATGTGCTCCGGCGGTGTGGCGGCAGCGGGAAGCCCCATTAGCTAAAGTGGTGCTTCAGGTTAAGAACAGTTTCAGGTTAAGAACGGACCTCCAGAATGAATTAAGTACTTAACCCGAGGTACCACTGTACATCCAAGCCTTAGGTTCTCCTTCAAGAGGCGGTTTAGGTTTAACGCTGCCTGTATCCTGATTTGCAGGATGAGTGCAAGCCACAGGTTTCGGGTTTTGTTCGAGCAGTACAATGGTACCTCAGGTTGCGAACGGGATCCGTTTCGCAACGTGAAAAGAACGCAACCCGCAGTGGCGTGTCTGCGCACGCATGGGTTGCGATTTGCCGCTTCTGCGCATGCATGTGATGTCATTTTGTGCTTCTGCGCATGCGCGAGCAGTGAAACCTGGAAGTAACCCTTTCCGGTACTTCCGGGTCACCGCATGACGTAACCTGAAAGAACGTAACATGAAGCAGACGTAACATGAGGTATGACTGTATTATAAAACCACTGAGAGGAGATAGAATCGTGGAATTTGATATAGAGTTTGAAGGATATGATTGGGTGGGCCATCTGTCATGGATGCTTTAGTTGAGATTCCTGCATTGCAGGAGGTTGGACTAGATGCCCCTGGGGGGTCTCTTTCAACTTTACAGTTCCCTGATACTGTGATTCCTCAAGGCAGGATTGGAGGGAGCGAATTGACACACGTGAAGGGGGAGAAGGAAGCACACGAGTAACATAGCTTCTCACTACTCATTGAGATCATGGTTTGGCATTACATTTGAACTGCCCATAGGTTTCTGTAGGGCAGGTATGGGGAACCTCTGCCCCCCCCCCCAGCTCTCAGCATCTTTATCCATTGCCCATGCAGGCTGAGGCCGATGGGAGTTGCCTGGATTCCACTTTATTACTGTTTAGGCATCAAGTTAAGACATCCCCCCCAAGCATTTTAATGGTTTTCATTGAATAGAAGCTGGAAGCTTTTGATTGCTGTTTCCCTGGCTGTTTTATTTTTTGGGCTCTGCTGATTATGTTGTTTGTTTTATTGCTCTTAACTAGTTTGCTTTATTTTATTGCTTTGTTTAAAATTACATTGAAAACTATGCTGGGAGAAAATGTTACCTAGGGTGGTATACGAATGTGTTAAATGCTTATCATAAGTCGTAAGTAGCAGTTTACAGGTACCGTACAACAGAATGTACTGTAACAGGGATAACCCACATCATTTGACGAGCGATAATCAAATGTGACAATATTTGACAGTGATTCTTAGATACTGTGTTTACAGTGGGTCCTTCCAGTAGGATATAATTGTTGCTTTACAGATCGCACCAAGAGTTGTATCCAAAAAATTTTTTAGTCCAAGCAGACCTAGTGAAATAAATGAACACAAGTGATTTGGGTTAGTTAATTTCTATGGGCCTACTATTAACTAAAACTTAATTGGATACACCTTTTTTAAAAAAAACACACACACAAGATACGATACAATAATCTTTATTGTCATTGTCCCATACAGAACAACGAAATTTAAAAAGAATATATACATAAGACATTCAAAACCAACAAGCCTGCTATCCCAGCTATCCCAACCTGGTTAGCCCCCTAAAATCTCTGATATCCCATTTTTAAAATACAGTATACTCCCACATAGACTCCTTACACTGCGTTTAAAACCAAAATTTGGATAGAAACTGTTTCTCAGGCGGCTAGTCCTAGTCTTTATAACCCTGTACCTTCTTCCAGAAGGCAGAAGCTGAAAGAGATCATTTCCGGGGTGTGCACTATCCTGCACTATCTTTGCAGCTTTCTTATAGCACCGAAGTAATATAAACTTGGGTGCATAGTTTTGTTATTTTGTTATTTTTATTTTTACATTTCTTACCCCACCTATCCTCCCAAGTCGCTCAAGGCGGCATACACAATTATCACGGTTCCCGTTCTTTCTCGTGACAACCCTACGAGGTAGACTAGGCTGAGAGATAGTGACTGTCCCGAGGTCATCCCTCGGACTTGATGGACAAGTGGTGACTTGGACCCTGGTCTCCCAAGATCGCATCTGACGCTCTAACCAACACAGTGCACCAACTCTTTTATTACAGCAAACCACTTACTACTTATAGGCGCGCTGATGTCAAGTTAGCTCTTAACGTTTTTTGCCTGTGTGCCTCCTTCTCGCTTCAGGTCCAGCAGCAGCAGCAGCAACAACAGCAGCAGCAGCAGCAGACCTCGAATAAGCGACCCAGCAACAGCACCCCCCCACCAACCCAGCTGAATAAGATCAAGTATTCAGGGGGACCCCAGATTGTAAAGAAGGAGCGGCGGCAGAGCTCCTCCCGCTTCAACTTAAGCAAAAACCGGGAACTCCAGAAGCTCCCTGCCCTTAAAGGTGAGAAGGAGTTGTAAAGGTAAAGGGACCCCTGACCATTAGGTCTGGTCGCGGACGACTCTGGGGTTGCGGTGCTCATCTGGCTTTACTGGCCGAGGGAGCGGGTGTACAGCTTCCAGGTCATGTGGCCAGTATGACTAAGTGAACCAGAGCAGTGAAACGCCGTTTACCTTCCCACTGGAGTGGTACCTATTTATCTACTTGAACTTTGATGTGATTTCGAACTGCTAGGTTGGCAGGAGCAGGGACCGAGCAACGGGAGCTCACCCCGTCACGGGGATTCGAACTGCCGACCTTCTGATCGGCAAGCCCTAGGCTCTGTGGTTTAACCCACAGCGCCACCCATGTCCCTAGAAGGAGTTGAGTCGCCTTTAAATCACCGAGTTGGAAGGGACCTCAGGAAATCATCTGGTCCAGCATTTTTTTAACCTTGCGTCCCCATATGTTGTTGGCTAACCTGGCTGCAGAAGAGGGAGCTGTAGTCCACGGTATCTTACTTACTTACCTGGCAGGGGAGACACCTTGATCATGAAGGAGGTTTTCCCAGGGTGAGGCTCATCCATTGCACTAGCCACCCAGAGTGGCTGGGGAAACCCAGCCAGATGGGCGCGGTATAAATTATTGTTATTTGTTATTTTAAGGGCCCAAGGTTGAAGAACTCTGATCTAGTCCCAGGAATCCTGCTATAGTGTCCCTGTCAGGGATGGGCCACCCAGTCTCTGGCTAAGAACCTCCAGCAGAGGAGAGTCCAGGTTGTAAGCAACAGTGCATTACTCAACTAGTGTTCTTGCCCATATTTGATAATTAAAACACGGATGTTCCTACAAGGACTTAGTTATATTTTTGGCAGCGGCTGAAAAGTAAGTGGTGGTAAACTGGTCCAGGATTAACATTATCCAGGTGGAAGATGAACAATTGGCCCTTATCTTTAGCTGAAAAGGTAACAGGAAGATTGAAGGCTATGGGAGGTTAAAAAAGGAAAAGGAAAAAAAAGGATGGCTTTGACACAGTTTGGTTTGAATCCACAACAGACCAAAAAAAAAAGGAAAAGGTAAAGGACCCCTGACAGTTAATTCCAGTATCAAACGACTCGGGGGTTGCGGTGCTCATCTTGCTTTACTGGCCGAGGAAGCTGACGTTTGTCCGTAGACAGTTTTTTCGGGTCATGTGGCCAGCATGACTAAGCCGCTTCTGGTGAAACCAGAGCAGCACACAGAAACACCGTTTACCTTCCTGCCAGAGCGGTACCTATTTATCTACTTGCACTTTGACGTGCTTTCGAACTGCTAGGTTGGCAGGAGCCAGGACCGAGCAATGGGAGCTCACCCCGTTGCGGGGATTCAAACCGCTGACCTTGCGATCGGAAAGCCCTAGGCTCAGTCGTTTAGAGCACAGCGCCACCCGTGTCGCTAACAGACCTAGTCATACTTTCATTCCTCCATCAACCCACGGTGTCCTACAGAGACACTCTTTTAAGTTAGGCTACAGTGAACATGCTTACAACAGCAGTAGTGTGATTCTATTGCTGCTTGGCATCCATATGGGCAGAAAGCCATTCAATAGAAATACTTACCCAAAGAAGGGAGTCTCCACCACGTTCCGAGACTTTCAGAACAGCCCGTACCCTTTCTGCTGTTAATCAAAATCCCCTTATGCCTACCAGGCAGCGGCTAGTTAGCCTGTGTGACACCCAGGAAGGTTTCTACAGGTAGAAACAGGACTGATTCAGCTGTGAGTCATGCTGGTTTAAGCAGCTGCAGTGCTGAAAGGAAAGCAACTCCTGAGTCTGGGGAAGGCATCACGCTGCATGACAGTGCTAAGGAACACCACCGCAGTTATTCTCCCTTCAGGTGAGGGGAAGAGCCAGGAGATTCTGCCATCACGTTGCAGATTCAGCAGCAAGGAAGCCCAGCTCTTGTACTTGGAATGAAGTCATGGAAAGGAAGTAGCTTTGCATATTGAGAAGTCAGGGAGTGGAGAGCGTGAAGGACACAGATACTGGATATTGGCAAACCTGGGTGTATCTGGCATATTTATGTTGCCTTCACACAGTGTTGGAAACCCAGGTATATAATCTAATTGCCAAATGGCACCTTAAACCCAGGTTATGGTTGCCACAATGGAATGTCTGGGTTCCATTTTGCCCTGGTGAAGTTGATGATGATGGTTATTCGTTTCATACCTATACTGCTTTATATTTTAAAGCAGCTTGCAACACATTAAAACATCAAATAAAACAATACAGAGTAAAACAAATTCAAGCTTGAAGGAAATCTGAAGTAATCCATCTATGGAAGGTGGCTTTCCCCAAAGCATCATAATTTGACATCTTCCAGCGTGAATTGGGCAGGTTTAATTTAGCATTGCCTCTCTACTGCCCTTCTTGCTTCAAACACTTTGGGGTGGGGGTTTTTTTGTGCTCTCCACACTGTGCAGATCTCTCTCACTACGTTCCAGGACATTGCGCTACATTACAAATGGTGTGTCATGGGATTGCACTTCATGGAAGGATCACAAGTTTGTGTACCCAAAATATTTAGAGGAATTAAAAGACCTGAATTAGATACTCTTCTGCATCTCAAATGTAATAAAAGAAAGCTTTGATTCCTTGGTTAAGTGCAGGAATAGGCTCTGGAGGAAGGATTTGAAGGATATGGAAGGAGGGAAGACTGCTCAAGGCACAGGGAGTGGAATGGTTGGTTGCTGCTGAAAACAGTATTTTAGATTACGGTAGATAAATCTTTGGTCTGATCCAACAGAACACTTCTTAGGGTAGTGGAAAAAATGGGGGGATAGAAATATCCAAAGTACTTCACGTATGTTACCTCTGTAGTTGTTACAACAGCCTTGCGAGGTAGGTCATTGTCATCGTAATACCATATTACAGGATTGGGAGGGGCTGGGGTTGAGAGAGAGAGAGACAGACAGACAGACACACACACACAGAGAGAGAGAGAGAGAGAGAGAGAGAGAGAGAGCAGGTTGCTTGAGGTCCCCTAGTGGTTCATAGCAAAGGTGCATGGAAAACTTGGACCTGCTGCTCATTCTTTCACTTAATCTAGTCTCTCTCAGTGAGCATGCGCAGAGCAGAAGGACCATAAAGGGATGCAAGAGAGGCAAGAGAAAGGAGGCAAGAGAAAGGATAGCAATCCATCCCATTTTGATGTCAGGTGCTCCAAGTACTTCTTCACACAGAGCATGGTGTGGAAGTCGCTCCTGCAGGATTAGACAAATTAATGGAGGGTATGGCTATCAGCAGGGACGCGGGTGACGCTGTGGGTTAAACCACAGAGCCTAGGACTTGCCGATCAGAAGGTCGGCGGTTTGAATCCCTGCGACGGGGTGAGCTCCCATTGCTCGGTCCCAGCTCCTGCCCACCTAGCAGTTCGAAAGCACGTCAAAGTGCAAGTAGATAAATAGGTACCGCTCCAGCGGGAAGGTAAACGGCGTTTCTGTGCGCTGCTCTGGTTCGCCAGAAGCTGCTTAGTCATGCTGGTCACATGACCTGGAAGCTGTACGCTGGCTCCCTCGGCCAATAAAGCGAGATGAGCGCTGCAACCCCAGAGTCGGCCACAACTGGACCTAATGGTCCCTTTACTTTTAAGGCTATCAGCAACTAATAGCCACAATGACACTTGTTCCATCTCCACTGTTGAAGCCAGCGTACCTTAGAATGCCAGTTTCTAGCAATCACCAATGAGGACACTGCTTTTGCACTCGGATCCCACTTGTGGGTTTCATGTGAGCATCCGATTGGCTACTGTGAGAATATGATGCTGGAGTAGGCGGGCCTTTTGCCAGCTGCCAGGCTCTTCCTTGGTCCTTAGGCTCAGCTGATGAGCTGCAGTGGAAAAAGAGGACTCTCCTTTTTTGCCTTCTCTCTCTGTTTCCTCAGATGCACCTCCTCACGAACGGGAAGAGCTCTTCATACAGAAGCTGCGACAGTGCTGCGTCCTCTTCGACTTTGTCTCTGACCCGCTCAGTGACTTGAAGTTCAAAGAGGTGAAGCGAGCCGGCCTCAACGAGATGGTGGAATACATCACACACAACCGGGATGTTGTCACAGAGGCCATTTACCCCGAAGCTGTTATCATGGTAAGGGCTGAGCTTATGGCTGGGTGGTGCTTCGGACGGCGACATCTCTTAAACACTCCAAAGTCAAGAAAGGCGTGTTCTGTACTTCCAGGCTGAAAGGGGTTAATAGTGTGAGAGGTTGTGGGTACCAAAATGTGCGCGGGATGCAAAGTGGGATTCTGTACAAAGCTTGTCATTTTGATGGGTGTTATACAAAATGTGTTGGGTGCCTGGCCCTCCTAATAAAGCGGCACTGCGTTAAACTTGTGATCATCATCTGAGGTCCTCCTCCTTTGTGTGCCTCCTCCATCAGAGGCCCTGAAGGTGGCAACATATGAACAGGCCTTTTCTGCTGTGGTTCCCTGTTTGTGGAATGCTCTCCCCAGGGAGGCTTGTCTGGCGCCTTCACTACAAACCTCTTTTTTTTTTTTAAAGCGTTTATTAATTTTCCAATAAGAACATCTAATTAACATATCAAATCAAGTCAGATCCAATAAAAATAAAAAAACTAAAATAAAAAGTCCAATTGTCTTCCAAATTGTAATCTTAATTTTTTTGACTTCCCACGGTCTGACTTTGAAGGCATTTCCCACACCATAGTCCTGCGTCTTATCTTCACTACATATCTTTAGGCACCGGGCGAAAACATTTCTCTTCTTCCAGACCTTTGGCTAATTAAACAATCTTCAGACTGTTTGAACTTTGTGGGGGGGGGTATTGTTTTGTTTGTTAACTATGTTATATATTGTTGTGTTTTTTAATATTGTAAATTATTTTATTATTTTTTGTTCATTAATAAACAATAATGGCAATAACTTCTCAACTTCGCCAAACTTCTCAACTTCCTTATCGTATCTTCAGTTTTCAGTAAATCTCTTCCGTACGCTTCCCCCGTCATCCAATCCTACGGGAGCAGAATTTGACCCTGAGGAAGATGAACCTACGCTAGAAGCTGCTTGGCCACACCTCCAGGTAATACTATATAGAATGTGGTCGCACCCGGATCCTTTAATCGTCATCTGAGTCCCTTCCCCTTGCGCTACCCTCCATGGAAGGTCAGAGCATGGCAACACGAGAAACAGCCTTTTCAGTGGTGGCTCCCCTCTTGTGAAATGCTATTTCCAGGGAGGCAAGTTATTTGTTTTTCTTGGCAGGTCTTGTCCTAAAATCCCTAACAAAAATGCTTCTGTTTTTTTCCAACAAATGTCATTTTGAACATTTTTTTTCAATTCGTTATATATCATCTCCAGAATTTTTTCAACTTCTTTACATTCCCACCACATATGATACAAAATACCTTATTTTTCTTTATATTTCCATCATGTATTTGACCCAGTTTTGTACATTTTCCCCATTTTTACTGGTGTGATATACCATCTATACAGTGGTGCCTCGCAAGACAAAATTAATTCGTTCCGCAAGTTTTTTCTTCTTGCGAGTTTTTCGTCTTGCGA
>JAXCMG010000003.1:82361434-82384053 GCA_034642415.1 Podarcis siculus | reverse complement strand
AAGCCCATAGGGAAATTCGTCTTGCGAAGCGCCTCCAAAACAGAAAACCCTTTCGTCTTGCAGGTTTTCCGTCTTGCGAGGCATTCGTCTTGCGGGGCACCACTGTACATCATTTTCATATAATTTTCTTTCCCAGTTCTCAAATTGTATATTATGTCCTATATCTTGTGCCCATTTAATCATAACTGATTTGATCTCCTCGTCTTTCGTTTCCCATTCTAACAGAATACTATATGCTTTCTTCAACAACAAGTTGGTGCTGGGCTCGAAGGACCAAGGTTTAGCATATGGCAACTTCTTAAGCTCCTACGCAGTATGTTGATGAGACTTGAAACAGAATTATAGAGTTGAAAGGGACCACGAGGGTCATTTAGTCCATCCCCCCCTGCAATTTTGCCCAACAACAACCCTGAGATTAATAAGAGTCTCATCTTCTACCAACTGAGCTATCCCACGAGCACATTTGCTTCCAAATAAACCTGCATGGGTCCCACTGTTGGCCCCTTTGTATTGCTGTGGAAGGGCCTCTCCAACCAGCATAATAATGTAGGTCTTTAATCACTGAATTAGGCTCCTGCTGAGATGAATTGTCTGCATTTCTGCAGTCTTCTTTCTCAGAGGTCCTGTGACATGACTGTTCTCCCGCTGGCAGGGAAAATAAAGATAAAAGCTTCCTCTAGAGACATCATTTTGGCTCCTCTTTCCTGTGCCAATCTGCTCTCGCATCTCTCTGATATTACATATTTCCTTTTTTTTTATTTAGCTTTCGCAAGCCAGGGAGAATCTTTTCCCATTCTGTCCTGTCTCCCGTTCTGTCATCTCCTTTATCATTTAGAAGGACTGTCAAGCTAAAGCCATTCAATTCTTTAAAAGAAAGAAAGAAAGAAAGCATTCCTCTTTCCATTCTGGAAATTATTTTCAGTTTCTGATACAATCTATTAACTGGCAGGCACGAGGCCACACCCAAACCCAGTGGATAATCTGTTCAATTTTTATAGTTGTCAGTGGGCGTTAACTGTTCTTCAGATAGGTTTGACCATTTTTTGTGGTTTAACTGGCTGAAGGGGCACAATTTCTGCATCCCTGTATTTGCAGCAGGTACGCAATACGAATAACCAGTCTTATACTTACAAATAATCCTTTTCCTGTTTTTTCCCTTCCCGCTCCCTTTTTAGCTGGTTTATGAATTCTTTCTGAGGTTCCTGGAGTCCCCAGACTTCCAACCAAACATAGCCAAGAAATATATTGACCAGAAGTTTGTATTGTCAGTAAGTAGTTGCAGCTTCCTCCTAACTTGGCATTTATTTCAAATGATTTCTAAACTGCTTAATATTTAAAAATGGCATGGGGGCCGCCGGTCAGGACAGGATAGAGAAGAGGTGGAGCCAACAGGTGACCTTGGGGAGGGATTCAGTTGGCTGGGCAGTTTGTCCCCAGGTTGGGAGAACCCATACTAGAAGCAAAACAGTGTAATAAAAACAGAAAATTGGTAATGGCAGGATCCAGTCTCATGAGTCAGGGGGGAAAATGGAACAAAGAGACATGGTTGGTACCCAGTTCACTCGTTCTGTTACCACAAGGATTTATCTTTGTGCAGTGGAACTTACCTCAACTGCACATACACACATGCCCTGCACCCTCTCCCAGAAAGCTGCTCTGGAGGGTTGGGGGAGGAGCCCCTAGAGCAGATTTACTGGGTGGGGTACACTGGCAGGAGAGGAGATAATCCTTGCACTGATGGAACACTGACTTTAATTCTCTGTTGATTTCCACTCTCAGTCCGCCATCTTGATTCAAAATGGCATCCAATTGTATCCAAGCCTAAACAAAAAAACCCCCTGCTGGCTGATTTCATCAACCATCGCACCAATTTGGTTATGATACCCTTGGAGGTGTCTGAATGCATAGTGAACAAATACTTGATTGCGGGATGTGTGTGTGTGTGTGTGTGTGTGTATACATATATGTATGTACACACACACACACGTTATATTATGTGATCACCTCTTGCTATATTACCTATGTATTAACAGATGCTCTTCTCCATATTCCACCATTTCATGAGGTACCGTATATGACAATACAAGAGAGAGCCTTCTCTGTAGTGGTGTCTCTGTCTAAGTCATACTTGGCGTAGACCTATTGAAATGAAGAAGCGTGACTTAACCCCCATTTGTTTCAGTGGAGTTACGCTCTGAGTATGAGTTTGATCTCCTTTGAGTCTAGGGGCAGCGAATGATTCCGGCTTCACGGGTCGGATCCTTATCAGGACCTGCCACATCTACAAAATTTGATAGTTTGGGGCAGAGCAATCAGCTGGCATCACAAATGACATTAGGGCATTTAGTGCTTTGAAATCCCAAAGTCAAGACTTCAAAGCACTAGCAGGCAGCAAAAGAAGCCCCGCCCCCCTTTGTTCCAGCAGCTATTTCACTGCAAACAGTTGCTGAAATGAAGGGAAAAGCATGGACGAAGCACCAGTGCCCCTCCTTTGTGCCAGCAGAAGGTGGGGTAGGGAGAATCTGTTAGTGCTGGATTTGAGTGCCCAAGAGAGTGATTAAATCCTCCATCCACAGCTGCTGGACCTGTTTGACAGTGAAGATCCCAGAGAGCGGGACTTTCTGAAGACTATTTTGCATAGGATTTATGGGAAATTCTTGGGCCTCCGAGCGTATATAAGGCGGCAGATCAACAACATATTTTACAGGTAAATGCTGGTTACCGGCAGTATTTAATCTATTGTGAATGTTTGTGTGTGGAGGATTCAGTCCTAATTTGAGCGGCTACACTGCATTTCCTTGGAGTTTCATGTAGTCCTCTTAACTCCAACAATGATTAGATAAATAGATGGAAGACCTACGAGTGACCGAGAACAGGAACAGGTAACCTGCAAACCTCCAGATGTTGTCTGATGACCCCTTCCAGCATCCTCAGTCATTGGCCGTGCTGGCTGGGGAGTTTCTGATTCACCAGGCTGCAGGGAAGTTTAGGTGTTATGGTACCGTATTTTTCGCTCCATAAAGCACACCGGACCATAAGGCGCACCTAGTTTTTAGAGGAGGAAATCAAGAAAAAAAATCTTATCCCGCTCGCTGTCTTGGCTTCCTCTTTAGCTGCGCGCAACCTCTCCAGCTGGGAACCTTTTCCATCCTGGAAAAAAGCCCACCAGAGCCGCGCAGAGCTCTTGGGAGCTTTTCCTGCCTGCCTCCCCCCTGCATTTGCTCCATAAGACGCACACACATTCCCCCTTGCCTTTTAGGAGGGGAAAAGTGCGTCTTATGGAGCGAAAAATACGGTAGCTGATGGCAGGATCAGGCAAGCATCTCAGGGCCCATTCCAAGGCCTCTCCTTCCCTATCGCTCCTATTTGCCGCACCCTGTCTGCGCCATGCTTTCCCCCAGTCGTCGGAATTCCTTGTCCAGAAACAGCCAGGCCTATTTGCCTTCCCCACTTTAGAAAGCAGAAAGAACACAGCGACTAAATCCTTGCAGATGTGCTGCTTATGGCTACAGATTTCCTGCTCCCCTCCAGGGACAGAATGTGGAGCATTTTGATTTTGCGAGTGGAGAATGCTTACCAAGCCTCTGTCCTCATGAAGCCAGCCTGTGTTTTCTGCTTGACACTTCCTTCTCTCTACTCAGGTTTATCTATGAGACAGAACACCATAATGGAATTGCAGAACTGCTAGAGATTTTAGGGAGGTAAGGGGTACACCTTTCTCTTTATTATTCCCTCCCTGTTCTGTAGGGGGCTCCTTGGCAGGAACAATAATAATATTTTTATTATTTATATGCCGCTCATCTGATGAGGTTAACCAGCCACTCTGGGCAGCTCCCAACAAAATATCAAAAACACAAGAAAACACCAGCCATTAAAAACTTCCCTATGCAGGGCAGCCTTCGGAAGTTTTCTAAAAAGTCATATGGTTAAGTATCTCCTTGACATCTGATGGGAGGGTGTTCCACAGGGTGGAAGGGATGCAGGTGGCGCTGTGGTCTAAACCACAGAGCCTCTTGGGCTTGCCGATTGGAAGGTTGGCGGTTCAAATCCCCGTGACAGGGTGAGCTCCCATTGCTCTGGCCCAGCTTCTGCCAACCTAGCAGTTCGAAAGCACACCAGTGCAAGTAGATGAATAGGTACCCCTGCGGCAGGAAGGTAAATAGCGTTTCCATGTGCTCTGGCTCCTGTCACAGTGTTCCATTGTGCCAGAAGCAGTTTAGGCACGCTGGCCACATGACCCGGAAAGCTGTCTGTGGACAAATGCCAGCTCCCTTGGCCTGAAAAGCGAGATGAGCACTGCCACCCCATAGTCGCCTTTGACTGGACTTAATCCTCCAGGGGTTTTTTACCTTTTACCACAGGGCGGGTGCCACTACTGAGGAGGCCCTCTGCCTGGTTCCCTATAACTTCACTTCTCACAGTGGGGGAACTGCCAGAAGGCCCTCGGAGGTGGACCTCAGTGTCTGGGCTGGATGGTGTGGGTAGAGACACTTCTTCAGTTATACAGGGCTGAGACTGTTTAGGGCTTTAAAAGTCAGCACCAACACTTTGAATTGTGCTCGGAAATGTGCTAGAAGCCAATATGGATCCTTTTGGACCGGTGTTATATGGTCCTGGCAGCCGCTCTCAGTCACCAATCTAGCTGCCCCATTCTGGATTAGCTGTAGTTTCCAAGTCACCTTCAAAGGTAGCCCCACGTAGAGCATGTTGCAATAGTCGAAGTGGGAGATAACCAGGACATGTACCACTCTGGTGAGACAATGCACAGCAGGTAGGGTCTCAGTTGGCATACCAGATGGGGCTGGTAGACAGCCACCTTGGACACAGAATTAACCTGTGCTTCTATGGACAGCTGTCAGTCCAAAATGACCCGCAGGCTGCTCACCTGGTCTTTTAGTGGCACAGTTACCCTATTCAGGACCAGGGAGTCCCCCACACCTGCCCATCCCCTGTCCCCCAGAGACAGCACTTCTGTCTTACCAGGATTCAACCTCAATAGGTGATTGCTAGCCAGGCCATCAAGTGAAATTTACACACACACACACACACACACACATATTTCTGCTTAAGAGTCTTTCAAGAAAGCATGATATGAACCCTGCAGCTGGGTCCCTGGGAGCATTGCAGATGTTTCCTGCAGGATATCCTGACAGTGAGGCACAGCAGCAAGGCAGGGAGGCTGGGAACTGCTCTGTGCGCATACAAAACATGCACAGACAGTGCGAGTCTTGGATGTTTACTATTCTCTCCCTTCTCCTCAGTATAATCAATGGATTTGCTTTGCCCCTGAAGGAAGAGCACAAGATGTTCCTCATCCGGGTCTTGCTGCCGTTGCACAAAGTGAAATCTCTGAGCGTCTACCACCCCCAGGTAAGAAGCACGTTCAGTCAACGTATGTTGTGCTCCCCATAAAATGACAGGCAGGGTTAAGACCCTAAGAGGCGCCCTGCTGGATGGCGTCAAAGGCCCATCTAGTCCAGCGTCCTATTCAGTAGCAGCACTCTCTCTACTTGGGTTCCCCAGCAGCTGGTATTGAGAGATTTTCTGTCTCTGAACCTGGGGTTGGCACACAGACATATCAATCATAGTGATAAACCTGTCAATTTCTAGTATTTTAAAATATATATATTTTAAAATGCAATCGTATCCGGCCTTTCTTCCATCACGGAACCCACAGCGGCACGTACTTGTGGTCTTCCATACAGTTAGTGACCAAACACGGATCTGCTTAGCTTCTGCAAGGTGGCGGACAAGTATGAATTTTATTATTTCGGTCACAGACCAGTTCCAGCCCACATACAATATCAAGGAAGTCATAAAACACAATAGGGATACATTTGAATTTGCAATTAGGTATAACAGGGACAATACAGATATAGCAACAGTTTTAAAATATATACCGGTAGATTAAAACTTAGTCACTAACATATAACCTAAAATTATCATTTAAGGCATTAATCATTATGATAGCACAGCTTGTTCCCTAAGTTTTATGGCAGTCACACAGAATTTGGCTACCCTTAAGGTGATCTCAGGATCCTTGTCCTCTACCAGGGATTTTAGACATTGAAGTTCGGATTCATTTGGAGATTTTTGCACAGCAGGGGTAATAAATACCGAGCGTATATCCCCGTAGAAACGGCAGTGTAACAAGGCATGAGAGACAGTTTCTACCTCCATCAAGCCGCAGGGGCAGACTCGTTCCGCGGGTGGTGGACAAGAGGCATGGAACCTCTTGCCCGCAGGCTGTTCCCCACCCCCCAATCACGCTCATCTCTCCCAAGCACCTGACATCAGGTGTGGGGCAGGTGAGGACACAGCTACAGAGGAATAATCGGGAGCTTAAAGTGAGCTCCTGATCGTTCCTTTGCATGTGGGGGGCTCCCTGGGAGCGAGGTCTCTGAAGGGGTCTTCCGTTCCAAATTTCATCTCTGCATACTGATACCAAAGGGGGAAGAGGGGGAGGAGGAGTTTGGATTTGATATCCTGCTTTATCACTACCCAAAGGAGTCTCAAAGCGGCTAACAATCTCCTTTCCCTTCCTCCCCCACAACAAACACTCTGTGAGGTGAGTGAGGCTGAGAGACTTCAAAGAAGTGTGACTGGCCCAAGGTCACCCAGCAGCTGCATGTGGAGGAGCGGGAAAGTGAACCCGGTTCACCAGATTACGAGTCCACCGCACTTAACCACTACACCACACTGGCTCTCATTGTCAATGGTCTTCCAAGGTGGCTGACCCCCTTTCAGCTGGCAGGGTGGGGTTTAGGGGTACTGGCTGGATCCTGTTCCCCATTCCTGCCCCAGACCATACTCTGGGACTCTAATCCCCTTCTAAAGCTGTTCAAGGCGCCTATTTTCAATTGATGTACAAACATGGAAGTGGTGCGATCGGACGACTTTCTCTTGGCACGGAAATAAATCTCACCAATTCTAGGGAACTGAGCCCTCGTGTAACTCTGCGCAGGCTTACAGCATTGGATTTGTGGGCTTGGATGCAGCTGACTTGCATCTGCGCCATCTCATCGGAAGGCTGGTTATAAATACTTTCAGATACCACACAAGTTCTGCCTGCCTCTGCCGTTTCCATAGTGCCTGGAGTTCTGACTGTACTGTGCTCTTCCTTGCAGTTGGCATACTGTGTGGTGCAGTTCTTGGAGAAAGACAGCAGTCTGACCGAACCGGTAAGTGCTCCCTCTGGGTGGTGCTGCCTTGGAAGAATATTTGGAAACTTCGTATGGAAACCTCCCACTGCTGCTGCTGCTGCTGTTAGGCCCTCTCTGCACTGTATGTTTAAAGCAGCGCCATACCACCTTAAGCAGTCATGACTTCTTCCCCCAAAGAATCCTGGGAACTATAGTTCGTTAAGCGTGCTGAGAAATGTTAGGAGACAGTAATCTCTAGAGGGGAAAAAGGCTTCTGAGACAATGGGTGGATTTAAAAGGTAAAGGGACTCCTGACCATTAGGTCCAGTCGCGGACAACTCTGGGGTTGCGGCGCTCATCTCGCTTTACTGGCCGAGGGAGCCGGCGTACAGCTTCCGGGTCATGTGGCCAGCATGACTAAGCCGCTTCTGGTGAACCAGAGCAGCGCACAGAAATGCCGTTTACCTTCCTGCCGGAGCGGTACCTATTTATCTACTTGCACTTTGAAGTGCTTTCGAACTGCTAGGTTGGCAGGAGCCCAGGGACCAAGGAACGGGAGCTCACCCCGTCATGGGGATTCGAACCACTAACCTTCTGATTGGCAAGCCCTAGGCTCAAAAAAGCGATTCAGTTAAATGCGTTGTAAATGTCATACAGGGAAATCCCATTGGCGAAAGGCGGGACACCACAGCGCCATCTGGTGTCACAGTATTGTAATGCATATAAGGCATTTACAATTAAGAGTGCTTAGAGTTCTTAGGGGACCCCTATTCCCCCCACAGCACTACAGTTCCCAGAATTCCCTGCCAAGAGGGATTGATTGTTAAACTACTCCTGGGATTGTAGCTCCGTAAGGGGAATAGGGGTCAGCCTATGAGCTCTCAGCACCTGTAACCAAATGACACTTTCAAAGATTCTTTAGGGGGAAACCATGACTAATGACATACGACAACGCTTTAAATGTATGGTGCACATGCGGCCTTCAGAGATTTCTGTATACTAATGGCGGACTCATACTCTGAGTACTTTTCCTTGCCTAGCCAAAAGGAGACCACGCTTACACAAAAGAGAATCGCCAGCAGGCTTTGGGAAAACCCAGCGTTTGCTTGAGCACAGACTTTAATGGGAGAGGGACAATAAAGGGAGGGAGGGAGAAGAGATAGGTGTGATGGAATGGAGTAGCCTAGAGAAGGCAGATCTTGCTGGCTGGCACTTTGAATGGCAGCACTCTGCATTATATTTCAGATCTTGGTGGTGCCCTTGACGCTGCTCACTCTTTGTGGCTGAGGTGTTGTTTGGGGTTTTTTGTTCGTTTGTTTTTTGGCTTGTGGCAGGGGGTTATTTGCTGTTGGTCTTTTGTATCTTCATTTTAGATCCTTGTGATTTGCGTGGAAATCGTTCAGTGCGGTTGTGCATCTTTTGATATTTTATTTACTGTTTATGACTACTTTTTGTCATTTTTTTTTTTGCATGTTGTAAGCTGCCTTGAGCGTGGTTTAAACTGGAAAGCCGGCATATAAGTAAGATTATGCATATATGTATGCAGTTAGTTTCTAAGCCCATTTCAGAGTGCGGGTGATGGATCTTATTTAAACCATAAATGGACTCAGGGTACAATATCTGAGGTGGTATTCTTTTGTTCAGGAGGGTTGCGAATACTGTTTAGTGACCCCGATTTGATTTTTCAAAATTTTGTTTTTGATTATTTTTTGAGAGTGCTGGGTGATTTATTTATTTATTTTTGTAAACACAATTCACTTCTTTCACGTTACTGGTTTTTATTGTGTTGTTTGTATGGTTGTAAATACTCTTGTGGGACGCGGGTGGCGCTGTGGGTAAAAGCCTCAGCTCCTAGGGCTTGCCGATCGAAAGGTCGGCGGTTCGAATCCCCGCGGCGGGGTGCGCTCCCGTTGCTCGGTCCCAGCGCCTGCCAACCTAGCAGTTCGAAAGCACCCCCGGGTGCAAGTAGATAAATAGGGACCGCTTTCTAGCGGGAAGGTAAACGGCGTTTCCGTGTGCGGCTCTGGCTCGCCAGAGCAGCAATGTCACGCTGGCCACGTGACCCGGAAGTGTCTCTGGACAGCGCTGGCCCCCGGCCTATAGAGTGAGATGGGCGCACCAACCCCAGAGTCTGTCAAGACTGGCCCGTACGGGCAGGGGTACCTTTACCTTTACCTTTAAATGCTCTTGAGGGCTGTTCGCGTGGCAGAAAAGAAAGTCCAGTGTGTACATTCTGTAAATAAGGAGTTAAATTGGTTTTTCAAAGTTCAAACCGCTTTTGCACTGTTGACCTATTGTACTGTGGAGTTTATGACGGTGGCAAAACAATGCAAGCTTATCTCACCATCAACATGAATGGCTTAAAAGTAGTTTGCCCTGTGAACATAAAAAGCATAGGGAACTTGACTTACACTGAACAGAGGTGTAATGATATGGTGCCAATGGGAGTTGGAGACATGTTACTATTTCTGCAGCGGCCATCCCTGTCACCAGCATCCTAGAGCCATCAATCAGCATGAAAGGGGAGCTTTTTAGCCACTAAGAAGAAGCCCTTTCACCCTTTCTTTGCTGACGGGAGCCAATCGGAGTGAAGAGAGGAGAGTCAGCCCCTGAATATTGACTCTTAGAATCACTCTGGAGAAGCGCATTGGGAAGAACGCCGAAGAAGGTCTTGTTCTCTGTGCTCCAAAAGCTAGGCGTTTAGGAAGACTGAAAACACAAGGCGCTTCTGTTTCGAAAGAATGGTGTGCAAGTTCTGCAAAGTACAATAGAACTTTAAGGAAAACACAGCTAAAGTCACTCTGAAAGAAGGGCACATTTTCTAGCTGAAAAGCCAGCAGACGGAGATCTGCATTGATTGTCGCAGTGCTAAGTATTACTATTGTATAGTTATACCATATAAGGCTGCATAAACTTAGATGAGTAGGTGGCTGTGACTCTCACGTAGGGACCCTTCAGAAAAAGGTTTGGGGCTAAGTCATTCCTCATACAGTGGTCCCTCGGGTTACATACGCTTCAGGTTACATACGCTTCAGGTTACAGACTCCACTATCCTAGAAATAGTGCTTCAGGTTAAGAACTTTGCTTCAGGATGAGAACAGAAATCGTGCTCCAGGGGCGCGGCAGCAGCAGGAGGCCCCATTAGCTAAAGCGGTGCTTCAGGTTAAGAACAGTTTCAGGTTAAGAACGGACCTCCGGAACGAATTAAGTACTTAACCCGAGGTACCACTGTACTTCTCATTTGAATTGTGAAAGATCCAATGCGCTCCCATTAGAATTACTGCTGGTTTTGATATGTGGACACAAATCAGGAAAGCTAGAATAGTCAAGCTACTCTTTGGCTGGTCTTCTTTTTGCCATGCCTGGCAGTGCACTTCCCAAAAGCCCTTTGGATCCTTGTGACTTAGGACATGCTGCCGTCCTTCCTGAAACTGCATTGTTGCCTTCTTTGATCTATGAACTTTGATTGCACTGACGCCCTGGAAAAAATCAGGCTGGGCTGCTGCAAAGTATTCTTGGCACGTTCTTTGAAAGCGTAGAAGCTTAGGTAAAAAGACACTTCAGTTAGCGCTGCTGACAAGTGTAATGAGTGCAGCAGATTGTCTTTAGATTACTTGATTTGTCTGTTGCTCCAGGTTCTATGAAATTGGTGTTAAGTCATAAGTAGAGCGACTGAAATTGGGTTAGGGGAGGAGCACATTTGCGTAACACAGACCTTGTTTAAAGTTGCAGTGATAAATATGTGACTGACTTCGCATTACTACGTTTGCTTCACGCGCTATTCTGCGGCAATATTAATTTCTGGGCCTGATTAAAAATTAAGGCAGATCTCTCTTCCAAGCAGTCAAGAGGATGACTGCAAGATAAGCATTCATCGACAAGCACTGAGAGCGTAAACCAGTTGCAGAATGCTTAGGTGAACAACCATCTGCCTTTTAACTGATTTATTATTTAATCAATTTCTGAAACCTATAGGTTTCTAAAACCTTAATACAAGCTGCATTTTTTGAGATACTTTAAGAAAAGCATGCAAACTTCCAGTGCAATAAGCAAAAGCTACCAGAAGAGAAGGTCATATGGAATGTTTGCCATTTCCTGTGACAGACACACACCAGAATCAAAGCATTCTTTAAACCAAACAAAGTATGCCCCAAGTTCTTACTGGTTAAATTAATCTTACTAGGATTTCTGGTTAAATTTCACTCCTTGATTAAAAATATCCTTTTCATTTATAAACAACTAAAACCATAGTTGATTCATGAAACTACTGGTAATTGAAGTTTACAGGGCTGAACAGCACGGAAGCAGCTAGAGTTCTCTAGCTTTGCATTGAAACCAGCATACCTCCTTATGAAATGCTCCCCGTGTTGTGGATTCCTCTTGGAATGCAGTGTAAGATGCAGGATATGCTCAGATGCAACACTAAACAATGGTTTGGAGTTATACAGATAGGCAGATAATAAGCTTGTGCCCTCCTCTCTCTTCCCCTTCTTCACTTAGTGTGTGATGATTAATAACTTTCAACAGAAATCAAAAATTTCTCAAAAATCTGTATGTGCACTAATTATGTCACATTAAGTAAATCAACACTATATCTTGTGCCTTTTGACTAATTAAGCACATTTTTTTAAAAAAAAAACAAGCTTGGAGGATAAAGGTCCTGGATAAGTTGCTATCTTTTGGCCTCAGGATTTCACTATTGGCAATTTTTTTCTTCTTCCGGACTTAAAATTCTTGTTGCTATCACCAACAAATGTTCCTGCTTGTTTCTCTAATGCTCATAAAATCTCGTTTCTTCATCTGTTCAGGTGATTATGGGCTTGCTGAAGTTTTGGCCAAAAACACACAGTCCCAAGGAGGTGATGTTCCTGAATGAGCTGGAAGAAATATTAGATGTCATTGAACCCTCGGAGTTTGTGAAGGTTATGGAACCCCTGTTCAGGCAACTGGCCAAGTGTGTCTCCAGCCCACACTTCCAGGTAGGTTTGAAACTCAGGATGCTGGCAACAGCTCTAGTCTCTGTTCAGATGCAGAGTGAAATGCTGAAAGTCTGAAGCATGTTGGTGCACAAGATGAGCAATTATCCCGGGAAAGTTTTTATAGCTAGCGCAATTGGAAAATACACCTTCCTCATCAGTGTAGTGGCCCACTTCAGATGATCTCACTGTGTTTACCGTTAGGAAGTTCCCCCCAAAATTTAGCTGAAATTATTTGCACACATTCTAGTCCTGCTTTCTTGAGCAACAGATAATGAAGTTGCTGTTCCCTCCTCTGTGTGGCAGTCCTTCAGATACTGGAAGGTCATTATTATGCCTTGCCTTAATCTCCTCTCGATCCTGCTAAACACACCCAACTTTTTCAGCTATCCTTCATTGGGCTGATTGCCCTCAACTGAACGTGTTCCGGTTTGTCAATGTCCTCCTTAAAATGTGGCCAGAACAGGCCACTGTACTCCAGATATGGCTTGCACAGCAGACAATAGAATGAATTTGTTTCTGCTTGTGATAAGGGCACTAAGTTTCTGTTAATTCACCTTCATATTGCATTACCTGCTTCCCCCTTTAAAAGGTCTCTCTTGTTTATCAGAAGTTATGTTTTGCTTTATTTGTACAGGTGGCTGAGAGGGCGTTGTACTATTGGAACAATGAATACATCATGAGCTTGATCAGTGACAATGCAGCCAAAATTCTCCCCATCATGTTCCCGGCACTCTACAAGAATTCCAAAAGTCATTGGAACAAGTAGGTCGTTTCTGTGTGCACTGGGAATGAATGGGAGTACAACTGAGAAAGCTCCGCCTTGCTCTTCCACCACGGCCTCTTGGTGCCGCTCATGCAAAGCTTGGCAGAGGGAGAGAGAAAAGGGCTCTGATGACGATGATTGCTAGCAATATGCATGGGCGTATGGAATAGGTTGCCTCCCCTTGAGTCTGTTCTTTTTATCAGATCATTTGTAACTGGGAGTTTTATGTGGTTTGTCCACCTTTGGTCCCCACGCTGCACTCAGCTCCCATCTGTGGCTCCTAGAAGCTGTCAGCAGGCAGTAATGGCCATATTCTGGGAAACGGCTTTGATTGGCCAGCTAAACCAAGCGAGGGTAGCCGGTGGGTCTCAATGTTAGAATTCCTGCTCCATGATTGCAGTCATGGGATTGTTGTCGTTCACATGACGGTGTATGTTTTGACTCCACAGAGCGGGAAGTGACGGAGACAGGATGTTTGTGTTACTGTGTTCCGTGAAGTGGGACTATTGTCCTTTGTTCTTTCTCTTTGCTTTCTGATGCTAGAGAGAGAGGGAACCATGTTGCAGTGCTCCGTGCGTGTTTATATGTAAATAAAGTAGATTAGCCAAAATGCTGAGCTCTGTTACGCAAACTGCATACACTCTGTGGATCCCTAAGTGTGCCGGTGTCTGTTGGCATTGGGCACTGTGATGTTCAGGCTGAAGAAAGCTTTTGAATACCCCAAACGAATGATCAGGAGGGAGAGAACATGCCAGTTGGTCATGTGTCTCTACCAGGGTCCTACTTGAGTGTAGGACGAGCTCCTGACACTCAAACCCTTGGTGAGTTAGGGATTTCCTCTGCATGCGAAGACAGGCTCTAGCAGATTGAGCGGGCAAGACCAATAGTTGGTCCAACAGTCAAGAAGACAGTTTCTGCATGTGCTGTAGAAGGAAGTGAGAGGCACATGGGGCTCTTCAACCAGGGAAGGGAGCCCATCTAGAAGAAATACTCTTGATCCTAAACCTCCACTGCCTTATGGGATATCTTCGGAAGAAGAAAAGACCTTAAGGAATAAACCCTGCACAAATCCGAAGTGGAGTCCCTAGGATGATTGGGTGGTGCCTTGTACACCTCCTTCCAGCAACTCCTGAGTGGAGATTCGAACCCTGGTCTCCCAGGTCCTCGTCCAGTACTCTCACCACTATGCCACATTGGCCTCCATGCCCAGGTTTGCACCCCAGGGTTGTTTGCAGTGGTTTGACTTCACCCCTGGAGGCACACTCCATTGTCTCTCAACCATGACAACAATTTATAACTGGGATGGAAGAGCTGTTGGACTCCAGCCCCCAGCACTCCTTTTGCCATGCTGGCCAGGACTGATGAAAGTTGGGCCCCAATATCCTCTGGAGTTCTACAGGTTCCCCACCCTGAATACAGATTTCTGTCGGGCTTCTTAGGTGTAGTGGGGGGATAAATGGGTGTGTCCTGGCATTTGAAGCTATGCTTCCTTTTTATATCAGGTATTGGAAGTTTACTGTCCTGGTTCATTAAATCTCTTCTGTGCAAGGGCAGTTTCCCCAGCTTCTAATTCATTCTCCCTCTCTTCTTTTTTTTAAGGACAATCCATGGGTTGATCTACAATGCACTGAAGCTGTTCATGGAGATGAACCAGAAGCTGTTTGACGACTGCACACAGCAGTACAAGGCAGAGAAGCAGAAGTGAGTACTGGTGGCTGGGGAAACTCTGCCCGCAGCTAACCCTGCAACTAGGGGGACCATCCCACTTGACAGCAGCTACCAAGTCTAAACCACTGAGCCTCTTGGGCTTGCCGATCAGAAGGTCGGCAGTTCGAATCCCCCCGACGGGGTGAGCTCCCGTTGCTCTGTCCCAGTTCCTGTCAACCTAGCAGTTCGGAAGGGCGGCAAGTAGATAAATAGGTGCTGCTGCCACAGGAAGGTAAACAGTGTTTCCATGCACTCTGGCTTCCGTCATGGTGTTCCGTTTCTCCAGAAGCAGTTTAATCCTGCTGGGCACATGACCCGGAAAGCTGTCTGTGGACAAATGCTGGCTTCCTCGGCCTGAAAAGTGAGATGAGCGCCGCAGCCCCAGTCACCTTTGACTGGACTTAACCGTCCAGGGGTTATTTCCCTTACCTCACCTAGAGGAATGGGCAGAGGACCCAATACTGCTGGAGAACAATCTCCCATCATCCTCGACCATTGCCTATGTTGGCTGGGGCTGATGGGACCTGAAGCACATCACGATTGGACATTGCCTGGTGGGAGAAGGAATGCAAGATGCTCTCCTGATGGCAGAGAAAGGAGCCCAGCTGCTGTTCCTTAGGCAGGATGAAGGCTGGGAAGACAAGGGAGGATATAAAAAGCCTCAGAGAGTGAGAAGAAGGGGGAGAAGCCCCATGGAGACACAGTCAGAACAGGCTGGGCTAGTTGGATGCTTAAATAATGTCTTTCTACAGGGGTTTGGAGAATGCGGGCTGTAATTCCTTTTTGGAACCCTCTTCATGCTGTTCTCCTAAGTCAAAGAGGGAATACTAACAGCCTATGCTGATCTAGCCCCACTGCTTCCTGGGGAGGCATAGGGCCCTGGATTTCACCCTGGCAAGGGCATTGAGGCAGAATACCCCTTTTTGGGGAAGAGCCTCAGCTCTGGGAGGAACTGCCTGTCCCTGGTGATTGGGACTTACCTCCGAGGAAACGAGACTGGAAAAGGGAGACGGGACACTGAAGAAAGGACTATACTGAGGCAGCCCTCTATGAGTCTGCTGAAAGACTCAGGGATGGTAGGAATGTGGTTCACTAGAGGTGAAAGCAGAGAGTACAGTGGTACCTCGGGTTAAGTACTTAATTCATTCTGGAGGTCCGTTCTTAACCTGAAGCAAAGTTCTTAACCCAACATACTATTTCTGGGTTAGCAGAGTCTGTAACCTGAAGCACCTGTAACCCAAGGTACCACTGTAAATCACTGTTTCTGGAATAAAACCTGGTTTGCAGCTGACCAGACGTGAGCTGGTGCCTTTTTTGAGCTTTTTGCCAGGTGTGGTCTATGGAAGCTACGGCACAAGCAGTTTCCACGGGGGGGGGGGGGTACAGCACGGGTGTCCACATAAAACACCTTGAAAACGATGGTAGATGAGCAACACCTAAAGAACTTTTAAGAAAAAGCTATCTGAAAGAAATGGGAGTTTTAAGAGCCACAGACAGAAAGGAATTCCTCAAAGGGGGGAGGGACCACTGCGAGAACACCCTATTTATTATGCCTGCTAGCCTATTAGATCTTAACCAGTCGGCCCAGTGCTGATTTTAAAGCGCAAACAGGTTTATACAGGTGGTCTTGACCCACAGCGTGGCCCCATTGCAGCCCTATGGGATATCACTAGCAAGAGAAATCCACCAGCGATCAGAGCAAGTGATGCAATATTGGAGCTACGTATTCTGACCCCCTTGGCCCTTACCAACATCCGAGTGGCCTCATTCTGAATCTTTCTGAAAGGCTGCCCACGTGGAATGCATTGCAGTAGCCTCGCCGACGGCGTTTCCACAGGTAGTCCAAAAGAACCTATAAGCTGTGAACTTTATCCTTCAGGGAAAAGCACCATTCTATCCAGGAGTGATTGGATACCTCTTTCCAGTTTTAGCTGTTTTCCGCACTTGCAATTCCTCTGTCGTATCTGGATTCCGTTCGGCTTGCTTGCCCTCAGCCACCTCTAAACCACCTCTAGACACCTGTTTGAGACTTCACGGGCTTCCTTGGGATTAGTAGGGATTCAAACAAGAGACAGAGGAGCCTGTCAGCCACATATGGGGACACCACAGCTGTGTGACTTCTCACAGTGTAAGATGTTAGAAAGCACAGGCGATAAGATGGAGCCCAGAGACACCCTGTTGGTTACTGGGCGGAGCAGATACTTTCTGGGTCTAATCTTCTCGAAGAAATGGGGGTTACCATAACACTGTGCTTCCTAAGCCCAGCAGGAACCTTAGCTAAACTACCCAGCTGTGGCATTGTGCTAGTGGAAATCCCATAAGGTAGGGCACTCAGTTGCCACTGTTCCCCACCGCCTTCAGTCCCTCTGCCCTGTAGGCTCTTGTAGTTCTGCAAGGTTCCACAGCCCTCAGTAGCAGCGTTTCTGGAACGTGTTTGGGGCTGTCAATGGGCAGGGAGGATCGGCAGAAATTGGGTGCTCTGCCTTACGCTGCAGAAGCGCTTTATAATACAGTGGTACCTCGGGTTACAGACGCTTCAGGTTACAGACTCCGCTAACCCAGAAACAGTACCTCGGGTTAAGAACTTTGCTTCAGGATGAGAACAGAAATCACGTGGCGACGGCAGCGGGAGGCCCCATTAGCTAAAGTGGTACCTCAGGTTAAGAACAGTTTCAGGTTAAGAACGGACTTCCAGAACGAATTAAGTTCTTAAACTGAGGGACCACTGTAGTGCAAAGCCACCACTGAATGCCATCCCATTGTGCTCTGTCCCCATTGAGAAGGCCGAGCTGCAGTCCTGTAGATGCTTTCTTGGGAATAAACTCCACTGAACCCAACAGGGCTTCTAAACTAAAAGCAACCAAGGAAGAGTCATGTGGCTACCTTAAATATTTATATCCATTGTAAGGCCACAAGGAGAGCCCTGCTAGACCACACCAGTGATGTATCTGGCCCAGCTTTCTGTTCTCATGCTGGCATAAGGGAAGCCTGCAAACAGGACCCATTTGTGACCCCCAGCAACCAGTTTTTGGAAGCAGAAGCTTTTCAGAGCAAGTTGAACACGCACAGGGTTGAGCCTGTTAGGTACTCTTTGCCCCCAGTAAAACTGCCAGACTTAAGAGCTTAACTGTACTTGGCATTCCCAGTTCTGCAAAGCTCTCGGTTCTGTCAAAGGAGAACTTGACCTATGAGGTACTACAAAGCCTTGGGAAGTAGAGGGGGTGGGCTCCTTGGGGCTGTGCCACAAATAAGATTAAGAAAGAGGGGAAGATCACAGATTAGGGATTTGTGCCTCCTTTATGAAAAGGGCATGAACTAAGAGGACTCTTACGCTTGGAGATATGGGTAAATCAGGGGTGACTGCGGTCCCTCAGTAATCTGAGGCGGAAGGTTCAGCTGGGAACGACCTTTGAGGCGCGGCTTGAGCAATTCCTCAGCCATCTATTTTTTTAAAAAGGAAAGAGCAGGGTAGATGTGTTTACATTTGAATCCACTTGGTAGGCAGCCTGCAGGAAGCCTCATGCAAATTCCAAAGATAACAGAAGCCCAGTCCACAGTAACTCGGAACAAGAGGAAAGCTTTCAGTGGAGCTGCCCCTGTTTTTGTGGAATAGCATTCCTGTTGAGATATAGCAGGCTGGCTGTCTGCAGTTTCCAAAACCAACTGAAGACATTTTTGTCCCATTGGCTTTCCCATCTGGATGAATGGGTCTCTGCCATGGGTGTCTACTTTGCATTCACACACACACACACACACACACACACACACCCCTACACCTGCTGTTGTTTGCTGTGGTTTTAACTGCTTAGCTATTTTGATTTTTTTTTTGTACATTGATGTGTGGAAGGCAGTTAATTACCTAATGTATCTGTTTAATATGGAGCATTTGATTGGGTTTTGAAGAATGGCTTAACTTGACCAGAGCTCTAGAGGGAGGGTGCAGGTTAAAAGTCTAACTAGAGGGAGGACGCAGGTTAAATGTCTAAATGAAAAAATAACACCCACCCTAAAATAAATTCCTTTTCGTCTTCAGAGGGCGGTTCAGGTTGAAGGAACGAGAAGAGATGTGGCACAAAATTGAGGAGCTGGCGCGCCAAAATCCTCAGGTAATAGTTGTTAGCGACAGAGGAAATATTTTTTTGGTAGTGTACTTTCTTAGGTTACCAGACCACAAACTTGTTACCTTACCGATAAACTCTATGTGTTTGCTCCAGTGGATAAGCATTGAACTATGCCTAGGACAGGGAACCTGTGTCCCTCCAGATGTTGTTGCACATGCCGACGGAAATTGGAGCCCAGCAAAATCTGAAGGGTGCACCAGGTTGGCTGTCCCTGCACTAGGACCTGTGGTTTTAAATTTCTGCATGGCCCTGGTCGAGTTGCTGTTGGCTTCAGTTCCTCGTCTGTAAAATGGCAATTCTTGTCAGAGGCAGAAGATAAGAGATTATAAATAACAAGACCAATGGTTCCTTTGTTGAGCACGGTAGATATGTCTCCGCAGGGTATTTGCTAAAACACACAGTTTAATTCTCCCTCACTTCTTCCTGGCAAAGTAGCATCCAGGTATTTAATCAGCTCCTGTCACCTCTGTTTGCTCATTTCAAATATGGTTACTAAATGCCTGCTTCATAGCTTGGTAAGTTTTGATATCTCTGGAACAAACATGGGAAGCCACCTTATACTGAGCCAGCTCTCATGTAGCTCAGTATTGTCTAGGCCAGGGGCAGTCAACCTTTTTATACCTACCGCCCACCAATGCATCTTTCTTGATGGTAAAATTTCCTTACTGCCCACCTGTTCTTAATGGAAGGAGGATTCAGCTTGTGCCGTAGAACCCCCTACCGCCCACCTAGAATCCTGAAATGCCTACTAGTGGGCATTAGGGACCAGGTTGACAACCCTGGTCTAGGCTGACTGGAAGTAGCTCTCTAGAGTTTCAGGCCAAGAGCATTTTGCACCCCTACTTGCAAAGGCGAGTAATTCAACCTGGGACCATTAGTTTATTTATAGCATTTATATGCTGCCTTTTAGGGCACAGCCCCCACAGATGCAATTGATGCCCATTTTGAATACTAAACATAAGATTCCAGAAACGTAAGGAAGACCAAGTCTTGGGAATCAGTGGTGTAAAAGCACTTCGTTACGGAAAGGCAGACAAGTCACATTTGAAGGGTGATGCCGAAAGGGGTCTTCATTAGTTCTACAGTAGTGGAGTTCCACTACTGTGAGGCCACCACCAAGAAGGCCCTTTCCCTTTTGCTCACCAGCCCAGTTGACTGTTCTTGTGAGGATTCCGTTGATCTTAGCAAACAAGCAGGATCTTTTATTACGTAAATGACCTTTGCACGGAAAACTTGTCCGCTGCCCCCAAGCTACGGCCCTTCCCTGGAGCAGTGACCTTTGGAAACAGAAGTGGTTAGCATCAAGAAAACATAATTAGGGAACAGCGCAGCCTGCAGATACTCTTCTGTGCCCTTTTGCATGTTACTCAGTGGAAGCTCCTTATATCTGCGAGTGGCTCCCTTGAAACTAGAGTAACATAAAAGAAGGCTCTTTCTTCTCACCATCAGTGGGGCCAGGCCAGAAAATACTCTGGGCCTGTGGCCCTCCAGATATTGTGGGACTCCCAACTCTCGTCATCCTTGTAAATTGTTGGCTGGGGCTGATGTGATCTGGAGTCTTGCCAGATCTGGAGGGGTCACAGGTTCCTGGCTCCTGCTTTCTGTGTCAGAAGGAGTGTGATTTAGGAAAGATTCAAAGTGCCCAATGCTGCTCAGTTTTAAAGCCCTTTTGTTTTAAAAAGCATGACACTTTACAAATCAGGTAGGGAAGCCAGATTGGCATGTTCTGTCTTAGGGAGGAATTCAGTGTCACACATTCCCTCAGAACAAGCATTTCAGCTTCCAGATGAAACAAACCTCCCCTCCTCCAGATGGACTGTTCTTGGGGTCCTGTCAACACGCGCCCCCCGCCAGTTTGGGGGGGGGGGAGAGAGAGGGAAAAGGCCCTGTTTCACATCCACAAGTCCTTGTGAGGGCTTCTGCTGGCAGGACTTTGTAGTGGAGTCCACCTATTTTTTTCTCCCAACTCCCATTTTTTTAAACAAATATGAAATTTTAAATGAAGGATTATTTTATAGCACTGCTCTTGTAGGAACATAGGATGCTGTCTTACACTGAATCATGGCATTGGTCTGATCCCCATAGCGGAAGGGCTCTCCGTCGCTCAGTGGTTAGAGCATCTGCTTTGCATGCAGAAGGTCCTGGGTTCAAGTCCTCTGCATTGCCAGGAGTCTCTTGCTTGAAACTGGAGAGCTGCAGCCAGTCTGTGCAGGCAGTACGGAGCTGGGTGTCTCGCTCAGTAGAATGCATTTTGTTTCCTTGCATCTAGGATCTGTAGTAAATCCTCAGTATTAATTCCAGTAGGGCCTCATGCACCTCTGCACTTCCCCCCTTTAAGCCAAAGCTTCCTGAAGATAGGAACAACAACAAATAATAATAATAATAATAATGGTTGGCAACTCTTACCTTAATGTAAAGCGGCTGTGGTGATGTTAAAAACCAGAGTTTTCGCCACTTTGGAGTCATTTAGACCCCTCAGTACCTTGGACATGCTGAATTTTATAATCCACTCTAATTGGAGTTTGTGACACCAGTGTCATTTTGACAAAACAAAATTCAGAAAAGGGGGGGGGATCCCGCATGGAAGCTGCAGGGAACTGGGAGAAAAGTTTTAACCCTTTCTAATCCCTTGTGCCATTTTCACAAGAAGGGAGAGCGTGAGCTGCAAAGGGGTTTTGTTTTTTCCTCCAGTGCTTTATCACACTTAACCTACATATATATGTGTTTAAACATTCGGCGTTTCAGTACTTGAGTTGCTGAGCTTGCGTTCCCATTTTTCTATGTGCTGTGTTCTTGCAGTACCCCATGTATTGCGCCCCCCCACCCTTGCCTCCTGTTTATTGCATGGAGACGGAGACCCCCACTGCAGAGGACATACAGCTACTGAAGAAAACGATGGAAACGGAGGCTGTGCAGGTGACTCATCTCTATATCCTCCAGTGGGTCAGGAGTCCTTTTCTGTACTATGAAAAGCAGAAGGGGTTCTTGGTGACCAGCGGAACTCCTTGCCAGCAAGCAGCCTCTTCTCCCTAATAAGAGACCTCACCACCCACCTCCAGAGGCAGGCTGTAGGCCTTCAGGCTACCTTCCGCTGTTTCTCCATGAGAGAGGGCAGTGGAGGGGAGGCTGGGCGGGGACTTCATTCCTGGCTCTCAGTTGTCTTGGGCTCATTTAGATTGGAGGGCCAGATTTGAGGGCCTTTGCACACTTGCAGCTTGCGGCAGCTGGGACTTGCATGACGTCAAACCCATCGCCAGAGTCTTGTGGCACCTTAAAGACTTGACAGATTTGTGGTGGGAGGTCTTTGGCAATTGCCTTGTAAGGAGCCAGGGAGTCAGTCCTAAGAAACAGTCGTGGTTTCCTTGCCAGAGGTTCCCGTCTCTGCAGTTGACACCAGTCTGCTAAACGCTGTGGTTGTTTAATATAGATTTAAACACTTAATTGTCACAGACTGTATTTTGTGTGTGTGTCTCATTTCAATCCCACTATGCCAGTTTCCCCAACACATACCTTCCGACTAAGGTTTCGCTTCATGCAGCTGACGAAGTGGGCATGAGTAAAGCTTGTGCCATAGTGAACGTCGCAAGTCTTTTAAGGTCCCACAAGACTCGATTGCTTTTGCTACAAGAGACCCAACACGGCTGCCTCTCTGGAAATGTTTGCATGGTGTTAGTTCACAAAGGATCCGACCATTTCTTCATTAAACCACTTCTGAAGTGCAAGCCAAACCTTGCGTTTCTCAGCAAGCGGCTATCCCACGCCCCCAGAACTGTCTGCCATGCAAGTGTTATTTCCTGCTCACGCCCCCCACCCCAAAGCCCCGCTAGTGTGTATTTTCCTTGTTTTCAATGTCCTTTCTGAAAGAAAGAAAGAAAGAAAGAAAGAAAGAAAGAAAGAAAGAAAGAAA
>JAXCMG010000003.1:82349573-82361424 GCA_034642415.1 Podarcis siculus | reverse complement strand
AAAGAAAGAAAGAAAGAAAGAAAGAAAGAAAGAAAGAAAGAAAGAAATTGAGAACTGCACAGTTGCACAAAACCAAACAGACTTGCTTAGTCGTCTTTGCATGAATTGACAAACTCAGCAGAGCAGAGGGAAAGGCAGAAAGGAAGCAGCCAAACCATCCTTTGGCATGTTGTGTTGGCCAAGTCACATGCTTTCTGTTTCAGCCAGAATAATCGTCCCTCCTCACGGTGTCACACCTTGAAATATGTGGGATAGTGGTGCCTACACAAAATCACAGGGCACTGCAGATCAGCCATGGCCATGTGGTCAGGGCCGGCGTGATTGGGCATCCACCAGGATCCTCCCATTAGTGATTGCTGCTTCCCTCCTGGCATACTTGCTCTGCACCTGAAGATTGCCAGTTCCCCTGTATTCCTCGCCCCAGCCACATCAGCCTCGTTCCCCCAGCTCCCATTCTGCTTACCTTTGCTCCCCGTGCAAATCCCCACACGGAAGCATTGGGAAGAGCTTGCACATCTGTGCTCCTTTGGGACACTACAGAAGTCCCATCCATTGCCAGCCCAACATGCCCACCCAACCCCTGCCAGCCCTGTGGCTGTTATAAGGGAATGCAACCGGGCAGAAAGTACAGCTCAATATGCAGAACTGCGTTATGATGGCAGATACCAGGCACAGAGTCCTGTTTTGTCCAAGTAAACATGCTTACAATCAGGTTAAATGCCTTTGCTCGTACGCCAGCGAGTGGGAGCACTTATTTCCGAGCCTCAGTGTTCCCACTTAGTGAGACAGGCCTATTAAGCAGAAAACAAAAGATAAAGAAACAGCAGTCTGTATTTCTACCTGATGAAGAAATCTAAGATTCACCAGTTAGCCTTTATGCTTGCTTCTCAGCCTCTGTGTGTGTCTCCCATCTGCAAAATAGGATGTCTTCTAGACTGTCTTCTCCATGCTGAATTCTGTTTATGATTTGCCCGCTCTCCCTCTCTCTCTGTTGACCTGTAGCCTGTGGCTTGACTCGCTTTCTTAACTTGCCAGCTTTGTGTGCAGTTTTGTTAGTTCCTCATTCCCGACTGGCCCTGCTGCTGTCTGCGGTGTGTGAGCTTGACATCATGCATTGCTGGAATTGCTTGGTGGGTGATGCTTTGCAAGAAAGCGCAAAGGCTGCATAGCACCGCTTGGGGAACCCTTTTCAGCCAGAGTGCCACATTCCCTTCTGGGCAGCCTCCTGGCGCCCACACGCCATCGGTGGGCGGGGCTAGAGGCAAAACTGGGCGGAGCAGTGAACGCAAATTTCACCTTCGTACAGCAGGCTAGTTTCCACACCCGCTCATATACCCATCTCTGTCCTCGTGTCTTCCAGGCAAAAACACTTAAGAGTAGGGGTCAAAGCAGGGCTGGTGAGAGGTGCAGCTTGAAGAGAGCCCCATGGGCATAGCTGTCAACTTTCAGATTCGAAAATAAGAGATCAGCAGCCTCACCTGTCCCGGGGACAGTCTGCGGGATATCTAACAATCCGGGATAGCAGCGGGAAACGGCGCTGAAATAAGGGAATTTCCCGCAAAAAAAGGAAGGTTGACAGCTATGCCCATGGGTCACATAGAAAGGCCTCGAAACTTAGTCAAACAGGCATTTTTGCGCTGGTTTTCTTTTCTTTGTCCATTATTTATTTCAGGAAGGTGCTTCATTAGGCAGCATCAAGAGGGCACACAAACCCTAGGGCTGACTCCATGGCTAGGGTCAGCTTGGCACTGACCTCCAGTAAACTCTACAAAGTAGGCCGGGCTTTGCCAACCTGTCACTCTCCAGCTGGCTGGGGCTGATGGAAGTTGTAGTCCAAACGGGCCGGAGGTTGCCCGGTTGGCAAAGCTGGTAGTAGACCCAGCCCCCAGAGAGGAGTGCCAGGCCAGGAGGAGTTGCACCGCTCCCAGAAGCAGCCTCTGCTAACTTCTTGCGGGATCTTGTGCCTAGATGCTGAAAGACATAAAGAAGGAGAAGGTTTTGCTGCGTCGGAAATCGGAGCTTCCCCAGGACGTCTACACCATAAAGGCCCTGGAAGCGCACAAGAGAGCGGAAGAATTCCTCACCTCGAGCCAGGAGGCGCTCTGACGGGCTAGGGAGCCCCTGGAGGGAACACAGAAATGCACTTTGTTCTAATGTATAACTAGGGAATGAACATGGTGAGCTGTGCCTGTCCTCCGCTCCATTCTCATTCTTTCAGGTTAGATTTGATTTTACATTGTACCTCATACCCCCCCCCCACGACACTGTCACTTCCTCCTTCTTCCTCCTCTTTACAAAGCTGTTTTTCGTGTGCACGTGTGAAAGGGAGCATAGCCCCACCCATGAGGGGTCATTCCACACAAGGGCCATTCCTGCTCCTCCTCCTGTTTCCCCCATCAATCTACTCCAGTCCCAGGACCAAAGCATCAAGAGTTCAGCCGCAAGCTTCCAGCAGCCTTAGCCCAAGCTGGCGCCCTGCAGATGTTGTGGACCACAAATCCCATCAGGTAGTCCAGAACATCTGGAAGGCACCAGGTGGTCAAAGGCTGGTGCTACAGTAATGATTCACTACAGCCCCCTAGCAATTGTTTATACCCCCCTTTTTTTTTATCTACACCCCACACAATGATATGGTCTGAAGAACGCAACGTATTATGTGAAACTGGCAGAGCTGCTCGCTACAGTCTGCTTCCTAGGGATCAAGGCAGGCTTGTTCCTTGGGGACCAAGCTAGATTTAGGAACATAGTTTTGCCCCCCCCCCCACCCCGGAATAAATGGCTAATTAGAGAGTACCGATTTGATTTGATCTGATCTATATGAATAAGGGTCGCTGGCTTTTTTGTTGGGTTCTGTGCAAGGATGTAATCAGTGTGTGTGTGTCAGTGTAAGAAGGAGATCATGAATGCAAATGGAGTGCAAGTCAGGGAAATTTACAATTTGTTCTATTTGCACTCTCCCCCCCCCCCTCCAATTGCAGCACAATGGCAGCCTTACATAGTTCTAGGTCTGGCCTGTGCTTTTTGCTGCTCTTATCATTTGGATTGTCCGTCCCAAATACAGACTATTTACCGCACAAGAGCCTCCCTTACGAACTGGTTGGCTTTCCTCTCTGCAGTTTCAGCTAGAGCTGGAGCGAGATTTGACGCTTTCCAGCAGATTCTCCTACCTGCGCCAACCTCCCTTTCTCCACTGTTGGGTTTCTAAGCTTGGGAGAACGCTGGACGAATTACTTCCTGTCTAACTTCACAGCATACAAACAGCTTTGAAAGCATTTTTCATATTGGGAACAAGGGCGGGAGGGGACTTAACTGCACAAGCCAGGAAACACCTGTTGCTGTTTTCTTAATAGGGACCAGCACTTCGTTTGCTGGGGGGGGACGGGGACTAAGCCTCAGTGTGCTCAAGTTCATTTCAGCCGTTCTAGTTCCATGGGCCTCATCTTGGAAAGTCTCGGAGCAAGAGATAGCAAAGGCTCATTTTAGGGTGGTAGCCAGAGAGGATTACCCCATTTCCCATAAACTATAGGTTTTAGCTTGTGAGCCACTGACACAAATCTCCTGCTCAGTGCAAGCAATCCAGAACTATAGTGTGCTAGAGGTGGCCATCCAACATCCCCTTGTGGAGTTCCTGTAAGTTACAGCCTTCCATGCCTCTAGGTAATTGGTTCCATTGTCAAACTGCTCTTACCTTCGAAGTTTTTCTCCTATTAGTGAACCAAAATATATCCTCCTGTAATTTAAGGCCATAAGAGCTACTCTTGCCCTCCCCTCTAGGGGCAGAAAAGGACAAATGGTTGCCTTCTTTGTGATAGCTTTTCAGGTATTTCAAGCGCTAGCATGTCTGCCTTCAGTCTTCTAAAGCTGTAACATCCCCTGTTACTTTAATGTATCCCTATGAGACTTGTTTTCTATAGTTGACCATGTTTGTTGGCCTCCGCTAAATCCAGTTGTCTATATCAGGGGTTCTATGGACCACCGGTGGTCCAGGAAATGCGTTTGAAGAACAGTTACAATTTGAATTCCATAGAATACTATACAATTCAAATTGTAGTACAGTATGAGAAATAAAAGAAGCAATAAAAATACAAGTAAAAACCATACAGCACCAAGCACAGCAGGTTATAACAGACAGAGAAAAACCATTAAGTGGTCTCCCTCAAAGTTGGGGCACCCAGAACTGGACACATTACTCCAGATGTGGTCTGACTAGTGTAGAGTAAAATGGAACTATTACTTCTCATCTAGCCTATATTTAACCAGTTCACCAACAAAAATGTTAAAAAGACTTTGCCAAATGCTTAGCTGTAATAAATTACATCCAGAGCATTCCCACACTCCAAGCTAACGACCTGATCAAAAAAGTCTGAGGTTCTTGACAAATCCATTATGACTTCAACTAATTGTTATCAAGATTGTATATATACATAATTTGTTCTAGTATCATAGTCAGACTGACCAGTCTATGATTTCCTAGATATTTCTTTTTGCAAAGTGGAGCAACAGTTGCTTGTCTCCAGTCCTGTGATGCCTCACAACCATTCTCCAGGGTTTTTTTCAATTAGTGCTTCTGCAAGTAAACTAGTGACTTCCTTTAGTACTCTACGATGTGATCTATATGCCCTGAAGCCTTGAACTCATTTGAGGTAGCTAGGTAGTTTCCTGACCAACTCCTTATTAAACTTGAATTAGCTTCATATGCTGCCATTGTTTACAGATTGCTGATTGAATTTCAGAATCATGCAAGGTCACAAAAGGGGAGGACCCTCATTCCTAATCAATTCTGCGTCAACCTTCTGTTTTATGAATTCTGACTTACATTTTCCCACCACAGAGTCTAGGTTCCAGTCTTCTACAATTAATTTAAGGCTGTAAGTCCAAGTACACTCAGAAGTAAATCCCATTGAAAGCAGTGAGGCAACTGGGGTGCAGGAGATTGAGACTGCAAGCCTCTTTCTCCAGTCTACACCACACTTTAAATCTCCATATGCTCTATTGCATTATCTACACACTTACTTCACTTCTGTTATGTTTCTCCCTATTTCTTCTGTACCTAGATTAATTTTGTTCCAAGTTCCCTAAAGCCCAGTTTCATAGATCTACCTGCATCTCACTGAAGGTACCCACTTTCCTGTACTGGTAACTGATCTGCACTGTTGCTTTTCTGAATTTGCCAATTAGTTTGGAAAGGAAGGTGAGGCACAGGCTATTAGTACTCTGACATCCAGCCCATCAATCAATCATAGCTCCTCCACTGACTGCTGCCAAAATATTTTCAATACCCGTTGAAGATGCTCTGGCTGACTGGTGAACAGTTTCTCTGAACACTAAAGCCCTTCTTTGAGTGAGACCTGCTTAAACCTCTTGCCATGTGCCAACTGAAGCAGCAAGAGGGATGCAGAAAACCATGACACAAAAGGGAAGGGGGAGTTTTGATTAAATATATTTTCCTGTCTTTTCAGTGGTAGAATTGAATAGGAACCAGAATGAACTGAGTAGCCACTGGGCTTCAAGTGTAGCTGCTGGAGGGACAATGTTGACTTGGAACTCTTCTAAAGCAAAGTGCAATTCAGTCAATTTGTGCCCCTCCACCCCCACCCAAGGCTGGGCTCTGCAGACAAGAACTATAGGGCACATCCCCCCACCTAGCCCCATACACAACACAGCCCTTCTCTGCCTGCTGGAGTTTTGCATTGGTGGAGCAGGGCTGCAATTGAGCATCATGTGCTGTATGACTTAGATGTAAATATAGCCTCTGTCTAATCTTTGTTTGGGGTCAGGGAACTTGTGTTTGGTACCTAACATTAAAGTTTAGTTTGCTGCCAATTCATTCCAGTGTCCTATGTATCTTCACGGGGATGGGAGAAGCTGTGTGAGAAAGGGGGCGCAAGAACTAACGCCTCCAGCCAAAACGAGCACCTCAAGCACACGGCTTCAGGTCACTATTCACTTTAATCCAGCTCTACTTAAAAAAAAAATCCCTTGTGTTTCTCCCACTTTGCTTGTATACTTTCCCTACTTTTTACATGGACAGGGTTGGAGCTGCCTCTTTCACTTCTTACATAGCCCCTTCTCAAAAAGGGAGGGGGGGTGCAAGCAAAACTTAAGTGATGCATTCACTCTCTGGACACAAGTATTAAGCTGCTTTACAGTTCATTATGTACATATGGTGTACTTTATTTTCAGTAGAGTATTACATAGTATGACAGTGTTGGATTTTGTACAGATGTCCCTGTATGTACAGAACTAAATAAAATGGATCTCTTGAAAAGATGACACGCTGGACTCCACCTCATGGCCATGTTTAGCTCTTTAGCCCATGTGTCACTTGGAAAAGGGGGGTGGGGCTGGTGGGGGAGAGACTAAACAGCAGGGCTAGAATCATGCATGTCAAAGGGTGATTTCATGAGATGGTCATTTCTCCTAGAGGCTTCTCCCTCTCCTCAAGCTTAGGAAAACAGCCTGATATCACTAGCACCACCACTCAAGTAGCTATGACTGGGCATTACAAAAACAAAAAAACCCCTTATGAATTAGGCCATATTTTCAATGCGACAAGGTGAACACAGAGTTTCAATGCTGGTGAAAGATAAATATCTAACCCAACCAGTTCAGAGACAATGGTTTAAAGTGCAGCACTTCTGTTTAGCTCTTTCGGCTGGAGACAAGGATGCAGAAGAGCCGGGCCTTCACTTCCATTCTGGCTTGGGGCTGCTCTGGCTCTGGCGGGCTTGCAGGGTTCGCTGCACCATATCCTGCCACTGGTCATCCGAGATTTCGTTGGCCCACGCAGGGATTCCAAGCGTGGGGAGCTTGATTCCGGCCATAGTCCTTTTCACCAGCTCCACGTGTTCTAGAGTCAAAGAGAGGCGAGGAATGAGAGGGGCAGCACAAAAGGAAACCAGCCGCCAACACCACACACCCAAGACTCAACACAATTCCTTTCCAAGGATTTCCATATTCATGCAGTACTCAGTCTGTGAATAGATAAAGGGCAGCTCATCCAAGGTAGCAAGCAACCCAGGATGAAGGCTCAGGTTTACTTGGGGGAGGGGGGAGTGAAGGATGCATTTATGGGCCCATGGTAAGCTTGAACTAGGGACTGGATAGCCAAAAATGATTGCTGCCCCACAAATCTTGTGAACAAGAGAGACCATCAGCAATTGGCCAACCCACAAACAGAGTTACCAGGCAAAACTGTGCAGCCAATAAGACACTAGTGCATAGCTGTCAACTTTTCCCTTTTCTTGCGAGGAATCCTATTCGGAAAAAGGGAAGCGTTGACAGCTATGCACTAGTATCAGACAAGTGCTAAAACTGAATGGCAAGAATGGAGAGAGAAATTCCATGAAAGGTAGAGAACACTGTGTGTTTGGACTTGAGCAGGGAGAAGCCAGATTTAGACCCACTAGCCTTGTAAAGTAGACTAGGTTGAGAGGGTAGTTATGTGTGGCCTTTATATAGCACTTAATCATAAAAATGGGTCATGAACACAGGTGAAATAACCCCTCTGCTACCTTGCACTTTATGTGGGCTACATGATGCTATTGTAAGGTGGATTGGTAGCTGGTTGGCTGACCAAGGCCAGAGGGTGCTCACCAATGGTTCCTTGTCATCCTGGGAAAAAGTGGTAAGTGGTGTGCTGCAAGGTTCTGTCCCGGGCCTGGTGGTGTTCAACATCTTTATAAATGACTTTGATGAAGGAATAGAGGAGAAGCTCATCAAAGTTGTACATGACACCAAACTGAGAAGAGCATGTAATGCCTCAGAAGACAGAATCGGGATTCAAGAGGATCTTAACTGATTGGAGAACAGGACCAAAAGTCATGAAAAGCAGTTCAACAGGAACTAGCAAAGTGAATTTCAGTATGGACATATGTACGGTTCTACACTTAGGAATAATCAGATGTGCAAATACAGGACCAGCGGCACCTGGCTTGACACAGCAGTGCATGTGAAAAGGAGCTAGGGGTCCTAGTAGATCACAAGCTTACTGTGAGTCAACAGCATGATGCAGCAGCAAAAAAAGCTAAAACTATTCTAGGCTCCATCAATAGAAGTATAGTGTCCAGATCAAGGGAAGTAACAGGACCACTCTATTGTGCCTTGGTCAGATCCCACTTGGGAGTACTGTGTCCAGTTCTGGGCACCAGAGTTTAAGAAGGAGTTAAGGGTTGGGTATGCTTAATCTGGAAAAGCGAAGACTGAGAGGTGATACGGTAACCATCTTCAGATATCTGAAGGGCTGTCACATAGAGGAGGGAACATGCTTGTTTTCTGCTGTTCTAGAAGGTAGGACCTGAGCCAATGGATTCAAGGTACAAGAAAGGAGATTCCAACTATACAGAAATAACTTCAAGACTGTAAGAGCTGTTCAACAGTGCAATCAACTACCTCGTCAGGTGGTGGACTTTCAATGGAAGTTTTTAAGCAGAGGTCAGATCTGTCAGGAATTCTTTATTTGTGATTCCTACATTGCAGGGGGTTAGACTAGAAGACATTTGGGATCCTTTCCAACTCTACAATTCTATGTAGGAATGGCAGGATAGAAATGTGATTTAGAGGTTATGGAACAGGTTAGAGACCTAGAGAATATAACAAACTAGATAATCACAAGCTTTAAAAAAGGCAGAATGGAAAAAAATAACATGGGCTGAATGGGGCAGGACTTACAGACACCAAGTTCTAAGACTGGCAATTCTCTCTTATAAAGACTAAAATAAAGCTGCTTCAATATTATGTTACCTGGATCCATAGGGATAGAGCTGCGAGAGTTTTGAGCTGCAGATCCCTCCTCCTCATCGCTGTCCACAGGTGGGTCAGGCAGATGCAGTCTCATTGCCTGCATGCAGTGCATAAAGCCATTACAAGCATTAAGCACAACACAAAGGCATGCTCATGCAAGAATCTGTGGCCCCACTTTGAGGAACCCCAGGACGCATACTTGAAACAAAACTCTGCTACCTGAAGTCGCTCATTGATATCGGGCTCTGGCTCTGTGCTGGGTTCTGTTTCTTCGGCTGCTGCTAGTCCCTGATCTGGATCTTGATTCAGTGGCTGGTACAAGTAGCCATTACTACCACTTTCCTCCTCCTCTTCAGGTTCTTCACTACTCCACTCCCCAGCAGGTTCAGGGGTTCCATCAGGTGTCTCTTGCAGCCCCAGCTCTTCGTGCTCATTGGGACAGATCCTCTCTGGACCCATTATCCGTGTAACCACTGGCTCCAAGGCCATGCACTAAGGATCTGAAGGGAAAACATGGAACTTAAATCTCCGCAACAATACTATTGCTTAAAAGTTGTATATTTGTCTGAGAAATGACTGAGAAAGAAGCATATCCTACAAAGAGATTGCAGGAAGGTAAGAGCAATAAGCACTCTAAGGCAGAACAAACCTATCTAAGAAAGTACATTATAGTCAACTTTAGAGCCATCATCACATTTCACATTACATACTATACACTAAAGCAGGCATAGGCAAACTTGGCCCTCCAGATGTTTTTGGCCTACAACTCCCATGATCCCTAGCTAGCAGGACCGGTGGTCAGGGATGATGGGACTTGTAGGTGCAAAACATCTGGAGGGCCGAGTTTGCCTATGCCTGCACTAAAGCATTATGCCACAGAATCAGAGTTGGGACCCTGAGGATCATCTAGTCCAACCCCATTGCAATGCAGGAATATGCAGCTGTCCCATGTGGAGCTTGAACCTGCAACCTTGGTGTTATCAGCACCACGCTCTAACCAGCTGAGCTATGTAATGTGATGGGTTTCAGGCTGCCTTCTAGGGAACACCAGGATTCTATGGAAGCTTATCAGGAGCTTCCCAGAAATACAACTTCTTCATCACTGCTTTAGTTTTTCCTGCAATACACAGGAAAGTGTTGAGTGTTTTTATGTGGCTCAATTCTAGTTTGTCCAGTTACGGCAAAGCTCAATAGCCATGGCCAATGTCAAACCTGCATATGTCACTGTTTCCTAAGCCAGAGATGGAAAACCTGCAGCCCTCCAGATGTTGGCACTCCCACTCATATCAGCCTCAGCCAGCATGACCAATGGTCAGAGATTATGGAAGTTGGTAGTTCAACAACACTGGGAGGGCTGTGGGTTCCCCATCCTTCCCCTAAACAAGGACACTTCTTCAGGGTAAATTAGCTACCAAGTCCTATATCCCATTTGCCTCTCACCCACATCAGTTGAGGGCCAGGTTTCATAACCCATTAACCAGAGGTAGCTATTCATCTCAGTATCTCATATTGCCTTCCCTGGGACGAATTAATAAGCTGTAATGTGGGTTAGGAAACAAAGAGTTAGGTTTAGGCCCGCTCCATTATCTTCTATATAACCCAGTGACTGCTACTCCCATGGAAGAGACTTTAAGACAATGCAGTTTAGACCAAACTCACCTGGAACCCCTAACAGCGACTCAGTTCTCCAAAGTATTTCTAAAATAATAATACAATAACTTACAATTACTGTATAGAACAAGTGTTCTATTACGTCAAGCTTAGACGCATGCAATATTGTGATTATTACAATATTGTATTATTGCATGGTGCATGGTGATTATTCACTGAATCGGCAACAATTCTGGCTCCCTTCCCTTTGAGGTGGCTCTGAATCGCACCTCTGTAAAGTTGCCTTCAAAGATGCCTTTTCGCTTTTGCTGCTACAGAGTAACATAGCTGCCCCTCTGGAAAATAAACAAACTAGCCTTAGGCAGCCCAGGTTCACGCTCCCCCCTACCCACCCCACCGGGAGGATGGACAAAAACGTGTCTTTCCGGGTTTCAGAAGGGTTTCCATATGCGCCCGTCATTATGGACCCTTTCAAAACGCCCTATAGATGCTGAGCCTTGTTGTCCTCGCCCCCACCACAAAAACCTCCATTTCCAACACCGCCTGCTCTCGCCGTTTCACCTATTGCCCTTCATCGCTGCCTGACGCCCAGCAAACCACAGCCGCGCCCGCCACCCAGAGCAACGAGACCCCCCTACCTTCACCCAGAAGGGAGTTCCGCCTTCCCGATCGGAGGCCGATCCCAGCCGCTCAGCCTCCGGAAAGGACAAGGCGCACCGGGCCACTGGGAATGACGTCATAGCCGTGCGCGGCGGGAGGAGCCGTGACTATGGCAACCTGCTCCCCATCTTAGGCGAGGTATACAGTTCTCCCCTCGCCTCTCCGTTGGCCCCTGGCAGTTCTAAAGTCGACGAGCGGCTGTGTTTGATACGGTCACAAAGCACGTTGGAAGGACTGGCCAATAGCTGCCGCCTTGCGCTTCGGGAAAGCATAAGGATCGTGCAACAAAAGGCACTCGCCGGGAATCGGGATTGCGGGGCGGGGTCCCAAGTTACGGGGATGGGCACCCCAAATGCATATAGGTTAGCATTTCGGTAAAACCGTGTGTCCAAACCACTTCTTCGTCACCAGGCCAGTTTTTATCCTTTTTAACACCACGCGGAGACTTTTTGTTGTTGTTTCTGCTGCTGGTGGTGGCAAAAATAAAAAATGTTTCTCTTTTGCACCGTGGAGAATTACGGAAATGCCTTTCCCACAGCGCATGCACGTGCGCTAGAATTTCCCGACTTCCAGCAACCTAGGGCTCTAGAAGTCAAATGTCTTTTGAGGTTAGAGGTTGTAGCTTAAAGGCGCTCCCACCCGCACGGACACCCCGGGCAAGGAATTCGCTCACCAGTTTTGTGACATACCTTTTATTATTGCACTTCATGCAATGCAAGCTGGCTAGATTTTTTGGGCTGCAAGTCGCTCTGAGTTGCCTTGGGCAAGATAAAACGCCTAACAAATGCAAATAATAATAATAATAATAATAATAATAATAATAATAATAATAATAATA
>JAXCMG010000003.1:82318722-82339508 GCA_034642415.1 Podarcis siculus | reverse complement strand
GAGAGAGAGAGAGAGAGAGAGAGAGCAGCCAAGCCCCCTTCACTGCCTGCCCCCCCCGCCAGCCCTCCTCCCTAGGCGGCAGTTCCGCCATGACCACAAACGGCGGCGGCAGCAGTAGCAGCCGCGCGCGGCCCGGGCTCCCCTCGCCGGCCGCGGGAGCCAAGGCGCGCGACGAGGGAGCCAAGGCGCGCAAATTTTTTTTTAATTATTGGGGGGGCTCCGCCCCCCCAATAAAATTTTTGAGGGGGCTCGAGCCCTCTCAGGCCCCATGGAGTCGGCGCCTATGGAGGCTGACTGCTCTGAGATTTTTGCTGTACATGGACAAAATTATTGTTCTTTCACATTTGAGAACGTGTGGCGGCATACCAGTGACTTTCAGAAGGCATCCTCAATCTGAAAGCAGTGACATGAGAATGATCCCTGGGTTTCCAACTCTTTCTCTAGTTGTGTGTCCTGGAGATCTTAGAAATTTGCAAGTTTCTTGTCTTATTTTAGCAGCAGCATGAGTAACTCAGTCTCCCTAGTAATTAGGCAAGTGTCAGCATTGCTTCTCCTCATTATGAAAGGCCACTAACCATGCCTGTGTTGACACTGGCTTTCATTTCCTGCTGTCTTGGAATGAATAGCCAATGGAGTGCATAAATGTCAGGAGTGAGAAAAGTTGCTGGATTATTATTCTGCTGGATGTAACAGTGAGTTGGGATGTGCCTGAAATAGAACAGTCTATATGGCCGGCCTCAAGCTGACTGGATCTATTTTTAAGTGCTACTAAACCACGTAGCTGGAAACACAGCTTTTCAGGTTACATATTCTCAAGCACTGAGACAACAGCATGGTAGGGACACGTCCTTTGCGTGCACTTGAGAAAAATAGTGGGTGCAAGATTGCTTTGGAGTTTGGGGGAAGAGAGTGTGTGAAGATGAATGAAGATTTTGTTTGCTTCTTGCTGGGCTCATTTGTTCTGGAACATAAAAGAGATTTTGACCCATATATTTCTTAAAATTTAAAACTGCTTTACTTATAGAGCTAACTTTTGTCTGTTTCTTTTAGGACTGGTGTTTCTGCTCTTTTTGGAGCTATACCTTAGTACATAATCTTCCTCTGTTTACCTTGCCTCAGTTGCCCTCTCCCTTTCTCGGTTGTCTCCCTCTTAGTAGATTTTTCATTGTAAGCTCCTTGGGGCAAGGATTTGTCTTCTTATACTTTCTAGTATACCATATGTATGAGTTTGGGGCAGGGTTTGGTGGTGGTGTGTTCCTTTCCTGGTTGTAGATTTCTGACGCATCCATTCACTGGTCAAGACTGCTTTTAAAATATTGAAAACGTGTACAGTGCTACCTTTATCATTTTTTTCATTTTTATTTTTTTTGCCGAAGGCACAAAAAGCAATAATTTATATTAATACTATTTGTATCATTCTTAGTACAGTACAAACTGATATATTACATTTGGCCACAATTGTTTATTGTTTCTATAGTCAACAAAATTATCTGACTGCTATCATATTTTTGTCTTTTCATGTAAATCTGAGATAATGGGTTAGTTTGGCCATAGCAGCAAATTTCTGAAGTTTGTCCACACTTTCTTTATTGGATAGTGTGTTAACTGATCTCATGTCTTACCAAAAATATTATTGGTGTGGCTAACATGAAAGAAACAAATTTGTTAAATTCTGATGCCCCCCGCTTTCTGCATAATTCAGTTTTTTAAAAAACCTGGATGGAGAGGAATTTTATCATCTAAGATCTTTTTAATACAATTTTAAATTTTATTCTAGCAGTTTTTTTGACAAATCACATTTCCACCACATATGGGGATGGGAATCACCTCTCTGTTTTTGGCATTTCTAACATATGATAGGATAATCTTTGTTAATATTTGTATCTGTGCTAAAGTGATATGCCACATACTCATCTTAAAAGAGTTTTCCCTTGAATATAAGCAGATTTTTAACCATTTTAAAATATTGAATAAAATGAATACTAGGTTAGAGGTTGTGCCATCACTTGCATTCGGTTCCTTTGTCTTCTGGCTGAGATTCAAGATGCTGACTTCAGTTTAATCTAAATGGATAGGTTCCTACTTATCCTGGAGCAGGAGTGGGGAACCTATGACCCTCCAGATCTTGCTGGACTATTGGGGGGAATTCAGTGTCGTGCTAAAGTGCTTGCTTTATAAGGGAAGCATTTGGGATTGACAGACAGAACAGTCCCCCCTCTTCTCTCCCCAGGCGCTGTTCCAAGGGTTCTCCATACCTCCTTGAGCCAATTTTGGGGGGCATGTTGGGGGGAGGTCCTGCTGCACAAGAGGAAGTTCTTTTGCAGGCCTTCTATTGAAGGGATTCATTAGCTGAATCCCACCCATTATTATATTCATTTATTACCTGTCCTATACCCTAAGGTCCTTGGGCAGATTACAACAATTTAAAATGTAGTTTAAAACAGTTTACCGCAACTCTCATAACCCCTGACTAGTGACCATTCTGGCTGGTGCTGCTGAGAGTTGGAAAATATCTGGAGAGCCGCATAATACCCTTCACTGCCTTAGGTTTCCTTCTGTCCTACCTCCAGTTGCAGTCAGTCACAATCACTTAACCTATCAGAAAGTAACCTCTTAACAATAACAGCATTGCTCCAAATCATGCTATCAAATCTACAGGAAGCATTCCTAAGTACCAGAAAAAATATTTAAGGTAGTCACACTCACACTCACACTCATTTCACAGTAATTGTTTAGAAGGTACCTGAATGATTTGCCCCATGAGTTTCTTTCTAGGTGGGCTAGAGACTTACTTAAAAAAGAAAAAAGAAAACTCGGTCTTTGATCCCTGGCCACAGGCACATACACCTTAAAATTTAACATGTACCTAAGACTTTTGGGATAATTCTTTATCAGTACCTCTCCCTACCTGCAGAAATCCTGAATTGCATTTCTTAATTGCATTCATGTTAAAAGATGTGCATGTGATGTGCTCAGTGCTTGAAAGGCAACTATGATGGATGCATATGTAGAATTTTTCCATGAAGGAGCTCCCCCACTAAGGCCCCAATTACTTGTTTGGGAAACTGAACTATTCATTTTCCTCTATAGTGAAGCTTATAAAATGCATATGGAAAATAGATGTTATCATTATTTAGAAATGGCTTTTGTATGCACTAGGATAAACTAGCTTTTCCCCTTAGGGTTCTGATCTTATATAGCCATTGTTGTGTTCCTAACTTTATACATTCAGCCAATATTTTTCTCTCTTGAAATATATATATATATATATATATATATATATATATATATATATATAAAATATATATATAGGCACCTTCATCCCTCATACTTTTTTCTTTTCTGTTACATTTTGTCAGTGTTTTTAACATATATACCATAAAAAGGTAAAGGTAAAGGACCCATGACAGTTAAGTCCAGTCGCAAATGATTGGGGTTGCTGCGCTCATCTCGCTTTACTGGCCGAGTGAGCCAACATTTGTCCGCAGACAGTTTTCCTGGGTCATGTGGCCAGCATGACTAAGCCACTTCTGGCGAAACCAGAGCAGCACACGGAAACGCTGTTTACCTTCCTGCCAGAGCGGTACCTATTTATCTACTTGCACTTTGACGTGCTTTCGAACGGCTAGGTTGGCAGGAGCAGGGACCAAGCAACGGGAGCTCACCCCATTGCTGGGATTCGAACCACCAACCTTCCGTTCGGCAAGCCCAAGGCTCAGTGGTTTAGACCACAGCGCCACCCGTTTCCCATATAATATATATAACATAAAATCATAGAATCACATGTTGGATCTCTGCCTCTTTCTTAACCATGTTACCTTCTTTCATCATGCATTTTATACTAGAATTTTCACCTCTTTTCTTTTAAGAATTTATATATTTATATATTTTAGTACACCAGACAAAGGGAAAGTTTTCAAGTGTTAACATCTGGTCTCTGTGTTTGTGGTGGAATACTACTCTAATCTAAACTATATTTGGCTGACACTAATTGATTTCAAATTTTGGGGAAAATTGATTTCAATTTCTTTATTGGCCTTCATTGCAAGCCCTCTGCTTAAAGAAAACATTTCGTTTTCCTATGGATATTTCCAGTTGACTGGACTGGTGCTGAGTTTGTTGCCACAGACAGGAGATGAACAGTTAAACAAGTAGAGAATATTCTGTTCCTTGGTTTTAAAACTCCTACATAGTTCAAACACCTGATGAGAAAAGCTCTCTCTAAGTACTCTAAGATTCCAACTTCACGAAGTCTTTTGACAAGGTTTCAAGAACTCCCACTACAGTCATCACACAGCAGAAGACAGGTCTTGATTTTCCTTCTATTTTGGACACATAGCTGGAGAGACGTGTGTGGGTTTAAATCTCTAACCACTGATTTTCTCCAAGGGATTGACTTTTGAAAATGCTTCTTTAATAAGCAGCCTGCTTTTTTCTTGCTTGTGTGATGAAAAGCCAGACACAAAGCTCTAAATCATTAAAGAGGATCTTTACCCTTCAAGTAAAACTATATATATATTGCCTCGACTCCTATTACATAAGAGCCTTGCTGGATCGGATCAAAGGCACATCAAGTCTACCATTCTTTTCTCACAGTGACCAACCCAGTACTTCTGGGGAGTCCTCAAGCAGGACGTGTGTGCAACAGCAGTCTCCCCATTTGTGCTTACTGGTACAGTGGTACCTCGGGTTAAGTACTTAATTCGTTCCGGAGATCCGATCTTAACCTGAAACTGTTCTTAACCTGAAGCACCACTTTAGCTAATGGGGCCTCCCGCTGCCGCCGTGCCACCAGAGCACGATTTCTGTTCTCATCCTTAAGCAAAGTTTTTAACCTGAAGCACTATTTCTGGGTTAGCGGAGTCTGTAACCGGAAGCTTATGTAACCTGAAGCGTATGTAATCTGAGGTACCACTGTATTCAAAGGCATACCGCCTCCAATACTGGAAGTAGCACACAACTATCATAGCTTTTGTTAACTATATCCTCCATGAATTTTTCTTATCCCATTTTAAAGCCATCCCAGTTCTGGCCATCACTACATCTTGTGGTAGCCTATTTCATAGTTTAACTATGTGCTGTGTGAAACTGCACTTCCTTTTGTCTGTTTTGAATCTTTCAATTTCATTGGATGATGCCAGGTTCTAGAACTCTCTTTGGTTAGGAATTAAATAAGTGGGGTACAGCAGGGTTCTGTCCTGGGCCCAGTGCTTTTCAACATCTTTATAAATTATTTGTATGAAGAAATAGAGGTTCGTCAAACCTGTAGATGTTACCAAATTGGGAGAGGTAGTTAATACCTCAGAAGATAGAATCAGGATTCAATATTACTTTTACAGATTGGAGAACTGGGCCAAAACTAGCAAAATGAATTTCAATATGGACAAATGTAAGGTTCTATATTTGGGAATAATCAGATGCACAAATATAAGATGGGGCATTGTAGTGACTTGACTGGGAACTGCCCCCCACATAGAGAAAAAAGACTTGAATTGTAAATTCATTTGTTGCAATTAATTTGCCATGAACGTTCTTTTTGTTTTCTGTTAGAACAAATAATTGCTGTACAGCCTGATGGGAACATCTTTTCTCTTTACCATTACTGTTGTTGAGTATGCACTCTGTGAAATGATGACTAGAGGGAAATGCTTATTCTTGCTGCCCTCCTGAACTGCTGAGACATAGTTAACACTCCTGTTTCGCCATTTTTTGAATGATTACATATTTCACCTTTTCTGATTCAATAAATACTATTCCCTATCTTAGATACGTAGCAGGCTAACAAGAAAAAGCTAATTGCTTTCTCCCACCCAAGAGGAACAATGTAATGTGCTATTCAAAGAGGCAGTTAAAACCGTGTCTAGTGGGAAAGCTGTTGGATAGAGGAAGACTCATATTCATTTTACAGTGGGCATAATCAGTTGCATTTTGAAGATTTGTAAATTTGTTGTCTTTTTCAGAGCTCTGTGGCTACATACCAACATGGTTGGTAGCCCTGTTGGCATGAAACTCTGATGCCCCAACCCCCTTCTTGGAGGGACTGAGCACTTGCAAAAGGGAATGTTACGGTGGACAGTGCATTTAGAAGGTGGGCCCCGGAGAGTAAACCACGCTGCTGTGGCTGTTGGACACAAAGTCTACTCTTTTGGCGGTTACTGTTCTGGGGAAGACTATGAGACACTGCGACAGATCGACGTTCATGTATTCAATGCAGGTAAAATGAGTGTGGCTGCAAAGGACCTGAACAAGTAGCACTTTCATACGATTGAATGTTGTGATTTTGAGATCTTTAAATCCAAGGTCCATGTGCTGTTGCAAACAAACCCAGCTGCCTTATTTATTCAGTAGTGTTCAGTTAGCTGTTAAACATAGATGAGGTCACTAAGAATTTAAAAGTATCAAAAGCTGGAATTGTTCTTAAGGAGCATGGAAACCAGCCATTTCACACAACATGAACATTATATTTATTTGTTGTTTATCATTTATATATCAACATTCATTATAAAAAATATCAGAGCCATGAACAAGGGGTTAAAACTTAGAATTACAATACATTAAAGTATAAGATTGCAGTAATAATATACAGCAGTAAACAAATCAATGCATATATTTTTATATTTAAAAAAATACATGTATGCATCTTGCTGAAATTTCACCTCTTTGGGAGCTACTTGCTGTCTAGGAAAAGTATTGTGTATGAAGTGACCTTTAGTATATCATCAGAACAAGTTTGGGGAACAAATGTTGGAGCAAAGCTTCATTGTAGGAAGTGCTGAGGGAGGAAAAACTCCCTGATTTATGATTTCCCTTTCCAAGATATTTTGATAACCTTTAGGTTGCCTTGGAGAAGGAATAATCCTTAAAAATGAGTCATTGGTTGGGAAATGATTTGCTGCTGTGGAAAGAAATGGAATCTTATTTACTTGTTTAAGCCAGAAGTTATACTGTATTAAGAACCAAACATATTTGCAGAAAATCAAAGGGGTTATAAAAACCGTCAATTGTGTGTCCTAGGAAAAAAGAGTTTCACACATTTGCAGCCACAAAAGCAAAGGCAATTACTTTTTAAATTAGATTTATTTTTCTGATGGCTAACAGAACTTCATTTATTTTATTTTTTTCTTGCTAGATCAACATCCCTTTCCAAAAACAAGCTATCCAAGTATTCAGTGCTTTGTTTTCTTTATACAGTGAATACTGAAATAAGTGGTAGAGCTTCAATAACACTATAAATATGGCATCTTAAATTGTAAGCGCTTTCCCTATAACTACCATTCTGAACTGGAGTACATATCTGCTGAAATTACAAGATGCTCAAAGTTTCCCTTATTGATTATTTAGTAAGAATCTATAGATAGCTTTCATAACTGAAAACATTTTTGATCATATAATTCATGGAGCAACCATCACCATATTTTAGTTTTCAATACTGTGTGACCTGAATACATCTTTCACTCTGTTATTAAATTGATTTTTTTTTTACTGCTGTTACCATATGAAAATAATACAACAGTCTGACACTAGCCGGTTGATATATAATGTATGGTAAGCATCAAGTAGAAATGATCGAAATGCAACCTGTTCATAATTCAGGTTAAGAAAACAAGCTTGTGTTCTACTCTGTTGCAACAGGTTGGTTCACCCAGATGTCCCATTTACAACTGACCAACCCCAAGCTCTTTGGGGAAGGTGCAAAAGCCTGTTAATGATCCACTTGATGATGCATGGACAAGCCTCATCAGTTAGTGGCAAACTTGGGTGCTTAAACAGGAATGGCACAGTATGACCTAGATGCTGCTGAGCTATATAAATACCTGATTTTACTAACCTTAATTGGAAGGTGTGTTTTTTTTAAATACAGTTTTATTTGTTTAAACTGGGGAATCTCTTGGCAGCAGTAGTACACTATGGCATGGAGTTTTATGGAGCTAATTACAGATTTTCATTGTCACGTGTAATATGCAGATTCCAGTGGAGAGCCAGAAGAGGGGAAGCAAACAGGAGTCTGGTAGGGCAGAGTAAGTTTCAACAGGACAGAGTAGTAGATTCAGTTATGAGAGACCCAAGCTCAAATACTCAGCAATGAAGCACACTAGCCTTCGGCAATTGTCTTAGCCCAATGTTCCCAAGAACATTGTTGTGAAAATAGACAATAGAATTGTACATTAGTTGATTACTGCTGTTTTTAAATGATTAATAAGAGTTGAATATTTTTACTTTTTCTAGTGTGTGCTGTCTTACATATTCTTATCTGCCATTTGGCTACCCATTTCCCTATTTTAAGCTCTTAAACTGTGTGCTTTTAACACTGTTTAACCATTACCCTAAATGGGCCTTCAAAGCACTTAATTTTCTCTGCTTTGTACTCGTGTGTGTTAATTCTTTTAGAACTCTTGAATATATGTCTTCTTTTAATGGAGCAACGGTTGAAAATACTATTTTCATTAGGTATGCTTTATCTGGCATCAGCATCTATATAGTGTAACACATTTGCAACAGATTGTTCAAGGTGCCGACCTTTAAAGCCATAAACGGCCTCAGTACAGTATACCTGAAGGAGCGTCTCCACCCCCATTGTTCTGCCCGGACACTGAGGTCTAGTGCCGAGGGCCTTCTGGCAGTTCCCTCGCTGCGGGAAGCCTAGTTACAGGGAACCAGGCCTTCTCAGTAATGGCACCCGCCCTGTGGAACGCCCTCCCATCAAATGTCAAAGGAAAAAACAACTACCAGACTTTTAGAAGACATCTGAAGGCAGCCCTGTTTCAGGAAGTTTTTTATATCTAAGGACTATTGTATTTTAATATTTTGTTGGAAGCTGCCCAGAATGGCTTGGGAAACCCAGCCAGATGGGTGGGGTATAAATAAATTATTATTGTTATTATTATTACTAGGTGAACATTTTTCACATTCTCTTAGTGGTATAACCTTTTTAGCATCTTTTCATTGTTCTCTCTTTCCTTTTTATTTTCCCTGAGTAAAGTAATGTTTTGCAATCTTAACGCGCGCACACACACACACACACGAGAGAGAGAGAGAGAGAGAGTGTACTTCATGACAGCATTGGATTTCCTCCAACAATTATGACTTGTTAATCCAAGCAATTGAATTGTTTGTCAGTTAGTATCTGTGCATAGCAGCCTGATGCATAAGAGCAAGCCAGTCAAGTAACACTGTGGGCTTTTTCCTTTTAGTCTCTCTGCGCTGGACCAAACTACCACCAGTGTGGACAAACAGCAGGGACCATGTGAGGGAAGTTCCATACATGAGATATGGACACTCTGCAGTGCTTATTGAGGACACCATCTACATTTGGGGAGGCCGCAATGACACTGAGGGAGCCTGCAATGTCCTGTATGCCTTTGACGTCAGTAAGTGTTGTTCGCTGCTTCCCATATCCCTGGCTGTCACATGCTGCTGAAAGTGTATATTCTAAAAAGTTGCAATTTGTCTCCAGGTTTAAACTGGGAACAGCAGGTGTGAAAGTACTTAATCTTGTTGATTATAACTTTTATAAAAACGTGATTAATATTTTCAAAGAACGTGGGAATTGTTGGAGACCCACTGTACAGTCTTCAGTCTTCATGACTGGTGCTTCATGGAAATTATGCTCTCACTACTGTGGGCACCACACAATGCAGGGGGACTGCGTACAGTAGCAGGAAAAGGGTATGCTGCATCAAGGGAAGGTGCTGGCATATTTTTATTTCATTTATTAACCACTTCCTATGAAGCATTTTGAAGTGAATTTTCAATACAATAGAAGCCATATTTAAAACAATTACATATATAAAACCAGCTAAAACAGTTGCATGTGTAAGTTGCAGATCAGTTCAGATACGGATCAGAACTCTTCACATAAAAGGTCTGTCGAAAGAGGAAAGTGTTCAACAGGAAAGAAGGAAGCTAATCAGAAGGAAATAATGAGAGAACCAGTATCTTACAAACTCTCCATGCGATGAGAGATGGGCTCTCAGTTCTTGGGCTCTCTTTCCAGGTCTAGCTAATTCTCTAACAAATTTGCTTTCTCGATATCTTGGAGTTCATTCTAGTGAGCAAAACTAGATATCCATAGAATTCCGTTGTACATAAGGGCATCACACAGCTGCCAAACTGATTTTTGTTTGAGAAGTGGTGGAAAAAGCTGCAAAGAACTGTTGCTGTCCAGAGTCCTAGGCAGCCTTGGATGCACTTGCTTGTGCAATTTCCTACCATCCCTGGAAAGCAAGTCTACTAATCCTTCCCCTCTCATGGGAAAAGGTGGAAACCCTCTTGCATGAGTCACTTCAGGCTAGACAAAGCTCTGAAGCTATTCTGCAAGGCATTGTGCTTTGTTGGCTTGCAAATGCTATCTGTATTAGATGTCACAGCCTGCTCCAGTCTCTAGTTTCATATGTAGCTCTTGGCCGAGGTCTCTAAGGGTAGCACATGACTGGATTTAGAAATCCAAGCATGGCACACATCCCACTAGGAGCAAGGCTCACTTTCCCTTTGTGCTAATAATCTCCACAGAGTTTACATTGACCTTGTGTTGGGCTGGAATACTTATCCAGTTAATCTAGGTGGGTGGCTGTGGATGGAAGCCAGGTTGCGAGAGATTCTTGGGTGCTAGAGGATTATGAACAGGCTGCTCTATTCTGCTTCCTGGAATAAGCACTGAAGCTGACTGCCAACTTTGGTTAGGCAATCTCTTGCGTCTCTCAGGATTATCTGTGCTTCTTTTTATGGACTTCTGAGACAGGTGCTTGCTTTAACTTTACAGATAACCAGGCAGCCTTGCATTAAAAATATTTTTCAGGTACTGAAAAATACTCTCCTACAGTTTAATTGCTTCCCAAAATATTGCAACTGTTTCTTACTTTGTAATACACAGTAGGATAATAGTGAAATCTCACAGAATGTGAGTGGTGGCTTTACATAGTTTTTCAGGAACTACAAGATAGCTTCTAGAGAGGCAGCTGCTGTTCCACTGTCCTGTGTGGAAGCGAAGTGGTTCCTTCCTTAAAAGGAGAGATACGTGTTTGTTTAGGATTTTTCCCCAAGGGCCATGCCCTTTTTAATTAATTCCTGAACGTGACATTCTGTGTCTGCTGGTAATGGCTCATCTCTCTGTTTTTTTCTTTTTAACGTATTAGGCACGCACAAATGGTTCACACCCAAAGTTTCTGGAATGGTTCCGGGAGCAAGAGATGGACATTCAGCTTGCGTCTTGGGAAAGAGCATGTATATCTTTGGGGGATATGAACAACTGGTAAGTTATCCTATGTTCTCTGCTATTTGTGTTCAGGTCTGCATGAGAAATGGTGTTTCAAAATCAAGAGAACTCTGAGTGGTCCCTCTGTTCCCACTTCACTTTTTCCTCTCTTTCTTTCTTTCTTTCTTTCTTTCTTTCTTTCTTTCCTTTACCAACAATTATATTTAAAGACATTTGTGGATTAAGTTAAAGATCACTGAAATGTTCTCTATTGTAACCTCATACTGTCACATCCTGATAATTGTAGCTGATAAACTCCAAGCATGCGGCCATGTCCTGTGCATATTTATTCAGTAGGATTTACTCCCAAGAGACTGTAGCCTTAGTCTACACCTAGGTTTAAAGGGCTAGATGTATTTCGAGCCAAAGTCTGCTTGCTGCTTATGCATCTCTGTGCTCCTTGCCTCTTAGAGAGCAAACTACTGTACTGTTGATTGGTAAGTAAAAAGCAAAACTCAGTTTAGTCTATTGATATTTCAGGCATTATTGCCTTTGTTGTCAAGCCACAAAATTTGTATTTTCCTTCTCTTTCTTTTTATGACAGGTTGCAGTTCTGAATGCTGTCCTGGGTTATTTATATTAAGGGCAGTGAACAAATATCTTAGATCAAATTGTCAAACCTCTTAAAAGTTGGATTGCATCAGAAGGATGAATAGATGCTAATTTATGAATAGATGTTAATTTGTTCTGTGAACCGCCCTGAGACCTCTGGGTATAGGGCGGTGTATAAACTCAATTAATAATAATAATAATAATAATATTCACAGAAACCGTCTGAAGGGAGTCTAGTTCAAGTCCCTGACCTATCAGATGACTAAAAATTTCAAACTTTCTAAGAGATGTGTTGCATCAGAAGTATGAGTAGATGTTAATTTATCCTTGGAAACAGACTTAGACGTTCTAAGTGTTGTCTTTATAGATGACTTTCTAGTGTTGTCTTCACCATTACTAGAGAGAGATTCCACAAGTTCCTAAGACAATCATAATTGTGCTTGTAAGATGTGCAGAATGTTTTCCCTTCCTACTTATTCTTGCAATTACTCTAAAATAGATAATAGACCACCTCTGTTTTCTGGTGGTGACTGAGTTATTTGGAACAGATGGTGTCCAAAAGCCATCCATTGATTTGCGGCTGAGCAGAGATTTAACCTGTTTCCAGTACACAAGCAGTTGGATCTCACCGGCTTTTTCAGTGACTAGATCAGGCTTCCTCAACCTCGGCCCTCCAGATGTTTTTGGCCTACAACTCCCATGATCCCTAGCTAGCAGGACCAGTGGTCAGGGATGATGGGAATTGTAGTCTCAAAACATCTGGAGGGCTCAAGTTGAGGAAGCCTGGACTAGATCTCAAGGCAAATGAGTTTGTTTTCAGTGGATTTACAGCATTAATTAAAGTCTGTGTGGCAGGGTACTGAAACAAACGAAAATATGGTGATGGGATTTAAGGGACTCACCAGCAACTCCAAAGATTTTATCTCTCTCCATGGTAGGTCCAAGTGTTACAAAACTTTGGCAAACCCAGCAATCCTAGTATCTTTTACAGGTTGATGCTAATTATGCATTCCTCTCAGAACATTTAGCTTAAGGCTTGTGTGGTCTGACTTAGTGACTCTTTAACAACTCCAGCTGAGGTTAATGAGAGCTACTGATGTTTAGCACTTACTTAAAAGAAGGGCAAAGGGCAGCCTTTGCCATCTCACACCAGACATTCAGAACCCAGTGTACTGTAAATCATGGTTTTAATCTCCCACATTACTTCTTTTTTCTGTATATAAACTGGAGATTTTTTTGATGGCATATGTATATTCAATGTGTTGTTTGGATAGTGTGCACTGATGTGAGTCAGTCTGAACAGCTGCTTTGTTTTCTGAGCCACCTATTTCAGTTCCCTTAATATATTCCAGCTCCACAGGGAAATGCTGAAGAATTAAACTCTGTTTTTATCTCTAGAGAGCAAAATAACCAAGGGCCTTTAGAATGCCTGGCAGTGCTTGATCCAGCATCCCCACTAGTTTAACAATTTCTCTTTCTTTCAGGCTGATTGTTTTTCAAATGACATCCACAAATTGGATAGCAGCAACATGATTTGGAGTCTGATCTGTACAAAGGTCAGTACTGGTGTTAGTGCGTCTTTGGGTCCTGCATGTGACCCTGTTTGCCGTTTGACTTTTGTCTGCTTTAGTTTGTAGTCAACAGAATTTTGAGCACCCAAAATCCCCTTTCACCTACATCCCCTTTCATATCTTTTACTCCTAAAGTAACTTCCATTTCCCTTTGACTTACTTAACAGGAGTCTCTTGTTTCAGGGCACACCAGCTCGATGGAGAGACTTTCACTCAGCCACAATAATTGGGACAAAGATGTATGTGTTTGGGGGAAGAGCAGACCGCTTTGGGCCATTCCACTCCAACAATGAGATCTACTGTAACCGAATCAAAGTATTTGACACAGACACAAACTCTTGGCTGGACTCGCCTCCCACTCCCCTCCTTCCTGAAGGCAGAAGGAGCCACTCAGCATGTAAGTCATCATTACACTCCATCGAGCGTGAGAAGTCTAATTAAGATTAAAGAGAAAGTTGTAGTTGGCCAATCAGGCACAAGTCTTCCAAAGATCAAGTAGTGGCCTTTGTTGTTTTTAGAAAGCAACAATGAACAGGGAATCAGCATCTAAATCGGTCTTGTGCATCTCCCATTGGGAGAGGTGCCCATTATCAATTTTGGACAAGATGGAAAAACAGAGGACAAGAATTTGGAGTCAGTTGCTTACCTTCCTCCTTCCTCCAGTGTGAAATGGTTCTTAATCTAATGTAAATGGACAACCTTAGCTCTGAATGTGGCATGCAATAACACACGAGTCCTGGTGGATCAGACCAAAGGCCCATCTTGTCCAGCATCCTGTTCCTGACCACCCAGGTTGCTTATGGGAAAATCATAAACAGAACTTGAGTGCAACAGCATTCTCCCCACTTGTGATTCCTAACAACTGGTGTTCATAGGTATACTGCCTCCATCACTTGAGTAGCCATTGATAGCCTTCTCCTCTACGAATTTGTCTAATTTCCATCCAATTTGGTGACCTTTGCTGCATCTTATAGTATTGAATTCCATAGTTTAACTATTCACTGTACGAATAAGTACTTCCTTTTGCCTGTTCTGAATGTTCCGACATTCAGCTTCATTGCAAACTGCAAAGGGGAATAGCACAAAAACTTTCCAGTTGTAACTGATATGAAACTGAGCTTCGTTTTAGGTGTCCTGACATGTAATTTCTCTATTCCCTACAGTTGGCTACAATGGAGAGTTGTATATATTTGGTGGCTACAATGCACGTCTGAACAGACACTTTCACGATCTCTGGAAATTTGATCCAGGTATTTTTAATTGACATTCCTTCTTATTACTGGTATTACAGGAACCTCCAAGAATCTCTTCTGTGATCAGGGCTACAGCTATGCATTAATCACATTTCCTCCATGCCCCAGATGCTCCCACATGTTTTGTAGGATGTATATGTTCAACAGATGCATGTAGCATGTGTTCACAAACACATAAAGATTCCATCAGTAAGGAGTGGTGAGGTCTTGGACCCATTAACAATATTAGCTGAAGTGGTAGTTGCTATATTGATTTGGAGCTCAATGCACTAATGGCCACATTGTACTCATGAGGAAGGGAAAGCTAAACAGCCACACTCCATAAAGCTCCAGGCATATCTCAGGGGTGCCACATGGGACCCGGGTAATGCAACAAATACTGGTTCCTTAATCTGAGCCTGGAGTGAGTCTCCCTGACCCTGCAGCTTTTGTCTATGAACTGTTGCTGTCTCTGCCAACAATAACAGCAATACCAGTACCTGTTCGGGATTGTGGAGGCCATGGATTGACTGTTCAGTACTGCACAGTAGACTTTTGGATCATGCTTTGATGGATGAGTATATCCATTAGGAGCTTCAAACCCTCCGTCCTTTTATTTGCATCTCTCTGTTGGTAATGTGGCTGTGTGGTACTGATATGGCTCACTGCTAATGAGTTCTCAAATAAGAGATTCAGAAGAGTGTAGCTTCTTCAAGAAGATGTTTTATGGCCAGCTGCTTTTCTCTAGTGGGCTGATGCTCCCTGGCCAGGCTTCTCAGGAACTGGACACACACATGCACATGTGCACACATCGCCATGACCACCACCACCTTCCTGTGCATGGTCATGTTTGCTCTGCCACCTCTCAGTGTGAAAGGGCAGGATAGAGCAGAGGCCTCCATAATGGTGCAGAAACCTCTTGGGCACCCTTTTCTTCAGCACTAAGAAGAACAGCAACCCTTCAGTGAGATTTTACAGACTAAAGTACTGGATAGTCCTAGCAGATCTAGCTTCAAATCCCTGCTTAGCCAGAGACTCGCTAAGCTCTGCTTTAGATCAAAAGATTGCTTTTCAACCTCAGAGGGCCGAGTTTAAAAATGAATGAGAAAATAATTTTAAATTACCCTTGCATTCTGTACATACATCCAAAGAGCCCACAAATTCTCTTTTCTGAAAAGCAGCCGAGACCACTTCAGATTGTTCCCGCTAGCTGTTTCAGCCCCTGTCTGCCACCTTCACTTTGGCTTTTCCCATGCCGCAGTTGACCTGTAAGCTCCAAGCTAAGGCCACCTCTGCTACCCCTGCTCAGCTTGGATGGATGGATTGAATGTTATTCCTGTGGGCTCAGCCAGTGAGTAAGCGGCATGCCCAAGGAAACACAGGGTCTGTAGAAGTAGGGGAGAAATCTGCAGGCGGGGGCGGGGGGGGGACTAACAGGAAAAAACACCCACCAACTCAGTGAGGACTGAGCATGAAAAACTAGGGGTTGTAGGATGGGAGTACCCTGGAAGTAGGCATGGTTGGCTGGAACACATCCATTGTCTGATCACTGCAGCTTGTGGAAGTGAATTCCTTACATTAATTATATGTAGGTATGCCATTGGTTTAAAATATTTATTTACTGTGTCTCATTACACTAATAACAAGGCAGCATACAATTAAATAATTCAATATACAATAAAAATGATCCAGTAAAAAGAACATGGCAATTGCAGTACCTAGGAATTGTTCAGCTGATGGCAGAGACTGGGGAAAGCTTGAGCAAGTGGATGTGTTTTAACAGCTGGTGGAAGTTCACTGTAGTGGGTGTATACTGCATGTGTAGGGAGCTCATTCTACAGAGCAGGGGCCCTCCTCAAAGCTGCCATGAAATGAAAATGGCTGCCTCTGAATATTTTCATGTATGGGCAGGCCTGTGTGGTAGAAGGCATTCTTTCACAAAGCCTGATCCAAAATTGTTTAGGCAAGGCTATCCTAGCATATCTGGCAAACCAGCCAAGGATAGCAAAAGGCACTCCTAGCCACTGAGGTCATTTTTGCCTCCAGTGACAAAGATGGATCAAGGAGAACTCTCAGAATATGTACCTGTTCCCTCAGAAGGAATGCAACCCCATCCAAAACAGGTATGCACTCTAGTTCCTGGGAATCACTTGTGCACAGGAGTATTAGTATTTAGCTTCAGCCTATTGGCTCTCAACTTGCCCACTCATGCATCCAGACACCAGCCTGGGGATTTGCAAGGCCCCACCTTAAATGATGTGAAGTGATGCTTATGTATGTCCTCAGTTTACTGCCACACAGTTCCAGTTATCTCACCACACCTTAGTATGATGCTCATGGAGGAGGTTTGTCAGTGTATGCTCCAGAGAGTAACTACGTCCTGCCTTTATTATATTCATACAACTAACTTGCCAATCTCCACTCTCTATAAAGGAGAGAGGGTAGCAGGCATCTCTGTGGGGATGTCTCAGTGGTTATGGCTTCTGTACTTCATGCAGCTACCAATAGATGGCAGTGCACCCACATGTACTCTTCAAAAAGAAAGTTAATGCATAGTTCAATCTGCAGAATGTTTTCAGAAGATGCTGTGTGGTTTCTTAATTCTGAGTTCTACGGTTGTCACCTTCTTCTCATTTGCCCTCTAAAGCAATTGCTTTTTCAAGGGTTCTTGTGCAATAAATTTCCGGGGGTTTTTTAAGTGAAGTGCAAACCGGAACAGCTGAATGCTTTGAACTATAATATCCTTAGTCTTCCAAGAGAATTTGGAAGAGTTCCCTTTATTTGAGGAGTTGTGGTGTAATGTAGCATTTTCTTGCTTCACACAGTCCTGGGTGACTTGAAGGTATGAAATCTGTATCCTCCTCGTTAACTGCTGGAAATGTTCAGCTTGTACAATGAAACATACAGCTTTGCATACATTTCATGTTTGTGATTATTGGTGAGAAGGAATATATAGCCTTAGCAGGCATTTCAGGGAGCTGTCCCAGGGTTTTTCTGTTTAACCAGAAGATCCCTGCTCCATTGGTAATAAAATATCAAGAGTGCAAACAAACATTTTTCATGAATAAAAGACTGTGATATTTGAAACCTAAGCATCTTTTTCACTTGCAAGCAAAAAACCTCAAGTGTCTCTGCTGAAAAGCAGGTTTGTTTCTATGTGTTAAATTTGTAAACTTCTTAGAACTAGAGCTTGTTCATGTGGCTTGTCTTTACCAGGATTGCTTGAAATATTCAGCTTTCATGGTGTATGTGTTTTCTCCAGTTTCTTTTACCTGGAAGAAAATTGATCCCAAAGGGAAAGGGCCATGTCCTCGCCGCAGGCAGTGCTGTTGTAGAGTAGGGGACAAGATCATCCTCTTTGGAGGCACAAGGTGAGTGGGATATCAGATTGGCTTTCTTGGTGTCTTGACTTTGGATTTGAAAATTCACTGTTCAGTTCTTAATGACAAAGAACCAAAAGCAAGCCTTACCACAGACACACCATTGATCATTCCACAGGCTCTGTTCAGTCTATTTCTAGTGTATGAGATTGCTTCTGAGCCCGCGAATCTCTCCTGTAGGCCAATTTCTTAAGCCAGCTTACATCGTCCCTGACCATTGGTCATAAAGACTGGGAGTTGTAGTCCAAAATCCAATGCTGTAAGATTGGAGATAAGAGAAATGTTCCTTGCTATTTAAAAAAACAATTTTTAAAATCTCTGGTAATAGTGCTAAGCACCACAGTGCTAAAATTGGAGATAAGGATAGTGACTGTTAGCAGACTTTGCAACTTAGGTGAATTAGATTGCAATAATGACTTTGCAGTTTCTGGAGTTCAAAGGCTTTATGCATGCAGTAGCTCTTTACAGGCTGAATAGTGATGAGAGAGAAAAACCTCAGACATACTGTCTGGAGAGAACAGCAAACAAAATGGCTTAAGATTTGGGGCAGAGTTAACTGAGACATAGAAGCTTGCAAACAAGTGCTAGCTAGATTGCTTGACAAAACAGTGGCTTTGTGTGGTTTAAAGTAACACATGCATTAACTACAAATTCAAGAGAACAAAATGTATTTGCTTTCCCCTGACAGTAACAACCAGCTCCTTAAAATGTCATTTTTATTGTTGTAATCTCTTAATTAACTGCTCCTGTGAGTCTATTGGTGCTTTGTGATGATGCCAAAAGGTTTTGTGTGCCCCTTCCCTATTTTTCCCATTCAACTTTTACTTCCCTGCCCTTATGCCTATCAATTGAACCTAATCAGAGAGATCTCAGTGGGTTATGCTGCAGATGTCTGCTGATTTTTTGGGGGAGGGGGGTGTTGATCCCACTTTGGGTTTCATGCAGCGGCAGTAGCACAATTAGGTAATTTTGGACTCTGGACTTAAGGGCCATGCAGTGGGGGCCCTAATAAGCTGGAACAGTGTAGTACACTTCAAAATGTGATAACACCCCCCCCCCCCCCGTGTGTTTGGGAGTCCACCTGCCAGTTTGGTCTGGTGCCCTGGACTTTTGTTCAATGGTTGTGCCCTGATGGAATCATTGTACAGGGGAGGCAAGACAGGGAGGAAAATCTTATGCACCGTAGCAGCAGTTTCCTTATACAGCACCACTCATTGCTCTTCACATTGCCAACAACAGCCAGTTGCTGACATTCACACAGCTGTGTTCATTTCTCTACAGGAAAATTACATTTTTCTCAGTAACAAAATACTACTGCTTGGAAGGCAAAGGTGTGGGCAGTGCTTTGCAGATGAGGAAACAAACGTACATTTGGGGCACCGTAAACAATCCAGAAAGGCATGTAAAACCAGGAAGCAACTTGGGACTTGTCTGTGACAGTGACAGCTAAATGAGTGATAGAATTACCTCTGTCTTCAAAGCTGAATTTAGCTAAAGGGTCTACTAACTAGGAAATATGCTGGAGTTGGGGGTTGAGTTGTCAAACATTGGCAGTGACCTCAGCAAGTTACAAGTTGGCTAGAAGTGATCTAGATACTTACCAGCTGCTATGAGCCAGGAAGTACACGAGTGCAGCAGAACTTTAGGCATCTGAGCTTTTTCTTGATGGTAACCATATGTTAAGTATACAAACCTATACAAAGTAAATGTTTATTAGAAATTAATTTATTTTCTCACCTGTTTTACTTGGAAAGTTTCAAAGTAAGTTTTAAGCACAACCTACTAAGCTCTTTCCACTGTGACTCCTTCTATACTAATAAACTTGCAAGACAAGACAAGATGAGATTAGGGTGCTCCTAAAACTAAAATGAGTCTTCTCAGGAAACCCCTAAACTAGATTTAACCACCAACAGACATAACTTCTGGACAAAATACTGTCTCGCCTATTGGTCTGTCTTAAAGAAAAAGAAGAGCAGAGCAAGAGGCTCAGACAAGTGTTTGATGAATGGTTTGGGAGTATCTGAAGCTGCAATACTTCTACCACTACAGAAGTGTTGATATGATCAGATTTTTGCATGAGAAGACTCTGCCAGCCTCCCAGGTAAGAGGCTGTAAATATAATTTAAACTTCCTTTGCAGTGAGTGTCAATAATAACATAACCTATTTTTTTCATAAGCATCTCATTAATGTTGTTATGACAGGGCTCAGTAGCCTGACTGGATTCGTAAGGGTAAAAGCTTCAGAGGCCAGGAATATCCACTTTGTTAGGCATCACCAGGTTGAAGACGTACATCAAAGTTGAGAATATCAGAAACTTGAGACCAACAATGACAAACCAATTTTCCATATCATTGCCTTGGGCTGGCAGTTTCCTTCCCGTATAGCAAACTATACTTTCCGTTCTTGAAGGCAGGATATCTCAGATGATGGACTGAGCTATTGATCTGATCCAGTAAGACTTATCTGATATGTTATTTAGACAGCCCCATTAACTCATGAGATTGGGAAGAACCAGAAGGTCATAAAGTCAAACACCTCCCCCTGAAGCACAATCTCCCAGCTATTGCACCATATCTATCTTTCTCGCTCGCTCTCCCTCTGTCACACAGAGATGCACACTTCCGATCAAAGTGTCATCTGTGTCACAAACCATCCAGTCAAGTTGTGTCAGTCTCTGATAACATCCATAAATTGTCTTGCCCTGCAGCAGAGGTGGATAACTTGTGGAATGTCAGATGTTGTTGGGACTCCCAACTCATAGAATCATAGAGTTGGAAGAGACCACAAGGGCCATCGAGT
>JAXCMG010000003.1:82223280-82318322 GCA_034642415.1 Podarcis siculus | reverse complement strand
ACAGTACTCCAGGTGAGGTCTGACCAGAGCAGAATACAGTGGCACTGAACTCCCACCTGCCAGAGCCAGCATGGCCAATAGTGAGAGATAATGGGAGTTGTAGTTCAGCAGCATTTCGAAGGCCATATGTTAGCTATGCCTGACACAGTCAGTCAGTCACTCACTGAGAGTGAACTCTAGTGTTAATATTAATCAGATGTCTGGAGTAGCCCCTCCATGTGGGGCTGCCTTTAATGTTTTGGAAACTTCATCTAGTACAGAACGCAGCCAGATGGATGTTGAGGCTAGACAATCGGATCCTGTACTGATGCAGTGGTTGCCAATGCCGTTTCAAGCCCAATTTAAAGTCTGAGGGCTGCATCCCCTCATAGGCAACATTTGGTGGGCGTATGCCAGTAGTGGGCATGGCCAAAGGCAAAATTGGATGCGGCAATGAATGTGACACTTAGCTTTGCGCAGTAGGCTACACTCCAGCCCCACAAAAGTTAATTTCTGCACCCACATACACCTCTCCCCATCCAGGCAAGCAAGTGGTATTTTCAGAACTGAAGCACACATTCCAGCAAGGCACAAAGTACTCGAGGAGGAAGCTGAGCAGGGCTAGGGAGGAGGCATGGCCCAAGAAAGTCCCAAGGATCAGACACGGAGGCCTGATGGGGCTGTATCTCACCTCTGGGTTTCAGATTCCTCAGTCTAGTTCCCCGCAAATGGTTTGGAATGAAGTTACTTGCACGACTACCTTCACATATCTCAGCCTACACACTGATCATCATCCGAAGCCCTGCTCACACACCTATTTCCATTATGGATACTAGAACACAGGGCCACACAGTGAAGCTGAATGTTGGAAAACTCAGGACAGACAAAGTGCGTCTTCACACAGCACATAGCTGAACTATGGAATTTGCTTCCAGTAGACAGTGATGATAGTAAGATAGTAAGGGACGCGGTAAGTGATGATAGTAGATAGTAAGGGACGCGGGTGGCGCTGTGGGTAAAACCTCAGCGCCTAGGACTTGCCGATCGTATGGTCGGCGGTTCGAATCCCTGCGGCGGGGTGAGCTCCCGTCTTTCGGTCCCAGCTGCTGCCCACCTAGCAGTTCGAAAGCACCCCTAAGTGCAAGTAGATAAATAGGTACCGCGTTATAGCAGGAAGGAAAACGGCGTTTCCATGTGCTGCGCTGGTGCCGGCTCGCCAGAGCAGCTTCGTCACGCTGGCCACGTGACCCGGAAGTGTCTTCGGACAGTGCTGGCTCCCGGCCTCTTAAGTGAGATGGGCGCACAACCCTAGAGTCTGACACGACTGGCCCGTATGGGCAGGGGTACCTTTACCTTTACCTTAGATAGTGATGAACACCAGCTTAGATGGCTTTAAAAAAGAATTAGACAGAGTCATGGAAAATAGGGCTATCAATGCGACTAACCGTGATAATTAAGTTCTACCTGTATGGATGGAAGGAGCATGCTTTTGTACATTGGTTGCTGGCAAACAGAAGGGGGGCGTGTGCTGCTGCACTCAGTTCCTGCTTGCAGGCTTCCCATAGGTATCTTGTTGACCACTGTGAGTACAAGATGCCTAAACAGGCCTTTGGCTTGATCCAGTATTCTGAGTTTGGTAGACTCAGGGAAGCTTGGTTTCAAGTTGCTTTGGGTTGCCCTGGGCAAAATAAAGTATCTAACAAATAAAAGAAGGAAGGAAAGAGAACCTTTTTTTGGCAGTGGTCTCACTTGTGGAATGCTTGTCAGTGGGGCTACTTCATGCCCCCCCCTTCATACCTTGACTATTTCTTGGATTTTAAAATTTGTTAAAGTTATCGTTATTTATTTACTTACCAGGGTGGGTATGTTTTTAATGTTATTGCTGGTCCTTGTCTGTTCCTAGCTTTGTGTATTACAGTTTTATTGTTCTTGAATCTTACTGCTAATTATATTGTTTATTGATTGTTGCAACCTACCTTGGGAGGGTTTCTAACCCTACAAGACTGCCTGTAAATATGTTTAATAATGATAATTAATTAGGTCATTTGATCTAAAAATGTTTTACTTGTCTTCACATGCTTCTTCCTTACACCCTGCCTGTGAGCTAGTGGAACTAAGGATTGTACAGAAGTCACTTTTGATATAGGAAAGATGTGGGGAACTTCAAGCATTTCTTTTACACTACTGAACAAAATAATGATAGCGCTACTTTTTATTATTATAAATATAGGTCTGCAGAAAAGAGAAGGATATGCGCACCCTGCATATACATATTTTATATTAAGTATAATACCTTTAGATCTAAATAGAGAGAAAGGTCAAATTATTGTAAACAATGAGTGTGATTGTCTATCATAATAGTATGTGCCATTTAAAAATGTTAGAAAAGTCACTTTTTCCTTAAAATTATGCTGCTAGATTTTTATCACCTTAAGTGAAAAAAGTAACATGTTACTATGAGCATATTAAAGCAATGAAATAACAATTCCAATAGCTTCTTCATTGTGGTTTTCCCACCTTCATTCTTCACTGTTGGAGTGTCACAATAAAAGTGCATTTGAAGTGCCTATTTTGTGTCCGAATTTGGGGGGACGGGGGATGGACAACTTTTATTGCACGTTACAGTTTCCCACATCTTTTGCTGGTTTGATAAGACACTGTTTATAGTGTCGGGAGAGGATAAGAAGGCCAGAAAGGGGGGTTGGGGCGGAGAGGGAGCTTGGTTCACTTCCTCTGAGTAGCTATCAGGTATGCTCTGGAGCTGGCTGGCTTGATAAGACGTTTTTCCAGGAAGTTGTTGTAAATGAAGAGGTTCCTGCATCTTGTATTGTCCTGAAGGTGACAGGTCACCAGGAAGTGGGGGTGGGGGGAGGGAAGAGATAAAATTTCAGCACAGGGCAAGGATTAGAGAGAACATAAGTGGAAAAATAACAGCCAGCAAATCTCTGGATCCATTGGAAAATGGAACAGGAGGCATCAAATAGGGAGAGCTAAATCTTATCTGTCTGTTATTCAGACCCACAGGAGCCCTTCCCTCCCTGCTTTTTGCATAGCCTGTATTTCACATTTAGTTTGCAGTCTTCCGCTGAAGATAGACATAAGCTTTTAAAAGAGGTGAGAGTGATAAGTTTGCCACTCTGTACCCACAGATTTCTTCTGTTCTGCTGTTCTTTCTGGTCAGATGTGTTTTACATAAGCAGTACAAAAGCCACTTACTGGAGATAATAGTGGGATAAATGTACACAGTTGGAAATTGTTCTGCTCTCATCTCATCTTCAGTTCTGTGGTGAGAAATTACTTTTCCATTTTCAGATGTTTCTGTGGTGTTTTCTGTTGGTATAGCATATACTGAGGAGATCTCAACAGTTTATCTGCAGACCACAAATCAGTGTCCTCAGATCTGCTGCAGGCTCTGTTAAATAAATATCTATCCCATTTCCTGAGGGGTAGTTATTTTAGTCTGTTCAGCAAAAACAACAGAGAGTCTTGTGGCATCTTAAAGACTAGCAAATTTATTAGGGCATAAGCTTTTGTGGACCAGAGTCCACTTTGTCTGGTGCATGGAATGCTGTCTTGAGTTGGCAGGGATATATAGCCATACACATGGGTGGAAAGAAAGAGAGAGAGAGAAATATGTTAGCAGTAAGATAAGAGGGAAATGGAAAGGCAGGAAACACAGATTGTAAAGCTTAAGTGTAAAAATAATTACAGTGGCCAAACACAAACATGTTAGCAGATGTGTACTTTGATTCAGACATATATACAAACTTCATAGCTGGATGTTGAATGTTTAGCTAATCAACTCTTAAAATATCCTGGAGGAGCTGGCCCTCTGCAGCTCCTCTTGCCCAAAGAAGAAGAGAGTCCACAGCTCCACACTAACAAAATAGAATAAGGTCAGGGTAATTTTGATAAAATTAACCAAACATGAGCTAACAACATAAGCAAAAAAGTTTTGTTTTTTAAAAAAGACGTGCCTCTAATCTACTGAGCCTCTTGGGCTTGCCAGTCAGACAGTCAGCAGTTTAAAACCCTGCAATGGAGTGAGCTCCCGTTGCTCTGTCCCGGCTTCCCCCAACCTAGCAGTTTGAAAGCATGCCACTGCAAGTAGATAAATAGGTACCGCATCATAAGCATTTACTTCCTAAACAGTGAGATTACTATGTGCGATATCTTGGGACTGAAGTTCCCCATTTCATTTGTTCTGTACCATATGTAATACTAAACAGCGCTTGGTAGGACTTCAGCAAAAGGCACTTTTATTGCACATGTACAGCATAGTGTTGATGGATGGAGGTTGCTAGAAGAACTGTATTACTGCTTATTTGATCCTTCCCGAAGGAATTCTGAATGTGATTGGATGCTCTTAAGCTCTCCGTTTCCAAATTTCTAGAGGCCTAGGAGAGTTGCATGTACTTTTTGTGTGTGGGATATGCAGTGGTGGCTGACAATTTGATTTGAATTCAAATTAATTCATTGGCCGTGCATTTACTGTCTAGGGAGTTCCGTTAAGAGATGTTATTGCCGGTTCTTGCTGATACTCCTCCTACCTAAGTTCAGCGGAGTAAAGTGTATAGAAAGTTGTTAAGGGAGCACAAACCGATGCTCAGATCATCCAGTGTGAAACAGTCAAGCTGACCCACCAGCTTGACTGGCCCCAGAGCCTGGCTGATAACAGAGTAGTAGGTGCCCCAGGTTATCCCTTCATGGGAGCCATTCACCCCCATGTCTGGCCTTATTCTTCTACAATCATTTTGGCCTTGAACTCTGACGTCTTTTAGCCCTTAAGACTTGTCTGTAATGCAGTAGACACTGCTTTTTTCTCCCTCACAAAGATAAGGAGTGCATTAGGGTTTTCTGACGTGGATGTGAACTAAGGTTAGATTATCCTGGCTGGGAAACTGCAGAGCTGTGGTGCTTGAAAGAGCTTTATTGTGAGCTTAGATAGACAGTACTGCTCTACAACAGGTGCTGTCCCTGCTAAGGTTGAAGCTATTGGAAAAATATCTTTGCCCTTATGTGCGCTTTTGTCAGGGCAAAAATTAATAATGCCAACTGTTCTTCCATTTTCTGGCAGAAAAGTGAGAATATCCCATTGACACATGTCTCTAATCTGAGACCTAAAATTGTTAGTTTGTGAATGAAATTGTAGCTTAATTAGATTTGATTTTGAAGTATAACATGTTGTTATGCATCTGTCTTAACCCTCCTGTGGTAATGGAACGTCTGTGTGGACCCTAGGTAGTGTTTGAAATAGTTGTGCAAAACCTGAACCAACTTCATACTGCATCCTCAAGAATTATGTCGTCCTGTGGTGTTTCATCTCTCTCCAGTGTCTTTTCATTTATTTTAATTTTTTTTTGCATGCTACCAGGAGCCTATTCGTATTGAAGTGAATGGGGGGGGGGGGGTAGTCTAGTAGGACCTTAAAGATTTCCTTTGAGTTCACCCATCCTTGTTTGTTAATAATATTGTTGGGAAGGTACAATTTGAAGAAAAGAAGTGGTGTGCTGGAAGAGGCTGCTTAATCCTCTACTTACCACTTGTTTTCAACTGCAGCACCATACCACCCAGCCTGTTTTATCCCCGCCTAGCATCTTAGGTTCCAAAGCAGTCCCAGATGTCTTGTGGCAAGCCTGCTGGAGAAAATCTCAAAACGGTTCTGAACAAGTATTTTTATCTCTGTCATCACATTTCAGTTCCCAATCCAGAATAAGGTATTTGAACTCCCAGGTCATTCAGTCTTGCTATACTGCTGCACAAAGACCTCCTTTGGGGTTAGCCAGCGTAAGGATGATGAAGGGCACTAGAAGAGGGCTCCATGTCCTCCTCATGCAGTTAAACAACAGGCATGGAGCAACTCAAAGGAGGATTATTCTAGAAATACAATAAGGTCCAGACACTTCATAAAGCAATACAGGACCAGGACAATGTGGAGCATCTTTACTGGTCCCAGACACTTCATTTCCCCCACCTGGATTTGGACCTGAAAGACTAGGACCAAGTGTGGGTACATGGAGGGCAAGTTATAGGGAAGCACAGTTTGAGACATTGCGCAACATCATTACTGATGACAGAGCATGTCTGTTACGGCAACAGCATTATCTTCTCATTTCCTGGCTTTGTGTATCTTAAGCCAACATGACACCCTTACTCTGGCATTGAACTGGTAGGTTTCTTGATCATATTTCTGTGACTTTGATTTGCATTCCTTAGATAGATAGATAGATAGATAGATAGATAGACAGACAGACAGACAGATAGATAGATAGATAGATAGACAGATAGACACACACACACACACACACACACACACACACACACACTCACACACTGCTCCTTCATTGTACTCTTCCTTGATTTAGCTAATAGTTTTTTGATGGGCAGGCAACAGGACCTTGTTCTTTTAAGAATGATTCCTGTGGGTCCCGAAGAACATAAAACATGAATCCTCTGTCCTAGCTTTATTGAATTTACTTGAATATATCTATTAAGCACTATATAAATAGGAACTAAAATATCTGCTGGTTGCTGAAGAAGCCAAGGTAGTAATGGATTGGACACCAGAGTGTTGTTTTATATTTAAAAGCTGTCAGGAAGAAAGGGAACTAAAGAGTAAAAATGAATAGCATGCTGTTTATCTTGTTAAAACCCACCAGTGACATACTCAAGGCTCTGTACTAGACCCAGTGTTGAATTGAATGATTCTATACAAACAATAGGTCAAGGATAACCATATTTTCTGTTCTTATTCACTACTGGTGGAAAATAACCAGCGTTTCTCAGGAATTCTAAGGAACCAATTTATAAATTGATAATAGAATATAATGTGGTAGTTTCTAGGGCTGTGCACAGGTCCCTGATCTCCAACCCACCTGCCCCAATACCAACCAAACTGGCCAGAGGGTTCAGTCCTGTTGAGTCCTGTTTCACTAGTGTGTTCCTCATGGGGAACAAGTTGGTGGAGCAGACCCCTTCAGCCAGCAGGATTTCACCCTTGACAAGGTCACACCTGCACTGCTGCTGCACATGCTCAGCTGCCATGCCAGGCCTGCTTGCCCACTCCTCTGTGTCATTGCCCCTCAGTGTAGTTCATGCCCTAGCCATTCTTCCTGCCACTGACAACAACGCCACCTCCTACCACTCAACGGCTGGCACTTATCCAGCTGCTATCGCTGCTGCTTCCACCAGCACTGCTTTATGAGAAGCAGTTGTCTGAGCTGGACCTGCCTCACTCACCGCCACCCCCTACAAACTGATTCCTGCATCAACCAACTCCCATCTTCATGGGTGCAATAACCAATGGTGAACTACCAACTGACCCCTGGTCTTGGCCCAACACATTGTTGTTTGCTGGTTCTTCTCTCCTCTTCTCTCCCCCCCCCCCCCACTCGTCCTGGGGTTAGGTCTCCTCTTCTGTCCTTGGGACCTCTACAGTCTCACACCTGCCCCTGATGTTTTCTTCCTCAGCATGTTCCCTTTGAGTAGCATGCTGGCAAAAGGTCCCCCTGCAGCAGTTTGGAACAGGTTGGTTCAGCATCTTAATTCAAAATGGTATTTGACAGTTTCCAAACAGAGACCAAAACGTGCTCCTCAGTCTCGGAAACTTTCATGCCAAATTGGGTGACAATATCTTCAGAAGTGTCCAAATCAGTGCAGTTTGGAATGGGTTGGTCCGCCATCTTGGTTCAAAGTGATGTCTGATGGTATCTACCCAAATATAGACAAAAACTGGTTCCTCCATCTTAGAAACTGTTTGGCAATGATCTCTTCAGAGGTGTCCAAATCCATAGAAAACAGACGGACAGATGAACCACTTTCCAAAATATATAGTAGACATAGAGGTACAAAGGCTAGAAGTATATTTTACTGCACAATGTTGAGTGTACTAATGTTGGTTTTAATCGTTCTGAGCACAAAGGAGATGTAGGCTAAAAATATTTTAAATATATAAAATAAAAAGGAATTGGAAGTAAGTGCTCTATGAGTTGGGGCACATGCATGCTTGGGCATATCCATTTCTAAAAATCCAAAGAGAGATGTGGCACTTAAGTGTGAAGACACTTGCTCCCTCTCACCCACATATACACAAGTTGAAAATATTTATTTTCTTTGTGAATGAAAATGCAGAATGCTGCTTCTTTGCACCACAACTTGATTTGAAATTTGATAAAATTGTTTCAGGAGACCAACTGCTGCTAGTTGGCCATCCTGGCTGTAGATACTAAGACAACGGGCATCTGCAACCCATAACTAAAAGGAAATATTGGTACTAACATGATGAATGAAAAATTCAAGAGTAGATGAAATTTAATGCAGTTACATAGTCAGTAAAATGTAGTACCAAGGAACTTTAGAATTATATCCTTTACAGGACTCTAATCTAGCAATTACTTGAGAAGGCTGTTACGTATCTGGGGAAAGCCAAGTTTATGCCACTATTCTCAGTGTGCTGTCATTTTGCCAAAGAAACCCTTCAAGACCAAGTGTGAAAAACCATGGCAGAAGGTCAGATATTCTGATGATTAAGAATGGTTTCATTTTTTGATTCCATACCTAAAGTGATTTTTTTTTTAGTTGACAGGCTGAGGGGAAGCAGAGAAACCAAGTGATTAAGCATGTAGAAAACTCTATAAAGAGATAGGGATTTGTGTTATTTCACTGGGGCCAGGCAGAAAAAGTATTTTAATCAATAAATGCCAGCCCATTAGATTGGAAGCAGAGATTCCAGAGAAGATTGTGAATAGATGGCAGGAACACTCAGAGCTACAAGTGGGACTTTCAACAAAATGTTGCTGTGAGTAATTCTTCTGTGCAGGATTCTAGCCAGCTGTGCCAGCTTACAGGATATTCCATTCTATTTCCCACCAACACCACCAATTTTTTTAATATATATAATTTTTTCCACCCAACAGTCAGTGTTCTGTGGTCACTGAAAATGCTCAGTTCTTATTAGCTGATTTGGGGGAGGAGCTCCCACTTAGAGGTTTTTCTTTCTCTCATATGTAGTAGTAGTAATTTTATTATTTATACCCCACATTGGTTTCCCCAGCCACCCTGGGTGGCTTCCAATGAACACAAAAGCATAATAAAACACCAGACATTAAAAACCACCTAAAACAAGGCTGCCTTCTAAAAGTTGTATACAGTGGTGCCTTGGGTTAAGAACTTAATTCGTTCCAGAGGTCCGTTCTTAACCTGAAACTGTTCTTAACCTGAAGTACCACTTTAGCTAATGGGGTCTCCTGCTGCCGCACCACCAGAGCATGATTTCTGTTCTCATCCTGAAGTACTATTTCTGGGTTAGGAGAGTCTGTAACCTGAAGCGTCTGTAACCCGAGGTACCACTGTAGTTATTTATCACCTTAACATCTGATGGGAGGGCATTTCACAGGAATAACAACATTTTCTGCACTTCCTGATACCACCAGTTAGTTTGTGGATGGTGCCAGATGAGCTACATAAGAATTTGCTTTTGGAGAATGAGTCGGCCATTAGTGCATAAAATGGTAGCTGTATGAGGCAGAAAGATGAAACCTCTTATTTATCTCCAAATATTGGTGATTTGCGTGAGGTCTTCACAAAGCATTCATTTACACAGTTGTGTAATATCAATGATGTACCTATAGGCAGATGAAGCATAGTTATAATCCACTCTGACTGTTTCCGTCCTCTGATTTTATGGCTCTTCCATTCCACCAATTTATTTTCCTTCCTTCCTTCCTTCCTTCCTTATTTATTTATTCATTCAATAACATTTATACACCGTTTGATTGTAAAAAAACAACAACCTCAAAGTGGTATACAAAAGATTTCCTTTCATAAGGTTTACGTGGAGACTAGATTATGTTCAGTCTTCATTGAGAATTTAGATTTAGTTTATGTGTTGGATATACAACAGTGAGCATTCATCCTGATTTGCTTGTGGGGTGTTTCTGCATCTCCCCATTAATCACTCATTCCACTTCCTTGTCACTGTCGAAATTATTTCTATTTAAAAATGAATTTGCTGTGCTAAGACAGCAGAGTTCTTTAATCCGCTTTAATTGTCCAAACCTAACTTTCCAAGGATGCACTTGAATCCCTTCCACAAAATAATGACAGTCTGGAGCCTCCCTCAGTGTAAGGCAGCAAAGGGAGAGAGACTGGCTTATGTTTGTTTATTTTTTGCACGGAATCTACTTCTCTCCCAGTCGCTTGCCTGTTATTCTGTTTAAGAGTCTCCCAACCCCTGTATCTGTTATTCGAGTTGATTTGGTGGGTTAAAAAACCCACACCTCTAGCAAGAAAGAATCCTTTCAACTTTAGAGACGAACTCAGACGTCACTGGTGTTGTGGAGTGATCAAATACACAACCTAAATCTGATTCCTCCCCCACTGCTCCCAAGCTGGCTGCCTGCTAGGGGTCTCTGTGACCTTCTGCGATAATGAAATTTCCAGATGGTGCAGGAACATCCTGCCCTGGCTGTTGCGAGGGCAGAGCAAGGAGCCTTGTTTGTTTGCTAGGGAAGAAGAGAGGCTGGAGCAAATGAAGCAACTGGGCAGAAGCTTGTACAAGCAGGTCAAATCCATGCCCCAAAGTATCCCCTTTCGAACATGCTCAGGTTTCTCCTTTCTTAAACCACGGCTGACAGATCTGCCACATTTCCATGCTCATCTGGGGTATTTATTTGTGTCCACATGGAGGTTTAGCGCGCAGTATGCAGAGATTTGCTGCCACAATTATTCCTGGTACTAAGCAAAGTGATTAAGGCAAACCTGTTGCCTTGATGATGGGATTCTGAATGGCAGTGCTGAGAGGAGAACCGAGGGAGTCTAGTGTGTCTTTGAATGGAGTTCATATAAGACAGGAGGGAATTGCAAAGCTAATGTAGAGTTGGGATTCCCAAGCTATGGTCTGCAGACAATGAGCAGTTCGTGAGCTACATTAAGGTAGTCTGCAATGTGTCTGCAAAAATACTATTAAAAATCATACAGCATCTGGCACAGCGCATTACAATGGCTACAAAAGGCAGAAAAGTCATTAAGAGGTCCTCCAAGACTCTCAGCAATTTGTGCAGGGGACATTTAAGGAACCACTGATGCAGAGTAACACAGAGTGGGGAGTTTGTATGTATTGGGCAAAGGCACGGGGCGGAAGAGAGAGAAAGAGAGAGAGAGAGAGAGAGAGAGAGAGAGAGAGAGAGAGAGAGGAAACTACTGCAAGGAAGTTGTATGGATAGAATCCAGTGTTATTTTTCATTTTTGTAACCTGCCAGGGTACGTCGAAGTGCAAGGTATACATGTTTCAAATAAATTTCATAGACTGAAATAAATACATATCACAGTCTCATTGCTAATGCAGGAATAGCAAAGTGGGGAAGGGAAGACTTCGTTTGCAAAGAGACTATTTCCATCCTGACACATCTACGATAAAATCCTTTTGAATTGCAGAGGATAGGGCAGAGGTAAAGGAAATAATCTTGAAGGTTAAAGGAATAGATGGCAGCATTAGACATAAGGCAGTAAAGGGAGTAGGAACTGAAAACAAACAGCGTTGGCTTGGCCAGCAGTAAACACAGAGGTTATTAAAGAGAGCCTTTGCTATCAGCAGCTGCACTTTGTTAGGTAACACTGAAGTCAGGGAGGCCCTGTGGAATAGTTCAGAACTCTGGAAGAATCTGAAACACAGCCTTAATTTGAAGTGAATTGCAGTGATTGATGGGGTTCTCTTTGTTTTCCACAGCCCATCCCCAGAGGAAGGCATGGGAGATGAATTTGACCTGATGGATCACTCGGACCTGTACATCTTAGACTTCAGTATGTGAACATTTCCTCCTTATGTTGCCTTTAGTAACCGCTTCCCCTAGGTTGAATCTCCTGGTGTGTTTTCTTTACATTAAAAAGCCTGGTCAAAGTAGCTGTAATAGCTGTACTGTCTCCTTATCCCATTGAGGGAGCTGCCTAGTGCAGTTAATTTGGCTTACTTTTTATGCTTCTCATGGGCTGCTTCCAAGAAGGGCAGTTTTATCATCATACTGTATGCTTCTTTTTCTTCAGGTCCCAGCTTAAAAACACTCTGTAAACTGGCAGTGATACAGTATAACCTCGACCAGTCCTGTCTCCCTCATGACATCAGGTAAGTTACTTATTCCCATGCAGGGATGTTCAATATATCTAAACCACTTGTCATATACTACACAAGAGATAGCATTTTACCAGGGCAGACTATTTCCCCCTCTACCCAATATTGTCCGACTGGTACTAGGTCTCCATTAGAAGTATTTCCCATCACCTGCTACCTGATCTTTTTAATTGGAGATGCCAGGGTTCAAACCTAGGACTTTCAGCACATAAAGCACACACTGTGCCATTGATTTCTCTTCCCCCAGTCTTCCCATTTCGTGTTTGTCTTTGTTGATGGCATCTGTCTGTCTCGAAAGACAATGGAGTCAAACCGCTGCCTTAGCAGCACACAAGTGACCTCCCTGGGACGCAAGCCTGGGCAGTGTGTATGGGAGGTCCTGGGCTGCCCAGACGACAAGACCCCCTCTCCCAGCCTCACTGATGTGATCCAAAGGAAAGCAGAGCAATACGTTTGGCACCAGCTTGGCTGCAGGAGTTGCCAAAAGGAGGCATCCACGGCACCATCCAACAGCCATGTTTAGTAGCTGAAACATCTTGATTGTTTTGTTGTTGTTGTTTAGTCGTTTAGTCGTGTCCAACTCTTCATGACCCCATGGACCAGAGCACGCCAGGCACTCCTGCCACCTGCAGTTTGGTCAGTCTCATGCTGGTAGCTTCGAGAACACTGTCCAACCATCTCGTCCTCTGTCGTCCCCTTCTCCTTGTGCCCTCAATCTTTCCCAACATCAGGGTCTTTTCCAGGGAGTCTTCTCTTCTCATGAGGTGGCTAAAGTATTGGAGCCTCAGCTTCAGGATCTGTGTTTTATTGTACCTGTGTTTAATTCTAGCCCATTGTCTCTGCAGGTGGGAGCTTGCAGCAATGACGACAAACAGCAACATCAGCCGACCCATCTTCTCCTCTCATGGATAATCCAGTCTCCTGCTCCCCCTCCCAGCTGCCCTCAGCCACCCGCCTTGCAGATGTCATCTACCGTCTCCTTCACTGTGCATGAATGTTTAGCCTATTCAGGAAAGGGGCACTGCTTCACCTCCACATAGGCAATTTCTTTGTAGCCCAGCGCTAGGAGGGCTCTACTTGCCCATCCTGCTGCCACACCTCTCCAGCTGCAACTTTGCCGAGACCTCGCCTTAAAGGCAGCATGCATGCAGAATTGGACAGTGCGCTCTACAGAGAAGCAGTGCGGGTGCGCTCCTGCTCCTGCTGCTGGACACTACAGCTTACATTACTCTATGACGGTAGTACAACTTGAATAATAGGAACAAAAGAAACTCAATCTCAGGACTAACTGGTGTAAGGCCAGCATGTGCTTCGCATAAGTCTAGGATCAAAGGCAAACCAAGCAAGGACTTACCAAGACCCAACTTCTCTACGTCCCTAGCCATTTTGAGTGCCTGGCCCTCACCATTAACCCAAGGGCTGAACCAGGTGCCCTGTCTTAAGCCATTTTCTCTGCTCCGCTGAGAGTGCAGAAAAGCATGCCTGGTCTTACATATTTTGAAACTGGACTGGGTTTGCCCTTCTCCATTGGGCATCCAGGGGAACTCCATATATATATACATATGAGATAATCAAGCACTCGCTGCCTTTACAGTAGTGTGGACTTCTGTGAGGTCAGACTCTTTGCTTGGAAGAGGAGGGGGAAATGATGACAACTCTGCCCGCCTAGGCAAGGAGTGGCCATCCAACATCTCATAGGACTGAGTAGAACAGAGACTTTTCTGTGCCTGTTGCAGGAGGGGTCACTGCAAGATCTGAAACGCTGCTGCCCAGTTTCATGTGTACAAGCAGCACCTCTGAATTTATAAAGACGGGGGGCGGGGAAGCTAAACTTTGGTAGCCTTGTGTGTCAGTGCTTTTTGTATGGCTGGAGGGTGAGTGATGGACCCATGCAAAGAGCTGGGGGCACAGGGCCCGGGGATCGCAAACTGAGCCTGAAATCAGAGAACTGGTCTCACTTTGTGGCTAATGGCATGCACTGGGAAGCCATCTGTTCAAATCTTCCTTTGACCAGGACTTGCTGGATGACCTTAAGCAAACTTCTCAGCTTCAGCCCCCACCTGAAATTCAGGAGTATTACTCGCCTGCCTTACGGAGATGTCGTAAGGATACGTGAAGTGTTTCATATATTCTAAAGTGCTATATAAATGCTCCACATTATTTAAGATAAAATTGGGCTTCGTCGTCACCCTTATTAAACGAGGCTTTCAGCCAGCCAAGACCACTCTGGTGCCTCAAAGCTGCCTGTCTCAAATGTTCCATTGACCTATTTATTTAACCCAGTATCAAAATTACACAATCTTGGGTGGGGAAATCAGAAGCTCATCCCTTTTGCTTTCTTACTAGTTTTATTACCCAAACATATGACCTGCTTTGTTTTCTTCTGTGTCTGTGAAGAGGTTGACATCCTAAAATGCTAGCAGGACCCCATGGACTGGAAAAAGCATGGGGGCAAGGAAGAAGAGAGGGTACATGCAGTAGCTTTGACCCTGCTTAATTTATGCATTGCATTCCCAGCCAAGCATTGTACTCTGGGCTTATCTGTGGGATGCAAGGCAGCAGTTGGCCTCTTAACCCACAGTGCCTCTAGAAAACCCTGGTGTAATGGACAATGCCTTAATGTTAGGTGGGTGTATGTGGATATTCACAACTATGATGAGAAGATTGTGTGTGTTTGTGTGTGTGTACACACGTGTGATGAGCACATTAACCACATTGCAGGAACACTGGATGGAACAAATGGGACCAAAGCAAAAACAGTAGCCAAGGGGTTCAGGTGCACACATACCTTTGTTCCTCCATTTTTTTCATTGACATGTACGGCTGGTTCACATAAGGTATGTTCATCACTTGATGTGTGAATAAGCCATCACAGAACCAGACATTCTATAAAGCACTCTTATATCACCTTCCCATGCTCAAATATAATGCAGTTCCTTTGTTCAGCTGCCACTGACCAAGTGTGAAAAGTGCTTGTCGGATTTTCAGTTTATCACACCCCAGATAACAAAAACCAAGACTCTTCCAAGTTCCAGCTTGCTCTTTTTTTTTTTGCTTGCCTTCTATTGTTTTCTCTGCCACATGGATTTTTTTTCTTTGATGGACTTTGATCAAATAACTGCAGAATGCTTGCCACCCAACATTTACTTATTTGTAATTGTTTTCTGAATCAGTCCTTGTCTACCTCACCCAATTTGTGAAGAGCATTTGTAGTTCTTTCTAGGAGGAAGACTGATCTACAGTTTGCAGTTAATTGTATTGGGTTACTAGGCACACTTACATGTTTAACTATCTCTTCTGAGATATTCCTTCTGAGATGGTAGATCAGACCTTGCTACTTCTGTGGCAAACTCATCTACAAATCCCAAAATCATAGCCTTGAGTTAAAATAGCACAAATTAGTCACTGGCAAACAGTTAGTTTTATAGAGAACAAACAGAATGTCTCTAGTTCAATTACAGCACCACAGAACCCTTATCTGTGATTTCCTTCCTAGTAACTGATGAACTGTCTGTGGTCATGATATATACCCTGCTTCTAAATGCAGTTGCTAAAAAATAGGCTTCATCCTAGTCTCAAAACTTCAGTTACTTATTTGGGTTAAAAATGGAAGCTAGTGTTTAAACACTGGCTACCTTTTTACAATTTGATTAATTTCATACTTTTCTGTGTCAATTATGATTTAAATCATTCTTAAACTGAGAAAATCGGACTTCCACCATGATTCCCAGTTGTGTGAGAAATTAATGCTGCTTGGTAATGAAGGTGGTGCTTGTGAACAGCCTGTTTCTCCAAGACAAGAAAGGCTTTATATAGTTGAATTTCCCCTAAAGGTTTTGATAGCATGACCCTGAGTCTTATTTTCTGATTTGTGGCTTTTAATCTCATGGTCTGTTGTTGCAGCTGTATCTCTACTTTACGTTTCAATTGTTTGTGGTCATTCCCTCTCTGCAAAGACCACTGGGAACTCTAGTTTGGGGCGGGATGAACAGAGATATAACAGAATTCTAAGTAGCCTCCTCAAACTACACTTCTGAGACTTCTTTGGGGAAAGCCATGGCAAGTAATCTAGTATAAAGCAAACATTTGTGCTGTAGGTACATAGACCAAATCTGTGATAAGGCTCTCTTGATTTCTCCCCCGGAGGAAGGCACAAGTGCCAGAAATTTCACGCTATTTCATTTGGGTGATCAAGGCAAGTAAGGAGGGACATCATAGAGCTGTTTAAAATCATGCTCAGAATCAAAAACATGGATATGGAAAGGTTTTTAATCTTCTCATAATACTAGGAATGTTGGGCCATCCGAGGAAGCTCCAAATGGTGGGTGATTCCAGGCGAACAAAAGGAAATACTTCACATTGCTCAGAGAATTTGCTGTCACAAACTGGTGATGGCCAGCAGCGTAGAAAAGCGCTTAGACAAATTCATGAAGGATATAAGACTATCAGAATAGCTGCATACAACCTCCAGCATCAGAGGCAGCATGGCTCTTGATTCCAGTCACTGGGAAGCAAGAGCAGGAAAGGGCTGGTGCATTTATGTCCTGCTTGCGATCTTTGGGAAACGCGATACCGAGTTAAATAGGCCTTGGGCCTGATCCTGCAGGGTTGTTCTTCTGTTCCTAATCTGTTCTTCTCTGTTGCATATCTTGATTGCTGGCAAAGGCACATGGTTTCTTCCACTGTACAAGGGAAGGGGTGTTGACAGCAACACTTGGACACTCCCAAGAAAAGCGACCAGAGTTCATACTGGCCCCAGACTCTCTCACCTGTCTTGGCTATTGATGCCTTTTTCAGTGGTCAGTGCAAGCAGTGGCAGCTGGACTGGTTGCACCTAGTCCTTCATTAAGGGAACAATATGAATCAGGCTTTAGCTTTCTGAAGTTAGATGACTTGAGTCATATGGCGGGGTGTCCCTCTGTTACAGTAATTATTTCTGCTGCAGAATCTACCCCTTTTGCAATTTGTGGGTTTTTTTTATGGAGATCAGCTACCTTCCCCCTGCCCCCCAAAAAACAAACCAAACATCGTCCATGACAACATAAAAGCAAATGCGACTATTGCACAATCCAATGCCGCAAAACACATCTTCATGGTTAGTGTTAGACTTTTAAATGTAGCATACCAGCTCACAGCCAAGAATCTGCTACAAAACTTTTAAATGTCTTCTAGGCTGGAAAAGCAGCAGTTTTGGAGGCACATGGAGAGAGCCCTACTGAAACAGATCAAAGGCCTCTCTGATATTTTGTTCTGTTCCCGCAATAGCCAACCAGGTACTTCTCCGAATCCCCCAAGCAAGACCTGACTGCAACAGTGCGCTCTTGCTTGTTTCCCAAGCAAGCCTGGAAGTGCTATATTGCCATCATGGCTAAAGGTAAAGGTACCCCTGCCCGTACGGGCCAGTCGTGTCCGACTCTGGAGTTGCGCACCCATCTCGCTTAAGAGGCCGGGGGCCAGCGCTGTCTGGAGACACTTCCGGGTCACGTGGCCAGCGTGGCGAAGCTGCTCTGGTGAGCCGGCACCAGCGCAGCACACGGAAACGCCGTTTACCTTCCCGCTATAAAGCAGTACCTATTTATCTACTTGCACTTAGGGGTGCTTTCGAACTGCTAGGTGGGCAGGAGCTGGGACCGAACGACGGGAGCTCACCCCGCCGCGGGGATTCGAACCGCCGACCATGCGATCGGCAAGTCCTAGGCGCTGAGGTTTTACCCACAGCGCCACCCATCATGGCTAGTAGCCATTTTAACCTCCATGAAGTATGAGATGGACACTCCTTCCTATAGTGTTTAGACACATTTTGTCTGCTATTCATGGTTTTGCATATTTTTGAAAGAATACAAAAAACCCCAGCAAAATCCATTTACCAGAGGCAAAAGTGGGATGGGCATACATACCATTAGCATCCTTTCATCTTCTCAAATCCACCACCCTCCTGTCTCCAGGCTCAGAGGTAGGCAGAGACTTACAGAACAATCCTGAGGAAAACCAGTTTAAGTTAAGTTGGTGTAAGTTACTCCTGTTCCACACTCCGTTCAGGAGCCAGACTGAGCCTGGCAAAGAGAAAACAAGTCATCAAAGTAGACTTTGACTTAGCATCACCATCAGCCAGTGTGGTGTAGTGGTTAAGAGCGGTGGACTCATAATCTGGTGAACCGGGTTCGTGTCTCCGCTCCTCCACATGCAGCTGCTGGGTGACCTTGGGCCAGTCACACTTCTTTGAAGTCTCAGCCTCACTCACCTCACAGAGAGTTTGTTGTGGGGGAGGAAGGGAAAGGAGAATATTAGCCGCTTTGAGACTCCTTCGGGTAGTGATAAAGCGGGATATCAAATCGAAATCCAAACTCTTTTTGCTGGAGTAACTTTTGCCAGGTCATGTGCCAGGTCATGTGGTTTGTAACAGATGTCTTTCTTTGCCCCACCCCTAACCCTTTTTGGGGGGGGGGATTTACACCAGGCTAAGTTCTACCAGTTTAAATCCTGCTGGGGGACTGCTGGCATAGGTCCCGTTCAGTCAGGATGCGAGAGTTACTGGGAAAGACTTGGCACTACAACGGGGATAGCTTCAACCTGTATCCTTTTCAGCTGGACCTGATTGACAGATGTGCTACAGAGCTACACCTCCCTACCGGCTCCCAACAAGCAGGGAACTTTGTGCCCATTTTTATTGGATTATCCTTAGCAGCCTCCCCACTCCCACCCCCCTGCCAGTCTGTGCGATTTAAAAATCTCTTTGCTGAAAATTAATTAGGTTCTCAACACGTGTTCTTCACAGCTCTCCTGTGTGCATCTGAGCCTTGTCATTACATTTCCCCAACCTGCACAGAGTCTCACATCTCTCCTAGGTGGATAATTGATTCAGGACTGAGAGTTCGACAAGAAGTATTGTTCTATTAAGATGCAAAGCCACAGTGCTCTGGGCTGGGCTCCAGACTGAGTGGGACAGAAAGAAATTGCATTTTTAAAAAGGGAAGGGAGGAGAGAATCCGCTTTGCTGGTGCAATCTGGTGCAACACTCAGCCCAGGTTGAAATGTCAGGGTCTAGCCGCAGGGCATGCATGTTTGTGTGCATTAATTATAAAAAAGAGAATACATCCATTTACATTTCCCTTATCGGTGTGCAACCACAGCCAGTCGCCATCCATAGCAGAAGACATACGGTGGTACCTCGGGTTACATACGCTTCAGGTTACAGACTCCGCTAACCCAGAAATATTACTTCAGGTTAAGAACTTTGCTTCAGGATGAGAACAGAAATCGTGCTCCGGCAGCACCGCGGCAGCAGGAGGCCCCATTAGCTAAAGTGGTGCTTCAGGTTAAGAACAGTTTCAGGTTAAGTACGGACCTCTGGAATGAATTAAGTACTTAACCCGAGGTACCACTGTACTTTGCTCAATCAGACCACCAGCTTCTGATATACTAATAGTGAACTCGTTCTTTCTCCAGGTGCAGATTCTTGTGTAAAACATGGGGTTGAGTTTTTGTTTTCTGTTTCTGTACAAACAGCCCGATGAGAAATGAATGTGTACAGTGGCCACAGAACACTTAATACTAATGAATGGGAGAAGGGAATTGGCTGGAACGGATTTTCCCAGAAGAGGACATGGCTGGCTATAACTTTCATCAAGAGCACTCCACCCACTTGCAAGAAATAGTTCCAAGTCTCATTTGTTCCATTTCTAGCAATGCACAGGCAGATAGATGCCTCTAGGAAGCTTATAATAATAATAATAATTTATTATTTGTACCCCGCCCATCTGGCTGGGTTTCCCCAGCCACTCTGGGCGGCTTCCATAGAATCCAAAAATACGCTAAAATATTAGCCACCCCATTGTTTTCCCTCCAGCATCTTTGTTGGAAAGAGATGCTTTCTGAACACAGAGATTTCATTCTTGGACATGCATGTCTAATTGCCAGTTTCCACAAATTTGTCTAACCCTCTTTTAAACAGCCACCTAAGTGCACAAGAAGGGACGCGGGTGGCACTGTGGGTTAAACCACAGAGCCTATGACTTGCCAATCAGAGGGTCGGTGGTTTGAATCCCCGTGACGGGGTGAGCTCCCTTTGTTCGGTCCCAGCTCCTGCCAACCTAGCAGTTCGAAAGCACGTCAAAGTGCAAGTAGATAAATAGGTACCGCTGCGGCAGGAAGGTAAACGGCGTTTCCATGTGCTGTTCTGGTTCGCCAGAAGCGGCTTAGTCATGCTGGCCACATGACCTGGAAGCTGTACGCCGGCTCCCTCAGCCAGTAAAGCAAGATGAGCGCCGCAACCCCAGAGTCGGCCACGACTGGATCTAACGGTCAGGGGTCCCTTTACCTTTAAGTGCACAAGAGGCTGTCCTTAATTCTGCAATTGGTGTAGAGGTGATTTGTTCTGAACCTACGATAGTGCCAACTAAATATCACTGGCTGCTAGTTTTCCAGCTACCATTAAAAAAGAGACCAGTCTCTCTCTCCCCTCTCTCTACACTATAATTTTTCTGCTGGGGAAGATGCTATAGAGGCCCAGCAGTGTGTCAAAATGGGGGAACTTAGGCAATTTCCCTAGTTATGAAAATATGGGTGTTACAAGCATTTTGGGCTATGTGCTGTTGGAGGGTAGACAGGTATACAAGCTCCCCACCCCAACCTCAGCCCTGTACTGAACATCTCTTAAAGATCTGTGCTAAACTATCTTCAAATGAGCACGACGGCAATTCATTTTCTTTGCTCATGTGATAAGAAAGCTGTTTATGTGATGCTATTTGTAGAAGTGGATCTTTTCGTTGATCAGGGACTGCAGGAGAAATGTGACAATGTGCCTTGGTAAATGTTTTGCCTTCTGTTTTAATGAGAGCTGCTAGACTACCACGCAGGTTCAAGGTAACCCCTATTATACGTCTGGCAATTTCCTTTTTTTCCTTTTCCTTTTTTGCTTCTGCCTTGGCTGCTGTGCTGTTAGTTATGCTATTTCAACGCCGTTCCAGCCTTTTCCAACCCGCTACGCCAAAGGGATGCAGCCCATTTGTCAGATATTTTCTCTCTCACCTTCCAGAAGCATTAACCTTCATTTCCCTGCAAATTAACCTCTTACAATCTTCTTGATTCATTTCTCTCCAGTCTCCTCATTTTCCTAGTCTTCTGCCGAGTTTGCTCAGAGGGGGAAACGAGAGTTTGTACTGAGAAGCAATCAGCAGCCTCCAATACACAAACACCCCTGCTCCCCAGTGCAAAAGCGGGAGAGATCCATATTCACTCCATAATGTCCAATTGCAGCGTTGGCTCCAAGTGTCCGAAGACACCGTCCCTGGTGTCCCCTTCCTGCCATTGTTGCCAACTGCTGCTGCTGCTGCTCCTTTTCCTCAATCTTTACTGCCAGGCAGGGTGCCCCCAAGGTTGAAGGGGACTACATGTACTATCACACCCATCTCCCAACACTGAGCAGCCCAATGCAACTTTCAGACCCTCCAAGTGTCCCTATTTTCCAGGGACGTCTCTGATTTAGAGAAGCTGTCCCAGTTTCTGATTTGATTCCATAATGTCTCTCTTTTTCTTAAAGGTAAAGGGACCCCTGACCATTAGGGCCAGTCGCGGACAACTCTGGGGTTGCAGCGCTCATCTTGCTTTATTGGCTGAGGGAGCCGGCATACAGCTTCCAGGTCATGTGGCCAGCATGACTAAACCGCTTCTGGCGAACCAGAGCAGCGCACGGAAATGCAGAAAGTCGGGGATTTGAATCCCTGCGACGGGGTGAGCTCCTGTTGCTCGGTCCCTGCTCCTGCCAACCTAGCATTTGAAAGCACATTGGAGAAATGTTGGAGGTTATGGAGTTTTGTTATGTTTTTATATGTCTTGGAAGTCACCCAGAGTGGCAACCCAGTCAAATGGGTGGGGTATAAATAATAAAATTATTAATATTATTATGGAAAAGGACATTTCTATTGGAGGGACTGGTGTTATCATCTCCCGCCGTGGAGGCAGAGCCGAGCCATTGTGCCTAGTGGCCATGGATAGTCTTCTCTGTCACCAATTCGTCTAATCCTCTTTTAAAACCATCCAAGTAGGTGGCCATACTGCCTCCTGTGTAGGTGAGTTCCATAGTTTAACTCTGTCCTGCATGAAGAAGTACCATATTTTTTGCTCTATAAGACTCACTTTTTCCCTCCTAAAAAGTAAGGGGAAATGTGTGTGCGTCTTATGGAGCGAATGCAGGCTGCGCAGCTATCCCAGAAGCCAGAACAGCAAGAGGGATTGCTGCTTTCACTGCGCAGCAATCCCTCTTGCTGTTCTGGCTTCTGAGATTCAGAATTTTTTTTATTGTTTTCCTCCTCCAAAAACTAGGTGCGCCTTGTGGTCTGGTGCGTCTTATAGAGCGAAAAATGCGGTATTTTGTCTGCCCTGGCTCTCCCAACATCCATTGGATGTCCACGACTTCTGCTTTTACGAGAGAAGTAAAACTTGTGTTTATTCACTTCCTTCGTGCAATGCCTAATTTTTATAAACTTCCGGCATGCCACCTCATACCTGCCTTTTCCCTCTGAACCATTAAGTCCCAAACATTGCAACGTTCCTTCAGAGGGGAGCCTCTCCATCCCCTTCATCCTTTGGGCAGCCCTCTTCTGACCTTTTTCTAGCTCTACAACTGTAGAATTGGAGACAGACAGATTTGGCTCGGGGATTCCTAGTTGCTGATCTCCAATTTAAATTTGTGGGATTCTGGGCACAGGGTTTGATTAAATGCCCTGTGCAGTCCCCCTGCAGCTTCATGTCAGTAATGGCAATAATGGGATAGGAAGCATACAAAATCCTTTAAGCTTTCTCTGGAGCACAGCCGTGAGATGGATCACGATGGAGGAGACGAGGTCATTTTTGTTACAGCAGACAGCTTCCACAAGCAACATTTCAAGCACCTTCTGTTTGTAACCCTAATTTTTATATTAAAGAGATGCCCGCCGCTGCTTCTTGCCTTATGGAATCTAATGGCTGAATACATTGCCTGCTTTTTTTTGTTTTAATGTTCTGCCAGGAAAGGGATCTAAATCTTCACAGTCTCAATGCTTGCAGACGCATATTGGAACCCAGGGAATCGAATATGGAATCGGGGAATTAACTTACACTTCTAACTATGCACCGTCTCCTTCAGGACAACCCAGGTGTTACATCTCTTTCTCTTCCCTTAGAATAAAAGAAACCCTACTGCGGCCCTGAGTTAGGAGCCTTGTCAAGGAGAAATAACAGAAAACCTTGCAAAATAAATAAATGTCTGTCACCAACACCTTTTTGAAGCCTGAATTCACCTGCCAAAAGGTTCATAGATATCTGAAATTTATTTATTGCATTTATATCCCGCTTTTTATAGCCCACATGGTTCTTCACCTCCTTGTTTAATCTCACAACAAGCCTGTGAGGTAGATTAGGCTGAGAGACAGTGATTGGCCCAAGGTCATCCAGTGAGTTTCAAGGTTGAGTGGGGATTCGAATCCTGGTCTCCCAGGCCCTAGTCTGACACTCTAACCCAGGAGTAGGCAACCTAAGGCCCATGGGCCAGAAGTCACCCACAGGCAGGGCCTCGCAGAACCAGGCAGAGGCCCGGGCCAGGTAGATAATGTGCCCCCCCTTTTTTTACCCTGGGGATAACTGAAGTCTTATAAATAAGTATATAAATAATGCTGACTGAGGCCACCTTTGGAATCGGAGGCCTGGGCTAAGTGGCCCATATGGCCCCCCCTCTGTCTGGGCCTGCCCACAGGGGTCGTTTAACCGGCCCATGAGCCATCCCCGAACCGAGCCGCCCGCTCGGCGAGTCCCCGCGTGCTGCGCTAAACTGGCCCAGAACAACGTGAGGACTTGCTTCCGCGGTGCCGCAAAATTGTGTCTTCGCAGACACCGGAAATCGCGTCTGTGCAGATGCAGACACCGACACCGGAAGTCGCGGGCGCGCGTGCACATTAGCAATCCGGCCCATAGAAGGCTTTCCACTGGAGTGAACCGGCCCAGGCGAGGTAAACCTTGCTGACCCCTGCTCTAACCTCTACACCATTGACAGAACCAGCGTGGCACATGCAACATGCACAAGCTTCTTTGCATAATTTGCACAGCTCTGTTTCTTGGTTGCAGAAATTGGGGTTCTCTTTGCCCAGATGTTTTGTTAAGTGCAGCCCCAAGCATAACTAGTGGGTAGATGTTTGGATGTTGCTGCGCTACAGATCATCACGGCCCTGTGTGATGCCAGAAGCAAAGTGAGATCTTTCTCAGTCTGCAGAACATGCTGTTACTCGGGCTTTGTTCCCGGGTCTTGTAATCACAGGCTTCAGCAAGGTTTCCTGCAGGACTTACAATTCCAGCACAGAATGCTACAGTCGGTATTGCTGATCACTCTTAAATAAACCATGCCAGACTGCAAATCCCAATAGGAACATTTGGAATAAAGGGATGAAGTGCGCGCACACTTGCTCCAAGTTTTTTGTTTTTATCGAAAGAGACAGGGATTTCCCCCCGCTGATTTCTACTCTAAACACAACAAGCTGGACCTGAGCCAGTTGTGAACATCTCTTTGAGACGGAAAACCAGCAACATCCCTGATGAAAGGCATGGCAAACGGAATCTCAACCTTAGGCTAAAAAGCAAAGGGAAACAAAGTGGGGGGATGTAATCTGTGCTCTGAATTGTGTAAGATACAGTTCCCCCACAACAGACTTTCCCAAACTGATGCCATTGGCCACAGCCAGCATGGCCAATGGTCAGGAATGATGGGGACTGGAGTGCAAAATATCTAGAAAGCACTGGGAAAGGCTTCCTCAAAATAATCATGCCAACAGAAACTGCTCTTTATTGCTCCTTCCGGTGTGATTCAGGGAAACCCAGCCAGTTAAGTATATGCACATCATTCACAATTGCCAGGGATGTTGCGGGGCCAGCCTTAACATTAGATAAGGTGAGGCAGCCTCCCTCAGATGGCCAGTCTTGAGACCCTATGGTGGCGCTGTGGGTTAAACCACAGAGCCTAGGACTTGCCGATCAGAAGGTCGGCGGTTTGAATCCCCACAATGGGGTGAGCTCCCGTTGTTCGGTCCCAGCTCCTGCCAACCTAGCAGTTCGAAAGCATGTCAAAGTGCAAGTAGATAAATAGGTACCGCTCTGGCGGGAAGGTAAACGCCGTTTCCGTGTGCTGCTCTAGTTCGCCAGAAGCAGCTTAATCATGCTAGCCACATGACCCGGAAGCTGTACGCCGGCTCCCTCAGCCAGTAAAGCGAGATGAGCGCCGCAACTCCAGAGTCAGTCACGACTGGACCTTATGGTCAGGGGTCCCTTTACTTTTTTAACTACATGGTTATTCTTAATTTGTGGGCGGTTCCATTGGGATGTTCTGTTTTGTGCATAAAATGGGCTGAATCTAGACATATATAAAAAACGCTGTGAAAATGCTGTTTTAAAAAACGTTTTAAAATATATATTGAATTTCCCATTAGCTCACCATCACCATCTACTGTCACATTTGTATAATGCACTTAAAACACATTTAAAATGTTATATTTGCAGCTGTATAGCTGAGTCCATAGTTTTTCGAAATTGCTCTGGCTTTCCATGTATATCTTTGCTATGAGTCCCGAAAAGCATGGACTGGCCCTCAAGTCCTTGCTTAAGTGTCATCCAATCAGTAATGAAGAACATGAGCTCTGTTGGATTGGACCCAAGGCCCATCTGCCCACCACCCCATATCTTCGTGAAACATAGAATCATAGAATTGTAGAGTTGGAAGGGACAACACGGGGTCATCTAGTCCAACCCCCTGCAATGCAGGGATCTCTTGCCCATGGTGGGTCTCAAACTCATAACCCTGAGATTAAGAGTCTCATGCTCTACCAACTAAGCTATCCCAGAGCTGCACACCAACTCCTTTGCATTCCAATTAATATGAGGGCACTTGTCTAGACGGTCAGATGATCAAATCAAGTCTTTGGAGAGGAGACAATATGATCCGTTGTAGCCAGCAGAGCCTCTGTTTAATTCAGGATTCGGCTGATGATGCAGAGGGGTCGAACCCTAAAAAGTAAGTTGCATTGGGGCTGCAACTTCGACAAATAAATTCGCCTTTGGATTTAACAAACCTGCAGCACTAGCTGACCATGGAAGTCACAGCATTTCGCTGTGGTCTTCGGATGAAGATCTTGCCTCTGCCACCAACTCACTCAGAGGCCTTGGGCAACTCATTGATCTCTCTCACCCTCAGGGCCACTAGCAGGATTTTCTGAGCCTGGTAGTCTAGCTAGGAGAAGCCGTGGGTCCATCGCAGTACATTTGCTTATATGTGCTCAGCTTCAGTTCCCTGCAATCTGTGAGGACAGTAATATTCACCTATCTTGCAGGATTGCTTGCAAGGAGGACAGAGATAACATACGTGAAACGCTTTTTCTAACATGCTGCAATTGCTAAGTTTTGTTATTGCGCTTCCTCCTGAATCGTTTAGTTTTCTGCCTGGAGAATCCCATATAGCTAGCAGCTCTTAAGGGCATCACCGCATCCCCTTCATCAGCGACATCACTGTGACTCAAAGGATAATCCTCCCCCACTGGGAGTGACCCCCCCCACCCCCACCCGTAACCCCAATTCCCTGCTGAGATGACAAGCCGGCTTTAAAGAGCCAGAGCCTCCCTTTATTGCTTCCCCTATCAGATTACAACAAGCAGGCTGTGGGGTGGTGGTCAGGCTATTTTTAGAAGCCTGCTTTCCAAAAATAGCGCAGAGATGTTTAGAATTGCGTCACAAGAGGTAATTTTATCCCCCGTTTGGCCTGATGGCCCCTCTCCCCCCCCACCTCCCCAGAAGGGGGTGACTACAAAAGGAAGGAGTTCTTGAGAACAAGGGGTCAGCAAGTTCAGACCCAGACAGAGAGAGGAAAGAGGTAAGAAGTCCTTTTAGGGGATGGTTGGGCCAGATCTGACCAGATCTTGTATGTTATTATTATTATTATTATTATTATTATTATTATTATTATTATTAGTTTGCTACCCTAAGGAGGTGGCAAATCCAGCTGTCTTGCAGCCGCCTGGGGCTTAGCGCTTGAATTCAGCGGAGTCGCCCTAATTCTAGCCCAGTCACTGCCAAGCAATAAGCCTGGCTTGTGACCCTGAACAGCTCCCTATCAACTCATTACCAGCAGTACCACCCAGTGGACAGCAGAGACATTGAAGCGCAGGGCGCATTGATGCAGCTAACTTCGGATCCAGTTGACCCCTGGCTCTTGTGATCCAGATGCATGAAAAGGTCAGGTTGCGCTGGCTTAGTTTTATTCCATCTGCACCAGGAAAGAGGCTGGGACCATTGCAGGATCAGTTTTGGCTCTCCAGATGTGGTTGGACTCCGACTCCCATCATGCTTGACCATCGGGGCCAATGCTGGCTGGAGCTGATGGGAGTTGTAGTCCGCCCGCAACATCTAGAAGGCCTCTGGTTCCTCATCCTTGCTCTGGTTCCGTGCGATTTGCTCACATGTAAACTGCGTGCCTTCCTGTCCCTTTGAAGCACATTTGAAGCGCGTTCCCACCTGCCCCTCCAAGGAACTCTGCAAGCTGTAGTTTGTTAAGGGTTGCGGGGAGTTGTGAGGTCTAAACAAGTGTCCAGAATCATTTGAGGGGGAAACAGGAATTCAAATGTGCTTCAAAGTTATAGTACACAGCCCCAGGCTGCGTACGTGCTGTACATTTAAAGCACATGACATCCCCACCCAAATAATAATTATGCGATCTGTAGTTTGTTAAGGGTGCTTGTCATCATAGGTCTGTGGTGGGTCAACTATAGCTCCTGGGGCTTGGAGGAGCTATATGTTTTAAAGATGCTTTAAATGCATGGTGTGTACACAGCCTTCATTTTTTAATTCAAAGATGCAGAGACTGAAGTCTGTCTGCATGTTAATCTCTCTGCCCTCAGAAGCCCTTGCCTCTAATCCCAGATACTTAAGGGCTGGCTGTGGTTGTTCGGCAGCGTAGGAAAGGCACTCGGTGCATGCTCAAGGGTCTCTTTATATTCTGTTTACATGTTGACCTCTGGCACTGAATTCTGCAGCTGAGCCCTTTTTACAAATTAGCTTCTTGGATGTGTCGGAGCGTTCTAGGAATAGATTTCTGGATGTATTCCTCATTTTAAAGAGCCCTCTTCCCCCGACCTCCTGAATGTACTGCTCAACTTCCATTGTTTCAGTCTCCAAAGTGTCCCTTTGTCTTTGAAGTAGGGCAGTTTTTCTCCTGATGCAAGACACTGGGCAGCATGCATGATCGGGGTGGGAAAATTATATGCATCAAAAACTTTTGAAGCTGGTTCCTATAGAGTTTTGGCAGTCCTATTCCCATCCCTATACAGTGCCGGCCTCTAAAAGATTGATGCTGGCTACTGAAAATTTGATGCTGGGTAGTGAAATTTTAATGCTGGTGTCATGCTCCAACACAGATAGAGGTCAGGGTAGAAAGTTCGTTTCCAATTCATAAAAGAGGCAGAAAAACCACAGCATACAGTTAAAGAACATGGCTTCCCTCCAAGGATTCTGGGAACTGTAGTTTATTAGGAGTGCTGGGAACTGTATCCCTCAAGGATAAACTTCTGTTCCCATGATTCTTTGGGGAAAACTTTAAATGTAATTTAAATGATTTGTGGGGATGTGACCAAAGTCATTGCTGAGTCGTCATGGAAGAATTAAACAATGTACAGATGTAGTCTTAGTAAGCCAGCGTTCTCATAACATATTAATGGTAAATATATTAAATCCCGATATAACAAATAACTAAGAGCCAAAGTAGAACACAATGCTAAACACATCATCTGAAGATACATCTATGGTTTGTGTTTTGTTTTTTATAGTTAGCAACATATATAAATCCAATAAATAAAACAAATAGTTCCTTTTTAACCAGGCCTTTGGTTGATCTGATTGACATCCTATGCCCTTTTTAAAATGTGGCTCTTTTTTGAGGGTGTGTGTGTGTGTTATTGGGTTGCTGTTTTTATTTTTATTATATATATTGTGGTTTTTATGTTGGTCTTTTCTGTGAACCGCCCTGAGACCTCCAGGTATAGGGCAGCATATAAATTCAAAAAATAAAAAAATTAACTTGGCCTGCTGCCAAACTTTGCAGTGTGAACTGTCCTGGACTGCAGACAGTCAGCCATGCCCTTTCCCCGGATACTCCATTATGCCTCCTGCCACAATTTTCCATTCCTGTCCCGCAACAGTGTTCCATTGGCACTAAGCATGCTCAGTCGTCATTGGGCTGTTGGAGGTTCTCTGCCTCCTGCTGCTCGCTTAAAAGTCTCACCCCCCCCTTTAAGGTTCTCTTTGTACTTCTGCAAAGCCTTGTATCCTTTCTCCCTTGTGCCCAAACTGCGCCCTTTTGGCCACATGAGGAACGATCTTCAGAAGGAGTCTGCGCTTTTACAGACACCCATTTAAATTTGCTATCTGTATGTCCATATGTTTTGATGGGGTTGTTTTATTGCATATTTTAAACTGTTTTTTAAATATTTTGTAAACCACTTGACGCTCTGGCATTAAGCAGGCTGTTATTGTTGTTACCAAAACAGCGGTGGATTTTTATCAGGGCTGCTGCATGTAGCTCAATGCTTTCCTCCCTGTCACAGCCCCAAATGACAATTCTCAATGGCATAACGAAAGCTTCACTTTTGTTTACACAGGCTCTACCAATATCAAAGGGATGCGGGTAGCGCTGTGGGTTAAACCACAGAGCCTAGGACTTGGCAATCAGAAGGTTGGTGGTTCGAATCCCCGCAACGGCGTGAGCTCCCGTTGCTCGGTCCCTGCTCCTGCCAACCTAGCAGTTCGAAAGCACCTCAAAGTGCAAGTAGATAAATAGGTACTGCTCCGGTGGGAAGTGTTTCCGTGCACTGCTCTGGTTCGCCAGAAGCGGCTTAGTCATGCTGGCCACATGACCCGGAAGCTGTCTGCAGACAAACACCGGCTCCCTTGGCCTATAGATCGAGATGAGCGCACAACCCTGGACTGGACCTAATGGTCAGGGGTCCCTTTACCTTTACCAATATCAAAATCTAACAATATCTATAGTAGTCAATTTTGTTTCAGTGTTCACATGAGCTCAGCACCAAACTAGATGTTATACGAGAACCCTGTTATTGAACTTCCCACATTATTATTTTTTTTAAAAAAGGAGCTAGGATGGTACCAGTTTGGACTGGGCTGTGGCCAGGTGAAAGTACCGCACTAGTGATAATCCTTTACCTGACAGAACTATGACTTAGCATGGCATTGGACACAACCCCAAGACTCCCTCCCTCCTCTCAGTGTTTTCATCGCTTTCCAGAACGATGACCATCTTGTGTGAAAACTGCTGCAAGCCAATCAGGACAGAGAGCTGCATCTCACGATGCCCAACTGCATCAGTCTCCAGGCGGGAGATCAGGACCATAAAGCCATTCAGGTTAGAGACTATCCTGCTCTCTTTCCCTACCTGAGTCTACATTGCGGGCAAGGCGGGGGAAGAACCAACTGCCTCCAGTCAACTTTCTTGGTGCAAAAACCCTCCTATACTTGTGTTCACCATCTAAAAATAATGCTGCTGTCCCCCTTTAGAACTACCGGTTTTCCTGCTTTGTGTCCAAATTTAATAAATTAAACTACTTAAACTAATCAGCTGACGCACACAGCTCTGCAGACTTAATAATAATAATAAATTTTATTTATATCCCGCCCTCCCCAGCCAAAGCCGGGTTCAGGGCAGCTAACAACAATAAAATAATACAACATTCTAAAAACATTTCATTATAAAATTAATTAAAATCAAATTAATGGCAACCATTAAGCAAAAATTCTGTGCAGATTGCCAAAGGAGGGAGTCAGGGGGACGTGGAGCAACTTCCAAGTAAATACAGTCATACCTCATGTTACGTTTGCTTCATGATACGTTTTTTTCAGGTTGCATCCCACGGCGACCCAGAAGTACCAGAAAGGGTTACTTCCGGGTTTCGCTGTTCGCGCATGCGCAGAAGCGCTAAATCGCGCTTCGCGCATGCGCATGCGCACAACACCAGATCGTACGGCGCTTCAGGTTGCTGGCTTTTCATGTTGCGAACGGGCCTCCAGAACGGATCCCGTTCGCAACCAGAGGTACCACTGTATACATAGGATTGCACTGCAAGAGTCTCTTCATTTCAAACCAGCATCCCATCTGCCTACTGCTCAACTGTTCCCAGTTTAAGTGGGGATTACAGAAACCATTCCCGGCTTCTGATTGGATCCCAGAATGTCCCATTTTTGGGTCTGGAGCTCTGGCACTAGTCGGCTGCCTTGTGCCAAGCACTGGACCAAAAGCTGCTTGTTTTTTTGGTCTTGCACAAGTCAGCTGGCTCCTGCAGGAGCACTAAAAACAAGCATCCCAGTTGGGACCACTCAGATGCTGGAGGGTCTGCATCTGTTGTGGCAGGAATATGGAACCTCTGCCACCTTCCAGTTGTTGCCGGACTCCAACTCCCATTGTCCTGACAATTGGCCAAGCTGGCTGGGGCTGATGGGAGTTGGAGTCCAACAAGACCTGGAGAGCCACAGGTTCCCCACTGGCTAAGGCTTTCTGTGGCTGGAGTGTTGCTGGTGTTCTTTCCGTAGCCAGCAGCTGATGCTCAGTGAGTAAACACCATTAGTTCCTGACAATATTTTAGGGTTAGCAGCACAGCTGTTCCGAAGCATCTGCAAAGCACTTGCTTCCTCTGCTGGGACAGGAGATGTGCTCAACGCTAGATGCCAGCAGCAGAGCAGAGAGTAAACCGGAGCGGTTCAGCCAATGCCAAACCAGACCTGTCACCTGTGGCAGCACCGTCAACTGGCAGAGCCTGTCCTGGTCCCACTAACCGATGAATCATTGAGGCTGCAAATGTTTACATGGCCAGACTCCAGACGGAAGCTGCGGGTCCTCTCTATCTCCAGGTTGCACATGAAAGCATTTCCAGCAGAATTGTAAAGTGGGAGGCATTAAATCCTCTTCCTTGAAGGACTGGCTGGATGAACATCTGTTGGAGAGTCTTCTAGGGGAGAAGGGGAGTATGACGTGGACCTCGTTCGGCTATATTCATGCCATGCATTTAAAGCACTATGGTGCCTGCTTTAAACAGCTATGGCTTCCCTCAAAGGATTCTGGGAGCTGCAGTTTGTTTAGGGTGCTAAGTGTTGTTAAGAGCAGTGCTTTCCCCCCAAAAAATAATGTTTTGGGGTACTCTCATTTTCCTACTCATATTGAAATACTGTCCCTCAATGAGGCCAAACTTAGAATCACAAAATGTTTAGGGGTATGCATCCCCTCAGAAAAAAGCACTGGTTAAGAGAACCCTATTCCCTTCACAGAGCTATAGTTCTCAGAGTGTGTTAACAATCTATTTCTTTTCACAGAGAACTCTGGGAATTGTAGCTCTGTGAGGGAAATAGGGAGTCTCCTATTACCCTCAGCAGCCTTAAACAAACTACAGCTCCCAGAATTCTTTGGAGGATGCCATGAATGTTTAAAGCAGTATCGTAGTGTTTTAATGTATAGTGTGAATGTAGCCTAGAGAGATCCATGTCACATTTGAGCCTCTTATAACCTGCTTATTTACCTGTTATTCAGTTCTCAAATCTTTAAAGTTCCTCCCCCACCAACATTCAAGTAAAAATGTGTCTGTAGGTGTGTGAACAATAATTCACAGATACGGATGCACGATCAAATACATGCATGTTATATACACATTCTCCCAAGGCTATTTAAGTTGTGTGTGAGTGTATGTTATATTATTGTGCTATACAGCATATGTAATACAATCATTATTAGCCACTGAGAGCCTTTGCTTCCACAAAACCTGAAGATCCAAGAACAATTTTTGGGCATTACCAGCAAAAGCTCCTCTCTCCTTTCCTCAGTGCTCAATATTAATTGAAATCTGCAATCCTAAATGTTGCAACTGGGGAGTAAGGCCCACTGAATTCAGCGGGATTTACTTCTGAATCAGCACGCTTAGGATTGTGTTATAAGTGTTGCCCCATAGGACATATTTCTACATCAGATAGATGAGGCTGCGTCCCTAGTGACCACCAGGACAAATACCCTTAGGAGAAGGAAGTTGATAGGCTGGGCAGAATAAGCGGAGTTCATGGTTATTCTTCTACTAATTATTTATATATATAAAAAAAGTCAAGTGTGCTGGGGCTACATGTACACCAAAGTGCACACATCCCTGCCCTCAAGCTTACAATCAAAACAAACTGTTTAAAGCCAGGAAAGTGCTTGGATTAACTTCGTTGGAGCAAAACCAGTACAGTGGTACTTCTGGTTACGAACACTTCAGGTTATGAGCTCTGCTATCCCGAAAGTAGCTGCTCTTGGTTGTGAACTTTGCCCCAGGATGTGAACGGAAATCGTGTGTATCATGCAGCGGGAGGCCCTATTAGCGAAAGCGCGCCTCAGGATAGGAATGGTTTCAGCTTAAGAACGGACCTCCGGAATGAATTAAGTTTGTAACCAGAGGTACCACTGTACTTTGGTTTAAACACAGTGGTGAGGGAAGGGCCATAGCTCAGTGGCTCTATAGCTCACAGTACCTGTCCAGGTCCAATCCTGGCATCTGCAGGCAAGACACCTTTCTGAAGCTCTGGAGAGCCACTGTCTGTCTGCATAGACTAGCCTCCCGCCAACCTCGTGCCCTCCAGGTGTTTTGGACTACAGCTACCATCCTTCTTGACCATTGGTCATGCTGGCTGGGGCTGATGGGAGTTGTAGTCCAGCAGCATCTGAGGGGCACCTGGGTGGGGGAAAGACAATACTGAGCTAGGTGGGCCTATAGTCCAACTTGATATAAGGCAGCTTATCCTTTTTTTATCACTGGCCCCTGGGAAGATGAGTCTACTCTGCACCACCAGTTCTTTAAAGTTCCCAGCTCCAAGAGATGGGAGTGCTGACGCCTGTCTGCCAGCTTCCAGCCCCTTTGCACAGCTGAATGCCTCGCATGGCTGCGCGGCGGTTGTCATGGGAACCATCACATACAATAACTGAAGTGCATATTGAATTTCTATGCTGAATGGTCCACTTTCAGCAGCACAGAATTCCCCCCGAATCCATCTGCTCTTTTCTCCCTCCTGATCTCTAATGCTGCTGTTTCTTTATTGATTACCCTTTTTCTAAGCTCTCCCTGGGGCTCCTTTGCAAAAAGAAAAGAAAAGAAGAGAAAGAGAGAGAGAAGCAATGCAAAACAAACAAAAGAAAACAGGGTTTAGCCAGCTAAAAAGTAATGGCTTTCTTTTAAAAAGCAAAAGCAAAACTGATGCATGGTCCTAGTCAAAAGATGCTTTCTGTCTCTGGATGAATTGTGGATGGTCAGATACAAAGGAGGGCAGAATCTTTGTTTCTGAGATGGGGAAGCACCTGTGACCCTCCAGATGTGCCTATTGGCCAACCTGCCTGCGGGAATCAGCTGTCAACATCTGGAGGACCACAGATCCCTGATTTCACAGTCACAGACTACTCTTTTTCTCCTCCCTCCATGAAAACTGCACATGCTCAAATCACTTCTTTTGCACAACTATGAAAAAACAGGAGTCCTCCTGCCCCCATTTGCATCTGTTCCCCTGCTTAATATTGTTGCTGTTCTGCACCAACTTCAGGTTGAGCTGAAATCCAGGCTGCTACATTCCATTCCTTAGCCAGGCATGGGGAACTGCAGGCCCGGGGGCCAAATGTGGCGCTGCAAAGCTCTCTTTCTGGCACTTGGGTCTTTCCATCTTCAGCCACACACCCTCTCCACAGGCCACACCCCTCACCAGCCCTGCTTTGCACCCTCCTGGCGTGTTTTTGCCTGGCTGGAATGTGTCCTTGAACTCTGATAATGCCTCTTGCTTGCTGTCACAAGCCAGCCAGCAGTAAATCACACCCGGCAAGTTGGAGTTAACTCTTTGTTAGCAAAAAAAACTAACAACAAGTAGCACAAACATGGGGGGGGGGGTTCAGGCCTAATGAGCACAGCAACTCATCTCCGTCTTGCCCTCCATGAAGCAGTTTTTGAGACTGAAGGTCCTTGCCTTCCCACAGCCGTCTAAGTTTCCTCTTCTCCTACGTTTTTTCCAAGCAATCAGAGACTGCGCCCGCTTGCAGTCTTTCACTGCTCTGCCTGTTTCATGCCTCTTCTGGTTCTGGGAGATCGAGGGGAGGGGATCTCATCGCAGCAGAAGGGGGAGACACCCATGCTTCTTCACTATCCTGACTCATCTCTGCCTCTTTGTCAGTGTTTGGAAAAGGAGAAGGTTCTGACCTCCTTTTTACTCCTTTGCCTAGTCCTCAGACCTTAGTTGGCCCAAAAGAGTCTTTGAGAAAGAGTATTCTTGCAGAGTATTGCTGCTTTAATTCTTAAAAAGTCTTCTTCTCCAACCATGACCGACAGCTTTTACACACACCAAAGGCAACCAGCTTTCTACCATCCATCCAACCAACCCACACCACACAACAACACTGACCACTCTATATATACAGGTACCATTTGGTGAAAGGTTGCATGAGTCATTGTAGGCCGCTGACTCATGCTGACTTAGTTCTTTTAGCATTAAAGAAACAGCAGCCAATTTTTAGCCATGACACTCTTGGCCTCCCACATCCAGTTCTTCAGCTTCTGCCTCTGATTCTGAACTTCTCTCTGCCACAGACTCTCCGAGCTCACCGAGTCCTGTTACCTCTTCAGCCTCCAACTCCTCCTCTTCCCAGTCTTCTCCCTCTGACCTCTCAACGTTGTCCCACCACCAGTCTCTGGGCTCTGAGCCTCCTTTCCTTGGAGGTTCTCCAGATGGTGCCTTCCACCATTCCTTTGCCTAGTTGGAGGACACAGAAAGGTGTGCAGGTCTCTGCAGAAACTAATCTACTCTACAAAGGTAAAAATCGCATCCATTGCTCCACCTAAGTCAACTGATGGAGGAGGAGTCAAGGGAACTCAGCCTCCATCCTGCGATCAGGAACTCAGTACCACCTCTTCTGTTGGGAGCAGACTATACCCCTTGGAGAAGCATATTCCTTCAAGCACACCAGGCTCACAGAGGGAGTATCACTGGCAGGAGAAGCATGACCATTTGTTGAGACATCTCCACAGATATTATCTGGCCTCAGACTCCTGATGCTGTTCTTGGACTCTGTTTGTAGCAATCTGTACTTGTAGCCTGACCTGTATTGCTGTAAGTCTTGAACAAAGCTTTCTCTCTTTCCTGCACGTAAGAGCCTCTGTCATAGTATTTGGGATGGCAGCCGCAGCAACATGGGATCGGCACCACTGAAGGCACTGGGACTTACCTTTGAGTAAACCTGCAGTGGGTTGTGCTGTTAAGTCAGAACTGTGACTAATGCAATTTTTCTCTGCCACTGTTAAGTGTGCAGAGCATTAAGAAAAACACCCTATAATTCATACCTTACAGCACAGAATGATCATTAATATTCCTGTTTTATACTCAGAAGGCACTGAAGCTGACAGAGAATGGCTTGCTGAAGGCCATCCAAAGAATTCATCATCGATGAGCAGAATTCTAGATGCCCAACCTAAGGAATGATCTAAAAGTTAGCACCCTCCTCACCTTCCTGATGTGAAATGGGTGCCAAAAACCCCTTTGTGTGGCGGTAGCTCCACAGAGGGGCTTAACATTTGAAAGCGATTCCCCACATGGATGGATAAGGCCCAGCCATGTGATAAGGTATCATACTAGTTGCCAGTGATGTGGACACTTGACACCCTCCAATATTTTTTATCCAGTATGCACCTTTGTCTTTTGCTAGGACCAGCCCTACCTTTAGGTAGAGTGAGGCCGTTGCCTCAGGTGGCAGATACTGAGGGGTGAGAAGTGGCAGTGAAATACAGCAGAGTGGTGTTTGCCCCATACCTGCCCTGCTCCCCCTAAGCTAGCTTGTTGCCCTCAGGCTGTGTAGGAAGATGCTGTCCCATCGCCATTGTTGAAATAAGATTCAACAGCCAGTCTAGTGAGTTTCCGTGCATGGAATGTGAGGGGCTGCCATCTTGTTCTTTGCCTCAGGAAGCAAAAGGTCTCAGGCTGTCCCTGCCTTTTGGAAAGTCCTATGTAACCCTATGCAACCCAACTGCTTGGCAAACTATGAGTGATTTCCCCTCAGTCCAACAGTTGCCTCTGAGGCCTGGTTGCTACCAAACTGTTAAACCTGGGGTAACCTGTATCTCTTCACAATTGATCTTAGACAAAAAGCTGGAGCTGTATCAGATTGGAGTAATAATAATAATAAATAATAAACACCACCCATCTGACTTGGTTGCCCCAGCCCCTCTGGGCGGCTTCCGACAACTTGAAACACAGTAAGACATTTAAAAAAAAATTAAAAACTTCCCTTCAGATGTCTTCTAAAAGTCAGATAGTTGTTTATTTCCTTGACATCTGATGGGAAGGGAAGGTGCCACTACAGAGAAGGCCCTCTGCCTGGTTCCCTGTAACCTCACTTTTTGTACTGAGGGAACTGCCAGAAGGCCTTTGGAGCTGGATCTCAGTGAAAACTCACACAATTGAACACATCTCCATTCAGAAAAATGCCCTGCACCTAGAAAAGTAGCAAGTCAAGAAGGAAGCTGGGATAGAATCCTTCTCTCTGGCACCTGGCTTCCTTTATGGATGGATTTTGGGTTGTTGGTTTTTTTGATAGAGGAGCATTCAATCCACCTGAAGCATGAAGTGGAACATCCAAGACTGAGATTTACCATGTCAGGGAGAATTAAGCCTGAATCACACAGGCCTGAAATGGTCTCTCTTGAACAGTTTAGCACAGTCGCTTTGGGCCCATTATGTGTCTGAATGCTGGTGAAATTGTCTCTTCAGTGAGAAATCATATACATTGGGGAGAGTTTTCATTTTCAGAAAAAGTCTCCTACTGTGCCGTTCACTGAGCCTTAAGTTATAAACCCATCTGGAATAGTCGCTGTTCGCACCACTGTGAAATGGTCCTGTGTGAGGAATGATTCTCTTTGTCCCCTTAAGTGAGGTAAAACATTCTTCTGACAACTTTGCCTTCTAAATTTTAAAAGGCAAAGTTGTCATAATAATATTTTACCTCATTGTTGTTTCCAGTGGGGAACGATTCATGGCATCATATAGTGAAACACTGGTCGCATGAGAGGGAACTTGCTTAGTTCTGAAGCTTTTCTCCTAAAATGGATTATTCCCGCTTGCACCACATGGGATGCACTTACAAGGAGAGATCTACGATGAATTCGATTCCATTCGCTTTTAAATGAACGAGAAGCTACCTAATTTGTTCTCAAACCAGTGCTCAGATGGAAACACAGTTCTTCTTCAAATTTCACACTTCTCTAAAAGTGGCAGGGCAGCTCTTCAACCAATGTGTATGAAAATGCATAGACTGTGTGTATGTGTAAAAATGCATTGCCTTGGGGAAAATAATGCATTGCCCTGGGGCAAACTGCCAAATATACAAAAATGCTGGTGAATTCTTATGGGGGGGGGGGGAGAATCATACATTGCTGCAGAAATGTGAAGAACTGAATTTGAGATTGGAAAAATGGGAAAGTGAGGAGAACCCAAGTTGTCAGATGTCTATCCCTATGCATAAAGTATATCACCCATGTAAAACTGAGGTGATTTTTTTTATTTAACTAAATCAAAATGGCAGTGGAGATTAGGATCCCATCTGCACTATACATTTAAAGCAGCCTGGGAACTGTAGTTTGGTTAAGCGTGCTAGGAGACCCCTATAAGCCAATGTGGTGTAGTGGTTAAGAGCGATAGACTCGTAATCTGGTGAACTGGGTTCGATTCCCCGCTCCTCCACATGCAGCTGCTGGGTGACCTTGGGCCAGTCACACTTCTCTGAAGTCTCTCAGCCCCACTCACCTCACAGAGTGTTTGTTGTGGGGGAGGAAGGGAAAGGAGAATGTTAGCCGCTTTGAGACTCCTTCGGGTAGTGATAAAGCGGGATATCAAATCCAAACTCTTCTTCTTCTTCTTCTTCTATTCCCCTCACAGAGCTACAATTCTCAGAGTGGTTTAACAGTCAACCCCTCTTCCTCATGAACTGTGGCGAATTCATGGCCTCTGTATGTTTCAGGGTGGGGGGGCGGAATCAACTTGCAGTCTTATATTGGAGCTACAGTTTCACAAGATCTCTTTATTGTATGAAAATTGGGGGTGGTCATGTGAATCAAACTGTCTCATCTGTTGGGAGTGTTGTAGGAACTTTGTGGGGCCATGCTAAGTAAACTGCCAAGTTGTCTCATATCTTGCAACTCTTGGTCCTCAGGTCAACTAAAGGTGCTTCCAAGGCTCGCCGGGATCAGATCAACGCTGAGCTGCAGAATCTCCGCTCCCTTCTGCCCATCTTGGAGGAAGAGAAGGAGCGCCTCTCATACCTTCACACCATGGCTCTGGTCTGCTTCTACATACGAGAGACGCAGCTTTTCCCCTCAGGTGAATATTAAGCCTCTCTTGCGATGACTGTTTCGATTAACGCTGACTTGAAAAAGATTTAATTAACACAACAGAAGCATGAATGTTTTTCAGCGGACCCCTCCATACCAGCTGCTCCTGTATTAATAAAACTAAAGGGTATAAAGCAATAAATGCCAACAATAATCTTAAAGCACAAAAAAGCTGGTTTCCCTATTATCAGTTAACAATAAAGACCACCACTGTGAATTCAGACTGGAAATGTTCGCACATGCATTCTGCAGTGGTACATTTTCTCTTGTTTTCCCTTCACAGGGGAAACTGCAGTTTTCATCAGGAAAATGGTATAAGGGGAAAGGGTTAAGTAGCCACCCCCACAAACGCCATGGCCCCAACCTGACCCTCCACCACTACCAGTGGGTTGGTGGCTGAACTCTAGGAAATTCTGGTTGTGGATCTTCCTTGTCATGTCTAATTGCACCCTTATTTCTATTTAAAGGAGATATAGGAGAGGTAGCAAAGAGTTAGCATACAGTGAGCAAGCAGCTGGCTTTATGAATGGGAACACTTTATCCATCATGGTCTCCTCTAAGGTGTATTTTACCTGAAGACATTTTCCTGTCTTCCCTTTTTCTTTTTGAATTGTCCCTGAGAGGATCAGTGCAAGAGCTAACATGCCCTTTAGCTGCATTTTTTACAAAAAAACACACACCCAAAAACTTTTTTGGTTTATTTTTTGCAGTGCCATTAGATCACACGATAAAGTGAAAGAAGCTGCAATGACCTTGATATTGTTCTTCCGTAATTATGTTCCAAGACGGGCATGTTCTGTTCTGCACAATGTATTGCCTGAAAGATGTTGTTCTCTTCTAATCTATAACATAGAAGGAGGAGCTCACTTGGCAGAAAACAGCAAAGACCTAAATCAACCTCACGGAGACGGATTTCTGCGGAGAGAGGAATTTGCTGTGATAGCCTTGATTAGTGAAACTGACTAAGTAGCGAGCTGGAAAGCAAGCGCTGAGGGAATGCAATCTGAGTTATTCAGACTGAAATCCTACACTTACCTACTTGGGAGTAAGTCTCTTAAAACTTGGTGGGGCTTACTTCTGAGTAGGCAAGTAGAGAATTCCGTTGTTATATGTTGGTGTGTACACACCAAACATTTGAAGTGTGTTTCTCACCCCAAGAACCCTGGGAGCTGTGGTTTACCCATCACAGAGCTATAATTCTCACACCCTAAACATACTATAGTTCCTAGGATTCTTTGGCGGGGAGTGTTTTTAATTAAAAGCATATACACAGCCTTCGGCTGCAATCTTGTATGCTCTTAGTAAAGGTAAAGGAACCCCTGACCATTAGGTCCAGTCGTGACCGACTCTGGGGTTGCAGCGCTCATCTCGTTTTATTGGCCGAGGGAGCCGGCGTACAGCTTCTGGGTCATGTGGCCAGCATGACTAAGCCGCTTCTGGTGAACCAGAGCAGCGCACGGAAACGCCGTTTACCTTCCCGCTGGAGCGGTACCTATTTATCTACTTGCACTTTGATGTGCTTTCGAAATGCTAGGTTGGCAGGAGCAGGGACCGAGCAACAGGAGCTCACCCTGTCGCAGGGATTCGAACTGCCAACCTTCTGATCAGCAAGTTCTAGGCTCTGTGGTTTAACCCACAGCGCCACCTGCATCCCTGGTAGTAAACTCCACTGAATATAGTAGGATTTTCTCCTGAGTAAACACGCGTAGGCGTCCTCTGTTAAAATGGTAGTCTGTCTTGTGCTACTGTTCAGGGCGAGCAACGGGAGCGTACAGAAATGCCTTCCTTTTCAGAAGACTCACAATTTAAATTTCCACACCGGTTAGAGTGTAGAAAGGGGAATGATTGTGGAGGGGGGAGCACTGAATTCCTTGTTTCTTGCTCCAGGGAAGCCTAAGAGCCAGGCTGCAGATATTTAAACACTGAACCTTTCTTAACACTTCCCCACCAAAGATCCCCTCCTTTCTAACCCCACCCCCATCTTATTAAACCATCGATTAAAAAAAAATCTGCAGCCAAATCCCCTCCTGTTGCCTCTTTTGTTTCTAAGGGCTGCTCCCGGTGACTTCTCTTCTCAGCCTTCATTCTGATTCGCTTGCACAAAGCTTATGCGGAGATTAGACTACATCCAGTGTTTTCTGAGTGTTCATTCTGATTTGTATGCAGGGGGGTTATATGGCACTGGACATTCGTCCTGCATTAATTCTAGTGTGCTTACTAGGTGTTTTTATGTCTTCCCATTAATCTTACATTCATTCCCTATTTTTCAGTGCATTTCCCCATCACTTTCCTAATCACAAAATACTATTAATTTTCTGAAAAGGTGACAGAGCACTTTAATCTAAATTAATTACACAAAAGTAAATTTTGCAGCGTGCACATGCATCTCTCCTGCAAAACACTGACAGCCTGAAGCCTAACACAAAGGAATGCGTTGAGCCAGATTTCTTCCTCTGCTTTGGCCCAGGCCACCCTCCCTCCCTAAGCAGTAAGCTCCTGAGTCAATATTGCTCATCAAACTGCATGTGACACTAACGAGGGATGGATGGATCAGTCTATTTCAGGTCCATGGCAGCTTTGCATGCATTCACACTTAATGTGTTCTGCATGAGTCACTTCCACCTCATTTCTGCATTACTCTACAAAATTTCTTTTTAATAATCCATACAAAAATTCCTGTTTAAATACATATGTGTATTTTATCTCAATGCACACATGCCTAAAGATGGCTTGGTCATAAAATATGCATTTAAAACACATTTTAGTAAGTTTGTTTGTGCTGAGACCTATCACAAATTTCAGAGCGTTGTGAAATCGAAAGGATAATTGCTCTCACATCTGAGGGCAGGTCATTTTCCTTCAGGATTCACAGAAACTGAATTCCTCAAGCATCTCTGTGTAAAATACACAGTTAAAGGTATGTGTATCTCCCTGCCCCCACCGGAAAACTCAGTGTGCTGCGCATCCTGATTAGGATTGGGACCATAACAGATTTAACTCTTTGCTCTCACACCATGATCTAAGTGAAAACCCTCTTCCTCAAAATTGCTATTTGGCACAGGAGAGAAATTTCCATCGGTGCAAAAGTGAGCATCTTTCCTGTGCTGGATAGCAACTTTGGAAGGTCTGGGACGATTCTCATCCTGGCCTGATACCAGAATCCATGGAGAAGGAGGCAAGACTGGTCAGAAATCTCAGGACCATGGACAGCTCCAAGTGAACAGCTTGCTCCAAAAACAGTTGAGAGCACATGGAACCTTTTAATGCCTTTGCTTTCAGGCTCCACCCCATTGTGACTAACTAACCTGACATTCCTAAAGGGCCAACACTCTGCCCTGGAGACATGCACTTCTCCATTCCCTAGCCTCACACCTGGTGTACTCGCTGTGCTGCTGGACTGCTGAGATCTTAGAGGAGGCATTTGATGCCTAAAGCCCTGGGGTAGGTGCCTGTGAGGTTCTACACTCTGGATACAGATACAGGAGGTTTTCTGGGGGTGCTTTGTTCCTCAGCCTGTCATTTCATGCTCTCAATCAGCTGCACAATCAGAGCGCCCTACACTTGGTCTGGCTTCTTGGCTACAAAGCCTGCAGCCTCTGACGTGGAGACTTGGCTGCTGATGGACTCTGGGATCATGACAGGGAAAAAGGGGGAATCAACTGCAACAAAAAAACAACAACATTTGGCCTATGCATCTAAGTCAAGGCAGTCTGCATTCAGCACCATTTAGCAACAGTGGCACAACCTCCACAGGTATAGCTCACCTAAGAGGTGTGGTTTTGACGTGGGCAATGGCATACTGTATGGAGTGAGCAAGTGAGCGCATTGCGATGCCTCAATGCTTCAGCATACCTTCGCTCGTACTTTTCCACTCTTGCGCCATTTGTGCCTTTTACCTAATTTGCACATTCCCACCTTTTTAATTATTAAAGTAGTCATGCCGTAGCACTTACATTAAAAAGCCTTTTAGCGTAAATTTCAACATTGATTTTGAAAAACGCTGCCTTTCCACTTGGTGCCATTTTATCACCGTAGGGGTTTTCGCCTCCTTCCTCCGCTTTTCACATGTACTTATTTTCCTTCTACTTTTTAGCCTTATTCGAGAAATTGCATAATGGCCTGAAATTTTTAAAAAAGTGTGGTAGCACTCATTTTAAAATGCAAAAAAGAGAGGGAGATGCTCAGGTGAATTGCCCCCTTTCTGCCCATAAGTGTGGATTAAACACAGGGGGAGATATACGCACACAGTAAGCTGTATACTCCTCCTCTTTAGCTTAAACATTTTAAAGTAATTTCCAGGACCGGCTGTGTGCTAAGTATTGCAATCAGTATGTACTTGAGAAATTTGATACAGTCAGAACCTTGTTTGATTAGATCTCTCTTCCTCCAACGCCCCCGCCAGCCACCTCCTGGAGATGCAACATTAAAAAATAGCATGGTTTTGGAAGTAGCTCTGGGTCTACAATGACCCAGAGAAACTCTGTGACACCCCGACTCTAGACATCCTTTTTATTGTGCATTTGTTATTATCTGTGCTCAAGATGGTATTGGGCTGGTTATATGCAATCCCATCTTAAGTACTGTTCATGCCTGCAAACGTTTTTGGGGTGGACATACTGCTTTGTTTCAAACTGGTGTATGTCCCACTACTTCCTGTGTGAGAGCCAGTGTGGTGTAGTGGTTAAGAGTGGTAGATTCGTAACCTGGTGAACCGGGTTCGCGTCTTCTCCTCTACATGCAGCTGCTGGGTGACCTTGGGCTAGTCACACTTCTCTGAAGTCTCTCAGCCCCACTCACCTCAGAGTGTTTGTTGTGGGGGAGGAAGGGAAAGGAGAATGTTAGCCGCTTTGAGACTCCTTCGGGTAGTGATAAGGCGGGGTATCAAATCCAAACTCTTCTTCCTGCTGAAACCCTGTAACTTTTTATACTGGATGTTTGTGGGGCGGGGAAGGGGGAGGTGTCCTGCCTTTGTTCCACTATAGTGCAAAAGTGCTGCTTCGGATTACTATAGAGTGATAACACTGGCAAAATAGTTTTTAAAATTGTTGGCTTTAAATGTGTTTTGATGTATTTTGATTACTGTTTTTAGTTTGTTTTTATTCCTTTGTATTTTATAGTGTAGTTTTTTAAAAGTTTGTAAACTGCCTTGAACCCCAACTTGGGGGAAAGCGGGATATAAATACTTTAAATAAATAAATACACACTGGGGAAGCATCGCAGAACAACTAACAAAAAGGAATGGTGTGTAGACAGTCCATTATAAATCTGCTACCAATGCACTGTTATTGCATCAATGGCACATCCAGAATATACCGGCAAGAAAAATGGGGCTGGGGCTCTGTCCTGGCCTACAAATGGAACCTAGGCTTAGCTCATAATCATAGAATTGTAGAGCTGGAAGGGACTACAAGGATATTCTAGTCCAGGCTTCCTCAACCTTGGCCCACCAGATGTTTTGAGTCTACAATTCCCCTCATCCCTGACCACTGGTCCTGCTAGCTAGGGGTCATGGGAGTTGTAGGCCAAAAATATCTGGAGGGCCGAGGTTGAGGAAGCCTATTCTAGTTCAACCCCCTGCAATGCAGAAATCTTTTGCGCACATCAGGCTCAAACCCACGACTCTGCGAGTGTCATGCTCTTACCGATGGAGCTATATACTGATGCTCTTCTATGCAACTTAAATATTAAACCAATCTAGGTTTAGTTAGAAAATATCCTGTTCTTTTAATTTTAATGCAATGCCCCATTACATCTGTCACTTTACTCCTGAATCTTTAATAGTACTTTAATTAAAAATCTGGAGTTGAACCACAATGCTTTACTTTAGGGGAATCGTACCCACACGACTGTCCTGCCTAATGCTACTGAGCTGATGGAAGAAGAACAGACTAAATCCCTATCCGTATGTTCAACAGAACGCACACATGAGGGCTTAAACTGGGGAGGGGGAACAGGCACACACATGTAACCCCCTCCGCAGCATCTCTGTCTGCCTGGGTTACGCCTGTCCCCAAACTCCCCACATTCAACAGGAATGTCTGACAGGGGGCTTGTAAGCACGTTCCTACATTGTGCAAAATGGACCTCCCGATAAGATGGCATCGGCAGGAAGCCCTCACCTGCAGAGGGTATTGCTCAGTCGGGTATATAAGGGGTGAGACGATATTTCACAATAGTGAAAATAACATACAAAGATGCATCGTATAGGGTAAGCCCTTGCGTGTTCTTTTGAAAGCATTAACAGGGCTGTAAGTCTGTCACTTCCACAAGGCTAACTCAAAATATTTTGCTTCCTGATGTAAAGGACATGAGGTAGAAAGGTAAAGGACCCCTGGATGGTTAAGTCCAGTCCAAGGCGACTATGGGGTTGCGATGTTCATCTCACTTTAGGCCGAGGGAGCTGGCATTTGTCCACAGACAGCTTTCTGGGTCATGTGACCAGCATGACTAAACCGCTTCTGGGGGCATCCCACATATAAAAACCAATTTGGTCAGGCAGTTGAATAATTTTGACGCTGGTGGTAGGATATAGTCCTCTACAACTCCTGAGGCTGGTTTTTTGTGGGGTGGGAAGAATGCATGTTGTCTAGCATATACAGCTCTGTCCTCCAACAGAGCAAAATGGCCGCCAGGGGGCTGTAAGACGAACAACCGGGGGTTGCTGCTGCCTGAGGCGGTTGCTGCCTGAGGCAGTCACCTCACACTGCCTAATGGTAGGGCTGAGTCTACTCTTTCCTCTTTGCGGCACCACAAATTTGAATCTTCCATGTACAGTGGTACCTCGGGTTACATATGCTTCAGGTTACAAACACTTCAGGTTACAGACTCCGCTAACCCGGAAGTAGTACCTCAGGTTAAGAACTTTACCTCAGGATGAGAACAGAAATTGTGCACCAGCGGTGTGGCGGCAGCGGGAGGCCCCATTAGCTAAAGTGGTACCTCAGGTTAAAAATGGTTTCAGGTTAAGAAAGGACCTCTGGAACGAATTAAGTTTATAACTAAAGGTACCACTGTATTCAGATGTGGGCTGCCTACACTCTGAGCCCGGCCTTGGCTGGGTAGGGCGGGGTATAAATAAAAAATTATTATTATTATTACACACCATGCTTTTAGAACACATCTAAAGCATGCGGCTTCCCCCAAAGAATTATGGGAAGCGTAGTTCATCCCTCATCGGAGCTACAATTCCCAGCACCCTTAACAAACTACGAGTCCCAGAGTTCTTTGGGGGAAGTAATGTGCTTTAATTGTCTATGTGGCCTAAAGTATTAAAAGGTAGGTGGTGGCACCACTACCCATGCGTCAAAACATGAAGGGAGTCTCTGGGTCATTCTGCCCCACAAGGGAGGCAGAAGCTAGAGAGCCTGTGCATAACACACTGCAAACAGATTGTGACCTCTTTATGCACAAATCAGGGTTCTCTCGCTCTCTCATCTGACGCAGGGGCTGAAAAGTTGGAATCATAGGACCGTGGAGCTGGAAGGTGATGTGCAGCAAGCCTTTAGCCAATGAATGGGAAGCCGCGTTCTGTCGATCCAGAGAACCAATTAATCTATCTCTTTATTTTCTCAGATTTACATGAAGTGATGGGACTAGCCTCTAATCTCGCAACTTCTGCTGCACTGAAAGACCCAGAACTGCTGCTTTCCCTCCCGGGGTTCATCCTGGCTTTCAATGCAAATGGCAAACTGGCTCATGTCTCTGAGAATGTGTCCCACTTCCTTGGATTTTCTGTGGTAAGTCCAGGCTATTGCAGGTGGGAGGAAGCCAAGCTTGCATTGCTTGATCTAATCCAGGCATATGCAAACTCTGCTCTCCAGATGTTTTTGGGACTACAACTCCCATCATCCCTGACCACTGGTCCTGTTAGCTAGGGATGATGGGAGTTGTAGTCGCAAAACATCTGGAGGGCCAAGTTTGCCTATGCCTGGTCTAATCTAATGCAGTACTGTTGTCGAATTCAGCTAGCTATCTCTCTCCAAGGTCTAATTTGAGTTTTTTCCAAACCTTTTTCACTACGATCCTTTCAACTGGAGGCAAGAAGGATTGGGGCTGAAATTTGTCAACCTGCAAAACATGCTAACGTTTGCAATGGGAAATGTCTGTGGCATGAAATGCTATGGTATGCAAGTAGGTCAAAAAAGGCAATTGCGCTTACAACTCCTAAAGCTTTTGTTAGAATATTTAAGGTCACACTTCTCCTTCAAAAGTTGATAGTCCTCAAGGTTTTACTTTAAAAACATCATGGCACACAGCTACATGCTAAACAAGTTGCCGGTCGTCATTCATTGGCTGCTATGATTTCTCATTCTCTTCTTGCAGGTAGAACTCTTAGCCCACACTGACTCCATCTTTGACCTCTTGAACAGCCCAGCAAGCGGGATTGTCCAGGAGAAGCTCAGTTTTGCCCAGCAGCATCCAGGCACAGGTAAGGGCAGATCTTTGCAGCTGGGGGATAATTAATATTTATGTGACACGGCATCATCTCAGCTGGTTAGCATGGTATGCTGAAGAAATAAACATCAGCGTCTGATTTCACATATTCCTTTAATGTGAAAAGCAAAGTTTCCTTTTTTTGTGTTCTTTATTTCTTGTCTAGAAAAAGAAATATATTCCACCTTTTATCAATTGATTTCAGGGTAGTTTAGAGTCACACACAAATACAATAAAAACAAACATCCATTAAAGCCACAATAGAACAACAGAATACTGAGATCAATTCAAATCAGCCAGCACTTCTAAAAACCCTGGGTGAACAACGCCAAAGCTTAACCTGGAATCTGAAAAATAACAAAGAAGGTTCCAGTGAAGCCTTGTTGAGGAGGGAGTTCTATAAACAGTCAGTCACAGCTGGTCTCCACGACCCAACTCACTTCTGGGGCACTCAAAGAAAAGCATCAGCAAATTACTTGCATACTGTACTTGGAAAGTTAAAACAATAAAAGTTATTCCTTTAGGACAGGGGTTAGGGAAACACTTCAGATGTTCCTGGATTCCAGTTCCCATCAGCCCCAGCCAGTATGTCAGAGACTATGGGAGTTGTAGTCCATCAATATCTGCTGTGCCACAGGTTGTCTACTCTTGCTTTAAAGGTAAAGGTAAAGGGACCCCTGACCATTAAGTCCAATCGTGGACGACTCTGGGGTTGCGGCGCTCATCTCGCTTTACTGGCCGAGGGAGCCGGCGTTTGTATGCAGACAGTTTTTCCGGGTCATGAGGCCAGCATGACTAAGCCGCTTCTGGCGAACCAGAGCAGTGCACGGAAACGCCATCTACCTTCCCGCCAGAGCGGTACCTATTTATCTAATTGCACTTTGACGTGCTTTCGAACTGCTAGGTGGGCAGGAGCTGGGACCGAGCAACGGGAGCTCACCCCGTCACGGGGATTCGAACCTCCGACCTTCCGATTGGCAAGCCCTAGGCTCAGTGGTTTAGACCACAGCACCACCCGTGTTCCTGTTGCTTTAGATGTTCTTAACTCTAACTGCAACCTGGGCGTAAAATGCATCTTCTCAAACAACATGGAATTGGGTGACAAGTCATTTTCTTTCATCTTGTCAGACTAGAGAGAGTGAAAGTGGGACCTTCCAGATGTTGATGGACTAGAGTTCCCATCACCCCTAACTAGCAAGACCAATAGCAAAGGATGATGGGAGTTGTAGTCCAGGAGCATATATAGGCACAGAGATCACCCATCCCTGTATTAGACCACAGAGCTGGATTTAAAATCGGGTTACACAGAGATTGAGTTTTGTGTTGGTGTAAAAGGTAAAGGTAAAGGGACCCCTGACCATTAGGTCCAGTCGTGACCGACTCTGGGGTTGCGGTGCTCATCTCGCTTTATTGGCCGAGGGAGCCGGCGTACAGCTTCCAGGTCATGTGGCCAGCATGACTAAGCCACTTCTGGCAAACCAGAGCAGCACACGGAAACGCCGTTTACCTTCCCGCTGGAGCGGTACCTATTTATCTACTTGCACTTTGACGTGCTTTCGAACTGCTAGGTTGGCAGGAGCTGGGACCGAGCAACGGGAGCTCACCCCGTCGCAGGGATTCGAACCGCCAACCTTCTGATCAGCAAGCCCTAGGCTCTGTGGTTTAACCCACAGCGCCACCTACGTCCCATGTGTTGGTGTACTTATTGCAAAAAGGAATCGGAGGAGCGCCTCCAAGTTCCTGCCTAGTATCAGCCCTCACAAACCTCAATCTGCCTCTGAGCTTTAAGCATCCTGATTTATTTATATTTTAATTGCTGCAGAAATTGAGTTCATCACTGAAATGCGCACTCTGAGAGCCTTTCGGGTGAGGTATGGAAGGAACCGTTTGATGTCTGTGCGTGGCAGATTCCTCATGCTCAACCCACAGTCGACCTCCTCCTCTCCTGCCTTGACCTTTGTTGCCTTCTGTACTCCTGTCACACACCTGTCAGAAGATGTAGATGGGGCTTCCAAGGACTCCTCATTCCAGAGCCTGCACACACTGGATATGAAGATCGTGGAGATGACTGACAAGTAAGAAAAATCCACTATTTGAGCAGCTTAGTAGGGCCAGTATGGATATTATTTATGATATAATTTATTCAATTTATATCCTGCCCTTCCTCCCGAAGCCAAAGGAACCCAGGGTGGCAAGCACATCAATTTTAAAAACAAACAAAACATTTTTTGAAGGAATATAAGAACAGCTTAAAACATTCTATCAGCCATTGATTTCAGGGTTGCCAGGAGCAGCAGCTTCCAGGCATCAAACACCGGGGTAAAAGAAATGTTTTTCAATTGTTCCTGAAAATCAGTAGTGATGGAGAGAGATGCATCACACAGCGACAGCATTCTACAAACGGACAGAGTTGCCAAATGACCAGAAAAGAAAACCTGCCCTCTGTTCCTGTGTTTTGATCTGCAATCATTATCAGGTGAAGATTTTCATGGAAATCGACTGCTGCTAGAGCTTTTGGTGGCCGGGCGTGTGCAGAATCACACTTATAAGCACAGGAGCAGAGGCCAGTAAACAAATAAGTTGGCAATCCTATTCTAGGCAGTGGTGTTTGCTTGCCACAAAAGTTCTGTTGTTGCCTGTTGTGCTTTCTTTCCCACTTAATGATGGAGATACCATAGTATTGTCTTATGTACTGAGTTGAATAGGATCCAAAATGCAGCAGTCTGATTGGTCCTAGAACAATAGGATCCAAAATGCAGCAGTCTGATTGGTCCTAGAACAATGCAGCAGTATGATTGGTCCGCAGAAGCCACCCAATCCAGCTCCAGGTGGAAGTGAATCCGCAACCTGATTGGCCTATAGGAGAATCCTGGAATTAGCCAATCACGTGCAGCCCATTGTGTAAATAATGTATATAAAGCAGATATTTGGGGGGAACATTCATTCCTCACTACTATGAGCTGAATAAAGAGTATGAAATCCACACTCCGAGTATATTTCATATTGATTAAACTCTTCCCTGTTTTCTCCCCCTCAAGCGTTATTTACCATCTTGGTTATCAAAAGGAAGAGCTAGTTGGACAGTCTTGGTACCATCTCCTGCATCCTGAAGATACTGGAAGAGCTGTAGAGATTCACAGGACTCTGAGTGAGTGTTGCGCCTGAGACGGAATGACTAGGAAGATGGCAATGACTCTTTAACAGTCATGGCATCATGCAGAGAATCATGGGAGCATTCCTATGCACATCCCTATGGAAGTAAACCCTACTGAAAACATTGGGGTCTACTTCTAAGTAAACATCCATAGGCTTGCACCATTGGAGTGCTCTCACCGCATAGTACTAAGCAAGCTGGCCACTATTTTTTTAGACTCGGCTCTCATCTATGATTTGGTGAAACAGCTGGCCTAACTTGCAGGGTGTTGTATAGATTATAGACATATACAGTCATACCTCGGGTTACAGACGCTTCAGGTCGCGTTTTTTCGGGTTGCAGACTGCCAAAACCCAGAAGTACCAGAACGGGTTACTTCTGGGTTTGGGCGGTCGCGCATGCGCAGAAGTGCTAAATCGTGCTTTGCACATGCACAGATGTGCCAAATCGCAACCTGCATGTGTGCAGATGTGCCGCTGCGGGTTGCGGACGTGCATCCCGCACATATCACTTTTGCAACCCGAGCGTCCACTGTACTAATGAAATTTGGAGTAGGGTGGTTAAAGAAGAGGTGGGGAAAGAGTACAGGGTGCCTGCATGTTCAATACTTTTGTAGAAGAGGGTTGCTATGCAGCTAGCCACCTTAGTTTTAAGAGACTGCAAGGGTCAGGTAGTCCCGATACTGGCAGCAAATCTCATGGGACTATGTACCTGTGATAGGTAGCCGTCCAGCCTCTGCCAGATTTGAATGGCTTTAAAAGAGGATTAGATAAAGTAATGGGAAATAAGGCTACCAATCGTTTGCTAATCCTGATGGCTATATGATTCTACCTCCACTGTTGGGCACAGAATGCTTCTGAATACTGATTACTGGGAAATGCAGGGGAGGGTGCTGTTGTCCTGCTTGCAGTTTTCCTAGTCATATGGTTGACCACTATGAGAACAGGATGTTGGACTTGATGGGCCACTGCCCTGATCCAGCAGAGCTCTTCTTATATTCTTATTGGGTCCGCGGACCAGAGGTTCCCCACCGCTGGCTTACTTGTTTCAGCTGGCCTTTGGGACTCAGGATTAAGTTGGCATAACTGCTTTGCAAACTTATCGATATAGAACAGTGGCACTACGTAATTTCAGCTCAGTTGACTGCTGTTCTTCCAGTTACCAGGCGTTCTATGCGCCTAAGTTTAAACAAATAACCCTTTCTTATTTTTGCAGTTTCAGTGCACGATTCTGGGAGACACATTCGGCACACGGTAGTCCGTCTTCTCTGCAAGGACCTGAGCTGGGTTTGGGTGCGAGTTCTTGCAATAAGGGAGAATGGAAAGGGAGGAGAGCTGATCACTTGCACCAACCACATTCTCAGGTAAAGACATTCCCTGCATAGGTAATAGTAAAGGTAAGGGGACCCCTGACCATTAGGTCCAGTTGCAGACGACTCTAGGGTTGCGGTGCTCATCTCGCTTTATTGGCCGAGGGAGCTGGCGTACAGCTTCCGGGTCATGTGGCCAGCATGACTAAGCCGCTTCTGGCGAACCAGTGCAGCGCACGCAAACGCCGTTTACCTTCCCACCAGAGTGGTACCTATTTATCTACTTGTACTTGGACGTGCTTTCAAACTGCTAGGTTGGCAGGAGCAGGGACCGAGCAACGGGAGCTCACCCCATTGCGGGGATTTGAACCGCCGACCTTCTGATCGGCAAGCTCTAGGCTCTGTGGTTTAGACCACAGCGCCACCTGTGTCCTGGTAATATTCGAGGGCAATTCCAAACTAAGGTGCTTCCTTCATTCTTAATTATCCAGCAGTGGAACTGACTCCCTTGGGAGGTTGCAGACTCTCCTTCCTTGGAGGTTTATAAGCAGAGGTTGGGTGGCCATCTGTCATGGATGCTTTAGCTGAGATTCCTGCATTGCAGGGGGTTGGGCTAGATGACCCTTGGGGTCCTTTCCAGCTCTACAATTCTGTGGTTTTGTGAATTATTATTATTTGTATTCTACATCATTGTCTCAATGTGATGTATAATAAACACATTTAAAACAGCAGATACATTTAAAACTAAACTAAAACAAAATAGACCTGGCCAACACCCATTCATCTAGCTGGGAAAGCCGCTTCAAACAAAAAAGGCCTTCATTTCCAGACAGCACAGGTGGTGGCTGCCTGCCATGTTTCAACAGGAATGCTATTCCACAGAACTGGGGCAGTCACACTAAAAGCCCTGCTCCAGGTTACTTTGGAGAGGGCTTCTGAGATCTTTGGAACTTGCAGGAAAAGCTCTACCACAGACTGTAGTGACCTCCTGGGTATATGAGAGATTAGGAAGTTTCTCTAGTAACCTGGTCCTGTATAGACCTTATATGTTAGTACCAACACCTTGAATTTCACCGAGTAGCAGCTTGGAAGCCCGTGCAAATCCCACAAGGAAGGTGATATATATGCTGGCAGTGGTTTGTCTACACAAGCAGCCTCACTGCTGTCCTGCGCACCAGTTGCTTGCCTCCAAAGCAACCTCAAGCATAGCTCCACGTAAAATGCATTACATGACCATGAGATTGGGACCCAGTCATTGCTGTCCTCTTCTCCCCACGGCTCTTCCGACTTTTCTCATAATCTAAGTTTGAAAAAAGAACTCAGAACAGGCGCACAGTTTATGTCTTCTTTGCCGTAACACAGGGTTGTACTCAACTGACTCACAACACGTTAGACCCCTTGTAATTAATGGGTGTGACTAAAGTAAAATCCATGGATTTGAATGGATTCATTCCGATAGTAGTTGGATACATGCCCTAGTTTTAAAGAGGTTTTCTTGAAAATAATTGGGCAATAGCGCTTTAGAACATCTTACATCATTCGACTTTTAAAAAGATTGCTGAAATAATGTCTTTGGGGTGTTTTTTTAATTGCTATTAAGGCAACTTAAGGGAAACTTTCCCTTCCCTGTGCTTACGGAATGCAATGGACAGAATATAGCTGGATGTACACAGGAAGGAAAAGCAGTTGCAGCAGCAAGGATAGTAGTTTGAAAAGTCGATTGCATTTCCACTTGTAGCATACAACAAAAGATGAAAAAAGGGCTCCTTTAGACAACCTGCTTATTGAGCATTTATCCTGATTTTCTTGCACAAAGCTTATGCAGAGGTTTGGTTAGATCTAGGCTTTATTGAGCATTCATCCTGGTTTGCTTGCAGGGTGTTTATATATCTTCCTGTGAATCATTCATTCATCTTCCACTTTTCAGTGCATTTCCATGTCACTTTCCTAACTACAAAAAATCCTCATTTTTTTCCTTTTTCAAAGTGAATTCGCTGTGCTAGGGCAGCAGAGCATTTTAATTGTACAAACCTAAATTTTCTGTATGCACTTAAATCACACACCCCCACCCAAAGGTCTGGAGGCAGCCTTGATTGAAAGAGCTAGGAAAGAGGAACATCTCTGGATCTTGTTTAACTCTTCATCTCCCACTTCCTCAATTTCCTATGTCTGCAAATCTGAATCGGCTCCAACGTACATTGGTGTTGCAAACGACGTCTTCTGCTTTCTGTACTACGTTAGCAATACAGTGGTACCTCGGGTTACAGGCGCTTCAGGTTACAGACACTTCAGGTTACAGACTCTGCTAACCCAGAAATAGTACCCCGGGTTAAGAATTTTGCTTCAGGATTGTTAGAATTCCTGATCCATGCTTGAACTCATGGTGTTGTTGTCTTTCACATGACGGTATATGTTTTGACTCCATAGAGTGGGAAGTGACGGAGACAGGATGTTTGTGTTACTGTGTTCCGTGACGTGGGACTATTGTCCTTTGGTCCCCCCCCCCGCCTTTTGCTGTCTGATGCTAGAGAAAGAGGGAGCCATGTCGCAGTGCTCCGTGTGTGTTTATATGTAAATAAAGTAGATTAGCCAAAATGCTGAGTTGCTGAGGCCTGTCACGCACATGATACGCAAACTCTGTGGATCCCTAAGTGTGCCGGTGTCTGTTGGCATCAGTCGCTGTGATATTCCGGCAGACGAAAGCTTATGAAGCTCCCGAATGATCGACCAGGAGGGAGGGAACATGCCAGTCAGGCATGTGTCTCTGCCAGGGTCCTACTCAAGTGTAGGCTGAACTCCTGACAAGGATGAGAACAGAAATTGTGCGGCAGCAGCGGGAGGCCCCATTAGCTAAAGTGGTACGTCAGGTTAAGAACAGTTTCAGGTTAAGAACGGACCTCCAGAATGAATTAAGTACGTAACCCAAGGTACCACTGTATTTGCAAATTCTAGCCTCAAAGGCATTCCTGAACCCTCTATGCAAATGCCCTCATGCTTGTCATTCCCTTGTGCTCTCGCAATACTTTGATTATGCTACACAGTGGCATGAGAGGACCAAATCTGGTTTGAGTGCCTGTCTCAGTAACCTTCCTGTTGGTATGATGGCATCCGGCGCTTGTTTCAATGCACACTTTTTGTATCCTTGCATAGGGAGGAAGAAGCCCTCTATCTCCGGAACCAAGACCCACAGCGTGGAGCTGTTTCCCCAGCTATCCCAAATCTTCAATGCAATTCTGGAGAAATACAGCCGCAGACGACAGAGCTGAACGAAGCCAGTTTCTTCCCTCAAGAACCAGTGGCAGCCATGGATGGGGCACATGAGTACAACCCCTCTCAGCTGCTTGAGGCATGCGAAGAAAAGATGCTTCCTTCTACCCTCCAGTCTCTGTTTCCAACCAACATCCCTCTTCACAACATGAGCGCTGAGGCAGGCACCCTGCAGCCACCTCAAGAAACGGGACTTCCATTCTTTCCGGCAGGTGGGCCCAAAAGTCTCTCCAGCCTAGACAGTGCCAACAGGCTGCCCTCCATGAACCCTTATGTCCTCTGCTCCCCTGGAAATGCACTTCCCCCTGACAGCAGCCCTCCTGTAAACATTTCTCCGTTATTTGAAGGAGGGCCACCCATAGGCATGTTCCCAACAATGGGTACAAGCCCTGACTCTGACAGATGGGCCATCAGCATGCTGGCGGGACAAATCCACTCCCTGGCTGAAATCTTCTCTCAATACGCAAAGCAAGCACCCCAGAAGTCTCCCGGCATTTCCTTGTGGCCCAGACAGTCCGCTGAGGACACTCACATGATACCAAGGCAGGGTTTGGGGACTAACGGAGCTCTAGATTTCCCTGAGGATCTCTCTGTGGATGAAGACATCATCGCCAGCATCTTAAACAGCTTCCTAGACCCTAACCACTTAAACCCACTCACTTCTGAGCTTGGATCAGAAAGCAGTTTTCATGCACTAAACGCTGAGCCACGGGCTTCCTTAACCCAGGCTCCTCAAACAGACGCAACTCCTTGCCTTGACCAGTGTCTCTTCTTGCATTCTTTGTCTTCCTCTGCATCACCCAGTACCCAAGTGCCTGACTCCCAGTGGGATGGGAGATTCCATACTGTATTTCAGCAAGGTACTGCTTGCCCTTCTTCAACATAATGTTACAGTTTATAAAGAACCAATAAAGCAGGGGTGCAGAACCCATGCCCTTCCAGATGTTCCTGGACTACACCTCCCATCATCCCTGACCATTCACCAAGCTAGCTGGGGCTCGTGGGAGCTAGAGTCCAGGGACATCTTGATAAAGACCAATTATTGGGTTAAACAGTGCACCCCAAGAATTTGTCTTTATCAGTTTGAAGGACTGTATGTTCTGCATCTCTGAAATAAAGTAACTGAGGTCAGTACAATCCTGAATTCACCTCAACTCAGGTTTGATGCAGGGCGGAATAATAAACTACACGGCTGCTGCTTTAAAAGTTTTGGTCGTGGTGCCATTCAACATGCGAAGTTTTCAGTGTCCAGTCATATGGCAAGACCAAAATTACAATACCCCAAACCACTGAGAAGCACTGCCTGTCTGGAGTTTACAACCATCTCTCCATAAACTTTATAGCAGCTACTGCATGCTTGGCTCGTATGAATCCATTCTGAGATGAAGGGTTTATGGAGAGTTTTCCTGGCTGGAATAAAAATGGGCAGTACTGTCTTCATGCTAGAAGTAGGACCTCCATAATGCCTGGAGTGGCCTTAAAACAAGGTATATATCTAAAGATATTTATACAACCCTGGGATGATGACCTGCAACCCATGACTGACTGGCTTTAAAAGAGGATTTGCCACTTTCAAGGAGGATAAGGCTACTAGCCACAATGGCTATGTTCTACCTCTAGTGAACAGCATGCCTTTGAATAAGTAATAAATTGAAATAAATAGATAATACCAGTTGCTGGAAAAAGGCAGGTAACAAGAGCGTTCTTCCAGCCAGGCCTTGCTTTCACAAACCCGTGTTGCAATACAGAATAATCTGCTCAAATACAGCTGCAATACATGGCTAATAAATGTAGTAAATGTATTATTATTAGTGGTTAGAATGTCATCCAAAATTTACAAATAATCAGCTTGAAAATAATATATATATCAGTCCATAACCAAGAAGTAGTCAGTGTGATGAATTGCTGGGAGGGAACACCACAACGCAGGCCACTCCGAAAACAATATGCTGGGCTAGATGCCGGGCCTTTGGTCAGATCCAGCAACCAGGCTCTTCTGTTCTTACTTATTTACAAGCCACAGCCCTTGACTCCCCTGCCCCCAATTTATAGCCAAATCATGCCTGTTACAGCTTCCTAAACACAGTAGCTGAAGCAGGGTTGGCTCCACCACTCCTAGCTAGTACAGCCAACAAGTGGGAATTGCAGCAGGCCAGAGTTCCCATATATGAAAATAAAGGGCAAACGAGCTTCCACCCCATCTAATTTGAACAATGTCCCTCCTTCTTCTTGTTGCCATCTCTCTCGGGACACAATGGAGGGGCACATGCACCTTTGGGGGTGAAGTCAACATGTGGGAAAGCTGTAATGACTATGATGCGAAAAAGCGTCAACCTTGCTGTTGTTGGCACCCGTCTGTCTCAGGGGACTATGAAGGAGTGCGTGTTTGGGGGTCAAACTGTTGGAGTTACAGTGCCTGCTGTGGCTGTAGAGACCGATACGGGAGAGACATGTTTTGTTGCAGCTGGGGCAGATGAAGGTGTTCGGTTGTGCTGCTGCAGGTGCAACCACAGTGTTTCTTCTCCCTTAACTCCTGCATCTTTCCTTCCTGCAGGTGTCTTTCCAGAAGAGGCCATGTTCTGCTGAACATGGTTGCCCCCGAGACTGACTTTAGAAATGAGAGCCCGTGTTGGCAGATAACCTGGCAGTGGAGACCTATCCTTCAACATTTCTCCAGTGAAATGGGGATATCCTAATACCCTCCCGATATTTCTGCAATGAAAATATGGGTGTCCTAAGGAGAAGCGGGACATTCTGGGATCATATCAGAAACCTAGGACGGCTCCTGGAAAACAGGAAAATCTGGAGGGTCTGTGAAGAATGGGATTCGCCTGAGGCATGAGACCACATAAGAAAGTGACCAGGCCACCCCCCTCACACTCAACCACCTTCTGATGTGGACAGTGGAGGACAAGCTATGGCGACGCAAGGAATGCGACCGCCCTCTAGGGGGCGCTGCAGCGCGCTTATCAACAATAAAAGGAAAAAAAACTCCCTTGGGCCTTTTGTTCTCTCGTTGGTTTATTCGTGACGCCACAGGGGAGGCGGGCCCTGGGCCGAGCCCTCCCGTGCGCATGCGCGTCCCGCCCTTTGTGACACTGTCCTCTCCCGTTGCCAGGATACGGGAAAGCGCTGCGGGGCCGCGGCCTACAAGCGGGGCTCTAGTGGCGCTGGGAGCAGCCTGGCGGGGGCGGGGGGCGTGGAGCGGAGGCTGCGCGTCAGCGGCAGGTTGAGCTCCGGCCCGGCGGCTGCTGCTGCTCGCGCGACCTTCCTCTTCCGGGTTTGCGGCCCGTCCTCCCCTTCCAGCCTCCTCGAGCCTTGACCCCGCAACGCTGCACCCCCGAGGCAGTGTGCGAGGCGGGAAGGAGCGGTGACCAGAGAGCGGGGTTTGTTTGGGGCCTTGTAAGCTCAAGGAGGAGGGGGGAAGCGGTGGAGGAAAGCCCCTTGCCTGCCACGTGCCCAACAGGACTGCAGGTCGGTTCATTCATATATATATATCTCCCCCTGTTTCATAGAGTTGGGAAGGGGCCGCACGAGGGTCATCTAGTCCAGCCCCTTGCCATTGCAGGGATTTATTTATTTATTTATTTATTTATTTATTTTGCCCAACGTGGGGCTCGAACCCACGACCCTGGGATTAAGAGTCTGGTCGTGTTCTACCGATTTAGAGATTGTAATAGGTTGCCTTTTTTCAGAGCTGAAAACCCTCGCGATGAAATAAAGTGCCCCTCCCCCATGCAGTTTATTGCGAATTTTAAACACCCCCCAGCGGTAATAAAACATAAACACCCGGCCCGAAAACAACGAGCAACAGAGTGTAACGATAAACAGCAACCCACCACGGTGAAAATAGCAGAATGGAAACTCCGTGATAGGAAAAGCCGACAGGGCAGGTGGGTTTCCAAAGTTTTCCCAAGGGGCCTGTTGGTCCCAAGTTAACCAGGTCACCAGTTGGCAATGGGTTCTGGAGCTGTGGGGCAGCCCCAGAAAATGCCCTTGCGTCGGGTGACTTAACTGCTTTTTTGTGGCGGGCAGGTGAGAAGGGCTATCAAAGCTAAATGGAACCTCCAGGGGCAGAGGCAGTCTATCTCTGGAATAGTAGGTGTTGGGGCCGGGGAGTGGAGAACGGGAGGCTTACTCTTCCTGGCCTACCTGAGGGCAGTTGATGTAATAAGATTGCAAGTGGCACTTTCTATTTTCCAGAACCCTGAGGTCTGTCTGCTGGAGCCATGTGCAGAACATGTGCCTAGAAAGTGTGGTGTTCGTACACTTAGAAGTTATGATTAGGACAACTCTGGGTGCTTCTCAATCCTGGAATTTGTTTTTAGTGCCAGAAATAAGCTGATATTCCTTCCACGCAAAATCCAGCCTTCGTGCTCTTCCCCCAGCCTCCTATCAGCACTTAATTTGTTTCACCAGCATGGTGTGGGGGAAGGAAGGTATTGTTAGGATCTGCATCAAGTACAAGTAGATCCTTTGTGATCTACTGCAAGTCACCCAGAGATCTACTAGTAGTTATTTATTCATCGTTTGTTTGATTTATGTACTGCCCTTCATCAAAAGATCTCAGGACGGTTCACAATATAAAAACACAAGATAAAAGCACAAATAATAGTTTAAAAAAGGAGCAATAAAACAATAACCACCCCACACACCCTTGCATTAGACCGTCCAATCCAGCTGTGGTTTTCTTACCATGCGCTTCACAGAATAGATTCCCTTACATAGATCTATAACTTATTGCAGAAGGAACATTAATGGCATATATCTCACTTCACCCTTAAACTGTTTTTCAAGCTACATTAAACCACTAAGTGGGAGGTCATCTAGAGTTCTGAGGTTTGCTGTCATTGATGTGCTCATGGCACCCAGCTCTGACTCCCCATTAGATTTATTTCAGTTATTGGTCCCCTTAAGTCATTTGCACCACAGGAGGAAGGGGGCTGCATTTTCACACCACCCCAAATGTCACCTCTAGCCCAGACCACTCAATCAAAATGCAGAGTGGAAGATCTGAACAGTTGTTGTTGTTGTTTAGTCGTTTAGTCGTGTCCGACTCTTCGTGACCCCATGGACCAGAGCACGCCAGGCACCTCTATCCTCCACTACCTCCCGCAGTTTGGTCAAACTCATGCTGGTAACCTCGAAAACACTATCCAACCATCTCGTCCTCTGTCGCCCCCTTCTCCTTGTGCCCTCCATCTTTCCCAGCATCAGTGTCTTCTCCAGGGAGTCTTCTCTTCTCATGAGGTGGCCAAAGTACTGGAGCCTCAGCTTCACGATCTGTCCTTCCAGTGAGCACTCAGGTCTGATTTCCTTCAGAATGGATGCGTTTGATCTTCTTGCAGTCCATGGGACTCTCAAGAGTCTCCTCCAGCACCATAATTCAAAAGCATCAATTCTTCGGCGATCAGCCTTCTTTATGGTCCAGCTCTCACTTCCATACATCACTACTGGGAAAACCATGGCTTTAACTATACGGACCTTTGTTGGCAAGGTGACGTCTCTACTTCTCAAGATGCTGTCTAGGCCTGTCATTGCCCTTCTCCCAAGAAGCAGGCGTCTTTTAATTTCGTGGCTGCTGTCACCATCTGCAGTGATCATGGAGCCCAAGAAAGTAAAATCTCTCACTGCCTCCATTTCTTCCCCTTCTATTTGCCAGGAGGTGATGGGACCAGTGGCCATGATCTTCGTTTTTTTGATGTTGAGCTTCAGACCATATTTTGCGCTCGCCTCTTTCACCCTCATTAAAAGGTTATTTAATTCCTCCTCACTTTCTGCCATCAAGGTTGTGTCATCTGCATATCTGAGGTTGTTGATATTTCTTCCGGCAATCTTAATTCCAGCTTGGGATTCATCCAGCCCAGCATTTCGCATGATGTATTCTGCATATAAATTAAATAAGCAGGGGGACAAAATACAGCCTTGTCGTACTCCTTTCCCAATTTTGAACCAATCAGTTGTTCCATATCCAGTTCTAACTGTAGCTTCTTGTCCCACATAGAGATTTCTCAGGAGACAGTTGAGGTGATCAGGCACTCCCATTTCTTTAAGAACTTGCCATAGTTTGCTGTGGTCGACACAGTCAAAGGCTTTTGCATAGTCAATGAAGCAGAAGTAGATGTCTTTCTGGAACTCTCTAGCTTTCTCCATAATCCAGCGCATGTTTGCAATTTGGTCTCTGGTTCCTCTGCCTCTTCTGAATCCAGCTTGCACTTCTGGGAGTTCTCGATCCATCTGAACAGTACGCTTGCTAAAAATCCAAAGACAACACCATGTACATTAGATTTGGCACTTTCTTACAGGTACTAGCTATTCCTTTATTAGCCTCATAACAGGTTAGCAATACAGTTTAACTGTTAATTGCTATTGGCTATAAAGCTTACCTTTTGATTTCTGTCTGGTAGTAAAGCTACAAAATCCATTTTCTGAAAGTGGCGACCCTAGGGCATCTCTCTATCTTGTACCCTCAAAACATTGTATATTTGATCCAGTGTCTTTGTGACTTGAAGAAGGGACATCCTTTATTGCCCTCCTCGGAGTTCTACTCCAACCCACACTTTCATAAGCAATTTAAAAGGGTCTCTTGCTTCTGTGTGCCACATTTCTGTCTCATAAAACACCCCACATCTTAGCTGCGTGGAATGCGATGAGTGAGCAACAAAGAATATGAGACTTGCCTTTTTGCATCAGACCAAAATCCATCAGGTCCAGGGTCTGGTGCAGGATGGAGATGACACCTTTGCTCCATTGCTTTGCTCCCCGCTTCTGATAAACATTAGTACTGAATACCATTTCCGAATATGGAATACATAGTCATGTAACTGTCTACTGTGAATTTGTCTACTAGAATTTAATTGCTGTGGGACCATCCCGTGATACGTTTTTAAGGACTTCTGAATATGGGCAGGGTGGGAAACAGGTGCAGAGCAAATGCTCTTCCTCAGCTTCCCTAAGATCCCTACCAAACACAAGACCTCTGGAAAATAGACTAACAGAAAAAGGCTAACTGGTCCTGCATGCAGTTAGTTATGAGTCGAGTTTTGGAGGTATGGTGTAAAGACACATGAGGCCATCACCTTGCTAAAGCTAAGTTCTGGGCCTGGTCAGTGCCTAGAGGGGAGACCATATTAAAATCATGTGTAGGTTCCAGGACAGAGGAGTGGCAGGAGATAACTGAGGAAAAAATACTGCTTAACTAAATATGTAAATGGATCATGGGATTAGGCTGGATTTGTTTCCTCCCCCAGCACCAGCCATTTGGGAAGCAAGCACATAGACCAGGGGTAGGCAGCCTAAGGCCTGTGGGCCAGATGCGGCCCAATTGCCTTCTAAGTCTGGTCCGCGGACGGTCTGGGAATCACCGTGTTTTTACATGAGTAGAATGTGTCCTTTTATTTAAAATGCATCTCTGGGTTATTTGTGGGACATAGGAATTCGTTCATTCCCCCCCCCCCCATATAGTCCAGCCCACCACATGGTCTGAGGGATGGTGGACTGACCCACGGCTGAAAAAGGTTGCTGACCTCTGACATAGACTGAGTTTCCCCTCCCCACTTGGATCAGGTAGAGCTGAGATTAAAAGATATAAAACAGGGATGGGGAACCTATGGCACTCCAAATGATGTTGGATTGCAATCAGAATGACCAGTGAGCAGGGATGATGGGAGCTGTGGTCCAAGAACATCTGGAGGGTCAAAGGTTCTCCATCTCTGCTGCAAAGGAACCAACTGAGTAACTGCTAGTTGCTGCAAAAAGTTACGGGGTCCAGGGCTCAAAAAATTGTGCCAAAAATGTTAATCTTTAAGGTGCCAGATGTTCTTCTGTTGCTTTTTGCTATTTGCTGTCAATGAAATGCCAAAGAATGACTAGATTACTCTTTTTCCATGGCCTTATATTGTACTGAAATTCTAAACCCAATCACCCATTGAAGTTAGTCAGAATTATCTCCAAATAAACATGTATAGGACTGCATTGTAAGTCCTGGGTCAGACCCAGCCCAGCAGAATGTTTTAGGATTAAACCTAGTATGTTGCATTATTGAAGACTTTTCCTGTGCAGAATTTTGAGAACACCAGGAGCCCTGGACAAAACGGAGTAGGAATTTTCCTCAAAGCCTCTAATGGTAGTTTCTATTCCATTGCATTTCTTGCCAAGGAATATAATCATTTTAGTGGGTCATCTCTTTAGAGCAGATATAGGCACCCAACTTTGTAAAGCACCAGACAGAAGGCAGCATCCATTTAGAGGCCTAATGAGTAGCAAAATGCTTTTACTGCCAGTTCATTAGAGCATCACAGTATAAATGGGAAAACACACCTCTATTTCTTTTCTGTAAGAATCTAAGCACCTCAATTCTGTTGTTGGGTTGTAGCAAAAGATATATATCAACCTCATGAGCCTGCCCCATATACACACAGTGTCATAGTCTGTCCCCCAACTCAGAGAATAAGACAAGCCTCCAGCTTTGTAAATTAGCTTTTGGTGCTGCTGTTTCTTGCCCTGAACTGTGCACGAATTGGCCCGCTTGCCAACAAATGGTTGGTTACAGTTTCTGTGGCAACTTAAACTGTGATAAGGTGGAGATCTAACAGTAGTTTCTCTTTCAGCTTGAGTCTAGTGACTTGGAAGCATCCCAAAACCAAAAGCCTTATGAAGCAGCTGCGTGGGAATAAAGGTGGGGGCAATGCCAGAAAGAAGAGTTCCCCCTCCGGTAAGGACAGCAGGAATCCAGCATTACAGACGTCCGAGGACAGCAGGCCGATCAACATCCTAAATCCAAAACTGTTGGCTCAGAAGCGACCTCTGCAAGGTTTGAGCAGTATGGGAGGCAGCACCGCGGGGAGTCCCGAAGATGCCAAAAGACCAAAGCTCTTGCCTGAAGTGAATTCTCCTGGCCAGGAATCTGAAGACGAGGAGTCGGATGACAGTGAATATGAGAGAGCAGAGAGTGAGAGTGATGATAGCGATTATACAGACAGTGAAGACGACGATGACGACGAAACTGGCAGCGATGCCTCAGAAAGCAGTAACAAAGGCCCTGAAGAAACAACAAGCCAGCCTTCTTCAAAGACTGATTTAACAAAAGGTAAACGTTGATGCTTGGAAAAATTCAATAAATAGTGCATCTTTGTGTCACCTATCAGCCGTTTTGAGCTTTTCTTTCTCTGGTGGCTTCTGCTTCTAATTAACCGCCTTAGATGTGGGCGTGTAACCATTAATATGCATTATAGCCACCATTCAGATGCGCTCCTTGACACTGCTCTCTTTATCACCTAACCGTCCTACATAATTGCCTTATCGTCAGGTGTGTCTCATGCTTCGTGCTGCCTCTGAAAGCAGGAAAATAACGGAGAGTGTGCCTTTCTGTGTCATACTCTGCATGAATGTATATTCTGTTGCTCAGATACCAAAGAAGTTAGGGCTGTCGGTTGAATAATCTCTTGCATCCTATTTAGTGGAAACATGTTATTGCAATCCAAAAAGTTGTGTTGAAATATGGAATTGCCTGTCGTTTTTAAGGGCTGCATAAATGCCACATGGTAGTCAAACCACTAAAAACAATGACGGCTATTCCTCACAACAGCCGATCAGGCAAAGTAGGGCTGGGTGATATATCAATATATTGTCCAAAACCGGTTTGAAGGTCACATCATGATATCTGTTTCATAATATTTGACCTGGCAGTATATTGTGAATCACAATGTGTGTGAGGGCTCGTCAATATCTGGTTTTCAACATCGCGATATATCGCCAGCTAAACATCACGATAAAGATGGAACTATGCAGAGACAAACAGGCTACTTACTTGGCAACTGCTACTACTTAGGTCTCTAAAACGGATAGATGTCATTATTATCAATCACCACACAGTTAGTTTCATCAACAGGCAAGCCAAAATGCATCCAAACTTTGGGTTATGGGCTTGGCTTCCAAATTGTGGTATTCAGGACAATCCAAAGTACAGTGATGAGTCATGGGAATACAAATAATCTGGGACTGCCAGCAGGCTTGCTAGGCGACAGAAGCGGTGGTGGCAGAAACAGCAGGGACCTCACCGGAAGTAGTGGCAACAGCCTTTAAGGCCCAACAGTGACGGCAGAATCACTGGCGGCCTGCGAGGCCTGGCAGCGGCAGGAGTTACTATCAGATATCGTGATATATCGATAAGTTGAGATGTTTAGCTGATGGTATATCGCGATATTGAAAACCAGATATCGCCCAGCCCTAAAACAAAGCTGTGTTATCCCCCTGTTGAAGTCTGAGGATGGGGGAACGCAGGCTGGAGAAACAGCGACTTGTCTACGTTCACCAAGGTAAGAATTGCTCGCTGGAAATGACACACTTGTCTGCTGCCCTATAGCAACTCACTGTTTGCACCCAGTCAACGGTGCCATTGCCTCGGTTGTCTAATGAGAACACTTTGTAATGCAGGTTAGTCTTCTGGTTAGATGTTTTGAATTTTCTCATGGAGGAAGGGGAGTAGTCTCCTAAAAAGGTACTTTGTTGGCCTCAGGTTTGGGTGATCTGTTTTCCTTTACGCTGCCCTGACAGCAGATTAAAGAAGCTCAAAGAACGTTGTGGATTTTTTGAAAGTTCAAAATATTACGTTATGACAGTGCTAATTTGTTCCTTGTTTGATCTCTGCAATGGTTCTAAAATTGTTTGCCACTAGTTTCAAACCTGAAATATGTAACGTGCATTGGTGCCCTCCCCAAGAGTTGGCGCAAGGGTAGCAAATTCAAAAAAGAGGGAGCTCAAGGAGTAAAAGAGGATTAGGAAACAAACGTTGGTACTGAAAATGAGCATTTTTTGTGAGTCATGTTGACTGCTGCAGTAAGCAACTGATCTTTGTAATAAATCAGTTTAGTTACTACTTGAAAGCCAAGTTTGCCTCGTGGTAATTCTGTAGATTTCCTCTCTTTGTCATATCTGTTGAGAATTGACTGTACTCTAGAGTTCTAAATGTATGCTCAAGCCTTTAGCCAAAATTACGGTTTGGTCTACTCCACAGAAAGAGCTTATAAGGGCATTGTGGAACTGTCAGCAAGAAGCAGCCGGAAGCACTAATAAAGAACAAATGAGCCACTCAAAACATGTTTTTCTGTTTTGAAAATATGCTTCCTAAATGCAATAAGCAATGTGATATGATATTTATAAAATCATTGAGTGAGATTTCCTAAGGCGGCCTTTTAAGTTAGCTTTGGAATTCTTGTTTCAATGCAGAAAAACAAGATTTGCTCTTAAGAACTGAGGCTGATTATATCTTCCAAAGCCACAGAAAGTTGTGAAATCCAAGCTATCAGAATCTTGTCTTCCTTCCTTCCTAAATCATGGAATCGACTGAGAATTGTGCACCTTAAACATATTTAAATTATATTTGGTAGTGGTAGGTGTTGTCTTACCTTCTCACTCTTCTAAAGTCAGACAACTATTGCTATATTAATCTTCTGAAGGCTAGAGATTTATTCAAATTAAAACAGATTGTTTTTATACTGATGTGCTTCCAAGAACCATATCTCTGACAGTGCAGTCCAGTACACGTCTACTCAGAAGTAAATGGGTACAGAGTTGCTGCCCGGGAGAAAATGCAGTTATCTCAAGAATCTTAATTTGAAAAATGTGGAGAATTGGCAACACTGAGAGTGATGCTTTTACATGAATTAAAAAATGGCTGATGTACCACAAACAAAGCACAATTATAAATAGCAGTGTGGTTAATTGGGAAAGTGTCTAATGAGTTCACCAGGGACGCGGATTAGGTCTCATTTAGCATAATAAATGAATCTAGAAGAGGGAACAAAGAGCACTAATGAAATTCAAATATGAAAACAGAAGGTGATGAGAACATAATCAATTGGCATACAAATAATAGGTAGCTAGGTGGTGGCACAAAACACAGCCACATACAGCTATTCTTTTGCAGGGAATAAATCATTGGGAACAAATTAATTTTAAATGCATATAATTTAATATCAAATGCAGGTCAGGAAAAACGTGGGAAGATGGATGAAGAAAGGTTTATGGGCAAAGTCAGCGCTGCTTCTCTAATCTTTTATGAACAGGCAGCCAGAAACAGATGTAGTTTGTTAGCCATATAGCAGAGACAGAGGCTACTTCTTGGGCGTTCTGGTGTGGTTAGTTTATTTACATAGCACCATCAGTGGGTGTGTAGTAGCTTGCGCGCACACACACAAGTCCTCTTAAAATCTAAATTTTATGTTGAGGGGCAGCCAGTGTTAGAAATTACCTAGGCGCCAGGCGCGTTTTGCTACTGGCACGGGTCCAGCTGTGACTATGAGGAGATTTCTGGGTGCCAGGTTGGTAACCACAGTTTAAAAACAGCCTTAAAGGTAAAGGGACCCCTGACCATTAGGTCCAGTCGTGGCCGACTCTGGGGTTGCGGCACTCATCTCGCTTTATTGGCCGAGGGAGCCGGTGTACAGCTTCCAGGTCATGTGGCCAGCATGACTAAGCCGCTTCTGGCGAACCAGAGCAGCACACGGAAACGCCGTTTACCTTCCCGCCGGAGCGGTACCTATTTATCTACTTGCACTTTGATGTGCTTTCAAACTGCTAGGTTGGCAGGAACAGGGACCGAGCAACGGGAGCTCACCCCATCGCGGGGATTCAAACCGCCGACCTTCTGATCGGCAAGTCCTAGGCTCTGTGGTTTAACCCACAGCACCAACCATGTCCCTAAAAAAACAGCCTTAGTCCATAACTAATACCATTTCCCTTGTGCGTGTTTCTCCTTGCCTACTGGGACAAGTGAATTGTTGCAACAGCAACCTGCACTCAAACAATGCAGTTGAGATAACAGAATTCTAGAATTGAAGAATTGCAGCGTTGGAAGGGACTCTGAGGGTCATCTAGTCCAATCCCTTGGCGAACAGACATTCTCTTGTGGCAACCGCAACCCAGATTTAAGGGGCCATTTGGGGCCTAGCCTTTGTATTTGAGTTTCTAAAACTGGGGGCATCATGTGTTGTTGTGAGGAGATAATGAGTCAAGGGGAACGCATTTAGGTTGATTGTTTTGGCTTTGTTTCAGGAGGGACTCTTTATTTATTTATTTAAATAATGAGGGCTAAGGGGGTTTTCCTGAGGAAAGACACCCTGAGGCATTCAGGGCATACAGAAAAGAGAAATGGTGCGGTTGTGTATGTCAGGTGCGGTTGTGTATGTCAGGAGAACTTTGGACCGTTGATGGCAATGGAGCTGAAGAAGTGAAGCAATGAAATTTCACGTAGTTCCAGAAGTCTTGATCATGAGTAACGTTGGCTATCACCCTGTGTTGGCAGAGATGGGAGAACCTGGCTGTGGTCCTCTTTGTGAGAGCAGTCTTCTTGGCATTTTGACTGGTTTGGTGGTCCATAAAAAGCATGGACTGGCAGCCGAGGTGTCCAGCCCGCTGTTTCCTTGTCTTTCTTGTAGCATCCTAGTCGCACACAGTTGGCTTGTATGACAACGGGTTGCTGTTTGGATGAAGGATAGTTGTGGAAGGAGAGAACTAAGAGTCATAAATATGTTGAAAGCATTGCAAAGAGACAGAAAAGACAGCGGAATTATGACATATGCAGTAGTGTTTTGAATTTGGGTTGCCTGCATTTTTAACACACACACACACATTCCCAGAATTCAAAGCCCAAGGAAAGGCCTCCGTTATCATGAGGGCTATAAAGAGAATCTGGAGGTTTTTATCACAGTTTTATTTTATGGTGGTTATGTAGTGCTTTAATACTGCCTGGTACTTCTGAGAGATTTCAGTCTATATTAGGCAAATGCCGGTGATGAGAGGAAGAGAGGGAAAGGCGTGGGATGAGACTTAATAATACAAATAAAAATGAATTATCGGGAGTGAACTCAGCTCAGTGATTTGCAAAAAAGAGACTTCAGTCAGGAGGAATAGACGGAGCTGCCAACTGAGACAAGCTTTGGAAAGCTACTCAACCATGGTTTGAGCTGAATGGGACGTGGTTCCCCGCCCTTATCCCAGCTTCTATGGGGAAACTTTTGCAAATGTGAATGAAATGGAATTGACACAGTGCATTCTTCCGAACTCGGCAGACAGTATCTAGTGTTTTCTGCTCAGAACTTTGCAGGCAGTAAATGGGGTGGATGGTTTAAATTAACACTTAAAAATATATGCTAATGAGATAAAAGCCCTGGTTTGAATAATCAAATTTTAATTGGCTTTTCTGGAGAAAAGTAGATTTCCATTGGCGAATGTTGCCATTAGACAAATTGACTTCCTCCAAATTACGCAACAGTTGGTACATCTTTTTTGCTATTTAGCAAAGTGCCTTGCGTGTTTATCCATGTAGTTAAAGCAGTTAAATACCTTAATATCCTTGGGTTTTATTAGCTATGCAATCGTATAGTGTGAGCATGTAAGCAGGCCTATTGACTTGAATAGGACTTAGTCACTAATAATAACATACCCTTGGGATTCCAGCCTTAATATGTTAAGCAATACAGTGGTACCTCGGGTTACAGATGCTTCAGGTTACAGATTCCACTAACCCAGAAATAGTACCTTGGGTTCAGAATTTGCTTCAGGATGCGAACAGAAATCGTGCGGCGGCAGCAGCAGGAGGTCCCATTAGCTTTAGTGGTACCTCAGGTTAAGAACAGTTTCAGGTTAAGAATGGACCTCCAGAACGAATTAAGTTCTTAACCTACTACTGTATTACGTTGCTAGACAGTTTGGCACTTCAGATTTCCGTACCTGTATTTCAGGCAGTCCCAGCTGGTGAGCCTGACTTTCACTCTGGCTGAACATGTATGGCATCCAATCTGTTTTGTGCTGGGCTTTCCCATTACCCTTGGGTAGAACCTGGTTTTGATATTTGTGGTCTTGGCCTTTCTTGCATCAAAGAGCAGGCTGACCTTCTACCCTCAAACTATGGAATTTACAATATGCTGTGATGGCCTCCAGCTTGGATCACTTTAAAATGGAATTAGATGAACTTCATGAAGGATACTGTTGCCCGTGGTTACCAGAGTTGTATTAAATTTCTGTTTTGAAATTATGAGCTTTTGTTTCTACCGTAGTTTTAATTTTATTGTGCTTTTATTTATTGTAAGCAGTCATTGGACCTTATGGTAAAGGGCAGGTAAGAAACATAATAAATAATAGTCATGATGGCTATATAACTTGCAGTGTTATACATTTTTAATTTTTGATTAAAAATGAAGAAACTTTTACCTAAATTTTGGTAAAAATTCGGTCAACTTATTTTTAACACATGATTTTACTGGTGTTTTTAATTTATATTTTATGTAAACTGCTTGGAAGTGCTGATGTTTAAGTGGTATATCAAGTCTTTAAATAAAGGACATGAGTCAACAGTGTGTGATGCAGCAGCAGCAAAAAAGTGAATGCTATTCTAGGCTGCATTAACAGAAGTATAGTGTCCAGATCAAGGGACGTAATACTACTGCTCTATTCTGCCTTGGTCAGATCCCACCTGGAGTAGTACTATGTTCAGTTCCGGGCGCCACAGTTTAAGAAGGCTATTGACAAGCTGGAATGTGAGCAGATCAGAGTGACTGAGATGCTAAAAGGGCCTGGAAACCAAGCCTTATGAGGAACGGTGGAGAGAGTTGGGTATGTTTAGCCTGGAGGAAAGGAGACTGAAAGTTGCTTTGATAGCCATCTTCAAAGATCTAAAGGGCTATCACATGGAAGATGGAACAAGCTCATTTTCTGCTGCTCCAGAGGGTAGGACCGGAACCAATGGACTCAAACGACAAGAAATGAGATTCTGACTAAACAAGAGGAAGAACATTCTGACAGTAGTAAGAGCTGTTTGACCGTGGAACAGATTTCCTCAGGAAAGGGTAGACTCTCCTTCATGGAGGTTTTTGAGCAGAGGTTAAATGGTCATCAGTCATGGATGCTTTAGTTGATATTCCTGAATTGCAAGGAGTTGGGCTGCAATGACCCTTGGGTTCCCTTTCAACTCTGCAATTCTCTGATTCTAATAACATAACATATTAAATGAAAACATAGAAGCAAATCAGTACACCACTGAATGCCAGTTGCTGGAGACTACTAATGGGAAACTCCTGTTTCCCCCTCATCCTGCTTATGGGCTTCTCATTCACTGTTAACTGAATGCTGTTCTGGATAGACCTTTGGTTTGATCCAGGAAGACCTTCCTTATATTCACTGCATCAACCTCTTCTTTTACTGATGGGCGGTTGCGTTTTTGTTGTCGTTTAGTCGTGTCCGACTCTTCGTGACCCCATGGACCAGAGCACGCCAGGCACTGCTGTCTTCCACTGCCACCCGCAGTTTGGTCAGACTCATGTTTGTAGCTTCAAGGACACCATCCAACCATCTCGTCCTCTGTCGTCCCCTTCTCCTTGTGCCCTCCATCTTTCCCAACATCAGGGTCTTTTCCAGGGAGTCTTCTCATGAGGTGGCCAAAGTATTGGAGCCTCAGCTTCACGATCTGTCCTTCTAGTGAGCACTCAGGACTGATTTCCTTCAGAATGGATGCGTTTGATCTTCTTGCAGTCCATGGGACTCTCAAGAGTCTCCTCCAGCACCAAGGTCAGCAGCCACACTACCTGGGATGTACGAGACATCCATATCCAAATCTGTATTACACGTCAAACAACCTTTAGCGAAAGGTCAGAATTTGAAGTGATTAAGCAAGGTACTCCAATTGCTTCCTTTTTTGTTGTTGCTTCAAATAGTCATCTTGTCCTTTTCCCTTTTACCAATGAGCAGGGAGGAAGCTTGAACTGAGCCTTCAACTTGTAATGTTCTGATCATATGGGGTGGGGGGGAATAGCATGTGTCAAGAAAACCGCCACTTCCTGACAGCTCCTAACTAGGCATCTTGTCTTGCCCTTCAAAGGCTCTGGACAGTTGTGATTCACTCAGTTCTTCTACATGGGCACTGTGTGTGTCATCTCAAAAGCCGGCTGCTGTGTTCAATGCTAGGAGAGGACCTTGAACCATGAAAGGGAACAGATCAATGACTGATGAGTGAGAAGAGCTTTGAGGGTGTATGGCAGCTGACCCCAACCTGGTATCCTCCAGCTGTTTTGGAATACACCTCCCATCAGCCCTAGCCAACTGGGGGCTGTAGCAGTCCGAACCCATTGCAAGATACCAACCTGAGGAAAGCCGGTATTGGCAACTTGGAGGATCAAAGGAGGACGCATGAAGCAAGAGAGCAAAGTAAAGATCAGAAAGAAGGGAGGAGCGGGTGAAGCAGAGGAGGACGAAGATGTACCGCAAATAGAACGGGAGAAAGCCTCTGATAAGGAGGAAATGGAAAAAAGGGAGAATAAAAGCATGAAGCAGACGAGGTGGTTTACATTCTTTTGATATACAATGCATTAAATAGAAAATAAGTCACAGCTGACTGCAACCTAATAGCTTCCACAAAACTGTGCTATGCATTAGAAATTGCTGGAGCAGGTCAGCCCGAGAATACATGACTAGTGCCCTTTCCTTTGAGCCCGAGGGCTGCTTCATACATGGTTTCTGTCTGAGAAAAAGTGTTGCCTATAGACTTCCTGAGTCGTGGATAAGTGAAAACGCTTGCACTGCATATCTTATGTGGTGGACTTCATGCTTTTTTAAAAAGCAGGGAACTGCATGGAGAAAACATCACATTGTTGTGCAGTTGTTTCTCCAAGCTCCCTCTGAACCTTGCCAGTCAGATGAAAGTCTTCTTTCCGGACGCATGACACGTGGCATTCCTGACAACATTTAAAAATGGGTTTTATTTATTTTATTTACTTCTTAACATTTCTATACAGTGGTACCTCAGGTTACATACGCTTCAGGTTACAGAGGCTTCAGGTTACAGACTCCACTAACCCAGAAATAGTGCTTTAGGTTAAGAACTTTGCTTCAGGATGAGAACAGAAATCGTGCTCCGGCAGCGCGGCAGCAGCAGGAGGCCCCATTAGCTAAAGTGGTGCTTCAGGTTAAGAACAGTTTCAGGTTAAGAACGGACCTCCGGAACGAATTAAGTACTTAACCCGAGGTACTACTGTACTTCCTTTCCTTCAAAGACATTGAGGTTCTCCCATTTCATCCACACGGCAACCCTGTGAGGTACATTAGGCTGAGAGACAGTGACTAGCCCAAGGTCATTCATTGAGCTTCATGGCCAAGTGGGGATTTGAACCCTCGTCTCCCAGGCCCTAGTCCCAACACTCTTACCTGTTGCGCCACACAGGCTCTCAATTTCTTAATATATCTATCAGATTCTGACCTCTCTTGAATGCAGGGCTGGCTCGAGCCTTGTGATTGGTTTTAGACTTCAGAAGTATTTCTAAGATGTGCACGTTAGACGACTTCTGCAATGGCACCAGCTGAGCCAGAAATATTTCAGGTACGATTAAGAGTGATAGTACTAATCCCTTTAAAAAGTCTTGGGACCTGGGTGTTTCCCATATCAATCTGCCTGTTTGCAAAGACCTGCAGCAAAGGTGCCTCTCTGGGTGCCCCTACCTTCAAAAGTATGGTATCAGGTGGTGGCGATGAAGAGGGGCTGTTCATTTGGTAGTGCTTGCCTCATATTGTGAATAGCTGACTTGGGGTATGATCAGGGCTACCGCAGGGGCAAAAGAACAGCTTTTCTGGGGATTTTTTTCTGGTACGCTGTGTAACATGTAGGGGGGTGGTTTCAAGTTTTAATTTTCCATTCTGTTTTCTCTGAACATTTCTTAATATTTTGATGTTAAATCAGAGTGCTTGACTTGCCCTCTTTTCCTTCCCATCTATGGGAAGGAAAAGCTAAGCTAAACACCTCTAATCTCTTCCCACATGCCTGTCGTCATTTGTCTTTCTCCCTTTAATTAGTTTTAAACAGAGAGAATTGAACCGGAGATCAGCCTGAGGAATGTGCCATTTATTTGTATAATGGCATAGGTTTTCCATTTTTATTTTTCATTCCCTGTCTTGTGCATTCGTACAATTCTTTGTCTTTTTGTGACTTCTATCAAAGAGAGTTTTATTGACCAGACCGCTGTAGATCTCTAATTCCCACCCCCCAAGAACTGTCACAGATAATTTAGCATCTGTTAACTTTCGAGTACTTTAGATTCTTCTTACCATTGTGTGTGGTTCTGGATCTGCCAACATTATCATTTACTGTACTGCTCACCTAGTTTGCTTAGTTCCTATGAGCAAAGATGTCTGCAAACGAAAAACAAAGGCTAGCAGCATCAACCCTGCTGTGTGGAAATCCCTTGCAGGCAACCGTAGTTCTTGGAGACAGACGGACAGGTCATGCATCCACAGTAGTGAGCAGAGGAGAAAGGACTGCTGGGAGGAATGCAGAGAAAAAATGCCGTGGCGCATTTGCAGCAGCAGAAGTGGATGCCTTCATCTGCCCCAGCTGCAACAAAACATGTCTCTCCCATATCAAGTCTCTACTAACAGGCGCTGTAACTCTCCAACAGTTTGACCCCCAAACATGCAAACCTCCATAGTCTCCTGAGACAGACAGGTGCCAACAACAGCAAGGCTGACGCTTATTTCACATCACAGTCACTACATGGCTGTTAAGTCACCCCACACATATTTTGAGTGAATTAGCTGGAGTGTTAACAGCAAATCCATAATCCCTTCAGAAATGTTCTATAATAAATCAAGTCAGTCCATTTCCTCTCTTTTCAGGGAAGAGGCAAGGAATGGCTACCACATCAAGTTAGGCACAAACATTAAAGGAAGCTACTTCAAAGCATGCATAGAAGCGTTCTGCCATTTGAAGCATTTTCAGATAAGGAGATGGAAAATGATGGCGACGTTGTGCGCAACAGGGTACCTTTTTCAGCGTTTCATAAGCATGCCCATTTATCCAAACATTTTGGAGCAGAGTTCTCATTTTTACCACTGTCGTCATTCATGTTAAAACTTCCTGTTTCATGTACAACTTCTCAATCTTTGCGCAGTGGCCCAAAGTCTGCATGGTACTATGGAAAACCACGTCGACTCACTTTATCAAAATATGTCTTAAAGCATGGACAACATTCTGTTGAAAAAAATAGGTGCACCAACTTGCTAAGGATCAAGTTATCCCCCCCCCCAAGACCTCCATGTGTATCTATTACATTTCTCTCTCATTCTTCCTTAAAGGAGGCAAGTCTGTGGGGTAAGCAGCCTAGTGTCTAGCCTTGAAATAATCTCATTGGTTAAGGTAGGATGAAGAAGATTGACTGGTCCAGCTTCCAATCAAAGATACTTACATGACGGAGCAGAAGTTTGGAACTACAGTGGTACCTTGGTTGTCAAACGGCTTGGCTCCCGAACAAATCAGCTCCTGAACGCCGCAAATCCAGAAGTGAATGTTTTGGTTTGCGAATGTTTTTCGGAAGCTGAACATCCTCCGCGGCTTCTGATTGAGTGCAGGAAGCCCCTGCAGCCAATCGGAAGCTGCACCTTGGTTTTTGAACGGTTCCGGGAGTCGAACAGACTCCCAGAACAGATTAAGTTTGACAACGAAGGTATGATTCTATGCTACTCCAGTTGAAGCCTCAATCTACCCACCACCCTAGTTGTTCCTGGCTATATTTTATCTAGAGTCATTGTGAGAATAAAAATACGTATCCTTTCCTCATCTCTTTTGGGGGGAAATGAGCTACAAATAAGAATATAAAAAATGCATGCATTTTTATTCCTTGTTGTGAGTTGCCCTGCAACTATAAGTAAGTAAATGCAATTAGAAAGATTTTGCAATGGGGTCCGACACATAATGTAGGATGGTGGCTTTTTTTCCATGTTGACTTCTCTGTTTCGCTATATGCACAAGGAGCTGTATCCTCGTACAACTAGGGTTCTTCCGTCTTTCTCCCGCAAAAGAATTTTAAAAAATGAAGAGCACCTGGAACACCTCTTTTCATTCATTTTAACTCTTACTGCTAAACAAAGTGAGCTTCGTACAGTTTATAATTGTTGCTCCTTTTGCGGTCGTCATACTTTGCCTTTGGCTGTCTAGGTATGAAAGGACCCAAACCAATTTGTAGGCCTTTATGTATCTGAAACAACCTTGTTAAAGTGATTGCGTTTTAAACAGCAGGCTCTTTTATTTTGTCACTGGCTTCCGCAGTACTTTCTGTAATTGGTGTTTGCGAAAACTCCAGGTGAATAGCTGGGAAAGTGGGGGGGGGGGAGCAGAAACCAAGGGAGCACTTCATTGAGGTTGGCTGATAAATTTAGAGCAAGGTATGAAAAGGAGTTTTTTGGGATGAAATATGCAGTTGACCTGTGGAATTTATTGTAGCTCTTGTTGTTGTTGTTGTCTAGTCGTATCCGACTCTTCGTGACCCCATGGACCAGAGCACGCCAGGCACTCCTGTCTTCCACTGCCTCCCGCAGTTTGGTCAAACTCATGCTGGTAGCTTCGAGAACACTGTCCAACCATCTCCTCCTCTGTCATCCCCTTCTCCTTGTGCCCTCCATCTTTCCCAACATCAGGGTCTTTTCCAGGGAGTCTTCTCTTCTCATGAGGTGGCCAAAGTATTGGAGCCTCAGCTTCAGGATCTGTCCTTCCAGTGAGCACTCAGGGCTGATTTCCTTCAGAATGGAGAGGTTTGATCTTCTTGCAGTCCATGGGACTCTCAAGAGTCTTCTCCTTGTAGCTCTAGTCATGTTAAAAAATACAGATTTAAAATTTTGTTTGGCAATGGAGCTTAGATCATGTTGGTTCAGTTCTGCTTTTCCGTCAGTTAACTGTGTGTCAAGAAGGGATATGTATACATTGAGTGGCCCATATTGTTAAAGGTTTTCCCTCTCTCCTCTCCTCTCCTTTCCTTCCCTCCCTCCCTGACCCCTTGTATTTTGGTGTAGAAGGTGCTGGTTCTTGCCCAGGGCAGGGTAGCTGATTTGATGGGCCAGTGGTTTGAGCCAATATGACAAATCGTGTGTTGATGTCTGAGGGGGAACGCATCATTTGGCCTGCGTTTGCAGAGGCTTTTGAGGTTGCAGTCTCTTTGTGGGTCTGTCCAGAGCTCATCAGGGAGGAAAAACTATTACAGTTGTAGACTTTTGCCATAAGGAATGACTAATTGAGGGATTACATGTTTGGCATGCCAGAACAGAGAGAGAGAGAGAGAGGTGATGTCAGTAAAGCGTTGTGACGGGGAAATGCCTGAATGTTAGAATGTAGACAAAGCGAGAAAAGATGGTATGGCCCCTGATTTAAAATGTAGCCATCAGTCAAATTCTTTTCTCCTTAAATTCCCTCCTCAGATTGTACCATTTCCATTGAACCTTTCATGTAATCACAAAGTACACACAACTTTACCTGTGCAAAATGGTGCTGTCAGGACCATAGCTGTCAACTTTCAGATATGAAAATAAGAGATCAGCAGCCTCACCTGTCCCGGGGACAGTCTATGGGATATCTAACAATCCGGATAGCAGCGGGAAACGGTGCTGAAATATTTCCCGCAAGAAAAGGGAAGGTTGACAGCTATGGTCAAGACGGTTGGGTTGTCCATAGCTCTGCAATAAGGTTACAGTCTCTGCCTGGAGGTGTGGGTTTGAGTCCCATTCCGCCCTTTGGCAGGATGCATGAGTGGTCCAAGGTGCTGGATTTGTGTCTGGAGGTGGCCGAACCAGCTTTAAAGGCGGACCATATCTCAGTGATAGGAACCTCCTGTTCTTTCAGAAGATCTCAGGTTCAATTCCAGACACTTCCACTTAATAGCAGAGGTTGAAGACTTCTTTCTGAGATCCTAGAGAGCTGCTGTCAACCAGAGTAAATCATACTGAGCTAGACAGACACCTAGTTTTAAGGCAAACTGCGTTCCTACAAGGGACACAGGTGGCGCTGTGGTCTAAACCACTGAGCCTAGGGCTTGCAAATCAGAATGTCAGCAGTTCGAATCCCCGCGACGGGGTGTGCCCCTGTTGCTCCGTCCCAGTTCCTGCCAACCTAGCAGTTCGAAAGCACTCCAAAGTTCAATTAGATAAATAGGTACCACTCTGGTGGGAAGGTGAACGGCATTTCCGTGCGCTGCTCTGGTTTCACTAGCTGGCCACATGACCCGGAAAAACTGTCTGTGGACAGTAAAGCGAGATGAGCGCCACAACTCCAGAGTCGTTCATGACTGAACTTAACTGTTAGGGGTCCTTTACCTTTACCTTTTTATGTTCCTTCTAGGGCATGTGCCCCTGTTTGCTCCACTTGCCAACCTCCCCTGCCATTCCTCCCCATTAACCTCCTGGAGCTTCCCCGTCCCACCCCATGCAAGGACTAAGCGTGCTTTTCACCTTCCCAGCCCCATTTCTCATGCCATTTCTCTCTTCTGTTTGTTAGTCTAGCTTTGCATCCCAGTTTTCACCCCCCATGTCCATGCCTCCTCCCCCTTCTTTTGTGCAACCTCCTTTGCACAGAAAACTCCTCCATGGTAACCACCTGCATCTTCTTCCTCCCACACATTGCAACTACTAAGCATCCTTTTCACTTTATGCCGAATTATGAAGCCAGCATCACCTCCTATTCGTCAAACCCTTTCATGCCCCTGCCTTCAGTTTTAACCTCGTTCCCATGCCTTCTGCTCTCTCCTTTCTCTGCATCACCATATTCACCTTTACTCCTTTCCCCCCCCCTTTACCCATCTGCTTACTTTACTCAACTCTCCCTTGCACGCCACCCCATTTCCACGCCTCCCCCTCTCGCTTGCACACAAACCCCTATGTGGATCCATTCTGCTGTCTCTTTAAAATAAACAGAATTTAAAGAGCAAGGCTGTCAGTTAGCTTGTTCAGTTAGAGCACGGTAGAGTTCTGTTGATGGATGTTGCTTCTTAATAAAGACTCTCTTCCGAATTATTACAATGACTCTGGAACTTCATGGTACCAGGAGTGGAGATACCAGGATTGTGGGGAAATACTATGGAGTCATGGGTTGCACATCCTTTATATCATATAAGCTAGCCGAGGAATGGAAGTTTTGTTGTTGTTTAGTCGTGTCCGACTCTTCATGACCCCATGGACCAGAGCACGCCAGGCACTTCTGTCTTCCACTGCCTCCCGCAGTTTGGTCAAACTCATGCTGGTAGCTTCAAGAACACTGTCCAACCATCTCCTCCTCTGTCGTCCCCTTCTCCTTGTGCCCTCCATCTTTCCCAACATCAGGGTCTTTCCCAGGGAGTCTTCTCTTCTCATGAGGTGGCCAAAGTATTGGAGTCTCAGCTTCAGGATCTGTCCTTCCAGTGAGCACTCAGGGCTGATTTCCTTCAGAATGGAGAGGTTTGATCTTCTTGCAGTCCATGGGACTCTCAAGAGTCTCCTCCAGCACCATAAATCAACCAAATTTTCCTTTTCAGTATTCCTCCTTTCCTGATGTACTCAAATGATCGTAAAAGTTTCCTCAGACCTCCGCCATTTTTAAAAAGCTTCCATTTTCCTCTCTGTTCCCACCATTTCTTCTTTACACAAGCTTCTGGTGTTCTTTTAAAACCACTCCTCCCCTCTCAGTGATTCTCTTTTCTTGTTCCCATGCTATTGTACAGCCTGCCTTCTCTTTTGCTTCTCATCATTATTACATTTGTATACTGCCCTTCATCCATAGGTCTCAGGGTGGTTCACAACATAAAAATACGAGATAAAAAACACAAAATACATAATAAAAACAAGAACAAACCAATAACGCCCCCTTCTGCCCACCCCCCATGAGGACTCCATGCAAATCCAAATTGTTATGAGACACTACAAATCCTGCAATGGGGGCTGCCCAATGACAGCCTTACATTTTTATGTATTTAGGAAGATAAAATCACTCCCTGCTATGCTTTCATCTCCTCTTTTCCCCCCTTCCTCTGATGTCACCTCAGCCGTCAAAATTTAAATTGCAAGCACTTTGTGCTAGAAATTGGGTTTTACTTATTTATATTTAATCTGCGTTGTGTATGATATATCAATCAACATCATGTCTTTTGGAACCTTTCTAAAACGGGACTGCCTGCCGCAACATGTTGATGAAATGCGCCATGCGCAGACAGTTGTGTTCTGTCCCCAGGTCTTAAAAGAGATGGGAGCTGGAAGGGCTTTCCCTTAATCCTTAGGGCAGTGTCTGTAATGCAAAAAGCTCTTTAGCGGTGTCAGCAACCAGGACTGAGAAGCCCCTTGAGAGAGAGAAAGCCTAAGGAAAGATTTGTGCTATAGGAATGGCTTGACTTCAGAAGTGTTCCTCTCTAAGACAAGCGGAGATTAAAGTCCTTGTCGTATACTATAACGGACATGCAAGGAGCTCTGAATGTATTCCGAATTCCTTATTTTTGGGCAGTGGGGGAGAGAGTGGGCATTTCCTAATCAATGCTAAGCATCTCTCATTCTGTGTGTTACATGTGAATGCAGGGTGGAAGAGCACAATTTTGAAGCTGCACTTGAGCTCCGAGAACAGCTGCTTTTAAAAAATTTACATTAAAAGGCCGAAGATAACAAGCCGAGACTGATTTACACCTCTGATGCGAAAGTGCTCTTAATTCTAAGTTGTGAATCTAGAATTACTACTCTGGTCATTTTTCAGAAATATTAAAGGAAGTTAGAATGCTCACAAACTTTCAACCTTCTGCCCTCTTTAACATGTGAATGGAAGATGTTAAAAATCAGCTAATTTGTATATTAGTTGGCAGTTTTGGCTTGTGTGCACCAAACTCTGAACCCATTAGTTGAGTGACTGTTTTGTTTTTGTTTGTTTGGATCCTAATTTCACAGATAGAGTTGTGACCCAGTCAGTGTCATAGTTCTGCAGGTCTAGCACTGTGTGTGGTTACTTAACGTAGGATGCCAAGTTTGTAGTCCTTCCACACAACTCCAGTACACATGGGATTCCTTCAGACACTCCCAGGGAAAAGCTTCCAGTAGTGCTGTCCCATACTGCTGTTGAGGCCTCTTCCCATTGATCTGTGTTCCTCCTGGTGGGATGCTGTTTGGGTTGAAAAGGTCCCCGTGATAAGCCCTGAATACTTAACCCAACCACATGGGGATAGCACCATTGGCAGGTCAGTTTAGTGTGTCTTTGAAGGGGCTGTGAGACTGAGCACTGGGTGGGTGTGCAGGGTTTTAGTGGTGGCACTCGCATGAATCGCAAGGTGTTTACCTGCAGCTGCCCTTGCAATCTGAGCACAAAAAAAGACAGTAGCTTTCAACATGTCATGAAGCGGGTTGGGCGGGCAGGCGGGGAGGAGTTTGAATAATCCAAAGACTGACATTTGTTTGGGGGTGTCTCGTATTTATCTTTCCCCCAGAATGGTCTTCGATGTCTTTTGAGGAGCTGCTGCAGTTGAGAAATCGAGTTGGGACCAAGGCTTATCAGCAGATGACTACTGGGGAAAGGGCAGTAAATGTCACAAAACCAGAGAAGAGGCAGCGTCCAAACAAGCACGGGTAAATGTGTTTCCCTGTTGTGCATTCCCCGAAAGAGAACTGCATTCCCCTGGGCTCAGGTGAAGTCTGCAAACCTGCGCTTCCTTACTTGAGAGTGAGCTCTCAAGTTAGCAATTATCGAACTTGCGCATGGGCTCATGCAGTAAGCCCTTTTCTGCTTGGTGAAGGGCGTAGAGATTTCTTAGCTGCCTCTGGAGAGCTATTGGAGCAAAATGCATTCATCCTGGAAAGAAGGAATTGGAGTTTAACCAGAGGGCTCCCTCTGGGAGGGTGGGTGGTTTTCTAGGTAGCATGGACTTACCTGAAGAACTAACAGCCTTAAGTGTCTGCTTTATGGTCTGCACCACTGGAGCTGCTACCTTGCTCTGGATGCATTTTTATAACCTTGCTGTGGTTAATTTACTTCCTTCTTCCTAAGCCTCTCTGGGAGCCATTTATGTGACTCTTTGGCCCCGTTTGTGTTCCCAGTCTCTCACTCTTCAGTGTACAGTGGTACCTCGGGTTACATACGCTTCAGGTTACATATGCTTCAGGTTACGGACTCCACTAACCCAGAAATAGTACCTCGGGTTAAGAACTTTACCTCAGGATGAGAACAGAAATCGTGCAGCAGCGGCGCGGCGACAGCGGGAGGCCCCATTAGCTAAAGTAGTGCTTCAGGTTAAGAACAGTTTCAGGTTAAGAACGGACCTCTGGAACAAATTAAGTACTTAACCCGAGGTACCACTGTATTCTGTAAAATGCCATCAATGTGATGAGTAATTTAAACATTAAAAATCATCCCTGTAGTCCCTCCTCAGACACCTCCCCGCAGTTCTCTCCATTTTGCTGTGTGTCATTACCCTTTGTTCATCGTCCTGAGGCCAGGTTTCAGTCGCCGCAAGTGTCCCATCCAAGAAACACCTGCTCTTTCCTTCACCAGTTCTCTCTCATCTGTTTCCAACTTTCTCTGCTCCTCTTCTCTCTCCCCTCCCCACCCTCTGTTAATATCTTGTGCTGATACTTCACCTTTTACCTGAAGCTCTCACTGGCTTTCCAGACAATGCTTTATAAGCCTTTCAAAATGCCTCATCTATTATGGGTTGCTTATTTCTATTTTTATCTCTCCAAAGCCTTTTGAGAGAGAGAGCCTTTCTACAAAAGCCCCAGTGCAGCTGGAATCAAATCAGCTAGGTGTTTGTGTGTGTGTCTTTGAAAGGAACCCTCTCGACTTTAAGGGAATGCTCCCCAAATTCTATCCTGTTCAGTGGTGCATTCTTGAATGAAATTGGATTCAGAAGCAAGCAACATAACACCGCAATATTTTTTAAAAAGTGAGCAAGCTTTATAAAATCTTCCACATGCTCATTGGAAACCAGTATGTTATGGAAGTGAAAAGTGAGAGGTGTCTGCAGGAGCCTGGCTGGTTTGTGAATTCTCACATGGTGTCTGGAATGACAGTTCCTGCCCTGCTGCTGCGGTCCATTCTCTGGCTTGTATCTGACAAAGTCGTCCTATTCATGCAAGGACTGCTGCCTGCACAATGGGATTCCTCTGCCTGCCCCCAAATCTGCTCTCTAGGGTTGGGGGGAACCCTAGAACAGATTTGGGGTGTGTACATAGGGAGATGAGAAGGAGCACAGGTAGAACTCCTTGTGCTTACAGGACAACTTAGTTGGGTATGGGCCTAAATGTTGCTCATTTGCCTGCTGCAGAAATCAGAATCCCATTGCTACTTCAAACCTGGAGGAGAAATGTATCAGTGGGGCAGCTGGGACACCACACTCAAATAATGTTTTGCTGCCCCGAGGCTGTTAAAGCAATAGGTGCCGCATCCGGATCAAGAACTGCCAGCTCTGCCTGCGAAACTGCACAATACTGTCACAATTCTGATATGGGTGCTATCTTTTCAGCCAGCTAATAAAAATATAATTAACTTCATTGAGCCGTTCATGGGCTGTTGGTGCAGAAGATTAGCTTACTTGTTTTCTCCACTCCCCATAATTTTATCAGTTTGCACTTCTCCTGAGGGAATTTGGTGTATCCCTCTGAAAAAGGCTGTTTCATAGAGAGCCGTCTGTTTCCCGCTGCTTTTTTTGCCGCGTCTGAAGGCTGGCGGTTGCGAAGCACAACAGGAGTGTGACTTGGTTAATGTCACTGCCGAAGAGGGTCTGGGTGTCATATTTTCAAAGGATTTCTACGGCGGCTCATTAAAATTTATGTTGGCATAGCAATGGTGCCACGTCAGTCCAGGGAGTAAAAGGCACCAAATAAGTGATATGTTGACTTTACTGGACCAATCCATTTTGGAGAGAATATTCCAGGTTCATCACCTGCTTTTGTCTTCTGAATAATTGGGCGGTGTGGGTTGAAAATGCTTTGAAGGTGGTAATCCAGTAGGTTGGAGAGAGGTAGCGAACGGGGCGCTGGAACCGTTTATTGCTAAAGTGGAGACCTTTTCCCAACTCCTGCTTTGCATAAGTTTATTCCAGTATTTACTGCTTTTTATAGCCTGCCTTTCCACTGAAGTGCTCAGGTGCATCTGGAGCCAAAACAGTTCTAACATACAGTAAGCCCACAACTAAGGCTGGGGTTACGTTCTGGGGATCGCGCCCAAAGCCAAAATTGCATGTCGTCAAAACACGTTCAGTTCAACGGCAGGTTGGGCGGGGGCGTCATTTTTCCTGGAATCCCACCCCCCTTTTTTACTTTTTGTCTCACGCATAAAGCTGAATGCGTACAAGTTAAATGTATGTAAGTTGTAGGCTTAGTAAATACAAGACATGAGTGATGCTTAGTTCTTCTTACCACTTGAACAATAACTGTGTTATTCATGGATACAAAGTTTTAAGAACACAACAATGTTAAAACTCATTTAACATCAATCTATAGGTGAAACGTTGGGCCAAAGAGGATTTAAAAAACCAAAGCTTTGCAAATTTTAATAAATCTGGGCACCTTTCGGTCATTGTATCCCATAAAACAGAAGCAACGACTGAGAAAGCCCTGGTCCTTGTCCTTTTCTAGATGGGGCTGTTGTCAGAGGAGAGTCTCCTTTGCTGATTTTTACTGAGAGACAAGCTCATGTGCTTTCCCTGAGCCCAAGTTGTTTAGGACTTGAAAGCGTAATGTCAGCATTTTTGGAAAGGGCATGGAAGCCAATTGGTGGTCGAAGCAGATACAGCGTTGCATAATCCCGAATGTTCCTTGACGTTAATTAATGGGCTGCTGGGATTTGCACGAAGAACAGCTTTTGAATACTCTAGCAGAAGCCCCAGATATAGCATATTGCAGTAGCTCAGCCTAGAGATTACAAATTGAACGATGGTTTCCAGAGCCAGGGATGAGAAATCTGTGGCATTCCAGGCATTACTGAACCACAACTCCCATCATTCCAGTCTATTGTCCACACAGGATGGGGCTGATGGGAGTTGGAATCTAACGATATGGGGGGGGGGGACAAAGCCTTCCCACCCCTGGTTTTAAGCCGGAGCCATTGATCAGGAATAAATAATCTGACGGAGCTAATGCTAAAAGGCAATTCTGGATACTAGAGAGATTTTGAACATCCAAAAGTAGCTCAGGGTGGGTCCACTTCCAGAGAGATGTCAGTGTCATTCCATCAATCAAACATATTTCCATCCAAATTTATCTGACTTTAGTTCTTGGGATGAAAACTTGCATTTTATACAGCTGGTAGCAGAACCCTGTGATATACCAATAAAGGCTAGGGACCACCATTTCAAACCAAAATCTTGACTTTGAACATCAGAAAAGCAAAATCTCATTAGAGATTATATTATTTTGTCTGAAACTTTGCTCCCTGACCTTTATTCAGAGTAGCGTACACATAATGACTTGCGGTTTGTGCCCTGTAATTCTGAAGAAAAAGACGCCCTCTTAAAAGGCAATGAATGCAGGTGAAAGGGGACGGAATGATAAGAGCACTTAATTAGATGCACACAGCCCAGGAAGCTGCTTTTGCTTTTTTTGTTTTTTAATTAGCGCTTTTCCCTCTTTTACCCACTGATTATATAATTAATTTGCCATACAGATTGCAATCACCGCAATACAATCAGTCGCATTGGATTCCACCCATGCCAGCGGAATCGAAATGTTTTCTTCGCTTTCCGTCTTTACATCCTCCCATTCTGCATAGGAGTGCGGACCCAGCGGGTGTGTGGATGCACCCGTGCTTAATTTGGTGGATACAATAAAATATTGGTACAATAAGGTTTTCAAAACAGTCTACTCTTTCCTTAACATATACTTCAAGGCTTCAAATCACATACAGTTCAGTAATACTTGGCTGACAGCCAGGCACAAAAAATGGCACCCAGACTTTTTGAGGTGCTCGTAAATGGAGAATCTTTAGGCGCAAAATGCGCCTGGCACCCTGCTAATTTCGAACCCTGTTTCGAAATTTCCCCTGTGTTTGTTTCTCCTTTCAAGTGAATTGTTGTAAGAGCAAGCTACAGTCAAGCGATGTAGTTGAGATCAGAGAATCATGGAATTGTAGTGTTGGAAGGGACTCTGAGGGTCATCTAATCCAATAGACATTCTGTTGTGACGCCTGTAAAGTACAGTGGTACCTCGGGTTACATACCCTTCAGGTTACATACGCTTCAGATTACAAACTCCGCTAACCCAGAAATAGTACCTCGGGTTAAGAACTTTGCTTCAGGATGAGAACAGAAATCGTGCTACGGCAGCAGCGGGAGGCGCCATTAGCTAAAGTGGTGCTTCAGGTTAAGAACAGTTTCAGGTTAAGAACGGACCTCCGGAACAAATTAAATACTTAACCCGAGGTACCACTGTACTTCAAAGGTGCCATTTGGCACCTAGTAAGTTTCTAACACTGCTCACTAATAATATGCATGTCACAATTTTCTGTAAACAGGACATGGATGCTTTCGTTGGTAGAGTAGTTAACTAAAGCTCTACACTGCAATCCTTAGCAAATATACTTGTAAGTAAGGTCCATTGTACGCAGTAGGATATAGGTTTACGTTGTTGTGTTTCGGAGTACGCTCTTGATTTAAATAAAGGGGGCTGTTAAATTATTGGGGATTAAAATTCAGGACACTATTTTTCTTTGAAGTTACGTTTTCCCCCGTGGAATGGAGGGAAGGCAATGTTAAAGAGCCCTTTTCTTTCTAACAATTCAGTAAACCGATACCTTGCATTTCCTTCAATAGCTCAAAAAGGCATCTATACTAAGGCTCTAGTATTTAAATGTAATGATTAATCAATAATTGGTTAAAGGCCAGACTATTTATCAACTAAACTTTTATAATCTGTTGACAGCCCTTAATATATACATAGCCATAAATATAAGGAAACGCATACATCATGTAGTTAGCCTTAATATCTATTATAAACTCTTCTGGTAGTAATACATCTTGTTTCAAAATTCAGAAGATTGAATCCAGTCCTGCGTTAATGTACTTTTCCCTTTAATCTCTTCTCTTGTCATATTACATAACACACTTTGCTTTCCAAGTGGCTTTCAATTCCTTGCACATCGCAGTCTCTTAGTTCCCAAAAGTTTCTAGTGGTCAACAGTGCGGAGGGAAAACAAGCAAAACACTGGCACAGCATTTGAGTTTTGCGTCTTGAGAGATGGTTCTGAGAATCAACCCACCCAAGGATAGGAAACACCCCCAGGCTTCTCTTTCCTAAGTATGTACTCTCTATCGCTCTCTCCCACAGACCTCTGGAAATTTCAGCCAAGAAGCCGGTCCCCTATCTAAGACGAGTTGTGCCTGTTAAAAAGAAGGTGAGTTGTTTTGTTTTTTCCCTCTTTCATTTTATTTCATTTCCCCTCCCCCTTTCTGGTTTTTATTTTTTCATTTTCTTTGTTAAATTTGCAAATTACCGGTAATTAAAAAAAGGAAGAAAATAGCCTTGTGTCTGTGGACAAAAATAAGCACATGGATAGATGAGAAAAGAAAAGGAAAATATTTGAGTAACACAACTGAAAATTACTTGGAGGGGATGAATGAAAATTACTTGGGAGGGGATGAATATAATGGAGTTCGCATAATGGCTGAGGAGGCTGTTGACTTAGTAAGCAGTGCTCAGTGCAGTGCTGCATGAGGCAAGGGCCACCGAGTGTGACAGGAGTGATACAGATCCGGCTTGCTCCTGAAAGACAGAGTAATGATGGGTCCCCAAGAAGAAAGACACCACTTTTTGGCAGTGTTCAGATTTTAGTGCTCGCTCCTCTTTCCTCCTCCCCAGGTACCTCGAGATCCTCGCTTTGATGACCTCTCTGGGGAGTATAAGCCAGAAATCTTTGAAAAGACGTACGGCTTCTTGAACGACCTCAGGAAGAAGGAGAAGGAGGTAATGGCTGCAGCTACTCACGTTGAGTGCAACCTGCCTAGAAGGAGAAAAAGCCTGTGCTGAAGCCCTTTTTACCTCAGAGTCCTGGGTTGAAAGGCGACTTCCCTTTCTTCCCTTTCAGCGCCTTCCCCTCTTTCCCCCCTGCAGGTAGTTCAGAAGCAGCTGAAGAAAAGCCGAAATGTCGAGCGGCAAACCAAGTTGCAGCAGCTCCTCAAGCAAATGGTGAGTTGGGGCCGCGGGGAATTAGGAGCAGCTCGGGTTTCCTTGGGAGACGCTGCAGGCAGGCCCAAAGCCTGGCGCCGCCATTCCGCGGAAAGCTCCAGGGAGGCCAGTGAGATTGGGGAGAGGAGAAGCGTCGACGCTGGCCAGCCGTGGCATGTTTGCAACTTGCCCCCCTTTGCTTCTTAGACTCAGCAGGAGGAGGTACAGAGGAAGCGACAGAAGGAGAGAGAAAAGGAGCTGGCCTTGAAGAGGCAGCAGAGGGAGCTGGCCCAGCAAGGAAAGAAGCCCTTCTATCTAAAGAAGTGTAAGTGTGTACGGTTCGAGCCTTGACTTTCCATCAGGCATTAATAAATGCTGTCAAATAGGGGACCTGTTGCTGATGCAGTGGCGTAGCTGGCGGGGGCACAGGGGCGATTGGCTCGGGCGCAAAATGTCAACACCCGGTGCTGCCTCAATACAGCTGTGTGCTTCTGTCGCTAGGCTCTGTTGAAAACGGTTTCTCTCTGCGAACCAGGAAGCAACCTCTCCATGCAATGGAACAACTCTTCTTATCTCTGTGGCTGCGATCTCCTGGGTGACAGGGGCACTGCTAGGCAGTTGAATGAGCATTCGTACACTGTCTGTTTCCCAGCCTCCCACCCATCCCCTCCACATGGCCCTGGGCCCTGGCAACCCATGCTACACCACTGTGCTGATGTCTGTAAATTGGTTCACAGCGGTGTCTGCAGTGGTGTGACTCTTGAACAGAAGGAAGAAATCCCTTTAAGACAGGGCTCGATGGGAGTCAGTTAAACAAACTGATCACAGAGTTGTAGCGGCGCTTCTGGGTTTGTCCTGGTTTGACCCAAACTCTGTGTGACCTTGAGCACCTGATAGTCTTGCCCTGACCCTGTTTACCTTCTATGAAGAAAGTCTGTCATGTTCCTCTTGGTTTGTATATTGGAGATGGTCAGCACTGCCACTTTGAATGGTGTTCTCACCTACTGTATTCATTGGATCTGGTTACCAGTTGCACTGGGGAATGATGCAAAGCAAAGGGAGTGGATGGTGACTTTTACTGAGGGGGTGTGCAGTCATCAATGTGGATTCTTTTAAAAAAATAATCACGGGACTCTATTGAAAGATGGGAGAGGACTGGGAATGGAAGAGGGAGCTTGAGTTAGGGATGGGAATTGCTAGTGACATTATGAACATGGCTGGCTTGAATTAAGGCCACTTTCCCTTTTGTGCTTTGCAGCTGATAAGCGGAAATTGGAACTGGCTGAGAAGTACAAAGAGCTGAAGAGGAGTGGGAAGCTGGAGGGCTTCCTGAGCAAGAAGAGGAAAAGGAATGCCGCCAAGGACAAAAGGAGGCTGCCTTTTAGGAAGGATGTGTAATATCTGGCTATATTTGTGACACGCCATTTTACAGGTGCAAATCTCCTGCTGCAAATCAACTATCAACTCTGGCCAGCAAGGTCAATAATCCCAAGTTTTCTCTGCCCCTAATGCCAGGGGCATTCCGGTCCTCCGAACAAGCAAGAATTTGAGCAAAATTAATTGGTGACATTCCCAGCCTGAGAAGCATTCACCTTCTTCAATAGGAAATGGATTGCATAATTTGCAAAAAAATCTCTTCCTCCTTCCAGGAGCAAGCCTCAAGCTTGGCACAAAGTCAAGGAGCACCCCCACACACAAACATATTTCCCAGGACTCCCCACTCCTTGTTTCTTCCACTACGCAGCCTGTGTAGACTTGGAGGCTCCCCGGTTTTCATCCACCTGCTTCTCTTGCTACTTATTAGTGCTGCTTGGTTGTATTCCCAGCTGTTTTCTTTGCAGATTACTGTGGAAGCTTAAGAGAGTCCCAGAAAGCAGCGTGCCTTAGCTTCATGCTCTGGTATTACGCCGGCCAGAATCTTCCACAAGATTTTCTGTATCTGGAAAATTAAAACCATCTTCAAATACTGACAGTTGAAGTCTCTTTAAGTATAAAATGTGGTGGAGAATTATCCCAAAGAAAGTTCCCAATTAGCCCAATAAATTTTTGAAGATATGCTTGGGGACTATATAATGAAATACCACAAAGTACATATATTACCTGTGGCAATATATTCATCTTTCATTTATTAACCTTACCCCCAAATGCTAAATTTTAAGAAATGGCCACCTCTCCACATTACTAGAAACCTCTTTCGTCAACTTACTCAGATAAAATTTAATCATTTTAATAATTGGAATTGGAATGTCAAGTGTGTTAAGATGTCTGGGCACCAACAAAATCACCAATTTGTGTACGATCTGCACTAGCCCACCAGCAATTTCAGTCATTTAATTGTATACTCTCAAATTCTACCAAAACAACCAGAATTGGGTTGTTGTTTTTTTGTTTGTTTGTTTTGTTTTGCTGTGAATGTGCACGCTTCTAACATTGAACTGAAATCTGGGCAGTTTCTAGAGATTCTGTACAAAGAAACTAATTGCCGTCTCATTACTGGTGGCAATGAGTGTGTATGTCATTTTGACAGACCTGCTTTGGATTACTAACTGGTAAGGTGTTTTATAGCAACATTTCACTGAACAAATTTTTGAAGTAAAGTTACTAATTTTATAAAATCGAACTTCTTCCTCTGTGAGCACCAAGTGAGATTTTATTTGCAGGAGCGTCTCCACCCCTATCGTTCTACCCGGACACTGAGGTCCAGCGCCGAGGGCCTTCTGGCGGTTCCCTCCCTGCGAGAAGCCAAGTTACAGGGAACCAGGCAGAGGGCCTTCTCGGTAGTGGTGCCCTCCCTGTGGAACACCCTCCAACCAGATGTCAAAGAGAACAACAACTACCAGACTTTTAGAAGACATCTGAAGGCAGCCCTGTTTAGGGAAGCTTTTAATGTTTGATCTATCACAGTATTTTAATATTCTTTTGGAAGCCGTCCTGAGTGGCTGGGGAAGCCCAGCGAGATGGGCGGGGTATAAATAATAAATTATTATTATTATTATTATTATTTTATTATTATTATTATTTTGCTAGGGCAAAGACATTTTCTCACCATTTCTGCCTAATTTGCTCTCGCCCCCTACCCCTGCCTCTTTTCTCTGTTTCTCTCAGTGTGGCCTGATATTTTCAGCTAGTAATAATTGCCATCGTGGCTTCATTCCAGATAAGCAGATCACTTTCCGGTTTTTATCTTGCGTTCCAAATCTTGTCAGACCTTTAGTTCTTGCCCTTCTCTCTCTCTCTTTGCTTCTGAGCCAACTACAACTGCTCTGTATTCTTGGAAGTGGGGAGGAAAAGTCACTTTTTATGGGTGGACAGTAGAATTTTGCAGGGGCTGTGCTATGACATAAGGAGCACGCTTCTCAAATTTAGCACTTTGCGTCTGTGTCTCTGTGCATTTTGCAGTTGCTGTCTGATGCTACCTTTATATGAAATTGGACTGCTTTTTTAAAAAAACTTACTTTAATCTTCTCATCCAGAGGTGCAAGGAGCAAAGAGGTATGCTGGGCGTCTCAAAACCTTCCTACTAGAAATCCATCTTATAGCCCTCTGGTTTAGCACCTGAGAGCAGCAACCCTGCTGGCGTGAGATGAGAAGGTTTATCCAGTGCAGCATTCTGCTTCTAGGGAACCCTCATGCAGGGCATGCAATTCTCATCCTGCTCTTGCTCTCCAGCAATAATTGTTCAGTGGCATATTGTCTCTGAATGTTTCTTCTGTGAATATATCAGTCTTTGCACCAATACTCTTTGTTCCATCCTTTGTGACTTAGAAGTTGGGGGGGGGGGGTTCAATGAAAGCCCTAAATGGCCTCGGTCCAGTACACCTGAAGGAGCATCTCCATCCCCATCGTTCTGCCTGGACACTGAGGTCCAGCGCCGAGGTCCTTCTGGCAGTTCCCTCACTGAGAGAAGCCAAGTTACAGGGAACCAGGCAGAGGGCCTTCTCGGTAGTGGCACCCGCCCTGTGGAACACCCTCCCTCCAGATGTCAAAGAGATAAACAACTACCAGATTTTTAGAAGACATCTGAAGGCAGCCCTGTTTAGGGAAGCTTTTAATGTTTAATAGGTTATTGTATTTTAATATTCCGTTGGAATCCGCTCAGAGTGGCTGGGGAAACCCAGCCAGATGGGCGGGGTATAAATAATAAATTATTATTATTATTATAATAAAAGCTGGGATTTATTGATTTTTCTAGCAAGAAGTTGAATTCCATAGCTGGTATCCAATGGTATGCTTTTCCAGTGCGGTCACAGAATCCAACGAGACCTGTAAAATCTCTGGCCCTGGGTATGAGGAGGACACTGGCCTCTGCCACCAACCCAGGAACCAAGAATTTGAGAGACTTCAAGAAAGAACAACATGGGAAGGAGAGGACAAGCCCGTCTCTATCCATTGGCCCAGGAAGGAGCAGCTTCAGTGAATTTGATTCTCCTGTTCCCCCGCCAGAAAGAAAATTCTGTTCCAGTTGCCAGTTTCCCTGGCAGTGCAGAACAGAAATGAATTAATCTCTGGCCTCATCAATCAGCCAAGATTACTGCAATGAGTTGTACATGGGACTGCCTCTGAAGATGGTTCAGAAACTTCAGCTGGTGCAGAATTCAGCAGCCAGGTTGCTCACTGGGGCAAGACGGTTTGATCATATAACACCAGTCCTGGCCTGACTTCCTCTCTCCATATGAACCGACCCAGACCCTGCAATCATAATCTGAGGCCCTTTTTCGTGTGCCTCCTCCATGAGAAATCCGAAAGGCAGCAACACAAGAATTGGTCTTTTCTGTGGTGGCTGCCCATTTTTAGAATGCTTTCCCCAGGGAGGCTTACCTGGTGCCGGCCTGGCCTTTGGCTAATTAAACAATCTATGACCTTTTAAAGTGGGTGGTGGGTGGGTGTATTTGTCTTATTACTATGTTACGCATTTTTGTGTTTTCAGTTGTAAACCCCCCTGTGATCCTCGGATGAAAGGTGGTACAGAAATTTAACAAATAATGATAGGGCTGTTAAAAATAAATTTCTATTATACAATACAGTCACATCAAAGAAAAGAACTTAGCATTACGTTTATGGCATCCTTGTACATGCTCTTAAAACCACGTGCATTGCACCAACTCTGCTGCTTTTTACCCGGGTTTTTAGGGCAACGGACAAGTTGCCGAGAAGCACAGTTGCACTTGTGAAGCTTGTTTATGGGACCAATTTTAAATAATTAGCAATGCAATACCGATTACCGCCGAGTCTTTTAATAGGCAAATACACTGGCAAAGTGCAGCAACTCCTCTTCATGGTGTTATTGATTCTGATCGCTTGCAGTGAAGATGGAAAGAGGAAGAAATGCAGTGCAGTTTATCTTAAGGTTTATATTCCTCGCTTTATGTGCGCGGAGGGATTGACGTAAACAGTGTTGTGTTGGTGCTGTAAACCTGCGCCGTCCACACCGTAAACGAACAGAGCAGGGCTGCAGCTTGAAGAGGGAAGGGGTCCTAGATTCCCAGAAAACATGAAAACAACCCGGAGGATGCACAGAGAGAAAGAGAAATGGACTCACTGCTCAAAGTCCTGGAAAGTAGTGCCAGGGAAAAGAGACATGGTCTCTTGCGCTTGGGAAGCAAATGTGGGTCTCAGGTGGAACCCAGTTGCCCTCTGAAGTGAGACGTGATTGGGACGCCCTTCCGAAGGGTGAGGTAAGACATCTGCTCTCGTAAGAGATTGATTAATCCTCTCCAGCAAAATAAAGGCTTCGCTATATTGCAGGAGTGTTTTGGTGCCGTGATCAAGCGCCTGACCTTTTCCTCGCATTAGCTTCCCTCTTCCCGGTGTGAATTACATTCCTTGAGCTGGAACACCTGAGGCATGTTAAGCGCGGATCTCGCTTGCTTGGGCGACAGCCTCGCCTGGTTCTTTTCCAGTAGTAAAGTTTGCCGTGCGCTAGGCTAGCATCCTGCTGACTTGGTTCCTTGCAAATTAGCACAGGTTGAAAAGCCCTCATTCCGATTGACTGAAAAAATGTAAGGGGAACCTGCTAAGCCATCTAGTTCAGTCACCCCAACCTTCGGCCCTCCAGATGGTTTGGCCTCCAACTCCCATGATCCCTAGCTAACAGGACCAGTGGTCAGGGATGATGGGAATTGTAGTCCAAAACATCTGGAGGGCCAGAGGTTGGGGATGACTGGTCTAGTTCTTTCAGAGGTCTGCATGAGCACAGCAGCACTCTGCCCATCTTCATTTCCCTGTAACATCCTCTGGCAGTGGAGATTGCTATATTTTATTGTGGCTAGTCACCCTCAACAGCCTTGTCTTCCTCGAATTTGTCTAATCCTTTTTTAAAGTCATCCAACTTTGGTGGCCGTTACTGCCTCCTGCAGGAGTGAGTTCCATAGTTGTTGTTGTTATTATTATTATTATTATTATTATTATTATTATTATTATTATTATTATTATTAT
>JAXCMG010000003.1:82156764-82223270 GCA_034642415.1 Podarcis siculus | reverse complement strand
ATTATTATTATTATTATTATTATTATTATTATTATTATTATTATTATATTCCGCCCATCTGGCTGGGTTTCCTCAGCCACTCTGGGCAGCTCCCAACAGAATATAAAAAAACAATAAAACATCAAACATAAAAAAACTTCCCTAAACAGGGCTGCCTTCAGTTGTGTTCTAAAGTCAGATAGTTGTTTATTTCCTTGACATATGATGCAAGGGCAGGTGCCACTACCGAGAAGGCGCTCTGCCTGGTTCCCTGTAACTTCACTTCTCGCAGTGAGGGAACCACCAGAAGGCCTTTAGAGCTGGACCTCATGGCTGAGCAATGGGGGTGGAGACGCTCCTTCAGGTCTAGTTTATGCACTGCATGAAGAAGTAAATTCTTTTATCTTTCCTAATCTTCCATCATTTCGCTTCATTGGGTGTCCACGGGTTCTAGTGTTATGAGAGAGTGAGAAAATATTTTCTTTTATTTTCTCCATGCCATGCATAATTTTATAAGCTTCTATCACATCCTTTCTTCGTTGCCTTTTCTCTGAAAAGCCCCAAACCTTTCCTCCTAGGAAACTTGCAACTTCCCCTTGATCATTCTGATTGCCCGTTCTGGACCTTTTCCAACTCTACAATGTCCTCATGAGGCTACCAGAAATTTTAAAAAATAATTATGACTCTACACAGTACTCTGAATGCAGGTGCATTATAGATTTGTATTAAGACTAAGTTTCTTTTAAAATTCCTTTAATAATGTTCCCAGGCATGGAATTTGCTTTTTCCACAGCAGCTGCCCACTGGGCCAAACATCTTCATTGAGCACAACAACCCCAAGGCCTCATTACTGGTCGGTCACTGCCACTTGAGACCCTGTGAAATTAAGATTCTTTTGTGGCCACATTCATTATTTTACATTTGCTGGTTTGGAGCCCTTTGCCATGTCTTTTTGTTTTAATGGCACTGAACAATTTAGTATCTTCAGCAAACTTGGCCACCTTACAGCTCATCCCTAACTCTTAAGATGATTTATGGACTGTGGCGGCTCCTCTATTAGGCAAAGTGGGGCAAGATTCTGAGCCCTCCAAAGCCATGGCCTAGTCTTTCTCTTGTCGTCCACAGTCATACATAGATTTTCCACTGGCTGAGAGGCTTCCTAGAAACGTCTGCTCATTTCCGCCCCTTAGGTCCTACCCCTGTCTCCAGCAACTCTTTCCCGCAGAAATGGCTTCAGTAGGGCAGTGGATTCTTTTACCGTGGTACCTCGGGTTACATACGCTTTAGGTTACATACGCTTCAGGTTACAGACTCCGCTAACCCAGAAATAGTACCTCGGGTTAAGAACTTTGCTTCAGGATGAGAACAGAAATCGTGCAGTGGTAGCGCAGCGACAGCAGGAGGCCCCATTAGCTAAAGTGGTACCTCAGGTTAAGAACGGACCTCCGGAATGAATTAAATACTTAACCCGAGGTACCACTGTATTATTATCATCATCGTCATCGTTATTTGTACCCCACCCATCTGGCTGTGTTTCCCCAGCCACTCTGGGCAGCTCCCAACAGAATATTAAAAACACGATAAAACATCAAACATTAAAAACTTCCCTAAACAGGGCTGCCTTCAGATGTCTTCTAAAAGTCAGATAGTTGTTTATTTCCTTGACATCTGATGGGAGGGCGTTCCACAGAACCGCCTGAAGGCCCTCGGGGCTGGACCTCAGTGTCCGGACTGGACAATGGGGATGGAGACGCTCCTTCAGGTATACTGGGCAGAGGCCGTTTAGGGCTTTAAAGGTCAGCACCAACACTTTGAATTGTGCTTGGAAACATACTGGGAGCCAATATAGGTCTTTCAGGACCGATGTTATATGGTCTCGGCGGCCATATACCCTGGTACCTTGTGAATTAGTACAGACTGAAGACCCCTCATTCCTATGGACTTACAGGAACAAGTTACCTAAAGCCACTGGTATGCTCAATCCGCACACACACAAAAGCAGTCCTAAATGTGCCCTTATAAGGAAAGCAGAGATGAAAGGTCAGTTCATTTCCATTTCCAACCCCCCGCCGTAAAATTCCCTTTCTGAATATATTTACAAAGTTAATGAGGAATTTTATATAGTGGGCAGAGTGTACTGAAGTAATACGAGTTGTCTCGGTACGTACTGGTGGAAATGAATGACCCAAATACGGGGAAGAAAGCTACTTTCTCAAATTAGTGGAAATCATAAAAGATTAAAATAGCTATTGGGAATCGTAAAAAGCAATGAGAAGTAACCAGCCCTCTGCCTGGGGGGAAATGGGGCGGTTGGGAAGAGAGAGATGCGCTACATCGCTACCTGCTATGTTTTGCATGGAAGAGGGCAGTAATAGTGAATTATATGCAGGGACTCAAGCTTGACTGTTCTGGCCGAGCTCTGACAGTCCCCCTAAGAGTCTTGCCATTCTTTCCAAGTCTGGCAGTGCCTCTTGTACTTCATGCCAACTCAATATATTGGAGTTGAGCTCTTGGCTTCAGCGGGATCTCCCACAGGCAACAGTCCCAGAGGAGAAGCGAGGTTTGCTAATTTTTTTGCAAAAGGCACCCTGCACGTTGGCTTTAGATCTTCAGGACCCTCCAGCTCTTTCAGAAACCTTGTTTCGCCGTTGCTGGTCCTGTCTTTTCTCCACCTGCACAGACACAAAGAGGGCTTGAGTGTTCCTCCAAGAGAGGAGAAACAAGCTCCTTGCAGCAACTCCTACTCTGGCCCATGGATAATAAATAATAATAATATTTTTTTATTTATACCCCGCCCTTCCCAGTTTAGAAAACCGGCCTCAGGGCAGCTAACAACAAATTTAAAACACTTAATTGTGATACAACAAAAAACAGCATAACATACGATATAAAAGTGTGAATAACAATAAATTCAAAGTTCTAAAATCATTTTAGGGGAAAATCCATCCAATAAACATTAGATGAGCACCAGGGCTAGCTGGCTAAATTAGTCCTATTTGGGTCAGCGAGGAGGCCAGGGGGAGAATTAGCTGTGGGATCCCAGAGCGGGTAATCTTCATAAAAAGGTGAGGGGGAGGGAAGGAAGGGGGATAAAAGATCAGGATAAATTCAAATTGAAAGCCAGGCAGAATAGCTCTGTCTTACAGGCCCTGCAGAAGGAGGTTAAATCCTGCAAGGCCCTAGTCTCATGGGACAGAGCATTCCACCAGGTTGGAGCCATCACTGAAAAGGCCCTGATTGTGTCAGCAGAAGTCAACAATAACTCACAAGGCGTCAGTGAAGTTAACTATTCAAAGAAACAAAACAGCTCAGGTCTAGTGAGTGCAGCAACTCTTCCCAGCTGGTCTTGCCCCAATTAGAGAGTTGTGAGGACTGAAGATCCCCACCTTCCTACAGTTCTCCAAGTCTCCTCTTGCTTCAGGTCCTTCCCTTGCAACCTGAGACTTATTCGCCTTGTCTGCCTTTGCTCCTTCTTGTTCATACCTTTTTGGGTTGTGGGAGACCAGGAGGGAGGGGAGCTGGTCGCAGCAGGAGGGGGACCCCCCCTGGCTTCTTCATCAGCCTTCCTGATCTTTGCCTCTTGGCTCCCCTCTTTTTCTGGACCTCTCTCTGCCACAGCTCTTCCTGCTCTCGAAACCCTGCCCTCTTTTTTATTTTTATTTTTATTTTATTTTATTTATTGAAATTATATAACGCCATATACTCGGAGGTCTCGGGGCAGTTCACAGAATAAAAGCAAAAATATAAAGCCACAAAATACATAATCAAAATAAAAGCAAGCCAATAGCCCCCCCCCCAAAAAAACCCACATTTTAAGAAACCACATTTTAAAATCAGATCAACCAAAGGCCTGGTTTAAAAGGAACATTTTTGCCTGGCACCTATAGGTGTATAATGAAGGCGCCAGGCGAACTTCCCTGGGGAGAGCATTCCACAGACAGGGAGCCACTGCAGTGAAGTCCTGTTCTCGTGTTGCCACCCTCTGGACCTCTCGAGGAGGAGGCACACAAAGAAGGGCCTCAGAAGATGATCTCTAGGTCCGGGTAGGTTCATATGAAGAGGCAATCCTTGAGGTATTGAGGTCCTGAGCCGTTTCAGGCTTTACAGGTCAAAACCAGCCCTTTGAAATGGGCCCGGAAACCAATTGTTATCCAGTGCAGCCGGACCAGGATCGGTGTAATATGCTCAAACCATCTTGCTCCGGTCCTGGTGGCTGAATTCTGCACAAGCTGAAGTTTCTGAACCGTCTTCAGAGGCAGCCCTACGTATAACGCATCATAATCTCAGCTTCCGGCTCCTCCTCTCATTCTGCTCCCTTCTCCTCCCTCTGACCACTCATTGCCATCCCACAACCACTCCCTGGGCTCTGAACCGTCTTCCCTTGGGGGTTCCTCCACTCCTCAGCATCCAACCAGTCCATGACACATGGGGCCATGTTGGACTTCCCCTTCCCACAGTGTGTTGCTCCTGGGAGCCAGACAGTACAGACTCCGAATGGCCCTCGGTCCTCTGGGCAATGGCAGAAGTCACAGTGTGCTTTCCTGAAACTCTGCAATCCCAGGGGGAGCTTAGCTGTCTCCCTACACTTACCCATAGAATCGTAGAATTGTAGAATAGCAGAGTTGGCTTACTTAATTGCATTTTATGGCTCGCTTCCTACAAAACACCTCAAAGCGATTTTCACAATAAAAACCCCGGCAATTCTAGCCGTATTCCATATGTAAAAACAATACAACTTCATGTGCATGTAAAAACCAATTTCAAATCCAACGCAGGTGCGGGCTTCAATAGATTAAGTATAATCGGGAAATTATGGAAACAGCTGAATGTGATTCAGTTAACAACTGTGCTGCAGGGATAAGGGTAAGCATGTGGAAGTGTTACATAAATGGAGTTTAACAACTAGACCAAAAAAGGATTTGGGAATATCAGGAGAAAGAGTGGGCTTTTTATCGGTATAAAAATTGAATTACAAAGTCCATTAAAATTCCAAAGTATTATGCTATTGTGGAAAGGGTGTTAAGTCTATGATGAGATGGGAGACATCCCCCAATTTGTATGAGTAGCTATGCAAAGTTATGGGCAATGCATATAATTTATAAGTTGTGTGCTTAAAAGTTGATTAAAGAAAAAAGAAAAACGTCATAATGAATGGTCCTACAAACAGATTCAACATTTCCCCAAAACTTACAGCAAGTAGTCTTATTATCACAGTGGGTGAATTAAGCATTAAAAACCATATCAAATAAACTATTTTTTAAGGTGGGGGGGCGGCTTTTAAGTTTCTTCTGTAGCTTGGCTATGATATATTTTTTCCCCTCCCTTTAGTACTGCTGCCACAACGTAGCTCAATATTGTTGCTGTTGTTTAGTCGTTTAGTCGTGACCGACTCTTCGTGACCCCATGGACCAGAGCACGCCAGGCACTCCTGTCTTCCACTGCCTCCCGCAGTTTGGTCAGACTCATGCTGGTAGCTTCGAGAACACTGTCCAACCATCTCGTCCTCTGTCGTCCCCTTCTCCTTGTGCCCTCCATCTTTCCCAGCATCAGGGTCTTTTCCAGGGAGTCTTCTCTTCTCATGAGGTGGCCAAAGTATTGGAGCCTCAGCTTCAGGATCTGTCCTTCCACTGAGCACTCAGGGCTGATTTCCTTCAGAATGGAGAGGTTTGATCTTCTTGCAGTCCATGGGACTCTCAAGAGTCTCCTTCAGCACTAGAATTCAAAAGCATCAATTCTTCGGCGATCAGCCTTCTTTATGGTCCAAGCTCAATATTATCTATTGTCTACTTCACTTTGGCCACCAGCAGCCATGGACAAGCCTAGAACAAAACACCATGGAGCTCTAAATGTAAAGTAAAAACAAAGTAGACTATATTTGAAAGAACTGATATAAACAGATGGTGGTATGTGTATGGTTACTTCATAAACTATGGGTTGCATCCAGTGTTAGTCCTATTCAGAGTAATTAATTAACGGATATGGCTAATGAATATGGTCTCACAACCCCACATTTTTCATTCCAAAAGAAAAGGAAATTTCCCAACTTTTCAACAAATTTGTTCTCAATACATCTTCTTGTAAGTTATACTACACTATTGTAGGTTATACTATGCAAACCTATTCAGTACTACTCTATCCCGAACGCAGGCAAAGAAATGGGAGTTCTTTTCCTCCAGTATTTGAAAATTGGCATTTTTGCTGATACCAAAGAAATGGTCAGCTAATTTGGAAGCCTGTTTCGTTCTTTTGTCACTCATAACCTGTAATTCCATTCACATAATCCAGTACCATATGCCAGAAATTTTGCAATGTTTCCGAAAGAGATGGAGGTAGCATATGAAATCACAACTTTGGATTTCAAAAGTAAACTGAGCCCTCTTCCGACTCGCCTCCTGCTTAGTTATTGAGCGTTAAAGTTATTTCTCGCTCTCTCATGATGCAAACGAAGGCCTTGGATGCAGTTGTTCTTAATTTAAATGGAAGCTCTTTCATAACCGTGGCTTGAGAGACAATGCATTTTTTAGAAAAAAGCTGCCCTTGCTGTAAGATTCATGATAACACCCCAAGAGAGAGAGAGATTGAGAGCACAATTGCAAAACACTGCTTTGGCTCTGCTCCACCGGTTTGTTAAGAACCCAGCTGGTAAGAGTTGGGGATGCAAGAACTCCCTGAAGAGGTAGCTTTCTTCCACCTGTTCTTTCCACAGGCCCTGCAGAGAGACGACAGAGAGCTCTAAGTGCACTGCGAAAGCGTTGAGGTGGCTCATCTGCTTGCCAAGGAATAACTGTGTTCCAACACCGTTCTGTGACAGTTCACGTTGCTGCGCCGAACCTGTGAGGTCCTACGTGGAGCCAAGGAGGCCCGGTTTTCCGCTCATGACAGATTCCGTTTGAAATCCCGCCAAGCCACGGTCGGCTTTCATCACCGCTTGGTTGCGTCAACCCGTTTTGAGGTCTTGCCACAGGTCTTGATTTATTTATGTCGCGAAAGAGCCACATCCAGTGGCAACATCTGTCTGGCCATAAGGAAGAGAAGCCTTTTAGAGGGTGCCATTTCAGAGGATGAAACTTGATTTTCTCTTCAGTGAACGGCCTTGAAAGCATGTTTTGGGGTGTGAGAATTTCAAATCTGCTATTGGGGGGGTGTCGGGTAACGTTTAGCTTGGTAAGTCTATGTTCGATAAAGAAGTGCACAAGCTGCTTTTGGGAAAACAAAGAATTTTCATTTTACCCTCGGGAAATGTCAGGTAATGCTATATTCATCATCATCATCATCAGTGCTTTTCTTCTAGAGCAAAAGGTGTTGGTAGTGCATACTCTTGAATACCCCCAAAAAGCACTGATAACAGTGCTACAAGTACTTGGCAATTGTTTGTAATGATTTCTCACAATTTTACACACATTTTGCTTAACAATCAAAACTGAATTACATCAATTTAAGCAAAATGCATTGTGAATTCCCGAGTCATGTTACAACCTTTTAGCACCCCACATTTCTGAAATTTGAAAGTGCTACGTAGTGCATTGTAAACGCTGGACGCATGGTTATTTGTAGCCTAGAATTACGTCGGCCCTGAGTTCTGTGACCACCCACCTCACTGGGTCCACAGCCTGCCCTCACCTGCCTGCTTTCTGACTTCTGCCCAGTTCAGGGGTGCCACTGCCTGCCAACTGTTGCCCTCCTAGAACTCGGCAGGGAAGAGAGTGGGGACAAAACTAGAATTCGTCGGTTCTGCCTGCCTTTGGCTCTGGCTCCCCCTACTGTTGGCCTCCATGCCACCAGGCCCCAATGCATACCAGACACCACTGAAGCCACCTTATGCTGGCTTTGCCCTCAAGCATTGGTTTCCATAGTGGGCTGTACCCACCGTTCCCTGTGTAGGAGATTCTTTAGGGGGGTGTTAAGAGGCAAGGTTGCTGCAGGAGGATGCTGGAAGTGTAAATGACTATGTTTGGAAAGCTGCTATCGCTGGATCAAGTTCATCCTTTTCACTGAATTAATTAAACTGAGTCGTTTAAATTGGATTCCGAATCTATGTGCCATTCATCGTTACTGTCTTTACTGTGCTGTTATCTTCCTTCGTGGGTTGTGCAAACCGCTGTTCTGAATATTGCTTTCTGAGGAGACTCTTGAGAGTCCCGTGGACTGCAAGAAGATCAAACACATCCATTCTGAAGGAAATCAGCCCTGAGTGCTCACTGGAAGGACCGATCCTGAAGCTGAGGCTCCAATACTTTGGCCACCTCATGAGAAGAGAAGACTCCTGGAAAAGACCTTGATGTTGGGAAAGATGGAGGGCACAAGGAGAAGGGGATGACAGAGGACGAGATGGTTGGACAGTGTTCTCTTAGCTACCAGCATGAGTTTGACCAAACTGCAGGTGGCAGTGGAAGACAGGAGTGCCTGGCGTGCTCTGGTCCATGGGGTCACGAAGAGTCAGACACAACTAAACGACCAAACAACAACAAATAGGGTAAGGGGCACTGGGGTGTGTGTGTGAGCTTACAGAACCAAGGGGACAGGAGCCTGAGAACGTTTGGGGGTCATTTCCCCAAAGGCAGAACAGAACAGGCAGCAGCCTGTGTCTAGGCTACAGGCTTTTTCAGGTTCCTCCCGCCCGAAAACTTTCTCAGGCCCAGGCTGTTTGCGTCTCCTGCAGGAAAGCTCCTTTTGCGTTTCCCTTCCTGAAAGACTTGTCCTCCACATGCAAATGCACCAGCTGGGGTGATTAATAAACAGCAATTTCATTAACTAATTATTAACCAAACACAGACATTGTGTACACACACGGTGCGCAGGGGGTGGAGTGGGGGGGGGTCGCCTTCCCCGCTGTAAACTGAAGGGAATGGTTTGCTGTTGCTTTCTCCCCCCACCCTTGGAAAAGAAAGCAACCTTGGCAGCAATTGCAGGGCTAGGCTGGTCCCTGGGAGTGTTGATTGACAGGGCTGTGATTAGCAGGGATGGGATTCCTCATTAGCTAATCAGCTTTCCCGTTGCTTTGTCAGTGTTTAATGAGTAGCTGCCCTGGGAAGGCGAGGGCGATGCTTTGCATTCTGCTCAGGAACCGGGAATTTGTGCGCGTGTGAGAGTGTGTTAGTGTGTGTTTGTGTTGAGGGGGGGGCAGCTAATTGGCAAGATGAATGAGTCTCGTGTGGCTGGGCCCTTTGCACCTGCTGCCTCCATTTCTGGCTCTCCTTCCCGGCTCTCGTTGTGAGCGATGATGAACGCCCTCCCTGTGCGTTGGCAGCTAATGGAGGGGGATTCCTCCAAGACCCCGTGTCACCCGTGCTACTACACTGCTGCTTCTGATGCAGGTCAGATTCAGTTAGGAGAAGGCAGAGATCTCCATCATCTCAGAACAGATGGCTGTATAAAAAAGGCCCGGCACTCTCGCAGGCCAGCTTGCATCTCCATGGAAACCCGTAACTAAAGAGGTTATGGTCCAGGAGTTATGGGAGACTAGGAGGTCCTGGGATATCAGCAGGGAAGGGAAACTAGGGGCAGATTCCTGATTTTTATTTATTGGTTGTGTGTGTTATGAGTTGCCTCATCATACATAGTTAAAGTTAACTGCTCACTGGAAGGACAGATCATGGGGTCACGAAGAGTCGGACACAACTAAACGACTAAACAACAACAAATGGTTTATCATGAACGAGCAGCATGCGCCTCAAAATCCCCCACTTCGCTTCTGCTGCACTTCTGATTTTGACCTGATAGTGGGGCGGAAGCAAGTCAGAGGTTGGCTACGTGTTAAGTGTGAACCCATGGTTTATTTTCCCTTCCAAACAAACCATAAACAGCAAACCAATAACAGACCTACTGGCCTTTAAGATATTGTGGCTGCATATAGCCCTGTCCAAAGGGCTAGAAACTTGAAACACATACATTCTTTACTGTTCTAGTCTCTTGTATGGAAGAGAACTACACTGCTGGAATTCTCTTCACATAAAACCATAGTTAATTTTAAACCGTGGTCTAGCAATACATGGAAACAGAGAGCTGCTAAACAGCTACAACTACAGTCTGAATCAAAATGCTATATTCCACCTGAAAAGACTGAACGTGATCAATAAAATAAGCAGGGGTGTTGCCAGTTGATCTTGTCACGTCGCAACACACAGCTGAATCTGCACAACCAGATTCCCTTGGAGAAACATTTTCAAAGGTGATATAGAAGTTGCCTCTGTGGCATTGGAGCAGGGGCTCATTCTCACACAGAAGTTGTGCTCAGATGCTGCAGCCCTGTGTACAAACATGATGAACCAGCAAAGAAGGGGAAATTAATGCTGGGGAAAAGAGGCCCAGTAACTCTGGGTTCGGTACTCAAAACAGTCCTAGTGCAGACGCAATAAGGACAGGTTGTTTTGCATCTGTCTTCTGGCTGAGATGGAGAAATGAGTTACACTTTTCTTCCTGCCTTTTGAGCTTGGGCTGCAGCCAGGAATGTGACTGGCATTTGTTTGGTTTTCAGCCAGCCTGATTTTAGAGATGGAAGAACTTTCTTCCCGGCTTGGCCTTAAACACCAGGCAACGGGGGATGTTCTGCAGCTCAGTGACAGAGCATCTGCTTTGCATGCAGACAATCCTAGCTTCAATTCCCGGCATTTCCAGGCAGAGCTTGGAATGTCCCCTGCCTGAAACCCTGGAGAGTTGTTGCCAGTCAGTGCAAGCAGTACTGGCTAGGTGGACTGACTCTTATCCTGTGTTCAAAAGGGGCAATTTTAAATTTGCAAACGCAGAAATGCACCTTGGCTTCCAATGCTAACAGACAATCTGAAAAGTAAATTTAAGTAAACTGATGAGCAAATGAACATAGCTTTTTCACCTGGAAATCACACAGGAAGAGCATTGCAAGCTGTATTTCCAAGCTTCGGACCTTTCCCCCCTTCAGGGTTTGTAAAAAAAGAAGAACAATAATCTTGCTGGAGACTTGAGTTAATGGCTGGCATAGCGACGGTGCCAGTGATCTGAATTATGGATGTGTTGAGTGATAGAAAATATTTTCTAGTCTCTATAGAGAACACTAAATCCAGAAGACTTGGCTTAAGGCCAGAGGTTAAGGGACAGTTGCTCAAAAGAGATTACAGGGCGTTTTCTTGGTTGCTGCAGGCAGGGGGCTTGCAGAAGAGCTCTGCTGCTGCTCAGCTGCCTTTCTCAAATCATAGTCTCTAGGATGGGAATCACCAAAATGGCAGCGATGGGCAATACCATCTATGATGTCCATGAAAGGTCTCAGTCAATACCTCATTGAAAATCCACAAGGCAACTTCCAACACCACCTTCTCCCAATTTTCTTCCTCTGATCACTCGTCATCATCCCACCGCCAATCCTCAGGCTCTGAGCCTCCTTCCTTTGGGGTTCCCCCAGCTCGTGACTCCCAACATTCCTCTGAGAGCCAGTGTGGTGTAGTGGTTAAGAGCAGCAGTCTCATAATCTGGTGAACTGGGTTCGCTTCCCCGCTCCTCCACATGCAGCTGCTGGGTGACTTTGGGCCAGTCACACTTCTCTGAAGTCTCTCAGCCCCACTCACCTCACAGAGTGTTTGTTGTGGGGGAGGAAGGGAAAGGAGAATGTTGGCCACTTTGAGACTCCTTTGGGTAGTGATAAAGCGGGATATCAAATCCAAACTCTTCTTCTTCTTCTGTGTCCAACCAACCCATCACTGGATGGTGGTGGTGGTGGGATTGAACTTGAGGTCTTCTGCATGCTAGACAGATGCTCCACCAAGTGATGGGCACTTTTCAGAGCTGTGAGCTGGGGATGGGAGAGGCTGGAATTTTGAGCCTAGTTGTTCTCACGCAGTAGAGACAGTATTTCCCCATGGACGTGATTTCCGTGCCCTTGCCATATGCCCTCCCCTTGTTGCATGCTGGCAGAAAAGCTGATGTGTGGGATAAGAGCATATTAAACATGCTGGGTGTTAAGTTGTGGGTGAACATATCAGACGACACAGCGATTCTTCAAACAGCTCTTATTTATTCACAGGCCAAGACAGAACTGAACAGAAGGGTTCAGCCAGCCTGCTTATATAGAGCTCCAGTACAACGTAACTGTAACAACTTTCTGTAACTATCCAATCACTGAACGTCACTTTCGATCCCTTATTTGCATATGTGGACCTGAGTAAAAACTATCTACAGTACCCCCTACTGGCCCAGAGTGAGAACTTCAGTACATAACACTGGGGAAATACATTGGATGCTAGCATGCGTGTATGGTTTAGCTGTGGCCCACAGCGCATGGAAAGCAGGCCATGGTCACTGAGGAAGAGAGAGCAACTACCCTGGAAGGCACCCGGAGGCGTCGTTTCACATCAGGGTTGGGGACAGCCAATACAATAGCAGGAGCATGTAACCGTGTTGGTTCAAAAGGACATTTCACAGCTCAGTTAGCATAGTCGAAAACTACGCTGCCACATGGCAAAGCGCTTGTCTGCTCTCGTCCACATGAGTGGGCTAATTTTCATCACCTGCAATCAGTCTGGCTGTGCCACAGAGCAGTCAACCAACCGCTTCATTGCCCAGCCAGCTGCAGCATGTCATGTACTCATGGCACAGCGGAGGCAAGTTTTTGGTCATGTGGGATAAGCCCCTGGGCTTCAGCATGAGCTTTGAACTGCAGTCGGGCTTACAGAGCATCCTATTCCAAGCAGTTCAGCTTCAAAGGAAAACCGTTGTGCAGGCATGTTTGCTTGGGAAGCCATACAAGATAACACCAGCCGGGTCCCAGAGGGTGCCGTTCTGTGAGCCTGGATTTTCTGCAAAGAGGGGGAAAGTCCAAATATTCATACAGAATGAGCAGTAGGTAGATGCGTGGATATACATACAGATTTATTTGTTTTTTCAAGGGAACAAAAGAGTCCTTGAGGCTTTCGCCTATCTGTGTACTTCAGCAGAAGTGGATCTACTTGAATTCTCATTCCTATTTAATCAAGGTTCTGTTCAAGGCAATTGTGAGTCGCTGTTCTCTCATCTTGGATGAGCCACCGCACAGCCTACAGCAGACCTGGGGCTTCTAGCATGGCATTACTGCAGAGGTCCTGGGGGACCACTTCGCTTTCCCGGAACAAAACAGAAGTTTGCATTGCGATAGCTAGAAAAGTATCCTATGTGAGACAGAGGCAACTGAGCTCCCTACAGCTGTGTCCTGCTACCATATTGACCCCCATGCCAGCCCTGCTGGACTTTCCCTGTTTCTGATGCAGGCACACAGGGCAGCTAATCCAGCTGCCTGCGGATTATAGGCAGGGAGCCATTGAAGGCTAGGGCTCCGTGATCTGAATTCCAGGGTCTTGGGCTGCTTTCACAGAATACGTTTAAAGCACGACTTACTCCGAAAGAATCCTGGGAACTGCATCTTGCTAACTTCAGGATGCTGCCCTAAATGGGCCATTGGCCTGATCCTGCAGGCTCCTCCAGGGTGCTGGGAATTGTAGTGCTGTGATGGGTGAATTCTGGTTTCCAGGATTCTTTGGGGCAGACCGTGTGCTTTAAACGCATCAAGGGGTCCCGAATCCATTTTCATTTTTCATTTTCATGTTATTTATATATATATATAATTTTCTGCTTTACACTTTAAAATATTCATTTAAACAACCTTAAAATGTCAATGACTTCCCTTCTTCTCTTTCCATGGTTCATTTTGCATATCATAAATCCCTGCATATTTTACACAAACTAAACCATTCAGTATTCCATTATTACATCCATCAAAACTCGTTTACACTGTTGAATTGATCTTAATGCTGCCAACGTTTTCAAGTGTACACATTTCCCCCCCATATATTCAAGAAACATTTTCCAATCTTCTTTAAACGTCTGTTGTTCCTGTTCTCTTATTCTATGTTAGGTCCGCAAGCTGCGCATATTCCATCAGCTTAAGTTGCCATTCTTCTTTAGTTGGGACCTTGCTCGTTTTCCATTTTGGGGCTAACAAAACACGGGCCACAGTAGTGGCATACATAAATAACCTTTTCTGACACCTGGGAATTTCCATCTGTATCATCCCCAACAAAAAGGACTCTCTTTTTTTTTAAGTACTTTTAAACATTTTTTTTCAATTCATTATGAATTATTTCCCAATACTCCTTTACCCTTTTACAGGTCTACCACATATGAAAGAACAGTCCCAATTCCGTTTTCAACGCTGTTTGTGCCTGCAACTGTCCTATTGCTTTGTTCCAATCGGCTCATATCCCACAGCTGTCTGTTGAAATTCTGAAACGTTTCATACAGCAAATGACCTGGTGAGGGGCTTTTGGCCCGCTGTGTTGCACTACAGAGCAAGAATGCCTCACCAGATGGCAATCTTGCCTTAACACCTAATAAAGCAGAGCGACGTGCGGGCGGCAGCCCATTGTAAAACCGCCACTGATGCACTGCTACTGCATCAACCACACATTGCAAAATACACCAGCATAAGAAAAAACACACCAGTCTGGAAGGGCACCAAGACTCCCTTCCAAAGGTGAGCTTTGAACTGGCCACTTGCCGGGTCTCAGCTCAGTCTGTTAGCATCTTTGTCCAAAAGATTTGTGATGCTGAATGTTCAGGTTGGGTTGGGATTTGTGGGGGCCTGATGCCACCCCCCCTCCATGTATGATATTTCATTCCTGGAATTGCTTTCCTGTGAACCGGCTCCTGCAGAATCAGCGTGAGAATTTGTGGGTGTTCTGACAGAACATGTGACGCTCTTCCTTGGCTACTCTTGACCCTTCCTTTGCAGCCTCCGGCAAGAAACCTTACAAATTAGCAGTCCTGATTTAGCACGCTTAATTTGCTTCCTTAGCTCCAGAAGTGGTGTTGATTAGCTCTTGGGGGTGGGAGACAAGGCAGCTGAGGCGTGCATGGCGCCTCAAGATGCATCTGAGACTGCAGACAATGGCCCTTGCAATGAGTGGGTGTGTTTTTTCTCTCTTCTGCACGCCTCTCTCTCTCTCTCTCTCTCTCTCTCTCTCTCTCTCTCTCTCTCTCTCATCTTTTTATTAAAGAGAAGAATGTTTGAAGCAACCACTGCTAATCCTAGAAGCTTGCAAAGAAGCTGCAATGCCCAAAAGGTCACCTGCTATCAAGGCAGGCCAGTGTATACTACTAGCAAAGTTCATCAAACCGCAGTCAACCCACCCTGGGGTCATTGTGTGTGATGTTTTAAGTTAAGGCGGCGCTCGAGGATTAGAACATCTGTGGCTGCCGAGGACACTGCCCCAAAAGGGTTTCCCAGGCAGGAGACAAGTGCTTTGTGTTTGCCCTAAGGCACAGCTGTATCTCGGACTTATCTGTCTAGACACAGTCACAAGAAGCAGCTCTGTGTCTGAGGAAGTCATCTCAGCGTGGTGTAGTGGTTAAGAGTGGTGGACTCGTAATCTGGTGAACAGGGTTCGATTCCCCGCTCCTCCACATGCAGCTGCTGGGTGACCTTGGGCTAGTCACACTTCTCTGAAGTCTCTCAGCCCCACTCACATCACAGAGTGTTTGTTGTGGGGGAGGAAGGGAAAGGAGAATGTTAGCCGCTTTGAGACTCCTTCGGGTAGTGATAAAGTGGGATATCAAATCCAAACTCCTCCTCCTCTTCTTCTTCTTTTTCTTCTTCTTCTTGCCAGTCATCAACCATTCTCTGCGGTGTCTCCACCCTTTCAGTCTTCTCGATGGCAGAGGCTGAGGACTTGCTGATTTGGGAGCTGTTGTCTCATAATAAAATAGGAAGAATCTACTGGATTAAGCCTCTTTCACATGGCCTTTGGACCTCTGAAAGAACAATTGTCTGTCTCTGCCTGGACATGCATTTCAGCTTTTCAGGCATCTGTGCTATAATGTCTGAAGAGGAATGCACTTAGACACTTGCAGGAATGCCCAATTTCGTCAGCATCTTCGCCCTCTCTTGCCTTCTCTCCAGCAATGGTTGGGCTGCTGCTATGGAATTTCGATTCCTTCTCTTGAGCTGCTAAAAAACAGGGCTGGGAAGGCATTGGCCGTCCAGGTGATGTTAAACTACAGCTCCCATGGCCCTTGCCCCTTCGTCTTGATGGTTGGAGTTCTGCTGTGAGTTGCAGTTGTGATAGGATGTTTACAACAGAGTCCATCAACACCTGGAGGGCCACTGGCTCCCCATCCCTCAGCCCCAAAGGGCCACATTCATGGGACAGGAATGACTTTGGCAGGCAAAGAAAAGCCAGGTGTTGAGATTGCCTTCAGATCGCAAGAATCGGCATGGGTGCATTTTAAGACCAATAAGCAGACCGAAGGTGCAACCTTCAGACAAGCAGAAGGCTCAGTGTGGCACGGTGCCTCCATCAAACAAGATCAGCTCTCAAGCTTGGTCTTCCAGAACATAGAGAGGAACGAAGAGGGCAGAGGAAAGAGAGACAACAGAAGGAGTCTCAAGATGCTGGGAAAGGACTCGGGAGGGAAGAGTCTTAAAGAGCAGTGGGAAAGCAGGGACCTTCAGTCCTTGCAATTGCCTCTTTGGGGAAGACCTACTGGGAAGATTTGCTGTGATCACTAAGCCTGCACTGTTTTGGTTTCTTAAAGAGTTAACTTCTCTGACACTGGATGTCTTACTGCTGACCTGCTCCTGATAGCCATGCTATCCAAAATCAGCTGCCTTCAGGACACTGTTAAATTTGCAGCCAACTCTTCCTGCCATAACCTAGGATATGGGTATTAACCAGACAAAGAATTGATGCTTTTGAATTATGGTGCTGGAGAAGACTCTTGAGAGTCCCATGGACTGCAAGAAGATCAAATGCATCCATTCTTAAGGAAATCAGCCCTGAGTGCTCACTGGAAGGACAGATTGTGAAGCTGAGGCTCCAATACTTTGGTCACCTCATGAGAAGAGAAGACTCCCTGGGAAAGACCCTGATGCTGGGAAAGATGGAGGGCACAAGGAGAAGGGGACGAGGGAGGATGAGATGGTTGGACAGTGTTCTCGAAGCTACCAGCATGAGTCTGACCAAACTGCAGGAGGCAGTGGAAGACAGGAGTGCCTGGCGTGCTCTGGTCCAGGGGGTCATGAAGAGTCGGACATGACTAAACGACTAAACAACACACAACAGCCTTCCTTAGATCCAGAATTAAAATGGCAAGACTTCTTAGCTGGCCCTTGCAGGGTTAAATTCACACCTCCCCTGTGTGTTCTGCATGCTGATTGAAGGCCTGTTCTCAAGGGATAGGGAACTGGGTTAGGCAGCTGCCTGGTGACTAGGCCAGGGCTCTGCAGAGCCTGGGAACCGTCTATTGATGGAGGGGCTTATGCTACTTGGCGCGATCGCTGCCACGCCTGTGCGCAGACAGTCATTAAAGGGAACCGGGAGCACTGAGTGTCTGCAGTAATTTAGCACCATGCATTAACCCAGGCCATGCAGGAGGGAGAGCACTCCATAAATCCTTTCCCTTGTCGGCTGACTCGTGTACGCAGGCAGCTTCTTGCCCTGTTCCCTGGAAAAGAGCCAGTTATGGTGGTGGCCGCAGAGGGGTTTCAAAAGAGCTGGTGCAGTTCCAGTGGCAAAAAGGCGGCTGGGAGGCAGCAGACGCAGAGAGAGAAGAGAGGAAACATAATCCAGAAAAAGATACTGAGTAGATGGAGAGCAGAGCTTCTCCACCTCCCAATGTTTTGCAGACAAAAATAGATGCACACACACACACACTTATAAGCAGCCCAGCGCCCAAACCGAGTCTCGCTATCTGTGCTTTGCTGAATGCTCTCTGTTCATTTGCTCTGCCATCAGCTGCCCTCCACAGATTTAAAAGCCAGGTGGGTGAGAGTTTGTTCTTTTGGTTAAAGTTATGCTTTTGAGAAGCCTGCAAATGCCTACGAGAGATTGCAAACAGACCCCAGCAGCTGCAGCTGCAGTGTGAAATGGAAGGATGAGCATCGTACAGTGCTGTGTGCCGATAGGAACCTGCCTTATCCTGAGCTGGACCAATGGTCCATCTAGCTTAGTATTGCCTACACTGACCAGCAGCAGGTCGCCAGGTTTTCGAACAGGGGGCGTTCCCAGCATGACCTGGAGATGCTGCTAGGGATCAAAGAACCCAGGAGCTTCTGCATGCAGAGGAGATGCTCTGCCAGTGAGCCCTGCAAATCTGAGTTGTGTGTTTACATTTACATGAGAAAAGATGCATATGTCCCTCACTTACAAATGGAGACCCTAGACCAGGGGTAGGCAACCTAAGACCCATGGGCCACAAGCGGCCCATGGGGGTCGTTTAACTGGCCCATGATCCACCCCCGAACCAAGCTGCCCACTCGGTGAGTCCCTGCCCGCTGCACTAAACTGGTGCAGCGTGGCGCGGGGACTCACTTCTGCCGTGCCAGAAATCGCATCTGCGCCTGCTCAGCCTCTGAAAATCGCGTCTGTGCAGACACCGGAAATCGTGTCTGTGCAGATGCAGGTGCCGGAAATCGCAGCCACGCATGTGATCTGGTCCATGGAGGGATCTCCACTGGAGTGAACCAGCCCAGGCAAGCTAAACCTTGCCGACCCCGGCCCTAGACACCCTGGGATGGGTGGTAGCTAAATGCCAATGAATGACATTCACAATAAGACTTTTAACCAAGCACCTGGAAAGGCAGCAATTTAAAAGGGAGAGACCATAAATACAAACTGTCTATGGTAAAGAAAGCTAGAGGGGGAAACTAGGCATGGCTTTTTGCATGAGGGGACTGCAAGCTCAGTTTTGGTACTGAAACAAATTCCTGGGCTGAGCGTGTGCTCAGAGGCACACCTTCTAAGAATATTTTTGTCCCAAACCAGCACCCACCACTATTTTGCACTTGGCTCTGGTTGGTGGAAGTCAGGGTCCTAGTAAACACAAACAACACACTAAGTAGATCTAACTGGATGCAGAGGAATGGTGGGAGGCAGCAGCTGGGGAACCTCTAGGGAAGAAGGCTCAGAGCCTACAGAGTGGTAGTGAGACAACAATGAATGGTCAGAGGGAGAAGACTGGGAGGAGGAGAGGTTGGAAGCTGAAGGGGCAACAGGGTTTAGTGAACAGGAAGAGTCTGTGGCAGAGAGAAGCCCACAATCGGAGGCAGAAGCAGAGGCTGGAGAAGAGGCAGCAATGAGTCAGGCTGACAAGGAAGCCAGGGGGTCTCCCCCTCCTGCAGCAAACAGCTCCCCTCCCCCTGGTCTCCCAGGACCCAAAGAGGTATGAAGAGGGCAGAGCAAAGACAAGCAAGACAAAGGAGCCTCAGATTGCTTAGGAAGGAGACTTAAGAGAGCTGTGGGAAGGCAGGGACCTACTGCCTCATTGGGGCAAGACCTGCTGGGAAGTTGCTGAGCTCACTAGGGCTGAGCTGTTTTGTTTCTTTCAATAAAGAGTTAGCTTCACTGGCACTGTCGGAGTTATTACTAACCTGCTCCTGGCTCCTGCCCCTGGCATTGGAGAATTCAGGGCAGACCAGAGAAAGTACTTCTTCACGCAGCACATAATTAAATGATGACGTCCACTCCTGAAGGATATAGAGTTGGTAAGCAACTTGGATGGCATGGAGGGTAGTAGGGCTACCAATGGCTGCTAGTTATGATGGCTGTGCTCTGCCAGTGATGCTTCTGAATACCAGTTGTTGGGAATCACAAATGGAGCGAGGGCTCTTGCAATCAGCCCCTACTTGTGGGCTTTCCATTGGGCATGTAGAAACAGGATGCTGGACCAGATGGGCCTTTGGTCCGATTCAGAAGATCTCTTCTTATGTTTGTAGGTGGTACAGTTCTGAAATAGATTATTAGCAGGTGTCAACATAAGATGGACTACTTGCGTCCATCCATAACAGAAACGGAAGCACGATTTGCCCAGTTCTCCCACCACTGACATCCTGCAAATCCATTCAGTGTGTTGACTGAGAAAATTCTCAGCACTCTCACAAAACTACAGCTCCCAGGAGTTTCCTTGAGAGAAGCGATGACAGCTAATCCAATATTATGACTGGTTTTTGTTCCGCGTATAGATGGGACCAAAGCTCTCCTAGGAAAGGATGGGGGAACAGGGCTGTCAGCCGATTTAACGGATTTTTAATCATCTGTCTTTGAACTGATCGCTTGATTAATTTGTCCATTAAATTTTAATAAAATGTGCACATTGCCAAATACTGCCTTTTTTGCAGTACTGAATGAGGCGCCAGGCAACATACAATTTAATTAACAAAAGCTACCGCTTGCTGTGAGGAGAAACAGCCACCTTTAATATTTCCCCTCCCTGTCACTGAAAGGCACCAGAATCAAGGCAAACAAACAAGCGAAGCCCTTAACTTGCACAGAAATTTATGGAAGGTTTTCCCCACGCCAATTATTCAGATGAGGCCTTAACTTAAAGAATCTACCAATTAAAGCTTGCAACCCTTCCTGGGACACCTTGCCTCATCTTAGGTAAAGAACATTCAAGGCCGGCTCTAACATTAGACAGATGCTGGAAGTGGGGGATGTCAGAGAACCAAGTGTGGCATATGGCTTGCGATGTGAAGATAGTCTGCTGCCCTCAGGTGCGGTGGAGGATACTATCCTGTGGCTGTTGTTCCGAGTAATTTTCAGCTGCCAGTTTGGTCCATTTGTACTTATGGCAGTGCCAGCCCACACATGAGGCAAGGTGTGGCGACTGCTTTGGGCAGAAGAATCCACGGGAGCAGCAAATTCAGCCTCCCAGGAATGCTTCACTCACTGCTGCAGCAGCAGTGGTAGCGACGCTTGCAGTGTGCTCCTTGGAGGCCGGATCTGTCGCCTCCTCAGCAGCCCCCCCCATGCTGCCTCTACACTAGCCTCTTGGCAAATAGGAGGCTCTGCTGGTCTCCTCCCACCCCGGGAGGAAATGGCGGGGGCTGCCCTCTGGAGTTTCCTGGGCTCTGCACTTGATTCAGAGCGAGTCGCTCCACCCTCCAGTATGATGGCCTTGAATTCCCACTTCAAACAGCAAGTAGGGTTGATCTGATTCCCTCCTTCATTTGTTGTTCCTTCACCCCTTCTTCCCTGTTGAAGGGAGCGCCATTTTGCAGTTCGCCTCAGGTGCCAAAACAGGGACGCGGGTGGCACTGTGGGTTAAACCACAGAGCCTAGGGCTTGCTGATCAGAAGGTTGGTGGTTCAAATCCCTGCGACGGGGTGAGCTCCCGTTGCTCGGTCCCTGCTCCTGCCAACCTAGTAGTTCGAAAGCATGAAGTGCAAGTAGATAAATAGGTACCGCTCTGGCGGGAAGGTAAACGGCATTTCCGTGCGCTGCTCTGGTTCGCCAGAAGCAGTTTAGTCATGTTGGCCACATGACCCGGAAGCTGTACGCCGGCTCCCTCGGCCAGTAAAGCAAGATGAGCACCGCAACCCCAGAGTCGGCCACGACTGGACCTAATGGTCAGGGGCCCCTTTACCTATACAGGTGCCAAAATGTCTTGGGTCAGTCCTGACTCATGGAGAGGGGAAGGCGGAAAGCATCTTGTTCTTCCCCATCTGCACTCTGCATTTAAAGAAGTATTATACAGCTTTAAACGGCCATCCCAAATAATGTGAGGAACTGTCCCTTGTCAAGGGCACTGAGAGTAGTGTTAGGAGACCCCTGTTCTCCGCACAGAGCCACAGCTCCCACAATGGGGTTTAGCAATCAACCCCTCGCTGCTGGCATGTATTGGCTATCGATTCAACTTGAGTGTGCTGATTACTTTATGAACAGCTTGATCCACCGCTCTCTCTTGAGCTGCGTCAGGGCTTGAATGTAAGCTGTTTTAGTTCCATTGTCCTCAGCTGCACTGATGCTGGCTTAAACCCAAGGACTTCAACCTTACTGAAGGTTGGGCTCCCATATTGGCAATAAGGTTGCTTTTGACGATGTGAGTCTCATACCACATTTAATCAATAGACAGTGAACGGGCATCTACCTCTGGCTGCCTATTTGGGCTAATTCACACAGGTATGTTAAGCCTGAGAGATGGAACATCAGCTGGTGATTTGCATGTGTGAATCAGCTGCAGCAGGCAGAATTTTCCTTTTGCCAACCACAACACTTTCCAGTGGACTCAACTTGCACATTCCGTGGCCCCATCATCAAGGGATTGTTTGTGAATGCACACTCATCACTTGATGGCTGCAACATCTTATATATAGCTGGATGTGGGAATGGACCCCCTCATTGGGATCCAGCCATCAAGTAGACAGCAGCTGAGTTAAGGGGAATCAAATCATAACTGGGTCATGTACCTTTGTCCAGCTAAAACTGGCACATGAGCAATCTCTGTTCCTAATGTGGTCAGCTCTGGCCATGGTAAAATGTGTCCTGGTTACATCAAGGCTAGATGACTACAATGCTCTCTGCGTGGGGCTGCCTTTGATAACAGTTCAGAACATACAGCAATTAAGGTGATGGCTGGAGCCAGATTGTATGTATATGTGTCTCTCCCATGACAGCTGTTATCCTGGCTCCCAGTCCATTTCCAGGAACAATCCTAGGTGCTAGTTATCCTCTTCAAAGTTCCAAATGGTTTGGTTCCAGTATACCACGGGTGTCAAACACAAGGTCTGCGGGCCGAATCCGGCCCGCCAGACCTCGTCATGTGGCCCGTGTAGCCGCCGCCAGCCGCCAGCCTTCACCTTTTATTCTCGCTTTTTTTTTTTTACACAAGAAAGCCGCCTCTTCAGCGCATGCGCGGCAGCCTACAAGCCAGAGAACGTCTGCCCTCTAGCGGCGCCGGCCGTTCTACACAGGAAACCTCCACTTCACATGCATTCAGGAAACCTCCACTTGTTTTTATATTGAGCGCATATTGAGTCCTATAGATACAACCGGCCCTTTGAGGGTGACCAAACTGCTGATGCGGCCCCCGATGAATTTGAGTTTGACACCCCTGCAGTATACTAAATCACCATCTCCTCCATTCCACGTTACCCACCTGTTTATTAATCAGCGGTTTCATGAGGACTAGTAACCAATCTATGGCTACGACTCTCACCTGTGACAATTACACCCCAGCCAACACTCCCTTATCACAACCCCACCAGTTGAGAATAATGAACTGTATTTCCCCTGCAGTGGTCGTATACTATACCCCCAAGGAAATATGATGCTGCAAAACAAGTACTTCTTTGAGAGAGAAGCCATTATGGGCAATTGCTATGTATTTGGTGTGCTATTAACAAATCATCTGGAAAAGTCCAATGAAGGTAGGATGAACAGTGTGGCAGCAGATAACCCTGTGAAGTTCTCTCGGGAGAGCAAAAGAGAAGAGGAAGCAAGTGTAGATCTTGAAGCATTTTGACAGCGGTAGCTGTGCTCAGAAGCAACAACTAGGAAGCTGCCTTGTACTGAATCAGAACATTGGTCCATGAAACTCAGTCTTGTCTGCTCTGACTGGCAGTAGGTCTCCGGGGTTTGAGGCCGCGGTCTCATCCCTCCCCTACATGGAGATGCAGGGATTTGAACCTGACACCTGGTGTAGTGGTTAAGAGCGGTAGTCTCGTAATCTGGTGAACCGGGTTCGAGTCTCCGCTTTTCCACCTGCAGCTGCTGGGTGACCTTGGGCTAGTCACACTTCTCTGAAGTCTCTCAGCCTCACTCACCTCACAGAGTGTTTGTTGTGGGGGAGGAAGGGAAAGGAGAATGTTAGCCGCTTTGAGACTCCTTAGGGTAGTGATAAAGCGGGATATCAAATCCAAACTCTTCTTCCAAGCTTGTGGATGCTCTGACACTGACTACGGCCCATACCTGTGTCTATCTAGGTGTTCAAGGAACTACTGATACATGGCTCAGCTTCTTCTTTCCAAGCCAGCCAACCTCCCCCCCCTTACTGCTCTTTTTCTGGTAGGTTATTGCATTCTCCAGCTCCGAGACCCTGGAGAGCTGCTGCCGGTCAGAGTAGGCTCTATTGGGCTGCAGGGACAAATAAGTTATTATATAAAATGGCTTCCTCTCCTCTTCTTTATTTTATAATGAAAGTGTTTTGTCTTTGGTGATAACGTGGGGAAAGTTTGGAAAAGATGCAAGTCCCCAGCCGGCCGGGATGGTACACTTAATGAATCTGAACGGCGAAAAGTGTTTGCTTGCAAATGTAAATATTACTGTGGAGGGAAGTTCATTTACAAGAGAATTGATTAAAGTTTCTGCGTTTACCAGACCAGCTAGCTCAGGCAGGCAAGCTCATTAGACGGAGCGGTGGGGGTCCCACTCCCAGCCCTGCTGGCGGGAGGACGGAATCCCTGACAGTGCAGGAGTGGCTATTAACACTCTTGTGCCAAAAACTGTGTTCAGTTTGGCAGCAACCACTATGCTAGTCTCTGGAGGAGCTGAACTGGGGAAGGACTACTTCTCATCTGGTTGGCATGTAGAAGGTCCCATCAAGCCCAGTTTGATGTTCTCACTGTGACCAACCAGACACCTTCAGAAAGTCCACCAGGAAATCACCATGTATGAAAATACACCCAACCCTTGGTCCATATATTATGTGGCAGAACATGTGTTTTGTACGACCACAGGCCCGGTCTTCAGTTAAGAAGGGACGTTACATAGCAGAGCTGGAAAGGACCTCTCCCTGAGGCCCTGCTGATCAGGAGCAGATGGCCCCAGTGGTGCAGAATCTCCTGACAACAATGTTGTTGCCACATACCTGTCTGAAAGCTCAGTACATAACAGATGCAATGGAGAGTAGTGTCCATGAGGCCTGATAGGGTGGAAGGTAGGGAGGTCAACAGTAGGGGGAGCCAGAGCCAGCCAAACTAAATCCACATTCACAGCATACATTTAAAGCACTATGGTTCCACTCCAAATAGTCATGGCTGAGAGTTGTTAGGAGACCCCTATTCCCCTCCCAGAGCAGCAATTTCCAGAGTGGTTAACAGGCAATTCTTCTTCACAGGGAACTCTGGAAATTGTAGCTCTGTGAAGGTAACAGAGGTCTGCTAGCAATTCTCTTTAAAAAAAAAATATTTATACTTTTCAAGTTTATACATTTCATTAATTTTACAATCATTTTAACATTTCAAAGTTTGATGTCCTGCTTTCTGCGGTTCCTTAAATTCATTTCTTAACATCTTCTGCATATCCAAATTCATTTAATTCACTCGTTTAATTATCTACTTTAAATATATACTCTTGTGAAACTGCAGGTTATTACAATAATCCTGCCAATGCTTTTATCTGTTTGCAATTTATCTGTAAATATTCAATAAACCATTTCCATTCCTTTATAAAAAGTTTGTTATCTTGATTTCTTACTTCTTCCGGTAAGTTTTGCCATTTCTGCATATTCCTTAAGTTTTTGTATCCGTTCTTCCTTTGCTGGGACTTCTGCTTCTTTCCATTTTGGGGCGAATAGAATTCTTGCTGCTGTAGTAGCATACATAAATAAATTCCTATACAATTTAGGTAGTTCTGTCCCTATAACTCCCAATTTGAAATTGAAATTCTTTATTGTCACTTGTACAACTTGTATACAGTGAGATTACACAAGCACTCCCCACTCAGCTCTCTTAGTCTTAATTCCCCTTGTTTACTGACGCACACCCACCAAACCTGAAAGTCAGTTGCCCTGTTGTTATCTTTTCATTCAGCAGCCTAACAGCCCACGGATAGAAGCTGTTCTTTACCCTGTTGGTGTGACTAATCATGCTTCTATATCTTCTGCCTGAGGGCAGGAGATCAAGAAAGTGCCGGCCAGGGTGTGAATCATCCCTGAGAATTTTCCTCACTCTCCTGAGGTAACGTTCTTCTGCAATGTCACCCAGTGGATTCACGGGACACCCCATAATATCTAGTGCTGTATTCACCACCCTCTGTAGGCACTTCCTATCAGTTGATGTCAAACCAGCATACCACAATTCCCAGCGCCCCTAACAAACTACAGCTCCCAGGATTCTTGGGGGGAAACCATGCCTGTCTAGATTCATTGTGCTTTAAATGAATGGTGTAAATGTGGCTTGGGTCTAGTTTTGTCCCTGTCCTCCTCACTGTTAAGTTCCACACACTTAACCAAAGACTGCTAATGCCACCTGCTAGAACAGTTGCAAAGACATAGGCAGGTAGGGGCTGGCTGAATGACTTAAAATATGATTTTCAATGCATTCGGGTACCCTTTTGAACTGAGAGCTGTATCGAAAAATCCAGAGAAGTGCAAAATCTGAAAGGTAATTATGATCCAAATCTGCGTATTAGTCTGGGAGGCGTGAACTAGGTCACTTCAACTTTAAAAAATGCAGACTGAACAAAATTCTCCTCCGTCCCTAGACTAGAGAGTGTTGCGATAGACGGACAAACGGCTTGGTTTTATATATGGCAGCGTCAGGTGTTCATTTGCTACGCGCGATGCATTTCAAATTTAGAAGGCAGATTTTTTTTTAAAAAAAGCACACGCCTTCTCTCAAGGAGAGAATATCTTGTGTAGCAAATCTGGAAGGAAGATTGCCCCGATTTTTAAAAGTGGCATTTTTATATGCAAAATGCATCAGGTTTAGAGAAGGTTTCTGGAATACTTTCCACACAAAAAGGGTTGTGTCGCCCCTTTTAAGGCTTGCCTCTCTTTCCGCTGGGCTTTTCCATCCCTCCAGAGGCTTTCAGAATTCCCACAAGATATCAGGCAGGGTCCAGCAGCAGGTACTTCAATGCCCTGGCATACAGCTAATTATTCCGAGGCATGAGTCATACCCTCCAAACCATTAATTTGGTTCTGAAGCCATGACATCTGACTGCACAAACACTGCAGACGTTTGATGTTCTCGTTTAATTGCTTTCTGTTTTCGGAGGCATTTAGGATGCACTTTTAGGCACACGCTTTCAAGGTTTATCTCCAAAACAAGGGCTGATGGTGATGGAAAGTTGACCCTGTACCAAGAGTCTGAAAGAACAGGCAGCACGTAAGAATGGCACTTTTCACAGGCAGGAACCAACAAGAAGTAAAACATCTGGACCCTATGTATGGACTTATGGAAATACATGTAATTGTGACTGCAGCAGGACTATTGGTTCTAAGTTGTCAATAATAATAATAATAATAATAATAATAATAATAATAATAATAATATATTAATACCCCACCCATCTGACTGGGTTTCCCCAGCCGCTCTGCGCGGCTTCCAACAGAATACAATAACCTATTAAACATTAACAGCTTCCCTAAACAGGGCTGCCTTCTAAAAGTCTGATAGTTGTTTTTCTCTGTGACATCTGGTGGGAGGGCGTTCCACAGGGCGGGTGCCACTACCGAGAAGGCCCTCTGCCCGGTTCCCTGTAACTTGGCTTCTCTCAGTGAGGGAACCTCCAGAAGGCCCTCGGCGCTGGACCTCAGTGTCTGGGCTGAAAGATGGGGGTGGAGACGCTCCTTCAGGTATACTGGGCCAAGGTCGTTTAGGGCTTTAAAGGTCAGCACCAACACTTTGAATTGTGCTCGGAAACGTACTGGGAGCCAGTGTAGGTCTTTCAAGATTAATTAATAATCAATATACCACTTGATGCCAAAGCAGGCGTCTTATCCTGCACTTCCTACCCCTAACTCCTTGTAGGACGTATTGAAAAGCGATCATTGTGTTGTTGGAGAACCCAGGGCCAAATTTAGCTCCACCCCAGGCTTCTCTGTCTAGCCCTTGGCCCCCTCCCCAGGTCATTCCCCTGCTGGGCCTGTGTTCCCCCCTCCTTGAGTACTCTTCCTGGGCTGGACTGTGGCCTTGATTTTTGACAAGGCCTCTTGGTGGGTTATGAGCATGTGCAGAAAATAGGCTACTGCACAGAGGTGAAATTTGCATGTGTTGCCCCGCCCACTTGTGCCCTGGCTCCACCCACCACAGGCATGTGGCCCTCAGAAGACTGCCTGGAAGGGATTGCGGCCCTCGTGCTGGAAAAGGTTTGCCGCTCGATTTACTTTATGAGAATTCTTTTAAAAATAATAAAACTGGGATGTTATGGTGGAGCAAATGTTTTGAATAATCCTGTTTATCTAACAGAGAGACAATCGGAAGGCCCTTTTCTTTTCTTTCTTCCTTTTCTTCCCCATCCAAGCTCGCCTCTCTCTTTTTTCTGCTTTTGTTTTCATATAAGATTAGGGTATATATATATATATATATAGTGCAATAAATAAGCTTTAATTTAAAAATTGTGCAAAAATAAAACAAAAGTAATTAAAAAAAGGAGGGCCGAAATTTGCTATATTCCAATGATTATACTTCCTAGGTTTCAAACCTTCCTAACTCCTCACTACCTATTTCTAAGACTGCGACCTTGTACGTACTTTATATAGGAGGAAACTCCATTGAAGTCAGTGGGAGCTGCTTTTTGGAGAACCATGCATAGGAACCGGCTGCAAAACGCACACCTGCCAACTGTAATGCCATAGCTGTCAACTTTTCCCTTTTCTTGCGAGGAATCCGATTTGGAATAAGGGAATTTCCCTTAAAAAAAGGAAAACGTTGACAGCTATGCGTAATGCAAACCTCCATATTTCTAACGGCAACTTAAATGATTCTACCAAGACACTGTTACCATTTCAAAATTATTGCGCTTACTCTTCTGAAGATAAGCTACTAATCTGCAGAGGAAATATCATGAGAAAAAGAGAAGAAAAAGATATAGCCCTGCGTGATCTTTTGGTTCACCCACTCTTTCATTTCATTTTATTTTTATTTTTGAGGTTTAGTCTCTCATAATCCAAGCTGATAGCCTGAATGTGAGAACAGGCAGCATTTGCTCAAGCCCAGACCTGTGGCTAGAAGATAAACCAAATTTAGGAATCCCTGCTGACTTCAATTAGCAAAGATAAGATAACCTGCTCTTTTAGAGGGGCTTGCCCAGCTTCCTGTATCTCCAACGCCTTTCGAATTTGGAGGTTCAGACAAAATTAAGACTATAATTTATTGGTTCATCCACTTAAGTCAAAGACAAGAGGAAGGAACATCAGCCAGAGCATATACAGTGGTGCCTCGCAAGACAAAATTAATTCGTTCTGCCAGTTTCTTCGTCTTGCGGATTTTTCGTCTTGCGAAGCACGGCTATTAATGGCTTAGCGGCTTTAAGAATAAGGAAACAAACTCACAAGAACTCGCAAGACGTTTTCGTCTTGCGAAGCAAGCCCATAGGGAAATTCGTCTTGTGGAACGACTCAAAAAACGGAAAACTCTTTCGTCTTGCAAGCTTTTCGTCTTGCGAGGCATTCGTCTTGCGAGGTACCACTGTAAGGGGAATGGCAATCCCTATGGCCGCCCAAGGTGAGAGCATTTGTTGGCTGCTGTCGCCAGATTTGTGCTGCAAGCATATGGAAACAAAAACCAGTTGCTGGTTTAATGGTTTTGATTTACATGGATGTATTCATTGGGCAGGATGCAAAGGTGCTAGTTTTGACCTTTAAAGCCCTATGCAGCCTAGGACCCACGTACCTACGGGACCGCCTCTCCTGGTATGCCCTGCGGAGGACCTTAAGGTCCACAAATAACAACACTTTGGTGGTCCCGAGCCTCAAGGAGGTTACCTTGGTTTCAACTAGGGCCAGGGCCTTTTCAGCACTGGCCCCGACGTGGTGGAACGCTTTGCGGGACTTGACATCTTTCCGCAGGGCCTGCAAGACAGAGCTGTTCCACCTGGCCTTTGGTTTGGACTCGGTCTGACCCTTATGTTTCCCTCCCCTTATGGTCTTGATTTATCAGCTACAGTGGTACCTCGGGTTACATATGCTTCAGGTTACAGACTCCGCTAACCCAGAAATAGTACATCGGGTTAAGAACTTTGCTTCAGGATAAGAACAGAAATCATACTCCGGCGGTGTGGCAGCGGCAGGAGGCCCCATTAGCTAAAGTGGTGGTTTCAGGTTAAGAATGGACCTCCGGAACGAATTAAGTACTTAACCCAAGGTACCACTGTATTTTAAAATGAGGCTGCATTTTAAATTGCATTTTAACCTGTATTTTAAATTGGTTCCCCCCCCCCCACTCTTTCCCCCATATTATGTTTTTACTGTGATTTTATTTTATTGGTGTTAGCCGCCCTGAGCCTGGCTCTGGCCGGGGAGGGCAGGGTATAAATATTATTATTATTATTATTATTATTATTATTATTAAACAGCTATGGTCAGGGTTGGGGAAACTGTGGCCCTTTAGATGTTGATGGATTCTAACTCCCATCATCCCCAGCCATTAGATGTGTTGGGCTTGGACTGATAGGAGCTGGAGTCCAGAATAAGTCCAACGTAAGCAGAGTCTGCTGGCTCTGACTAATGACCCATCTAGTCCAGCACCCTGTTGTCACAATGGCCAATCAGATGCTTACTTGCGAGTAAACCCCTTGGAACTTGATCAGCATTGCCTCACAAGTAAACATGTACAGCATCTGGCTGCAAGCCACAGAACTGGAAGATGGATGAAAAATAATAAATTAAACTTGAAATATAATCAAACGGTGCATAGATATATTTTTTTTAAGAAGAAAAAACCCAAACCCTGAACACTCCCGCAGCTGAAAAAAATAGAAGGAACCGCCTCGTTCGTTCTGTCTTTTTTCATTCTCACGAGATCAGCCATATCCACAGCTGTCTCTATCAAGTTACAAGAACATTGTCGGGCTTAGAATATTGTTTGAAAAGAAAAGCCTGCACCTGCTCCTTGATTCAATAAGAATAAATTTTCTACCCCAGTCCCTGGATGGATGAACATAGAATTTTCAAACAATAATTTCAAACCACGCATTAGGTGAGGGTTTTGTTTAGTTTCGTTTTAAAAGGATTCAGAACAGAGCAGTAACACAATCCCTGGGGTGACAAATTTGGGAGCTATTGCGTGCCCCTTAGTCCTTAGTTTGATTCCTGCAGTCAAAACTTGTTTTTGCCTTTCTCGCCCTCCTGGAGAACACCAGACCCAAATATTTTCCAAACTGCTGGGGAAAAAAGAAGGCTGGCAAGCTGTCTGCAGAGAGAGAGAGAGAGAGAGAGACAGACAGACAGACAGACAGACAGAATAGAAAACCTCAGGGCTTGGCCTTTTGTTTTATTGAAAACGTTTTCATGGGGGGAAAGAAAGAAAAGAAATGGCCATGATCCAGCATGGAATCCAGATGGAAACCCTATGCTAGACTTCCTCAACCTGTCGCCTCTCCAGATGTTTTGGACTACAATTCCCATGAGCTGCGGTGACTGAGGTTGACGGGAGTCGTGGCCCAAAACATCTGGAAGGATTCAGTTTGGGAAAAGGCTGCCCAAAAATGTCCTCCCTGCCCCAGGCACTCCCAAGGAATGTGAGCGGGCAGGTAGCAGACCAAGTGCCTTTGGCCCATACCAGAAAGGAAGGTCGCCAGCACTGTATATGTCAAACAGATGCGGAAAAGGCATTTTACCAGTTTTCTCAAGGCCTGCCCCCAGGCAATCCAACTGGCTACGTTCCAAAGCAACTTGGGTGACAGATATGAGTGAGTACACGAAAGGCAAATGAGGGAGTCGAATTGCTTGCTGCTGCCCGCTATCCATTGAGCAGATCTTATCATCCCCAAGGCTGCCACTCTCCAGTCTCTGCGGCCTGCTAGCTTGCACCTTGGTGTCAGGGTTGGGATCCGTTCTGCGCCACTCTAGAAGTGACCCCACCTCAGCCCGGGGCAATTCCAGGACACAGCCTGTGCAAGGGAGGGAAAAGGTCTCTTGCAGACTTTCTGGAGGGACCAGCACTGGCTATGCAGGGCCCAGCCGGTGTTGTTCATCTTTGCAGGTGACCCTAGTGACCACAGACAGGTGGTAGTTGCCGCCTGGTGTGGGGGGATGCCCAGCGTGTCATGTGTTCTCCTGGGCTAGCCCTTCGGGACAGGGAGTCTGGTTTTGGGGTTTCAGCAGGTGTATGGCAGGCTGCACCTGGGCCATGGTGTTGTGCTGGGGGTCTGCCGCCGCGGCGCCAGATCCTGCCGGCGCGTGGCGCAGGTGCTTCCTGTACTGCGCGAACATGCAGACCTTGAGGGCGATGGCCAGCACGTTCTTGCCCATGAAGATGCCGGAGACCCGGATGTCCCTGAAAAACACCATGTTGCTGCCCCTGATGAAGATGGTGGCGATGTTGATGGTGAGCATGCTCAGCATCGGGTAGAGCATCATGCGGTGAGGCACGATGCTGATCCCTTGCATGCTGATTTCGCACAGCGAGACGCAAGGCAGGACCAAGAGGAGGATGTAGCAGTAGAAGAACATCAGGCCTTCGGCCCAGATGGGCAGCCCTTTCTTCTGGGGCTCCCAAAGGTTGGCTTGGATGTCTAGCACGTCCAACATGTCCACAATGACCCAGAAGAGCCGGTTGCGGAGGTCCTCCTTCTTCTTGAACGTCCTGACGTATTCCATGTGCTCTGTGGCCACCAGCAGAACGTACAAGGCCGGGATGCAGATGGAGAGCAGCAGGGTCAGAGCCTTGCGCGCCATGAGGTCCAAGCTTTTGCGGTCCGCCTTGTAGTTCTGGTAGATGAAGTAGACCTTGATCTCCAGCACGAAGACGTACAGGAACCAGAGGATCATGGCGTAGCCTCGCTTGGCGGTCCTCACCTCGGCCCCGACCCACACGGCCACATACCTGAGCACAACCAGGAAGCAGATGTCCCCAACAGAGACCATGATGCAAATGCCCAGTTTCCGGGAGCCCTGGTTCTGCTCCACCAGGTAGGCGTCCATCAGGACCATGCTGCTCATGATGAGGGTGGTGGAGAGGCAGACGTGGGGCTTGTTAATGGGTGGGGGAGGCACCATCCTGCAGAGAAGATGCACACGTTAGTCAAAACATTTTAAGGGCTCCCAAGCCATTATGGCCATGCGCTCTCCCCATCCCTGACGTACTGTGCATTATGCAGCTTTCGATAAGGATGTCAAGCCTTCTGTATCTCGGCACCAAAGAGCCCCTCAGCTGCACAAAGCAAATCAATCTCCTCTTAGTTCCCATGGGGATCGTATGGCTGTCGTACTCTAGCCCTGGAAACGGAACAGGGGTGTTTCATTCAAGCTGTCCTGAATGTACCTGAATGAAAGTGCTTTCCAAGCCAGAATCTATAACATTTTGGGATAATGGTACAGTGGTACCTCAGGTTACATATGCTTCAGGTTACATACGCTTCAGGTTACAGACTCCGCTAACCCAGAAATAGTGCTTCAGGTTAAGAACTTTGCTTCAGGTTGAGAACAGAAATCGTGCTCCGGCGGCGCAGCGGCAGCAGGAGGCCCCATTAGCTAAAGTGGTGCTTCAGGTTAAGAACAGTTTCAGGTTAAGTACCGACCTCTGGAACGAATTAAGTACTTAAACTGAGGTACCACTGTACTGTACTTTGAGCACTTCGGGGAAAAGGTTACGTAAGTACTAAGCTTCTCTCTTCTTATTAAAAAAAGAAGAAAATGTGCCAAAAATATATATTAATTTGCTAGGAGCTGACGGTCCCAACAGGGCAAAGAAAATATTTTGGATTACAAGCAACTTACGTTCCAGGCCTCTATGCACATAAGCAAAATGAACTTAAGTGGGGGACACCCTCTAAACACTTGTTGTTTTTTCTTTTATACAGTACCTTTGCCTCCAGATCACCAGAAAGGGCACGGAACAGTGCACCTGAGCCCGCTACAAGGCAGCTTTCTGTCAAACAGCTGTCAAGTGGAGCAGCGCAGCAACAGCGAGAGATCCCACATGCTATTTTAGAGCCCATAAGTTGTTGGGTTTTTGAAGCTTTTAAAATTTCTGGAATTTTGGCTCACTGGTGTCCTCTGGGAGGGTCTCCTCGTGAGCCACAAGGACTTTCCAGCTCTCTCCCACCATTCCCAGGTCTGAATTATTTACCTCCCCAGTGCTGCACATGTGTGCAGTCACACGCGAGTGGGGAGTTGCCTGCACTAAGTACTATTGGGAAATTTCAATAGTAAGGAACTTTTTCCCAACCCAAGGGCCATATAACCTTCTGGGCAATGTTCTGAGGGCCACAGGCCAGTGGCAGGTGAAAGAATGAATGTGAATTTTTCCTTTGTGCTGTTGACAGGAAAGTTTCTGTAGCTCCTTCCTTATCCTCCATCTGGACAAGCAAGAGGCATTATGGGAGTTTGAGGCCACATTCCAGCCAGGCAAAAAACACTTGGGTTGCCCAGGAGGGGTGTGGCCTGGAGAGAGTTCCGAGGGCCAGTTAAAAGGTCCTGGAGGGCCGCACTTGGCTCCTGCGCCTGAGGTTCCCCACCCGCAGAAGGAAATGCAGCCCTCAGGATGAAAGGCCCTGCTCTAGATTCTAGATCCCAGAATCCTTTGCAACGCACTGGTATTCTACAGGGGTTGCTTAGCAGATATCTAGATGAGAAACGGCTCCAGGAAAGTAAATTCTGAAAAACGCTCCTGCAAACCGAAGCTGGTTAGCATTTGGGAGGAGAGAAAACAACATAATGGCTTGCTCTGCGCATGAAATCATTCCAGTCGTGCGCCGCTGAAATGTGGGGCCTGCCTCCTTATTGAGCGGAATGGCTTTTGAAATGCAGATGCACTGGAGGCGATCAAGTTAAGCCCACATTCCCACAACCACCACAGGCATTATGTTTTCATTATATTTTCTGTGCCTCAGCCTCTTGCACGCACGGTGTGGGTAGGACTTGGAATAGCAAGGCTTATTAAGCCGGCTGCTAAGGTTGCCTTTAAAATTCCAAGGCTTGCAGTGCTCCCGCTGAGCCAAGAGACCCCCTGGGCCAGAGAGGCATCAGCAGGAGGAGGCGAAGGCTAAGAAGGCTTCCTGGCACTGGGGAGCATCTGAGAAGGGAGGGAAGGAGATGCAAAGTGGGAGAACAAGCTGGGATGGAAGGAGAGTCTATCGCTTAAAACAATATATATATCAACTTTAGGTGAAGGGTGGTCGCTCAGTGGCAGAGTCTTGTCTGCAGAAGGCCCCAGATTCAATTCCAGGTGCTGCCTCCAGGCAGGGCTGGGAAAAGCTCCTCTCTGAATACCCTGAGAGCAGCTGCCAGTCAGAGTAGACCATACTGGGTCTTCCATAGGAACACAGGCAGTGCCAGTAAGGGGTGTGGTCTATGGAGGCAGTGCCAGTAAGGGGTGTGGTCTATGGAGAGAAGGTGTGATTGAGGAGGGTTTGTATGCATTGCAGGGGGTTGGACTAGATTACACTTGGGGTGCCTTCCAACTCATAATTTATTTATTTAGAAAATTTCCAGGCCCCTTGTTGTTTTTTTAAAGAAAAATCTGGCTTTGTATACAGCAAACCTCCTTTCCTATGTTCCTATGAAATGACCCCAGCCTCTGGGTTCTGGGATGCAGCCACACCACCAATAATCAGGTCGAAAACTGACCATCTCTATTCCAGTGGTTCTGGGAGGCTCACTATAGGACAGAATAGGGTTTGTCCAACCTAAAGTAAGGGACACTGTGATAAAGGAAACCTCATGAAGGCTTTAATGCCCCATGTATCTAAAAGGTTAAGGTAAGGTAAAGGACCCTGAATGGTTAATTCCAGTCAAAAGCGACTACAGTGGTACGTTGGGTTACAGACTCCGCTAACCCAGAAATAGTACCTCGGGTTAAGAAGTTTGCTTCAGGATAATAGAAATCACATGGCGGCAGCGCGAGGCCCCATTAGCTAAAGCAGTACCTCAGGTTAAGAACAGTTTCAGGTCAAGAATGGACCTCCAGAACAAATTAAATTCTTAACCCGAGGTACCACTGTATGGGGTTGTGGCGCTCATCTCGCTTTTAGGCCGAGGGAGCTGGCGTTTGTCTACAGACAGCTTTCTGGGTCATGTGGCCAACAGGACTAAACCACTTTTGGCACAACAGAACACTGTGACAGAAACCAGAGCGCACGGAAACGCTGTTTACCTTCCCACCGCAATGGTATCTATTTATCTACTTGCACTGGTGTGTTTTTGAACTGCTAGGTTGGCAGGAGCTGGGACAAAGCAATGAGAGCTCACCCTATCATTGGGATTCGAACCGCCGACCTTCTGATTGACAAGCCCAAGAGGCTAAGTGGTTTAGACCACAGCGCCACCCACGTCCATGTATCTAATGCTAGACTTCCCGAGGGTAGTAAAGTTGGGAGGGACCTCCAAGGGTCATCTAGTGCAACCCCCTCCAATGCAGGAATCCTAACTAAAGCATCCATGACAGATGGCCATCCAAGCTCTGCTTAAAAACCTCAAGGAAGGAGAGTCGACAACCACCCCGAGGGAGTCCGTTGCACTGCCGAACAGCTCTTACTGTCAGAAAGTTCTTCCTGATGGTTAGTCGGAATCTCCTTTCTCATAAGTTGAAGCCATTGGTTTGAGTCCTACCCTCCAGAGCAGGAGAAAGCAGGCTTGCTCCATCTTCCATGTGACAGCTCTTCTAATATTTGAAGATGGCTATCATATCTCCTCTCAGCCTCCTCTTTTCCAGGCTAAATATACCCAGCTCCTTCAACCATTCCTCATAAGGTATGGTTTCCAGACCTCTGATTATCTTGGTCGCCCTCCTCTGCACATGTTCCTGCTTGTCAATATTGTTCTGAATCTGTGGCAACAGGAACTGGACACAACACTCCAGGTGTGGTCTGACCAAGGATGAATAAAGGTAAAGGGTAAAGGGACCCCTGGCCATTAGGTCCAGCCGTGCCTGACTCTGGGGTTGCGGCGCTCATCTCGCTTTATTGGCTGAGGGAGCCGCCGTACAGCTTCTGGGTCATGTGGCCAGCATGACTAAGCCACTTCTGGCAAACCAGAGCAGCGCACGGAAACGCCGTTTACCTTCCCGCCGGAGTGGTACCTATTTATCTACTTGCACTTTGACATGCTTTTGAACTGCTAGGTTGGCAGGAGCAGGGACCGAGCAACGGGAGCTCACCCCATCGTGGGGATTCGAACCGCTGACCTTCTGGTCGGCAAGTCCTAGGCTCCGTGGTTTAACCCACAGCGCCACCCGCGTCCCTTAAGGATAAATAGAGTGGTACTATTACTTCTCTTGATTGGAACACTGGGCATGGCTGACTTAGCTTTATTAATTGCAGTGGGTGTACTCTGATACAACTTCACCAGTGTAAGAAGATTAATCAGTGAAAGATTTTATCTACCCAAGCCTCTGAATCTAGGTACAAATTAGGAATGTGATACAGATAAATTGAAATATTTTTAACAAGTCCCATTTATTTTAAAGGGAGAGGTTTAAAAGTGATTCACTTTGTCTCCTGTCCCTGTTTAGGCCTATAGTTACAGAAGTGGATTGCGACATTCCTTTCTGGTTACCAGGGTATAAACAGTATTTATAAGATTATTTTGATGTGGTTTTCACTGTCAATTTCTTAGCACTGCATTTGAGCAACACGGGGGAAACAGTTCTGAGACATTATAAACAAACACTTCAATGGAGAGGCGGATTTTAGCATTCTTGTACATGCAATGGGTTTCTAATTGTTTTTAATTCTGAATTTTCAATCGTTGTAACCCGCTCTGGGTCCTGCTGGTAAAGGGGAGCCAATAAATTTAATAAACAACAATAATAGCAGCTTTCAAAAAGATACATAGGTATTGGACAGCATTACCATTTGGACAGCAATCAAAACACTTTGCATCTCATTAATCCATACTGCAATTCAGGTGAATATTATTATCCTCATTTTAAAGGTGTGGGGGAGTAACGCTGTGGCCCAGAGATAATGGGTAGCTTAAGAACACCTTCTGAGCTCAGGGCAGAGGTGAGATTTGAACAGTCTTGTGCAGTACGAATCCATGCTCAGTTATTTGGGAGTAAGCTCTATGAAAGAGGGTGAGATCCAATCCCGAGCAAACAATAGGATCAGGTTGTTAGTTGCTACGCTGTGCAAGCTCTGAAGACTCTTAAGTTACAAAGGGCAGCAACTGCGAGGATGGCTTTGACAGGGGAATCAGGGATTTTTTCAGTGATGTACTTGAGAAGACAGCTAATGGCATTCACGACTGCAGATGTGGAGAGCTGCAAGTTCCAGCGAAGACAAGCAAAACGCAACAAAAGAAACAAAAGATTAGAGACAAGAGCAGAAAATAACACAGCAAACAATCAGGAGTTGGAATCAATGCAGATAACGGATCTGCGGAGAAAAAAATCCCAAATGAGGCATGGAAGGCAGAGACCAGAACACTTTCAGGCTGCTTGAAATGAGATATTTTTCCTCCACACGCAGCACTTTTGTGCGGGTGTGTTTTGTGTGTGCAGAAACGTGGAAGCTTGTGTGCATCTTCCCTTCGCTGGGTCTCCCCTCTTTGCTGTGTCTGATCCTCCCTGCCGCTTGTATATATATATATATATATATATATATATATATATCCATTGATAAAGTTGCCAGGAGCCCTAACGAAGAGCAATATTAGTATAGATCGCTCTGTGCAGAATTTATGCCTCTTCCAGGTTTAACTGGTTTTTAAGAGCAACGTATTAAGTAGTGCCACAACATTAAGTAGCAAGCAATAAAATAGCTGTCACAGGCTCTAGGCTCTCATCTAGTTGAGCCAATATGCTTCTCGTGCTCAGACCTAGCCCTAGTTGGACCGCAACACCGGAGGACAGGTATAGACTAATCAATACCGGGCTAATGGTAGCTGCCTTCACATGCTGCAGGCAGGTAAAGACAGGTGATCGACACAAACAGGAGTGAAACAGAGGCGACACGGATGCACCACCTACTTATTTAATCCAGTTTCCAACCTCTCCTCACCTAAAGAATATCCTAAGAAGACAGTGCACAATCAAGTATGGATATATGAATTCCCAAACCAAAAACCCAGGAATGTTCCTAAAAGAAAAAAAATATTCAAGGCGAGTAAGAAAACAACAGGAATGGGGCAGGTCGAGTGATAACCAAGGCTAATCCTATTCGGAGCAGACCCATTGAAATAAATGGAATTATGGTCACTGATGCCAATGTGTCTACTCTACATTGGGTATCATTCACTGTTTTTAATATTTTGTCGTAACTTAGATTCTGATTATTTTTTTAAAAGGCAGGACAGGGTAGTTAGAAGTTACAAAGCACCCACTTTATGTAACACGGAGGAGAGGGCAGAAGATGCACATGTCTGTTAGTTGATTTCTGGGTGATTTGCCGCTGATCCATTTCTGACCACCAATGGCTTAACCATGGCAACAACAACAAATGATTCCTTCCCCCCACATCCTAGTTATATTGCTGAGATGAAGAGACCTTGGTGTAAGCAACAGTGTAGTGTTGGAAGACGGTAAGCTCCATTTAGTTCTGCAACTCGGACCAAAATACCCCGAATCCAAATTCTTTCATTGTGTGCTTTGGATTTTGGGGGTCTAGTAAACAAAGTAGACCCTGCGAGCATGAAGTCTGCCCACCACTGACCCAAGGCATGCGGTGTCTAAAGTGCGTCGTAAGGAAAGGGTCTTTGGCAAGGAGGAAAAAGTTACAGCTAGCAAGAATTAGACAGAGAGAAAGAAACAGCCTCTGCTGATAGAGATGGAAACAGCGTCACGAAATCATGCGATTTAGAAATTCAAGAAGCCTTTGGGTTAACCTTTACAATTTTGCAAAAAGTGTTTTCTGCCAGGGGTGAGGAATCTTAAGCCTGGGAGTCAAATGTGGTGCTGCAAGCCTCTTTATTAGGCCCTTGAGGCTTTAACTAGGTCACACAACCTCCCTGGTCTTTGCTTGGTGCCCTCCTCGCGTGCTTCTGCCTGACTGGAATATGTGATAATCCCTCTCGCCTGCCTGTATGTTTGATGGAAAGATTAGAGTAGGTGTGGGAAACTCTGAATTTTTACACGGATGGAATGTCGCCTACTATACAAGAGGTGAGAGTCACAACTATTTGCACACCTGCTTTTAGCTCTGTCCCACCCTGCCAACTGCTGGCATGCAAGGTTGACCACTGGGGAATGTGTCCCTCCAGATTAAAAAAAGGCTCCTCACTCCTGGCTTCTGAGATAAACAAATCTGATTGGAGCCATCAGTCTTCAGACTCCGGGAATTTATCTGGGCGGCTGTCAGACAGGACGGAGCAGCTTGATCTAAGATACAGAGCATCATGTATTTTAAGTGCTTTGAATCCAATATCAGACTGTCTGTATTGCTAAGCCTATGGCAGGTGTGGGAACCCCCCCCCCCAACCATGTTGCTGAACCACAACTCCCATCATCCCTGACCACTGGCTATGGTTGCTAAGGCTGATGGGAGCTTTAGCTCAGCAACACTGGAAGGGGCACAAAGGTTCCCCAGTCCCAGGGGTGCCAAAATATTGTGGGGGCCCAGGTAAGCCCTGCCCCACATAATCCATCACATGACGCGGTGCACACATGCCATTTGAATGCCCATCAACTTTGTGGGGGCCCAGCCCCCTCAAATATTTTATTGTGGGGGCCGAAGCCCCCACAGCCCCTAAGAGTTGGCTCCTATGCCCAGCCCTAAGGAAAGATTGTTGTTGTTTAGTCATTTAGTTGTGTCCGACTCTTCATGACCCCCTGGACCAGAGCACGCCAGGCACTCCTGTCTTCCACTGCCTCCTGCAGTTTGGTCAAACTCATGCTGGTAGCTAAGAGAACACTGTCCAACCATCTCGTCCTCTGTCATCCCCTTCTCCTTGTGCCCTCCATCTTTCCCAACATCAGGGTCTTTTCCAGGGAGTCTTCTCTTCTCATGAGGTGGCCAAAGTACTGGAGCCTCAGCTTCACGATCTGTCCTTCCAGTGAGCACTCAGGGCTGATTTCCTTCAGAATGGAGAGGTTTGATCTTCTTGCAGTCCATGGGACTCTCAAGAGTCTCCTCCAGCACCATAATTCAAAAGTATCAATTCTTCAGCGATCAGCCTTCTTTATGGTCCAGCTCTCACTTCCATACATCATTACTGGGAAAACCATAGCTTTAACTATATGGCCTTTGTTGGCAAGGTGATGTCTCTGCTTTTTAAGATGCTGTCTAGGTTAAGGAAAGATAAGCAAGTAAATTGAGAAGTTGTGCCCAAAATGGCCGTCATTTGGCTAACGCAATGCACACCACACAATTTTTTATATGTCCTTTTTCTATCTCTGTGTTGTATGTTGCAGGTATATTTTTCATACTTGTTAGGTTAAGAATGTGTGGGACACCACTGCATCCCAAGATGGACTGCTTCTCACGGGCTGGAAATGCGGGGGGGGGGGGGGATATCCCACCCCATTCCAGACACACACCCATCACATATTGCTTGTCACTGATGAATCTGAGTTGCTGCCACTCACTTCATGCCTTCATATCGCCATATGACAGCGCATCAAGTAGCCTGTCCTAATTTATTAAAGAGGCATCACTCACACTTAATGAACGGGGGTGAGAAGTGAGGGTAAGATTTTATTACGGGCAACGAACAGGGAGGGAAACTCAATTGATACTTTTAACGTGACTTCTATTTTGGGGTCTTTTTTCACATTTGAAACCACAGCCCGACCTTTAGAGTTGATCCCTATTAATGTGCGGTTTGCTCAGGGCAAGTTAGAATCAACCACTTTTATTGGCAAAGTTATTTGGGTTAACGTGCACATCTGCAGATCAGGTTGAGACTTTCAGAAAACAATTCAAGAGTACATCTACCACGGGACAAGTATTCTGGAGGCAAATTTCCTATCCTTTCTGGGCAGCAGGGATGGGGAACCTATGCCCCCCCCCGATGTTATTGGACCCCAACACCCATCAGCCATGGCCGATGGTCAGTAACAATGGGAAATGCAGACCAGCAACATATTGTTGCGTGCATCCAAGTCTCTAAATGGCAAGAGACTCTTGAGGATGCCCACACTGACCCAGGGTTCAGCTTGCTTGGACTGACGGTCAGTGGAAACTGTGGTGTCTTTAGCATATATGCTTTTATTTACACATACAGTGGTACCTTGGTTCTCAAACTCAATCCATTCTGGAAGTCTGTTTGACTTCCAAAACGTTCGCAAACCAAGGCACGGCTTCTCATTGGCCCTGGAAACAATGCCAACAACCAAAACAGACGTTTGGCTTCTGAAAAACGTTCACAAACCGGAACACTTTCGGGTTTGCGGCGTTCGGGAGCCCATTTGTTCGTCAACTAAGTCGTTCAGGAACCAAGGTACCACTGTATATAGAACCTGAGCAGAGAATGGAGGGGTTCAAAGCATTCACACCCAAACAGATCCGGCTCCCCCATTAGGTTTTCAAAGAAGCCTGAAGTCACAGCTTTTGGTCTACCCCAGAGCAGACATGGCTGTCTCTCTCCAGCTTCCAGCACCAGCCAAACTCAGTGCACAACCTTCTGGCTATTGTTCTTCTACCTTGGAAGGTGATGTCCCTTCCAACCAGGTGAGGAGGGTTACCCCCATTTGTCTCTATGGCAACAGGGCAGCCTCTTTCTAATGTAAATGGCAGGACTTAACTGGCCGGCTAGCAAAAGGAACTGGTCTGGCTGGTTTCCTCTTATAGATTCAATTCTCATATACACAGGATCACAGGTTTGGAAGGGACCAGTGTTCGAAATTTGCAAGGCACATTTTGCAACCTGTGACCAGGTGAAGATTCCAAGGGCGCCAGGATGGTGCCCAACATCTCCACCATCTGGAGGCGCATGCCTGGGGATCCTTGGATCTTGCCTGTTTTCACACACCAACAACACATCCTGTAGAATTTATCTGTGATATTTTATCTGAACCGTCAGAATGTATTCAGGAACCAAGAAGCTGTACTGAAAAATATGACTTTTTGAGCCGCCTGGCCCTGAAATGGCAACAAGACATTCCATTTTGGTGACTGTAGCCCTGGTTCAAGGAGCCATTTTGCACCTAGCTTATACAGTGGTACCTTGGGTTAAGTACTTAATTCGTTCTGGAGGTCCGTTCTTAACCTGAAACTGTTCTTAACCTGAAGCACCACTTTAGCTAATGGGGCCTCCTGCTGCTGCCGCGCCACTGGAGCACGATTTCTGTTCTCATCCTGAAGCAAAGTTCTTAACCTGAAGCACTATTTCTGGGTTAGCAGAGTCTGTAACCTGAAGCGTATGTAAACCGAGGTACCACTGTATATCTGAGTTTCTAACATTGGACAGGGACCCATGGATATCACCTAGTCTGACAATGTAAGAGCCACTGTTTCTCCATCCCTACAGGGATGGCCAAATGGGTTTCCTTCAACAGATGCTGCTCAGAGGAGTATTTTAATTGCAATCCCCCACTCCTGATAACCTTGTTCTTACCTGGCAGGTGCCTCTCCATGTGGGAAACGAGAGACACTGACTATGTTGGCTCCGACTCACGCAACCAACTCCATCACAAATTGAGCTTCTTACCTTCCTAGCAGCAACCTTGCCATTCCATCAGTCGGTCTCAGCAGGAGAGACAGGAAATAGGGCTTATTCCATCAAGACCAGCTTCATTCGTCACCTCCTACCCCTGAACTCTGTTTTTATAAGAACTGTTTTTAAGGAACTGGCAATTTCCCCCAACTTCCTTCCCCTTCCCTTTCCCCTTATGAGTCATGTTTTCTTTTTAAGACTGCAAGCCCTCAGGGCAAGGGACTCTCTTGTTTTAATTTATTGTATATAAGCTACCCCGGGAGCCCTTTTTTGGCTGACGAGTGGGGTACGAACGCTACAAATTAATTAATTAATTAAATAACCACTGTTCACTCAGCGATGGCCCTAACTGCAAGATGAATCCCACTTGGCAATACACCTGAGTGGGTAGAGGAAACTCACCCTTGGGTAGCTGATTCCCACGGCAAATAGAAGGCTCTAGGTTAGAGCAACTCTTGGGAAATCAGAGTTTACCATTAAGGCACTGTTGCACCTGTCCTTCAGACACACCTCCTGCTAACCCCCCACCTGAAATTGGCCTATTTTGAGACATTGTAGCTTCTCCTGTCCTTCCCTTAGGATAGGTCAGGGGTCAGCAAACTTTTTCAGCAGGGGGCGGTCCACTGTCCCTCAGACCTTGTGGGGAGCCGGACTATATTTTGAAAAAATAAAATAAAATCACCGAATTCCTATGCCCCACAAATAACCCAGAGATGCATTTTAAATAAGAGCACACATTCTACTCATGTAAAAACACCAGGCAGGCCCCACAAATAACCCAGAGATGAGTTTTAAATAAAAGGACACATTCTACTCATGTAAAAACACGCTGATTCCTGGACCATCCGCGGGCCGGATTTAGAAGGTGATTGGGCCAGATTCAGCCTCCAGGCCTTAGTTTGCCTACCCATGGGATAGGATAGGTGTTCTCCCTTAGGGAGGCGCTCAGAAAATTATGGGCTGGGTCCCCACTTAGCAGCTTATCATGCAGCCCTGGAAGAGACACCTCTCCGTTCCCCGGAGTGGTATGTGTCTATCCAGTGATAAGACACACAACCCCAATAACTGAGCGAGTTCTACACGAGACACACCTGTTTGGAAAGAGCTTTTCACAATTGCAAGCAGGGTCATGGATGGTGAAGCTTTAGCCATTTCAAGGAGATGGCCCCTGAGAAGGAAGGTTTCAACACAGCAGCAATGTCTCAAGCCAAACATACTACATTTCTCTCTGTCTGTATCTAAGAGCCCCTTCCCCAATTCCCGTGCGTTCACACGCCTCTGGTCTTCCCGCCTTGTACGTTGGCCTGGTTAAAGGGCTTCTTCCTCCATGCCAGAGGTATTTGATCTAACCTGGGGCAAATGGCAAAGTTCAAAGGTCATCTAATGAAGACAAAACAGCCGGAAAGGAGGTTCTGCACCCTTCCATTCACCGAACCACAACCGCTTTCCAAAGCTGGAAGTGTCTGTCTGTCTGTCCACCCATTCCTCTCTTTCTGGAACGCTTTCACTCAATTCTTTGGACCCTTTGTCCCTTGCTGAACGTGGGACTTTGATCACAACTGCAGGGCTTTGAGCAGCTGTGAAGGAAGCGTGGAAAGGGAGATCAGCCCAGCACATGGCATGGAAACGGTCCCCTGTCCAGTTTGACGAGGAGGAAGTCATAACCGTAGACGGAGAACCCTGCTGGCCACAAGCTCAAGCGGTCATGTGAATGAGAGGCAAGACAACTTTGCCTTCTCAATTCCTCCATAAGCAGCCAAAAACCACTCGGCAGCAGCTTGAGGAGCATCGTAAGGAGTCTCAGTGGTAGAGCATCTGCTTTGCATGCAGAGGGTTTTGGGTTTAATCCACAACATTTCCAGGGGAAAGACCCAGGTCTGAAATCCTGGACAGCTGCTGCCAGTCAGTGTAGACAATACTGGCCAATGGTCTTGCTCCGTACAAGGTGGTTTCCTACATTCCTACACAGCCTTCCCTTCCCTGCACAGCTTATCAAACACATGTGTTTGAGTGAGAGAAACAGAGGGACAGAAAGAAAGGGAGCTGCCTGCCGAGATAGTAATATTAGGGTCAAACTATGTGTGAATTTGGTGCACTGGAACTCCTGGAGCCTTTATGTTTTGAAAAGCCAACATAGGGTGGGAGAACCAATCTTGCTCTGGTCTCTGAAACAGACCTAATGGGGGCTCTAAGCTCTTTTAGTTATGGAGCAGGGGCAATCCACACTAGCTACCCACCCATCCTCGGTCTGCTTCTTCAAAAAAAAAGTTAAACCACAGAATTCCCAAGTCACATATCGTTTGATTCCAAATAGCAGATTTAATATTCAAAATCTGGTGGCTATGAACAATCCCAATTTAATTTTGTGAAAGGGGGAGGACACACACACAGAGTTCCTCCCCCTTTCACAGCTGAAAGCTGAAAATCACATTCCCGTGCCTGCCAACACTCAGAAGTATCTTGAGTTTCACACGGTCAGAAAAATCGCCTGGAGTTACGAGCAATCACGTGTGAATGCCACATATGCCCAATATCCAGACTTCCACCACACGGTCCACAATGAACCCATCACCGCAGTACAGTATCGGGGATTTGATTTGTCAGTCAGTCTGCCTGCCTGCCTGAGCAAAGCTTCTGGGCACTTTCCAAATAAATCCGAGAGCTTTTCCTTTTTAGAAAAACAAAAACAAATCCCATTTAATAAGGACCTTGTCTGAAGAACTGTTACTATTACTATTATTATTATTATTTTACCTAGTGCCGTTCTTGGAATCCCTGGGACACAGGAGGGACTGGTTCCCTGAAGAAGCCCGATCCGATCCGGTCCGCCGATCCGCCGGCTTGGAGCGCGAGATCCGTGGGAGAAGAGCAACCTCCCGGAGCCAATGAACGCCCGGCAAGTTCCGCGCGTGGATTCCCAGCGAGCTCCGCCGCTCACACTCCGGGAACCGGATCCCGGCCGCCGCTGCGCCGCCGCCGCCCGCCTCTCCCGGCAGCCCCGCCAAACATCACGGCAACTCCACAGGCGGACTCCTGCCAGAGGGCGCCGCCGTGGCCATCGCCGTGGCTGGGAGACCCAAGTTGTCCCTCCTCCGCCTTCTGCTGCTCCTCCGAGCTCCAGCTCCCGGGGTCCCGCGCCCGCCCGGCCGCCCGCCCGGCCGCTTTAGCGCAGCCCGATCCCCGGAGCGCGCCACGCCGCTGGGCTCGCCCTGCCTCTCCGCCGCGCTCCTTCCCCCGACAGCAGCTTCCTCGCCGGCATAAGGGACGAGCAACCCTCGGCCCGGAGCCCTGCAGGCCCCGAGCCCCGCAACGGCATCCCCCGCGATGCAACCCCGGGCAGCCTCTCTCTCTCTCTCTCTCTCTGCGAAGGTCAAAAAGCGGATCCCTCAGACCGGAGGCAGCTCGAGGTTTCCAAGTCCAGGAAGAGGAGGAGAGCGATCCTGCCACCCAGTTGCCTGGAGGGTGCGTGTGTGTGTGTGCGTAAAATGCAAGCACCCCCGACCCACCCCTCTCCTAGGGAAGCGGGACTTTGCTCGGCTTGTGCAGGCTGGGGCTGCCGGCCGGCTTTCGCCTTCTCTCCGCCTCGGTGGATCGCGAACGCTTTCCTTTAAAATAGAAAGGGGAGGTGGAGAAAAAAAAAGTCCCGGGCAAAAGCTGGGAGAGCCGCGCTCGCTGCTGCTGCCGCTGCTGCAGTCTGGCAAGCGCCAAGTGTGCTCAGCTCCGGCTGCGAGCGCGGCTGGGATCAAGCGAGCCTCTGTATCGATTTGGAGGCGAGCGAGAGCCGGCAGTGAATTAAAGTGAGTTAGTCAGGCGGCAGGTTGGCTGAATGGCCACTCCCGCCTGGGGGAGGGAGAGGAGGAGAAAGAGCGGGGGGAGTGATTAATCCGTGCTAATCGAGGGCTTGCCTCGCTGTGAGGCCGTTCTGGAAAGTGGGGGGGGGGGAGACTAACGGGCCACCCCCCACCCCCCGGAGGTGGGGTGCTGCCGGGTGCGCTGGTTTTTGCAGATCGCGCTTGCAAAAGCAAGTCAGAGCACAAGGCAGGGCAGGGCGGCCATGGATGGTGCGCGCGTGCATGCCCTCCGATGCTCCCCTATCCATTACTGGTCTTTTCTCGCGCAGAGACGGAGCTTTGCACTCCCAGCCTCATTCACACAAACGTAGACAGCGCGCTTAGTCTCCGCCGATTCTGCACCGAGCGAATTGGAATTCTTCCCCGGCTGAATTCTGAAAGCAGTGTAAATTAGGCGAATTAAAGGGATGCGTTTCTCACCATTCTGAACCTGCTAATCGCTAGGAGGAGCACAAAGGAACCCCAACGCACTATGCAGGGTCCCTGTGTTACTGGCTTGTGACATTTCACCGGCTGCTTACTGAACGCTTTGCAGCCAGAAAACTCGCTTCGTATGCAAACAATAAAGCCGCAAAAGGTGCCCCAACTCCCGTCTCCTTTGACTGGACCCTGCTGTTGCGGAATGCACCGAGCCCTTGGTGCAAAAGTACACTTAGCCCCTGGTGCAGGGAAGGCAGAGCATGCAAAAGGTCGCAGGTTTAATCCCCGGCATCTCCAGGCGGGGCTGGGAAAGACGTAATTATCTGAAACCCCGGAGGACTGCTGCCAGTCTGTGTAGACAATACTGAGCTAGATAGAGCAATGGCTTGACTTGTTTAAAACAGCACGAGTACACACAAGCATAGAATGGCTATTAACAGGATGTGAGCACTGCCGGATCGTGTTGCAGACTAGAAGGTGCCAGTGGTCCAAATATATAATTCTGTTCCAGAGTGAAACTATTACATGGGTTCCTTTAATTTTGTTAAACTCCCTATCCACCTTTTTTCTTTCATCTCAAAAATTAAATGCAAAAACAAACAAGGAAGTCAAAGGAATGCCAACAATGTAATACAAAGCTAAATAAAACAGTGCTGTTTCAGTATCAAAACTCCCCCGTTACAGAAAACTGAAATGACATAAGCGATATATTCAGTTCGCAAAAATAAGGTAGTAAAGTTAAAACATTAGGTCTCTGATACACAAACATTATTTTGTAATTAAGAAACTGTTTCTGTGGGTCTTTTGGAAAATTCTGCAAAATGGCTTCTGGCAAGTTGGAATTCATTTTTTATTTCCTGGGAGATACTGTGAGTGACATAAGTTTTTCCTTTGATCCCTCAGATTTGCACAAAACCAGAAAACTGCATTAGCAAACCACATAAAAAACTTCTACACCAGATACTGAGCAGCAATCTGAAAAGTGTGTGCATGGAGAATTTACAATCATTTTCATTTCCTTTTTCCAACACACTTCTGAACCAGAGATATGCAGCCTTTTTTTTATTGTGGTCCCTCAGATTTGCACAAAACAAGAAAACTGCTGAGAATTTACAATTGCCTGACCATGTGCTTTTGCACACTTCCTGGGCAGAAAAAAACACAAGGTGCTGGTGCAGCTACTTGTGCACATTCCCTGACAGCACTTCCTTGATAGAAGCAACAATTTTGAAGGCAGGGACAAACCACCAATGTGAACAGGAAAGATCAAAGGTACTTGTGTACAAATTCACATACATGCAGATGTGAGCTATTAATTTGAATGGGGGAACAGCAGATTAACAGTTAAATAATGCTCCAATTTGGAGAAAGTATTAGACTCTTAAGATACTTGGAGCATTTCCTCTTTCCTATTCTTCCTTCTTCATGTACTCTGAAGTGCCATGTAGAGTGAGCACATTTGCATAAATAAAATAGACGGATCTAGTACAACTAATGGCTGCTTCCGTTTCCCAGATTCTTAGTGGTAAGCAAGTTCTTATACATGCAACTATAGACATGTAAATGCCTGGCTCACAGGCTATGGTAATGATGTGAAGTCAACACAAGTTGCTAGTTATTTTGATGCATTGACCAGCCTAGTAAAAGCTTTACCAGACAACTCCCTGTGTCCTTGCTAGGTTAACAGTTCCAGAGTCCCCCAGGACATCAATCTCAAGTCTTCTTGGATCTTACAGAAGCAGAAGCTGCAGGCATACTCAGCTTTGCGGCTTGCAGGATCTACAGTTATTGATTTTTACTAGAACCTGATGTCCTGCTGGAGCTAGATGCAAAGTGGTGGTTTAGGGGGGTGAAACCAATTAGTTTGTGTGCCCCCTATGCCGTACACTGGAGAATGAACAGCATGTTTAAGTACATATTTACATCTGGGTTACTATGAACCAGGAATTCAAAGCGGCCCAATTTGGAGACAAAGGAAGTTGTTTTGTTTTTGCCATCGTTAAATATGCAGGGGTCAAAAACCCTTGCAAATAATCCAGAAATCTGCCTTCTATTTGCCCCTGGTTTACATAGTATTCTACAGGGCTGTGTGTATCTGTGACCACACTGCAGAAGCAAAGAAATTGGTATTACAGTATGCAGAATCATAGCATTCTGAGAGACTGATCTGCTATTGTTTACATACAGGTTGCAGAATCCCAAAGAAGTCAGTCCAAAACACCCTGTGGCAGCAAAGAGCTGACCCCAACACTTCTTTTTTGTACAGGCTTAAGCCTCCAGTGAGAGGTCAGTGCTAAACAAGATAAGCAGTGGATTTTCTCTTTTGGCAGCAGGATGCCCAATTTCAGGTTTGAGAGGGCTTCTTTGGGGCGCAGCCTGGTACCAGGCAGGAGGTTTGATAGGGTTTTCCTTGAAGGCAATCAAGCAACAGGCAGGGCCTTTGAAAGGATTTCCCTTGGGCACGGATAATCCAGCAGTGAGTGACAGGTTTGTGAAAGGATTAAGCGTGGGCACATTCAGTCACCAAGAGTTAGGTCTCAAGGGATTCCCTTTGTGAACAGCCAGTGTGGCATCAACAGCAGGCGGAGAAGGCAATCAGAAACGGAAACAGCAGTTCGGAGAGATGTTTTTCTTCCACAGAAACAATCTGGCACCGACAATCGGATGCGGGAAAGAACACAGAGAGAATGTGGCACTACCCGAGGATTATTCTTAGCTGCAGAGAGAGAATTTACTTCTGGTTAAGCACTGAGGGCTGATTTGAGGTTTCTGTCAGGCGTAAGCTGGCCAGTGTGAAAAGCAGCTTTGGGCAGTTTCCTTCAGGGATATGTGATTGTGCTTCCCTGCATCCTGACTCACACCTAGTGGTGCCTGAGTTTCTTCACTCCAATGCATTTGCCTGTATCATGACTTCAGGCGAGCTCTCAGCTCTTACTGTGGTTCCAGATGATAATTAAGCCTCCAAACCTTAACTATGTTCCCATTAGTGGTAGAAAATTGAGTTGCTGAAACTACTGCAGACACATATATGCTACCGACATCAGACAGATTGGGCAGGTGGGATAAGTCAACTAACCGTGCTCTCTTGAACAACACCGCAATTGCTCCTTTGTGTTTCACTAAAATGACTAGGTGGTTGTTCACAAAACCTCATCTGTTGCCTGAGCACTGATTGCTCAGTTATTTGTTAGTGGCAATGTGACATGTCCCTTGACCTTCAAGGCAGCCATGAATGTTGGCATGCATGTTTTAGACAGGGGTTTTCATTTAAAGTTTTAATATGAGCACAGCCTGCTCACTTGTTTTCACTCAGCTCACTGATTTGTGTACCCCATGTGAAACTTAATATTTCCCTAGAAATATTCCAATCTGATACAACGAGAAATATTCCAATAGAAGAAATATTCCAATACAAGATACAAGAAATATTCCAATAAGATACAACGACGAAACATGGTCTGCACATTCAGAACTTCACTTGATTATGCTTTTTCAGGTTCAGAAACTGGCTGGATCCGTCTAGTTTTCAAAAGAGGTACTTGGCATTACTAATGGATTATGGTCCCACAATCACTTGTACAGATTGGAATTGCCACTGCACTTGAAGGCACTCCATAAGATCATACTCTTATAACCACTTAATGCAGATTAGTTAACTATTTTAGCTTTATCTTGCCATAGAATGGGCGAGGATACGGACAGAACTCGATGTTACCTCAGTAAATGCCTGCTCCCAAACCTGCATTTGTGAAGATAGCATGAATGCCAGGGCAGAAGGCCTTGACAGGAGAGAATCAGTGGAAGGGATAGAGTTACATCATGTGTGAGGTGGTCACCTCAGTGACAGGTACTGGAAGGCAGAGAGTGGTGGGAAAATGCCAGAGAGCAGAGTTGTGTGTGCTATAAAGTTTGTCTTGTGTCTCCTATCCAGCTAGCCTTCATCTTTGACAGCTGCTTGTGTTGCAGTAAATCTGTGCTTGTCTCATAACATGCAGTTCTGCCCTAGTATCAAGGAGAAGAATGTTCTTTGTAGTGTTGTGGGAAATGAAAATGGTGGGTTGGTCCTAAGCCCACCCAGCTACCCAGCACAGCAGGGTAGGACAGGCATCAGTATACCCGTGGCCCTTGCTTGGGTGCTAGGGAGCCAGCAGCTGCCCAGGTAGGACCGGCCTACGATGAGACAAGGCGAGGTGACCGACCGCTTCAGGTGGCAGGATCCACAGGGGCAGCAGAAGCAGTCTTCAAGGAATGCATCGCCTGCTTCTGCCGCCAGTGGCACAGCGGCTGCAAAAGCTGTGGCATGCTCAGAGGCTGGATTTGTGGCTGCAGAGGCTGGATTTGGGGGACCTCTATCATAGCTCCTTGGTGAATAGGAGGTGCAGCCTTCTCCCACCCTTAGGTAGGGGCTGCCCTCTGGGGTTTCCTAGGCTCTGCACCCATCAGGCATGATTCAAAGCAAACCCCTTCCCCTCCAACGCAACAGCTTTTGATTTAAATCTCAACCATTGGGCAAGGCTGATTTGATGCCCACTCACCCCCCCTGTTCTCAATGTAGACCTGTTTTCCTTCCTTGTTCCTGAAGTAAATCTTCACTCGCCCCTTCTTCCCTGATTTTGGAGGGGGTGGGGAGAGAACCATTTTGTGGTTTGCCTCAGGTGCCAAAATGTATTGGGCCTGCCCTTTCCCGGGGGAACTATTTGCTTATTATGCTTAAGCCTAGGCCTACAAAGTCAAATGGGTTGCCACGGGCAACACCAGCCAAGGCTAGCCAAAGCCATTGGGCAGATCATTCCGATACTTTCCCACCTCCCTATTAAAGAGCAACAACGTCATAATATATGAAGTAACCTTTAACGGCACCTGAAAACAGCAAGCTGAGGCAGCTGTTATCACTCCAGCTCAGACTTAACCCAACCCGAAGTTCTAGATGTTTGTTGGACTACGGTTCCCATCACCCCTGACCGTGGACCATGCTGGCTATGGCTAGTGGGAGTTGCATAATGGAGGGGGAATCAGGTTGGGGGTTGTTGCTGTAGCTAAAGGTGAGGTTGAGCCTGATCTCACCAGCAGGAGAGCTTCTCTCTGCCATGTTCTTATCCAATATAATTGAGGGTGTCAGATATAAATACAGAGAGCTTCAACCAAAGCAGCCACTGGGTGTCACTGAGTCTCTACAGAGAAGCTGCTGATCCGACATTTCTCTGGATGAGCAGGGGGTGTGTTTTTTGTGCAGACAGCAGATGTTACAGGCCACAGGATTCGCTCCCAGCTTCCCGGTTGCGCTGCATCTGTTGAGTACCCCTTACAGAATAATCTGCAGCATTTCCATGGCTTCTTGCCTTCCCTGTGGGCCTTTAGTCCACTGACTTGATGCCGTGGGCATGATTCTGCCAGATGGGGCAAAAAAAAAAAGAAAAAAGGAACTGTGGGGCAGATTTTTAAAGCTCTAAACAAAAAGTACTAAGTAGACTGTTTATTTAGTATAACCATACCCTAGTGGTAACATCGCATGTATTCAGGAATGTCAGGAGTGTCTTTATGAATGTCTGTTTCTGCTTCACTTGCTAGAGGGAAAATATGGCTTAGAGCAGGGGGTGAGGAATCTTTTCCAGAGCAAAGGCTGCATTCTCGTCTGGGCAACCGGAAGGGGCCACCTGCCAGTAGTCTGCAGGGTGAGGAGCAAGAACCACACATTTTTTCTTTGTTCATTAGGCTAGTTTCTGCACACATGTCCCCCTCTCTGTGAACCAAGAAGCATTTTCAGACTTCGACATGTTCCAGCCAGGCAAAAACTCCAGGAAGGTATGAAGCAGAGCTTGTGAGGTGGGTTGTTTTTATTTGCTTTATTTATTTAGAGCATTTGTACCCTGCTGTTCAATTAAAACATGGCAGTCCTTGCCCATAGGCTTACAAACTAAAAAAAAACATGAGGGAAAAGGACAAGGAGGGAAGAAGGGGAATGCAAACTCAAGCACCAATTATCAGTTCGTATAATGATCAGCTGGGGTAGAAACCAGGATGTGTCCTGGAAAGGGGCAGTGAAGGATGTCAATAGGACTCTAAATACAAAATGATGCGGCTATGCGAGGAAATGATGATGATCACATGCTTGGAACCGGAGCGGGAGACCTGTTTTTAAGAAACTGCATTAAATTAAATTAATCTGGTTTGCTTTGTAATCATTTGGAAAATGAATAAAAATAATTTGGAAAGGGGCAGTGTTGTGAGGAGGGTCCCAATCGTCAGACAGGGAGCTTTGGAGGATTCCATTTGTCTTTCTGGCTTGAGGTTTCCCACCTCTGAATTATATGATGATGAAGATCTGCAACAAGTTCAACCAGTTCTTTCTTTTTTTGCAGGTATTGCTGAAACCTTGGAGCTTCTCTCCATAGGTGCTTTCGGTTGTACTGAGGGAGGTGTGAAATCCACATACAAAAGCCACATGCTTTTTATTCCTATGTTTGAGATGTCTAGTTGCCCAAGAAACAAAGGCGAGCAGGACTCCTGCTACATACCTGTAATAGCTGCAGAGGAGAGAGAATCTTGGCAAATGCAGCTTTGCTTGTTCTCTCTTCCACAAGGAGCAGCTAAAAATGGCTGCCAAGAGTAAAAATGTTGGCCACTCTGATATATGACACCTGCTCACCCTAGAACAGTGGTTCCCATCCTTTTCTTTTCCTTTTTGCCTTGCCCCTCCTAAGCATCTCTAAAATCCTGATGCCCACCCCTTTGACATATAATTCTTATTACAATATTCAAAAAGTGAACTCCTATTCATGTGGAGGAAGCCTAAAAGGCCATTCACTGTTAATAATTCATTCTTGAATTGCCCCTCTTAAAAATCAAATTGCCCCCCCCCTGTGGGGCGTGTGCCCCACATTGGAAACCACGGCCCTAGAATCTACAGCTGAATATGGATTTGGACCTGAGTTTAGGGGCAAGACACCATCTACCAGTTGAATCATATATACTTAGTGCAGAAACTCTGCACTCAAGGCAGTTAACCATTTAAAATGTGAAAAAAGAAGGAAAGGGGGGGGAGTATCAATAGAGAAAAGAATACAGAGCAAAAAATAAAAACAGCATAATTACCGCATTGGCCTGAATATAAGCCTCACTTTCCCCCCCTTAATTCCAACTGTGAAAAGTTAAAGTGCGTCTTAAATTTGCGACCTTACAAAAATTGGCTTTTACGATGTTGCTGCTGAAACGGACATACGGTAAAACGGAACGGGTGTGAGTGCCTGCGGAATTTTAAGGGAGCGGCTTATATTCGGGTATTGTCTTTTTTTCCTCTTGAATTTTAAAGGTGCGGCTTATATCCGGGTGCGGCTTATATTCAGGCCAATATGGAATTTGGGGTGAGTGTGTAGTGACTTCAGAGGCTGATGGCATGACCTTCCAGGTCTGGATTCCTCCTCTCTTGCCTTCCCCTTAGATGAGGGAGTAAATTAAGCTGGAAGTTAGGGGGTGAACTCCCCCAGCTGAATTACCGTGGGCCCCTAGGGTAGGGATCTCTTCAGGATCCATAGTATGAGCTCCCTAGCCTGGCCTTCTCTTCAGGGCACAGTTGATTTTCTCTCTTGGGCCTTGTGGTTCGGAATCTCCACTTTAGCCAGAGAACAACATAAATCAGCCTTCCCAAATGTGGACTCCAACTCCCTTCATCTCTAGACAATGTGATGGGAGATGTGGTCTAACAATACCTGGAGATAGCACCAAGTTGGGGAAAGCTGCCACAAAGAAATCCATGGGGAGAGAAGGAGGAAATCCCCTGCAGTTGTTTGCCTGAAAAATCATATTTGGACGCTCTAGAGAAGGAAATAATTTCTGTGTAATTCTCAAAATATCTGTGTGATGAGTAATGTAGTCCCAATGACTTTTGTTTCCCTTAGGTTTTTGGCATAAGGCAATGTAATTTTAGCCACTACTTAAACTTTCTCCAATCTTAAAACCACGGTTAGGGCATCCACATGGTTAAGCTTGCATGGTCCACAATGAGAAGGGAAAGGCTCCCTTTTCCTCTCATTCCATGCCTTGTACCATTGCCACAATGTGCATTTAATTCCATTGTTTTCAATAAACCATGGAGGGCCAAGTAATTGGTAGAGCTGCTTTGAGGGTCTTTTACTTTTGAAAAGCCTTCTGCTTATTTTGAAGCATCACAGCTCCAGAGAATGCAACAGACACTCCATTTTGCATCCAGCCTCACAAATGGATGCCTCTTTTCCCTCTCGCTGTGGGTACCTCAGATCCTGAAAGCCGCCTTCACAGATAAGAGGAATCAGGCAAGATGCTTCTACGCTTGTGTCTCTGATGAGGAGTGGAATTATCTGCTTATTAGTCACAGAGCCCATCAGGCATTCCCTGCTGGAGGTGCTGAGACAAATAGAAAACACAAAGTTAAGATGTTTCTGGCACTGAGGTTAGAAGCGCTGGGAGTCTCATGCCTGTGCATGTTTTTGAGTGGCACATAGAACGGGAACTCCTTGTGGACTGGCATGCTTCAGCGTTTGCAAACACAATCTTTCTGTTCAGAGATCTGTTCAGGACAAATATGCCGGCTCATCATAAATCATTTCAGAGGACTGACAAGGCACGCTAGAGAGGGCTGAGAGTATAAAAAGTGTGAGTGCTGCTTTCGGGAGAAAACTCCGCTCTCTATGTTCTACAAGCGTGAGCACAGAATGTGCATCATGTTGATAAAACCCCACTGGGAAATCTCTTAGTGGCGTGCGGTCAGTGGACTAGGGGGACTAGGCTAGTTTCCTAAATGTTCCTGGTAAATTAGAGTTGTTGTTGTTATTTAGTTGTGTCCGACTCTTTGTGACCCCATGGACCGGAGCACGCCAGGCACCCCTGTCTTCCACTGCCTCCCGCAGTTTGGTCAAACTCATGCTGGTAGCTTCGAGAACACTGTCCAACCATCTTGTCCTCTGTCGTCCCCTTCTCCTTGTGCCCTCCATCTTTCCCAACATCAGGGTCTTTTCCAGGGAGTCTTCTCTTCTCATGAGGTGGCCAAAGTATTGGAGCCTCAGCTTCATGATCTGTCCTTCCAGTGAGCACTCAGGGCTGATTTCCTTCAGAATGGATAGGTTGGATCTTCTTGCAGTCCATGGGACTCTCAAGAGTCTCCTCCAGCACCATAATTCAAAAGCATCAGTTCTTTGGCGATCAGCCTTCTTTATGGTCAAGCTCTCACTTCCATACATTACTACTGGGAAAACAATAGTACTGTATTATTAAAACCTAGCACCTCCTTTCTAAAGCCCGGGAAGCTTCTGCTTGGCTTAGGGAGGGAGGTGCGATGCTTTGATGGAGTCCAAGAGCCTTCCTGTCAGAGGCCTGGCGTTTCCTTCCCAAAGCCCAGGAAGCTTCTGTCCAGCTGAGAGAGGGAAGTGTGATGCTCACACATGCAATGTGGGGATGTCACAACATCACGTGTGCAATGTCGCACCCCACAGTTGCCCTCACAAACCAGCACCTCTGGCGCTAACTGTTCCCCTATGAAAAAATTCACCACACGCCACTGAAATCTCTAAAGTATTGCCTGCACTGAAGTAGACCTAGAATTGTTATATTCCGAAATTTCAGGTCCAGTTGTTACTGATGATGCCCTTTCAGAGTACAGTTGTACCTTGGTTTTTGAACGCCTCATGACTCAAACGCTTTGGCTCCTGAACGCCACAAACCTGGAAGTGAGCGCTCCGGTTTGCGAACGTTCTTTGGAACCCAAAAGTCTGCCACGACTTCTGCGGCTTCCAATGGAGTTCAGGAAGCTCCTGCAGCCAATCGGAAGCTGCGCCTTGGTTTTCGAACGTCGGACTTCCGGAATGGATTCCGTTCGAGAACCAAGGTATGACTATACTTTGGCTTCCAGAGTTACAGCTGGTGGCAATACGGAACAGGACTTTCCCCCTTGGCACACGATGTCTCTCTGTGTGGAATTCCTCTTGAGAGAGAGGACCCTTCAGACAGCATGCATGATTATCTGTGCTCATGATAGTATTGGGGTACTATATACAACCCCTCCTTCCCTGCTGTTTGCACCTGCTATAATTTCATGGTGGACATCTTGCTGCAACCGGTGCATGCCCCGTAACTTCCTGCTAAAGTCCTGTAACCTTAAATATCACAAATGTTTGAGGTTTTTTGGGGGTGCTCCTTTTGTTGTGCTAATAAAACAGAATGATGTCTGGATGGTCCAGTATAAATGCATCACTAATGTATTATTGGGACGCGGGTGGCGCTGTGGTCTAAACCACAGAGCCTAGGACTTGCTGATCAGAAGGTCAGTGGTTCGAATCCCCGTGACAGGTGAGCTCCCGTTGCTCGGTCCCTGCTCCTGCCAACCTAGCAGTTCGAAAGCACGTCAAAGTGCAAGTAGATAAATAATAATAATAATAATAATAATAATAATAATAATAATAATAATAAATTTTATTTATATCCCACCCTGCCCAGCCGAAGCTGGGCTCAGGGCGGCTAACAATCAAAATAATCCGACATTCTAAAAACATTCATTATAAAAATTAATTAAATCAAATTAAAATCAAATTAATGGCAACCATCAAGCAAATTCTGTGTAGATTGCCGATTGCCAGAGGAGGGGGGTCAGGCTGCGCCCTGACCAAAGGCCTGGTGGAACAGCTCTGTCTTGCAGGCCCTGCGGAAGGATGTCAGGTCCTGCAGGGCCCTAGTCTCTTGTGACAGAGCGTTCCACCAGATTGGAGCCGCGGCCGAGAAGGCTCTGGCTCTGGTTGAGGCCAGCCTAACCTCTCTGTGGCCTGGGATCTTTAGGATGTTTTTATTTGCAGACCGTAAATTTCTCTGTGGGGCATACCAGGAGAGGCGGTCCCGTAGGTACGAGGGTCCTAGGCCGTATAGGGCTTTAAAGGTTAGAACCAGCACCTTAAACCTGATCCTGTACTCCACCGGGAGCCAGTGCAGCTGGTATAATACCGGATGGATATGATCTCGCAGCGAAGACCCCGTAAGGAGTCTCGCCGCGGCATTCTGCACCCGCTGGAGTTTCTGGGTCAGTCTCAAGGGCAGCCCCACGTAGAGCGAGTTACAATAATCCAGTCTGGAGGTGACCGTCGTGTGGATCACAGTGGCTAGGTCAGGGCGAGAGAGATAAGGAGCCAACTGCTTAGCTTGGCGGAGATGGAAAAATGCCGCCTTTGTTATAGCTGCAATCTGCGCCTCCATGGAGAGGGAGTTATCGAAGATTACACCCAAACTCTTAACGGACGATGTTGGCACTATAAGACAAATAGGTACCACTCCGGCGGGAAGGTAAACGGCGTTTCCATGCACTGCTCTGGTTCGCCAGAAGCAGCTTAGTCATGCTGGCCACATGACCCGGAAGCTGTACGCCGGCTCCCTCAGCCAATAAAGCGAGATGAGCGCCGCAACCCCAGAGTCGTCTGCAACTGGATCTAATGGTCAGGGGTCCCTTTACCTTTACCTTTAATGTATTATTATTGTGTTGATATTCTTCCCACAAAAAAACCCCACCCACTAATCTGGAAAGGCCCAGAGAGGGGGCGAGAGGGAATCCCATGTGACCTGCTCTTTTCCGTCCTTCACAAAGGCAGTTAAAACTTTTTTAAAAAATCAGAAGGGATAAAAAAAAACCCCAGAAGGGATAAACTTTTTTGGGAAAAAATCCATCAAGCTTTCTCTTTCTCTCTTTCTCCCTTTCTTTCTTTCAGTATTTTTTTAAATATTACTCTTTATTTCACATTTTTTTTCCATAGAAAGAATACAAGCAACGCAACACATGTGAACAATATATAACCAAAACCAAGACAACTGCCCTGCATGTACAGCAAAGAAAGGTTACAACAAATATATTCAGAGGGCATAGACACAGATTTTAGGGAAGGCTTCTTAATGTACCCTATTTTTCGCTCTATAAGACGCACCAGACCACAAGACGCACCTAGTTTTTGGAGGAGGAAAACAAGGAAAAAAATATTCTGAATCTCAGAAGCCAGAACAGCAAGAGGGATCGCTGCGCAGTGAAAGCAGCAATCCCTCTTGCTATTCTGGCTTCTGGGATAGCTGCATAGCCTGCATTCACTCCATAAGAAGCACACACATTTCCCCTTACTTTTTAGGAGGGAGAAAGTGAGTGTTATAGAGCAAAAAAATACGATACTTTGGTTGCCGCTTTTAGAATAACAAATGTCTAGGTAGGAGGTCCAACGAGAATGATCTAAAAGGACTTGGAGTTTGAATTGTCCCTTTCTGATCTGTCATATACCATAAGAAAGGTTGACACATGTTCTCAGATATGTGGTTTCACCACATAGGGCACAACGCTATTGGGTTAGTTTTTTTCAGCTAAGGTGACATTGCACTCCCTCTGCCAGCCTTGTAAATGGTGTGGCATATTTCCTATGTTGGGCTATCTCCACTCTTGCAGCTGCAGGGAAAAGGAAACGGATTAAGTCCTTTTGCAAGAGTCCAAGCATAGTCTATTGAAATGGGAGCCAAAACCTGGGCCTGGGTAGACTATTCGATTGAGAATAGCTGTGATTTCTTGAAAGATCCTGAGCCAAAAAGATTGCACTATTTCCAACATCATGTGAAATATTGTACCAATTTGGCCAGAGCCCTTCCAGCACATGGTGAAAAAATTTAGCATTTATGTGCCCCAATTTAACTGGGGTGGCATACCACCTGTAATTATTATAACAAATTTAACAAAAAATAAAGGCAGGGGGTTAATACCCATCAGCTCACATCAGCAATACAATAACCATCACTGCAACCATCTCTGTTTAAACACATCAGTCAATACAGTGGTACCTTGGGTTAAGAACTTAATTCGTTCTGGAGGTCTGTTCTTAACCTGAAACTGTTCTTAACCTGAAGCACCACTTTAGCTAATGGGGCCTCCTGCCGCCGCTGCACAATTTCTGTTCTCATCCTGAAGCAAAGTTCTTAACCCAAGGTAATATTTCTGGGTCAGCGGAGTCTGTAACCTGAAGCGTATGTAACCTGAAGCATATGTAACCCGAGGTACCACTGTATATGCCATCCAAAGGTCTTGATAGGGATCCAGACCAAAATCCATCAAACTTAACAATAAATCAAAATACTGCTCCCCCTCCACACACAAAAAATAACCACAGAAACACAGCAATTAGCATGACAGTAGTATTCCCTCAAATGCCTGGGAGAAGAGGCATGTCTTAATCTGGCTCTGAAAGGATGTTGGTTGGCTCAGTTGGTAGAGCATAAGGCTCTTAATCTACAAGTCTGCGATTCTGTGATTTCAATGCTGACGCCAGGCAGGCCTCTCAGGGGAATGCATTCTATATAGACTATAAATATTTATAAGCCCCTTTTTAGGGTAAACCTTCCCAAGGAGACTACAGCAACACAACATATAAAGCATAACAAAACTCAAGGAGCATGAAAAAAAATCACAATAGCTAATTAATAGCAGTTACAGCAACAACGTAAAAACATCACTCAGCCCAGCGAAATCACAACATCACAAAATCTGTTGAGCTAGAAAAGCATGAAAGAACAGGAGCCCTGCTAAAATCGCTAATCAAAAAAGGCAATGAACAAATATGTTCCAAAGGTTCCCCCACTCCTGCAGTAGGAACAAATCTGCCTTCTGAAAGCCTGCCACTTTCAATCAATTTACTATCAATTGCTAGTAGAAACAGCTGCAGCTGATTCTATGTCTAATCAGGTCTCTCCTCCAAATGCCTGCCCCAAAACCGTGCATCTTAACCACCCATTTGGTTAAAGAGATGGAATCAGATGTACCTATGTAGAGAGAGAGGTCCACATGCAAGGAGCCACCACTGAAAAGACCCTTCCCTGGGCCTCCAAGCCACATTCTGGGTGGGGAACAACCCGGCAGATCTCACTGTACGGACAATCTTTTCCGGAAGGTATTTGTACTTTGAGACAGTGATCTAGCATGGTCATTTATTCCTGCCTCTGTTCACTTCCCCTCTCTATCTCTTGTTCTGCTCTTTGATTTTAGTGTATTTTTGGTTTCTATGGAAGCCGCCCAGAGTGGCTGGGGAAACGCAGCCAGATGGGTGGGGTACAAATAATAAATTATTATTATTATTATTATTATTATTATTATTATTATTATTATTTGATAGCGGAAAACAGCCTTTACTTTGTTGGAAGGAAGGGATAGTGCAGGGTACCTTCTGACCTTATTTGATGTTAGACACTGTTTGGAGGAATGTGCAGTATTGGAAGAGGGGGCCAGCTAATTAATAATCGGCACTAGCTAGTCGGGCAAGGCACGTAGGCCAACAAGTTAGCTATCTATAAATGGTTTGGGGGGCATAATTCAGAGAAGCTTGTGCATGGATTGATTGACCACAGGGCTGTGCAAACTGGGGCTACCTGGGGTTCGCTTTGTCATTTCTTGAGGGCTTCCCAGTGGCAGATCGAAGTGCTTGCTAGGTAATGTATATAAAGGTAAAAGGTAAAGGACTCCTGGACGGTTAAGTCCAGTCAAAGGAGACTATGGGGATGCGGCGCTCATCTTGCTTTCAGGCCAAGGGAGCTGGCATTCGTCCACAGATAGCTTTCCGCATCATGTGGCCAGCATGACTAAACCGCTTCTGGCACAAAGGGACACCGTGACGGAAACCATAGCGCACGGAAACGCCGTTTACCTTCCCGCCACAGCAGTACCTATTTATCTACTTGCACTGGCTTGCTTTCAAACTGCTAGGTTGGCAGGAGCTGGGACAGAGCAACGGGAGCTCACCCTGTCAATGCTTGCTGTTTAGAATAAAATCTTTAATCTTCTCATTCACTTGTGTTTGTATTGCTTTGGAATCTCATTAAAAGAACCACCTTCAGTTTGGCAAGACACCCACCTCCCTATCTTAAAGCATAAGCACCTTGATATGGAAGAAGGCATTCTTTCATATATTGGGGTCTCAGGCCATTTATAAATATAATCAATTATAGCACCAGGTTAGCACAATCCACTCCATACTCAGACACACTACATATAAAGAAGGTCCTCAAAGGATTCAGCAGAACTTTCCCTGCTCCCATGCACCACAACATGTCAACCCTTGCCTGCTATGGGTGACTCATAAATGCCTTCTGTATAGAAATCTATCTGCCCTGCTCCTATACAGGGCGCTGCCAACAAGGCAGAGCTTACTCATGTGTTTTTTTTTTTAAAAAAATAATCTTTATTACTTTTAACAACTCAAAAAAGAAGAAAAACACAACAAAGATAAAACAAACCAAAAACACAATACAAAAAAACAAAAAAAAACATTTCAAAACACAACCTTTCTTTCATTCACTTGTTTCCTCGACTTCCTCTCACCTCCCTTCTTGTATTCCACTTCTATTAGGTAATTTCAGCAAATCCTTTCCATCGTTCTCTTAAATCTCTATCAAATTATACATAACATAAGTTTCTTGACCTTATTTTAACCTTAAAGCTAAAACTTATAGATACTTAACTTCTCATAACATTTCTGCTAAATCCATGAAGTGTCGATCCTCCGTTTTTCTATCCTTCAAAAAAGTTTTTTGTTAATTTCATATAAACCTTAAACTTAGTATATACATCAATAAGAACTTTAAATTTTCCAATCTTCTTCCCTCAGCTCCCCCCCTGGTTTCGGAAACTTTCCTCTCACTCCTATTGATCTAGCATTATCAATAAATTCTTCCTTAATTAGTTTTTAAAATCCTGTGCTCATGCTCATCCTGTGCTCATATGAAAAGTAGTGAGGACAACACTTAGGGAAACCTTACCTGTGGAACATGTGGGCTCAAATTAAGCAAACATGGGACGATTTTACATAATGAAGCTTGCACCTTTTGGATGTTGTTTTTCCACTGAGGGCCTTGGTAACGGAGCCACCAAGATCTCCTGTGATTTTCTTAAAAGGCAGATGCAGCCACGGGTGTAGCCAAGGGGAGGGGACAGGGGGCAGCTGCACCCCCAAGTAAAGTAAATCAATAAGATACTTAACTAACTGAAGTTCTGCCCCTCCAACATAAATCCTGCCCCTCCAACATAAATCCTGGCTATGCCCATAGATGCAGTGGTGAGAGGTCCTATTTAGAATTGCGGTGAAGGCATTTTTGGAAGTTTTTAAAAATCCTTCCACTTACACCATTTTCCTTGTCAGAGTTGCCTTAGTGAATGGCTGTGTTTGCTCTTTATTAAAATATCAGGAGCTCTGACTGTGGATTTTCTGCCATTTCATCTATTTTGGCCCTTGGAAAACTAAAGTAAATATACACATGGCGCTGAGTGCTCTCCGCTTCCTTAAGTGCTGACAAGACCTACTTTCCAAGGGCACTGGAGATGTATCCGTAATGTTTGCTTTATTTACAGCTGAACAACCACAGAATATTAGAAGCAAATGTACGCCCCTACAGCAGGCAGCAAGTCCACACTTTGGCATCATATTCACACTCTCAGGGTCCTTCACTACCAGCCAATTCATGACTCCAAAACTCTGTACTCCTGATTCTCTCAGAATTTAAATGTCCTAACTCAGCTCCAGATGGTTTCTCGGCTTGTTGTCTTGAAGCTGGAGGCTACCAACTTCAACCAGCTCTGTCCGCTAATGCATTTCAAAGACTGGAGAGGAATAATTCCCAACTATCAAGGAACATTCACGTAAATCAACAGTTGTCAAACTTTTACCCACTAATGGTGTTCAGTGGGTTTTAGTGGTTTGCTTTAACCTGTTAGGTGACAGCAGTCACAAAATCAAAAGATGCCTGCTTCTTGGAAGAAAAGCGATGACAAACCTAGACAGCATCTTAAAAAGCAGAGACACCAGCTTGCCAACAAAGGTCCATATAGTTAAAGCTATGGTTTTCCCAGTAGTGATGTATGGAACTGAGAGCTGGACCATAAAGAAGGCTGATCGCTGAAGAATTGATGCTTTTGAATTACAGACTCTTGAGAGTCCCATGGATTGCAATAAGATCAAACCTATCCATTCTTAAGGAAATCAGCCCTGAGTGCTCACTGGAAGGACAGATCCTGAAGCTGAGGCTCCAATACTTTGGCCACCTCATGAGAAGAGAAGACTCCCTGGAAAAGACCCTGATGCTGGGAAAGATGGAGGGCACAAGGAGAAGGGGACGACAGAGGACGAGATGGTTGGACAGTGTTCTCGAAGCTACTAGCATGAGTTTGACCAAACTGCGGGAGGCAGTGGAAGACAGGAGTGCCTGATGTGCTCTGATCCATGGGGTCACGAAGAGTCGGACACGACTAAACAACTAAACAACAACAACATTAACCTATTAACTCTGGTGCTATATTCTAATGGTGTTTATAATAATAATAATAATAATAATAATAATAATAATAATAATAAGGCAGTGGAGGAGTAAGAGGCATCAATCTCTTATTGTGGCATCAGCTTCCCTGGACTATAGTCCACTTCATCAGATTCATGAAGTATTATCCTGCATTACAAGCATGTATATCTCAATGGTTTGTGGGGATTTGTTAACAGTGAGAATCATAAAATCATAGAGTTGGAAGGGACTCGGAGGATCATATAGTCCAACACCCAACAATGCAACTATTCAGCTGTCCCATACAGGGATCAAACATGCAATCTTGGCATTATCAGCATTGTGCTGTAACCAACTGAGCTATTTCCTCAGCTTAGGTCAGAGAGAAATGGAATATAGAAAGTACAGCTTAACTGCATAATTAGAGGTGGTCATTCACACACACACAAAAGTTACTGAGAACAATCCAGCAATGCTAGGATGTTTGCGTTATCAACAACTGCTTTATGAAGGACCACTGATTATGTAATTATCACCATCATTGCATTTCCTTTCCCTCTGACCTCACTATTTTCACCCCACATGCACCCATAATACCATGCCAGGCAGGGCCAGATTTAGGCTTTATGGGACCCTTTATATGTCCAGCTGTCCTTTGTCAACAACAAATTGCCACTGTTTTTGTGTGTTGAATATATGCTATATGGTAATTTATGAACCTAATAGGTATCTAAAGCCATTTGCACACAACAAAATATGCATTTTATCAAAGTAATTGTTGAACTTAATGGTTGAACTACATCCAGGTTTTTTCCTTTAATTTTTTGGGGGGCCCTAAGCTATAGCTTGTTTAGCTTATATGTAAATCCAGCACTGATGCCAGGTAACTCAGGATAACTAACGCTTCACATATCTGATGAAGTGGAATGCACAAAAGCTTATGCCAGAATACATTTGTTCGTTTTTAAGGTTGCACAAGACTCCCATGGCTACTCATCTACAAATAATAACAAAATTAAACTCTTGTGTGTATATGGGAATACAGTGTAAACAGTGCTGATCTTCCTTAATAGATTTCAGGTGACGGGAAGTCCAGATCTTTAACACACTTTTTCAGTTGACTATTTCTGGATACTTCTGTTCTGCCCAATATTTTCAGTAAACAATCATCTACAATGCCAACATGTGCAGATAACAGAATCTGCACGAACTGTGCTGAGAGTGTTCCTTGCGATTCTGCTGCTAACCAGCTGCCTGAGCACTGCCATCTCTGTTCTTGCTTTTCCAGAAGGAAGGAAGGTCTATAAAGTGTAGACGTATCCCATTGGCAATCATATGTTTTATGAGCCCTGAATAGATTTTACTAGAGGTCGGGAGTTCTGCTTAGATGAGCCCCCGGGCATCACGAAATCCGAAGAGCGTGTCTTACGGAGTCTATCAACTCTTAGGAAAGCTTTGTGAACTCCATAAACCTAAGGAGAGTGAAAACACTGCTGAGTTCTTCTCTAATGTAGCTTGGAGTTGTCACTTCTGTAGAGAATAGATGGACCACCAGCAGTAGCTGTAATATTATCTTCCAAAAGCAAGCACTCCTGGAAATGTGCAGTAATTTTTTAAAAGACAGAAGATGCTAGGATCGTGTTTTGTGTTGGAAAACTCTCTGAAAGCCAGTGTAGCCCTGTCAATGCAGGTGTTGAATCTGGCCCCAGTTCTATCTCAACCATTTATTATTATTATTATTATTATTATTATTATTATTATTATTATTATTAT
>JAXCMG010000003.1:82079332-82156754 GCA_034642415.1 Podarcis siculus | reverse complement strand
ATTATTATTATTATTATTATTATTATTATTATTATTATTATTATTATCCTTTATAAAAATATGTATATGCCGCTGTATCATAAAAAATTCCAGTAATTTACAACAATGTAAAAACTAAACCAGGCAATAAAATAATTAAAAGTTGAAAACCAGTTAAAAGGAAAAATAGATTTAAAACAATTCCCCATGTGATCTTTATAATCCATTCTTTTAGCAAATTCTGCGTCCAAAAAATAAAATTTTAGTTAAAATGTATTGATCTTCTTTCTACAAATATACATATTTTGAAATACACATATTTTATAATGCATTCATACCCACTTACTTCACAGACTTGGGTTTTGCACACGCTACAGTTTATTGTGCATGCAGTGTGCTCTTTGTGCAGGTTTTGCACTTGCAACGTCAACCCTGATCCAAAAATACCCCACTTCTTTTGATGAGAGTTTTAATGTGAAAATATATTTTAAAACTGAATCCATGTGTACAAATGAAAAACAGGTGAGCAGTACTTTTCTTTTGGGGGTTGTTCCCTACCACACTGATGTGTATACCCCAGCGGAGCATGTTGGGAAGCCACCCAGGCAATGGAAATTGCTCCCAGTACTAGGCACCACACAGAAGCAGAGAAAGGTTCAGATAGTTTACTGTGTCCCCCCCCCCATTTTTTTTTAATTAAAGATTTTATTGATTTACAAAAGTATGTGCAATGTGTCTCTCTCGTATTTCCCCCCCCCATGTAACATTTTTACAAATCAGTTTCATTTGTTGAGACATTACAGATAGCTTACTGTTGCAGAAGATAAGGCTCAATAAAACAGTTTTGGATGTAGGTATATACAGCTTTTGGCTTTTGCAGATACAGATATGTACATACAAGTACAAGTACATTTATCAAGACATGACACTGCAAGTAACACCAATTGGCAGACAGACAGACAAACTGCACACTAACAAACTACTGAGCTGATACCCATTAATCACAGATATAGTTGGGGCACTGGACCATTACTGTAGCAGCTGGCTTGGCTGACCATGCATCTGTGATTAGCTCATCCATGGGGTGATTTATACTGATGCCCAGTCACTCCAACATAGCATCCCATCACAGAGAGTCATAGTTGGTCTTAGCGGCAGAAAAAACCACCCAGGCATATTATGAAAATACTTGTGATTTGTCCCGGAAGTACAGTGGGTACTTCCTAAGCTTCACCAGCAATCCTCACATTTTTTCAGTGTGAATGTGCTTGAAATAGCAGCGTCACACATATGGTAATTCAATCAGATGGGAGGATTCCTTGGAGATGAGCCAATAAAGTAACATTTTCTTGTAAGTTACTCCTTTCACTGCTTCTTACCTCAAAATACAATACAATAAAATAAAAATAAAATTCTATCTTGGGGTAAGAATTTTCATGAAACTGGAAAGACAGACGTGTCAAAATACAATTAGAAACTGAAGTTGCTTCTGTCACCGTCATATGAATACAGCTAACAATTATTTTCGGGTGCAGTGACTGAGTTGCATGGCTGGGTACTTACACTGTTGCTGAGAATCACACGGGCAAAGAACACTCTTGCTTGTTGTAAGAAAAAAAAAAGGAGTAACCAAGAGATTGGGCCAAATATATATGTATTTTGTTGTTTAGTTGTGTCCAACTCTTCGTGACCCCATGGACCAGAGCACGCCAGGCACTCCTGTCTTCCACTGCCTCCCGCAGTTTGGTCAAACTCATGCTGGTAACTTTGAGAACACTGTCCAACCATCTCATCCTCTGTCATCCCCTTCTCCTTGTGCCCTCCATCTTTCCCAGCATCAGGGTCTTTTCCAGGGAGTCTTCTCTTCTCATGAGGTGGCCAAAGTATTGGAGCCTCAGCTTCATGATCTGTCCTTCCAGTGAGCACTCAGGGCTGATTTCCTTCAGAATGGAGAGGTTTGATCTTCTTGCAGTCCATGGGACTCTGAAGAGTCTCCTCCAGCACCAGAATTCAAAAGCATCAATTCTTTGGCGATCAGCCTTCTTTATGGTCCAGCTCTCACTTCCGTACATCACTACTGGGAAAACCAGTAATATATATATATATATAAAACCAGAAAAATATAAATGTATAAATTGGTGTTAAATGCCAGATTGCACAGGTACTGTAAAATGAGAGGTGAGAATGCACCGCTGCTGCTGTCAACCTGACAGCCATGGATACAGATGCAGATGTGCATCTGAGATTTCTGGACTGAACCAAATTGGTCACATAACGAAGCTTTACATATTTGAAGGAGGAATCCTATACTGAAGATCCACTGGCTGAAGGGGCAACCGCATATGGCAGTGGAATGTGGGGTTTGCCGACAGAACACCGAGGTGAACCAGTGGAATCATTGGCCAAACAGCCACAGTGGCTATGCATTATATTTCGTTATTGGGCGAGCCCCGCGTCACTCAGCTCCTCTCTGGTCCTTCGAGGGTCCGGCTTCGCCCCACCCCTTTCTCCAGTCTCTCCATCCCCCGAGGCCACGCCCAGCCGAGCCTTTCCTCCTTTCAAAAGCCGGCCTCCCGCGCCTCCCATTGGTCGGCGGCCCAGAGCCGGCCGCTCCTCCCCGCGCTGGTTGGCCCCAGGCCGCGGCGGGCCCCGCCCCGCCCGTCCCGCCTCTCGCCATTGGCCCGGAGCGCGGGTAGGCCACGCCCCACTCCGCCCGCGCTGTGAGGCGGAGGTCGGGGCTGGGCCGAGGGTCCCGGCCGCCCCCCGACCGCCGGCCCGCCTTCTCTCCCCTCCCAGCGCACCCAGGGTAGCGGCGCGATGGCGGCGGCGGCGACGGCAGCGGGAGCAGCGGGCTCTCTGGGGTCCGGGCCCGGGGCGGCGGCGGTTGCCGGCTCGGCCGTGCCCGCTCCGGGTCCGTGCGGGGCGGTGTCGGGGGTCTCTGGGGGTCTCGGGCCGGTCCCGGTCCCTATGAACCTCTTCGCCACCTGGGAGATCGACCGCTCGGCGCCCAGCTGCGTGCCCAGGTGAGGTGGGCGGTCGCTGGACGGAGCTCCCCACGCCGGGGCGGGGCGGGGGGCGAGGCGGTTGGCGGGAGGGGGGGAGGCTGACCCTGGGCGCGCGCGTGTTTGTGGGGTTCACACAGCGGAATGTGGCGGGGGGCGGGGACGCGGAGGCGACATAACGGGGTGTCTGCCGGCAGGGTGGGGCGGATGGGGTGGGGCTTTCCGTGGGGTGGGGGTTTTTTATTCTTATTTTTAAGGGTCTGGGGGCTTGGGTGGGCCGAGTTAGGCTGGGGTGTTGGAGGTGCGTGCCTTTGTGATGTGCAAAGGCTGATGTGGACTTTAGGGATAATGTGCAGGTTTCCCCCCTCCCCCGAAAAAGAAAGGTGTACATTTGTGGAGCAAGGGTTTGTGTATGGGAGAGTGAACACAGATCTTTTTTTTTATTGTGTGTACACACACACACATATGCACAGAGGTATGCATCTATACACATATCCAAGAGTATCTTGGGTCGCAGGGAGAAGCTGAGATTCCGGTCAGATCTTTTGAGGTTCTTCAGGAAGTTTGTGCAGGGATGAGTGGGGTGGGTTTTCCCTCATCTAGGAGAAAGGCATTATCCCAAGTTGGTTGTGTTTTTTTTTAATGTGCGATCTGGAGGATAGTTTGGGGTTTGCTGCCTTCCGTGATGGATATGATAGACATCTGTTCATAAAGAGGGATTGAACAACAGGTTGACCACCTGAGTGGTGATATTCAGCCCATAATTGCCAGTAGTAAAACATGACTAGTGTGGATGTATAATTTTTTGGGGGGTGGGGGTGGGAGAATTGGACTCTGGGCTTGACAAGTGTAAGTTGGTGGCTGTGAAGGGATGTACAAGATGAAAGGTTTGGCTAGGAGAGAGGGGTGTGTGAGGGAATCACTGAGGCCTTACTCACACAATTACTTACTCCTCTGCTTCACTTTGTGTTGTGTACTTTGTGCTGGCTTTCCCTAGTTAACTTTTTAGCAAGGCAGCAGTGGCAGCTCTTGTCCCAGAAATCTGTACACTGCTAATTAACACTGGTAATAATGATGATGGGGTGTGTGTGTGATACCACTACATAACATCCATCTGTTCAATTACTTTCACCCAGCTTCTTCTATTTGTTTTCTCCACTTACTCATCAGTACTTGTTCTCACCTCTTTGCGCCTTGTTGAAATGAAGATTGGTCTGGTGGTGATGAACTGTTACTGTCAAGGGCAGCGGGTGGGGCAGATGAGTTTTTTTTAAAAAAAGAATGCTACTTGGGTGTTCTGTTGGTAGGATGGATAAAAAGTGTCTGATGTACATGGTTAGGTATTTGGGATTGTTTGGGCAGGCAGCCTTCATACTGACCTGATGTATAGTTAGGTGCACCTATTATTCACATTGAAATTAATGGCTTAAGGTTTCAATCCTAGAGCCATTTATTACAGACTGAGCCCCACCAAACTCAATGGGGACTCAGCTTCTGAGAAGACAGATCATGGTCTTAGATGCTGTATCCATTTTAGTCTTCCTGTGCCTGTCAGTTAAATTGTGGTCAATAAGCAATTTGCTGTAACTGCTCCAGGACAACTGTTACACCAAGGGATGGAAAATATGTCTTCCAAGTCTGGGACTTGGAATCCAACAACAACTGAAGGGCCACTGGTTCCTTATTTCTGATATAGACAAATAAAATAGTTGTTTGGAATACTTAAGTTTCTGTTAGCTGTATGGCTACATGTGCATTGCAATAAACTCACATGCCATGCCTGGCTATCACATATATCATAAGGAGGACACAGGCTGTTTCAGCAAATGGCCAGGACGAGAAGCTCCTGGTTGAAAGGGAGAAATCCACACCCATGCTTATCCAATTGGAAAAGAAGACTTTTGTGTTTATCCTGGCTGTGGACCTCATTCTGCCATCCTTAGTGTCATGAAGAACAGGGGTTTTCCTCTTCCTTCAGTTTACTTGGCCCTTGTTAGAAGTATCTTTGGGGGTTACAAATGGTGCAGACTAAAGCAGGGGTAGCTAAGCCTGTGACCCTTCAGATATTTTGTTGTTGTTGTTTAGTCGTGTCCAACTCTTCGTGGTCCCATGGACCAGAGCACGCCAGGCACTTCTGTCTTCCACTGCCTCCCGCAGTTTGGTCAATCATAGAAGGGACCCTGAGGATCATCTAGTCCAAGCTCCTACAATGCAGGAATATGTAACTGTCTGATATGGGGATGGACTCCAACTCCCACTAGCCCCAACCAATGTTTCCAATCGTCAGGGAAGAGGGGAGATGTAGTTCAACTTGTGGAGGGCCACAGCTCGTAGCACTTACTCATTGATTCCCTGAGCTAGTTTGCTGAGATTAATTTGGGGGAGGAGAGGGAAGGAAGATTAACCTCTCAAACTGGTAAACAAGTATTTATGCAAATGCTGTACAGAAGAGGGTATGCTACCAAAGCAAGCTGCTTTTGAAAAGCTTTGTGTATCCACAGGCTCTTGTCACATTCCATGGCAACTGATGGGAACTGTCTCCATGCAGACAAATCATGACTTGGAATCTTGCTTCTATTAGCAGTTTGTATTGTTCATACAGCTCATCATTTGTGCTTTTCGGTCAACGTGTCCTGCTGTGCAAAGTTTGTTGGGCTTTATTTAACAAAGCAGGTACCTCTTTTGCTATATGCAGGGCTGCAAAGCAGCCTGTCCCAAGCTGGTGCCCTCCAGAAATTTTGGACCACAGCTCTCATCATCCCAGATGAGCATGGTCAGTGATCAGGGATGATGGGTGTTGTAGTTCAGCAACATCTGGAGAGCCAGAGGTTCACCACACCTGCTTTTCAGGCATCTTGCAAAGCTGTGGTGCTGTTTATGAAAACAAACTTGGCTCAAGTTTTGCAGGAGATTCAAGAAGGGTTGTTGGTTGCCATAAATGCATGCATGCAATGTCTGAAGAGTACTTGAAACTTGTGTATTATTGCTCAGCCTTGATGTGTATATGTCTATACAGTACACTTATATTAACAGATCTGGAAGGTGCACATCTGAACGTCCCCAGATTTTTAAGAGTGAACATGGTTGCTTTATGCTGGGGAGAATCATGGTAAATTATGCTATAGTTGGTGGAGATGGCTATTCCCATTAGCAGCATTTGCTAACAGCTCTTGCTTTTGCTCTACAGGTTCAGTATTGTCCTGGCAGATGAACATGTGATGATGAACTTAGACAGAGGGAGCTAAGTTTTGGTGCCCACTGCTCTGTGTTAAGATGTTCTTTAGTTGTGGTAGGAATAGGAACTGGTCTGTTGCTGAGAAGATTGAGGGCATTCTTTACTGCCAAGTTCGTGTCCAAGTTCCTAACCTTTTCTAGATGTGTCCTTTGTTGTTGACTGACAAAACAGAAAGTGGCTCAGAACCCCATGCAGGAACAGTTTCCTTTTATGTTAGTTGGCAAGGGGATCTTTGGCACTTGCAATTGTGGGGCTATTTCTGGCCAATTTTCTGTGGTCAAATCTCTAATTTTTATTTTCACAGGTGCCACGCTGGTGCTTGGAATGAGCACAAGCTGTGATGTTTGAGATACTGATATATTGGAACACTTCAGGTTGCTTAGGAACAGGAGGAAAAGAATACCATGGAAGAGTAGGAAGTGTCACTTTTCAGAGAAAGCACAATCTCTCTCTCTTTCTCCAGTCCTAAAGCAGAGACAAAAGGCATCTGTTGGACTCAGCTGTGTTAAATTGCCGGGTGAGGCGCACCCAAGGATCCATGTATTGCTGAAATAGACAAACAAGGCTTTCAACAAGGTCCCCCATGATATACTTCTTGGCAAGCTAGTAGAATGTGGGCTGGGCGGTTCTCCTGTTAGATTGGTTTGCAGCTTGTTGATGGACACTTGTCAATCTGGAGAAAAATGGCATGTGAGGGAGCTGCGGGGTTCTGTCCTGGGCCCAGTGTTGTTTAATGTCTTTTATGAAGGATGAAGGAGTGGTGGGGTCACTAATCAACTTGGCAGGTGACACCAAGCTAGCTGGGTAGTATAGCTAATGCCTTTGAAGACAAAAATAGTACCCAAGATCTTGACAGGATGGAGATTTTGGATATGCTATAAGCCGCCCAGAGTGGCTGGTGAAACCCAGCCAGATGGAGGGGTATAAATAATAAAATTATTATTGTTATAGAACTAGCAAGTTTCTCAACCGGGATAAATGTCAAGTTCTATGTTTAGGTGGGAGGAATTGAATGCTTAAATACAGAGTGGATGACATCTGGCTTGACAGCAGTACATGTGAAAAGGATGTAGGGGTTTTAGTAAACTACAAGCTCAGCAAATGTGAGCAGTGGGATCTAGAAAGGCTAATGCAATTCAAGGTTGTGTCAACAGCTGCATAGTGTCCAGATTACATTAGGTAATGATACCACTCTGTTCTGCTTATGTTGGATCTCACCTGGAGGCACTACAATTTAAGGATATCTAAGAACTGGAATGTGTCCAGAGAAGTCTGACAAAGTGTCTGGGTGAACCAAGTTTTGTGATGAAAGGTTGAATGAGTTGGGCATATTTAGTCTGGAAAAGAGGCAATTAGAGAGATGATGATAATAGCCATCTTCAAAAATGTGAAACACTGTCTCACAGATTATGGAACAGATTTGATTTCTGTCGTTCCAGCACGTAGGATCTGAATCAATGGGTTCAGATGAAAAGAAAAAGAAATATTTAGACTCAGGTGAGCTGTGGAGCAAGCCGCCTCTGAAGGTGGTCTACTCTCTTTCAAGAAGAGGCTGAATGTCCTTCCCTCTCAGGTATGCTGCAGTGGTGAATTTCCCCCATCTGAAGATGGTCAGACTAGAGGACCTTTGAGATATCTTACAACTCTGATTCTATGCAGGCATGCACAAACATAGCCCCCCTCCCTTTTTTCACTTCTGCCCATCTGTCCCCTTCTCCAACAGTTTTATTCTTAGATCCTTGTTTGAAACAAGTGCAGGGGGTCTCAAAATAGGAGAGATCTAAATTAGAAGGGCATTGATTCTCATATACTTCTCTTATCTGGCCAGAAATCCTCTTGAGATGAATGTGGGCAGCAAATAACTTTGTGGTCTAACAAAAATCATGGGAAGGTGACATTAATGAAGAGGGGAACCAGTTGGGGGTTATGTGAGGACAGAATCTGATTGGACTAGCTGCTTTGAAGTCCTCCACATATGAGAACCTGGAGTTTAGCACAGCTTTTACCCATCTGGCACCCTCCAGATGTTTTGGACTACAACTCCCATCAGCCTCAGCTACGGCTGTGTGGGCTTCAGCTGATGGGAGTGGCAAAGAGTGCTTTAGTGGGAAATAGAACAGATTCTGATGTTGAAAATATTCTAGTATTCCTTTGCAGAACAATAGATGTCAGAATGCCTGGACCCTTTTAATTGGGGCGTCTTGTTTACACCTTTAGCTGAATGTGGAAGGAGATACTGTGCCATGCTTTATTTTTTGGGGGGTGGGGAACCACGGCTGTCCATACTATATTACATTGCAGATTGCAGAGCCTGTCGGCAGTGAGAGAATCTTCTGGTTATGAAGGTTGCTGCAGTACCTAAACACCTGTCTCTCTTAGCAACAGGAAGGAGAGCTGCCTAGGTTGCTCTGATCCTTCAAAAGCAGGCATATTTGAAGAAGAAAAATACTCCCATTTTCGTTGCTCAGTATTTTCTTCTGGCCTACGTAAGAGGGGCAGGGGGTGGCTTTGAGGTGGCACTTGATTATTATGTGGGCTGCCCTCCAAGGAAAGCTCTCTTTGTTGAGAGAACATTTTTGACCCTGGATCAAAGTATGTGTGTGGGGGGACGTTGTTGGAATTCCTGTATTGCTGAGCCCCACCATGGAACTTTGTCATGCTTCCTAGACTTCTATGTTCCAAGTACCATGTGCAAACTGAAGAACGATAATTTTTTAATTGAGGAGTGGACTAGGGACCTGAAAAACTTCAGGAGGTCAGGTTCACCTGAAGGCCTCAAAGGGTTGGGTGGGATGGAAGAAGGGGATGTGGCCAGCAGGCTAAGCACTGTTTGTAGAGCAGGGGTGGCTAACCAGTGACATTCCAAGATGTTTCGGAACTAAAACTCCCATCAGCTCTAGCTGGGGATGATGGCAGTTGTAGTTCAGCAGCAACAACTTGGAGGGTCACAGGTTAGCCACCCCTGTTGTAGATCTATAAGGAGTGGCTCCATCCTGAAGCCTAGGAAACAGATGGCTCTTGGCTGACTCCACGCTTCTCAGGTCCCATGGAATTTCCTCCCCCAAGAGTTAGTGATGGCTACCTACTTGGGTGGCTTTAAAAGATAATTCATGGAGGACAAGGCTATTGGTGGCCACTGGCCATGATGGCGTCAGGGTCTACCTCCACTGTCAGAGGCAGAACATCAGTTGCTAATTTCAGATGGGAAGAATGTTGCTTGACTGGAGCTGAGGGGCATCCAACAACATCTGAAGGACCTCAGATTCCCTGATAATGAGAGGCCAGTTTAAGACAGCAGAAGATGAAAACCAACCAAACTGTTGTCCATCTACACTATTTTTGGTGGTGCTCAAGCTCAACTTACTATGGTAAAACTGAAGGACTTACCACAACACTGACTTCTCAATAGGAACAAATGCTGAGTTGAATGACTTTTCAATGGCTATATGATTGAAGCCAGGTGATCAAGGGCCATTCTATCTATTTTAATACTATCCACATCTAATGTCACATGGACTCTTATGACCATCATTAATGAAATCTGGAGGAGTTACCAGTGCCTTGCAGTTGCTCATGTAGATTAGAATCCCACCCTTGTGCTTGTCATCTTGTCAAGGATACAGACAATGAAGCTGATACAGGCAAACTCACATTAATTTTATACAATAATAAAATTGAATCTTAAATTTAAGCACATTTTCTCCAAGTAACAAGTCAGCTGAGGATCAAAGTGATTGGAGTGTCACTTGAAGCAAAAAAAAGGTATTCTGAGATGGGGGAACCTTTCTGAATCTATTGTGATCTAGTTAACTGATGACAGATTGTCAGACTGCGTGGGATAGGGTTTCTAGCATTGCAGAAAGCAAATATGAAGAGTAACTATTATTTAGGGTAAGAATATGGTCTTCCTATTTACCATGGGCATTCTATAGCTAGGATGAACTGATGGTGATTCAGGTGCCCTCCAAACGGTCAGTATTTTGTGGGAGGGATTCAAGCACATACTAAACGTTCAGGTTTGCACTGTGGGTTAAGGAGCAGCAAAACCCTTTAAATAAAAACAAAAACAGTCCTTTGGTGGTTTAGAAAGGTTCACAAAAGGGCCACCGAAATGATCAAGAAGATGGAACAACTCCTGTATGAAGAAAGGTTGCAGCATTTGGGACCTTCCAGTTTAGTGAAATAGTACAAGGTGACATGATAGAAGTTTATGAAATTATGGATGGAGAAAGTGGGCAGAAAAGAGTTTTCCTACCTCTCTCGTAACACTCGAATTCATGGGGGCATCTTATTATGAAGCTGAATGTTGGAAGATTCAGGGTGGATAAAAGGCAGTCCTTTTTCACACAGCACATAGTTAAACTATGGAGCTTGCTCCCGCAAGAGGCATTGATGACCACCAACTTGGATGGCTTTAAAATTTACAGGTGAGAAGGCTGCCTGGGGCTACTAGCAGTGATGGCTATGCTCTGCCTTCATGGTCTGAGCAGTAATGTTTCCGAATACCAGTTCCTGGAAACCAGAGGAAGGGAGAGTGCTGTAGTGCTCAGGTTCTTGCCTGTGTGTTTCCCGTGGGCATCTGTTGCCTTGGTGGCGATGGGCACCACACTGGGTACCACATTGTGCACCCACCCCAAATCACTCTGCGTTCCTTCAGCCTGCTTTTTTGAGCAATGCATTGCCTGCAGTGCAGCTGTCCCAAGTCCAACTCAGTATGGTCTCTCTAAACCACCATTCTGATTTGCCCTTGGGTAGTTGCGTTATAGCCAATAAATTCCTTAAAAAGAAAATAGAGAGGTGAAGGACAGAAACCTGAAGGAAAGTAACATGACTGTAAGTGGAAGCCAGCTGAGATGTTTGAAGAAGTAGAAGTTAAACCCGTGGGTCCTTTTAACAATGTATTTGGGTGGGAGGGGAATGTTGAGGATAAAGTTATCCCATTTAAGATATGAGGGGGATTACATTAACTTGATTCTATTCTCTCATTGAGCTCTTTATTCTTGTTAAAGGCATTAAGAACCTTTTATTCAGAAACAGGCGGGTGGAGGGTGGATGGCTGCAAGATCTAAACTTATGTAAATTGTTCTTCAAAGAAGCAACCTCTTCTGTTTAATCCCCAGAGTTTTGAAATGGACCTGTGCAATCTGGAATATGGTGTGCTTGAAGCCAGGCGCAGATTTATTGCAGAAAAAGGTATAGGGGATTTAAACAGGAGGGCCCCTGCCAGAAGCAGGAGCAGCCAGATAGAACAGAAATTCCAAAGATGCATTGGGCTGTTTCTGACAGTATAGTTTTGATCACAACCCTGCAGCCCACCCCAAGTCCTTTCTAGGATAAACAGTAATGCTGGAAAGGTTTTCGCCTTTTGGCTTACTGTGGTCTCTTTCTCACTTCCCAGTAATTTGACATCATAGCACAGAAAGTGGGGTTGTGAGCCCACCCATGGGTGCCTTAATTCACACTGTTGTGTGGCTCTTTACCACAGTTGATCTGTATCCAGTTGAGAGGGAAATGCTCCTTCCACCATCAATGACAAATAGGATCACTGAGAAATAGTTTGATTGTTTGCTGGACTCACACATGTTGCTCAATGTGATTCATCCACAGTGGCTGTAACATTCTCCCTTGCATATGCATGCTGTTTCTCTCTAATGGCTCGGGCTTGCACCCTGGGCAATGCCTCTCATTGTGCAGGATGCGTATGGGAAGGGCACCTGTGTCTGCTCCTAAGTCGTATGCAGAAATCCTGGAGATGAAGGCTTAAGTCCTACACACACTTAATTTGAGAATAAGTCTGATTGAACTCAGTGGGGCTTACTTCTGAGTAAAACAAACTTGTGGCACATTTATTGGGATTGCGCTGTCAAACTCTTTGACCCCCTTTCGTCATAGCATTAGTTGCTTGCGTGCATGTTGTCTTTTGACCAAAACATTAATAGGACTAGAAGTAATTTTTGGACAGCTGGTATAAAAGCACTGTTGTTGTTTAGTCGTTTAGCCGTGTCCAACTCTTCATGACCCCATGGACCAGAGCACGCCAGGCACTCCTGTCTTCCACTGCCTCCCGCAGTTTGGTCAAAGTTGTCTTTGTCCATGGAGTTTTCTTGGCAGGGATACTGGAGTGGCTTGCCGGTTCCTGCTCCAGGTGGATCACGTTTGGTCAAAACTCTCCACTATGACCTGTCCATCTTGGGTGCCCTGCACAGGATAGTTCATAGCTTCTCTGAGTTATTCATGCCTCCCTTCGCCATGGCAAGGCAGTGATCCATGAAGGGGTAAAAGCACTACTTACCCCCAAACAAGCACCAACCCTGATATTTTATGGACGATCCTAAAATTTGGGCAGCAACGGCCTGGTTTGCAGGCCACCCCAAGCCAGTCCATGGCTTTGTGTGAATGTGCAGGAGAGGAGATTGTGCGTGCTCAGCTCCTCCGTGGTCATCCAGCTAATGCACTGAGCTAAGCCATGGTTTGCCTTAATATGCCATCCAAAACCAGGCTTGTGGTTTAGCTGTAGCCAGGGATTGTCCTGTGGTTTATGGGTTGTGGTTTGTCCGGGACAGCTAAACCATAAGCTTGGGTTCCGAAGACACGTTAAGCCACACCATGGCTTAACTCAGTACAGCAGAAAATCAGCCAGCGAGGAGCAAAGGGCTGCGATCCCTTTTCCTGGAGCTGCACACTTGCATGTTTGTGCTAAGCCGTAGTTTGGCATGTCATGCTGCGTGAAGCCAACCAATATAGAGGAGCTGTTATTGGAAGGATGCATCCAGAAAAAATAAGATATTGAAATACATGTCAGCAAGTTTCCTTGTTACAGAGTCGCTGAGCTCTAACCACTTGCAGTACTGGAATGTTTGGAAGATCAGGTTTCTGAAGTCCTCCTTGGGCATTATTGCCTGAAGAGGGAACACAGGTGGTAGAGCAGGGCAGTGGGGGCACATGTTTAACCCTGGCCCCACGTGACTCCTCCAGTCCCTTTGCATGCGTACAGTGAACCTCTTCAGCGGGGAGCCTTGTGCATCCATGGAGGCTCTGCTTCTTAGCTGGAACCCTGGAAAAACAGGACTCACACTCTGAACATGTGAAGGGGGCAGAAGTGAAACTGCAGCCCCCCCTCTATCGGTGTTCCCTCTTGGGGCGATAATTCCTGGAGAGAGCTTGACTCTTGACTTCTGTTTCTGTTCTAAGTCACTTGTACCATACTTCTTAGAAAAAATTCCAGACCATGTTGACTGCCCATGCCAGTTAAGAGTGAATGCCTCAAGCTTCTGTGAGTCTTAATTTGTGTGGTGACATTGCACGTAATGCAACCCAGGGGTATAAATAAGAAAGTTGTTGTTGTTACTACATGTGTGGTGATTGAATCTAGGATTTTGCAAGGTGGCTGTGCTTGCAATATTTCCACATCCCTCTGTGCTTGCATAATCATTTTCCGCCTCCTTTCTGCCTGTAGGACCACAGTAACCTTGTGCGGCACTGAGATGTTTACATGTTGAACCCCTTGTCCTTAAGAAGACAGCATTCCCCCGCGGAAGGGGAAGACCCTTTTTGAATGTGAACTTTGTTGGCTAGGCCTATGGGCATAAAAAAAGGAGCCCCCTGAAACTTAGTAGGGAGCATTCCTGATGAATCTCTGCTGGAGGGGTGGACCACAGCATGGGACTGGCAACACTAAATGTTGGTGCCTAGATGAGGCCAGTCAGGCCTCTGTAACACAGGGGACAACTGGCGGTGCTCCTGTGGATGATCTCTGTGATCAGGCTGGGAGTCAGAGATCAAGCAGTCCTTAGGATGCTTTTTCCGCTTCTCCTTGTTTGACGAAATTTATTAAACCTTGAAAGTTCACCTGGATATGTCATTGTTTGGGTCTTGAGCTTTGAATGAGCTTAGTCTGATGCAGCTGCTGGAAAGGCAGGATTAGACTGCCTCGCACAATGCACTCCACGACTCCCATTTTGCAAACACTCTCACCAAAGGCCCTGAAGAACTGGGAGGCACCCGATTTGGAAAAGGTCAGTTAGATCATCCACTCCAGGGATGTGTCTCTCTGGCTTGTGCATTAATCACATATCCCAGCCACGGAAATCTAAGCCCTCACAGCTCTAGCCAAGAAGAATTACTCGTCAGAGTTCTGCCATGCCTCCAGTTGGAGAAGGGCCCTTGCCTCCAGGCAACTATAGGAGGTGAATAGGGAATGGTTTCTCCACCCTCAGAAGACTGACTTGGCACAGGGAGAAAAGCTCCCTGCCCTTTTTGAGGCTGAATGCTTAGGGAAGGCTCCCCACCCTTTCCTGTTCCTACCAGGGTGAAGGCTTATGGTAAAGAACCAAGCTTGCTGCCTTAGGCCCAACCTGGCCCTCTAGGCCTCTCTATTACTCTCTCAGAATTCCCCCCAGGCCACATCCCTCACCAAGCCTACTTCATGTGCAGAGGAGGGCAACCAGGATGGTCAAGGATCTGGAAACCAAGCCTTATGAGGAATGTTTGAAGGAGCTGAGTATATTTTGCCTGGAAAAGATGAGACTGAGAGGAGATATGATAACTACCTTCAAATATCTCAAAGCCTGTCACATGGAAGATGGAGCAAGCTTGTTTTCTCCTGCTCTGGAGGGTAGTCTTGAACCAATGGCTTTAAGTTACAAGAAAGGAAATTCCAACTAAGCATACAGAAAACTTTCTGACAGAGCTGTTCAACAGTAGAACCATCTCCCTCAGAATTGGGTGGGTTCTCATCTGTCGTAGGTGCTTCGGTTGAGATTCCTGCATTGCAGGGGGTTGGACTAGATGACCCTCATGGTCCCTTCCAACTCTACAATTTTATGAATCATACCCTCCTTGTGGTTTTTTTTGCCTAGCTGGAAGGTGTCTGAGCTCTCGCTTGACCAGATGGAGGCTAGAAAGGGTTGTCTGTATAAACTAGGCTACACCATTCGTTGCTTTACCTGCTTTTTGCCTCTGGCTTTGACTACCACTGTCATGTGGCCCGTGGAAGGTTTCCCCAGATGGCAGTGTCGCCCTCATTCTTAAAAAAGAGCTCCTGCTCCACATCTCAAAACCCGAAAGGCTAAGTGGATTTAGGATTGCAGGCTAGATGCATGCTTGAAATCCAATTGCACTAGAGAAATTCTTTAACTTCAGCCTTAATATTAAAGCTGCCAAGTAAGTCTAGCTTTTTAATTTGCTGCCCAAATCTAATTTGTAGAAGAGGGAGAGGAACATTAATGAGAGGCTATCTGGCTGATACATGCCCCAAATACTGGGTTTAGACAGATGTAATTTGAAGCAGGCTAAATATGAAAAGTGTGAAAAATGGTAGGCAATGCTTGGTGTCTCCAGGCTTCTAGAAATGATTACAGAACTGCAACAGAAGAGGCAGGGAAAGTGAGCAAGCTGTGCCTGGGAGGAAGGGCCATCGGCCCCTCTCTGTGGCTACATCTGTGCGTCTCAGCAGGTTGCTTCCCAAAGTCAAGTCCAATTAGAAGTGGCCATTGGATCCCCTGCATGACACGGTTGTGGGAGAGTCTGAAAATGCTGGTGGTGGATGGATCTGACAGAAATCAAAAGGAAGGCTGGAATCTCTGTTGGATACAGAACGACCTTGTCCAGATCTGTTTGACATTAACTAGCTCTCCTCTTGCCCTCCTGGAGGAAAAGTGGTATGATGAAGATCTGTGATGTCACCCAGTGCTGCACACCAGCCACCGCAGAATTAAAGATAAATAAATTAAGTTGTGCCCTGCTGTGTGCTTCTGGTTGCCAGCTGGGTCAGCAGGCCTCTTGCGATCTTCTCCCACGGTTCTCCCACTGTAGCATGCAGTGTCTTAGGGGATCTCAGGGCATCCTTACTCTGAACCTTGAGAGGGTACCTCTGCCCATGTATTGCCAGAGAATAAGGAGGCGCGATCAATGTTGCATGCGCTTTGCCACTCTATGGAGCATAATGTGTGCTTGGTGCATCTTGTTTGGGGACTGAGCTTTTCAAGAAATGCTGCGATGCTCGAGTGCCCAAGAGCAGCTGTGCTAGTGGGCATTCTGTGGCATGTTGGCAATGAAACTCCCCCTCCCCCTTCTGCTGATTTAATGTTTTATGGAGTTAACTGCCTGGAGAGGTGAGAAATAACAAATCTACAGCTCTGAATTCAAAAATGAAATTGAGATCGTAAAAGCAATTGGTGAAATTGATGGGTAATCTAATTTGCGCCGCATGCAATAAACTTGGGTAGTAACCCCTTCACAAAAACTTTGAAAATTGCTGAAAGTTTGTGTTGGTTTTTTGAAAGAAAGAAAGAGGGTTCATTTTCTCCATCTTTAATTACAGAGTTGCTATAACGCCTCCCATAAAAGTACATGACAGCCTTAATTAATGGCTGCAAAATTAAGCTCTCCGAGTTGGGGGATTCCGGGAGGTGGAAGAGTGAGTGCCGTGTGAGAAAACACTATTTCTTGGAAGAGCTTCAATACTGATATGTTGCAGAGCACCCTGGCTGATTAAACTGGAAATAAGCTACTGGAATCTTGGATATAAAGGCTGTTGTTCCTAGCAGCTACATCAAACTGGAACCGTTGAGCTCAAACTGCCACTTAAATTCTGGGCTCTCCATTGTGTACCTTCAGTAGCTCTCGATCGGTGAATATGGATGTACTCTTTGAAGAACTTTATATCGCTCATGGCTTTATAAGGCACCACCTTCTAGATGAGGCAGTCAAAATGATGCTGGCGGTGGAGGTAATGGGATTCAGATTATGAGCCGTGAACCGTGCTAGCTAAGAAGGGATCTTTGTATATAGTACCATTTATTACCAGGTGCTTGGGATGAGGACCATCGGGACACACTCTACTGTAGAGGAAGCCAATGTCCTCCAGAGGTTGTTGGAACTACATCAGCCCCAGCTAATTGGGCTAATGGTCAGGGGTGATGAAAGTCGTAGGCTGGCATCATTTGGAGGGCACCAGCTTGGCTTTCCCTGGGCTGCTCTCATTGCTGAGTGCCTGGCCAGCCACAGATGAATGCAGAATGCAAGGCTTAATCGCCCTACCTTTAACCCGTTGCAAGGTGGTGATCTTAGACTCCACACCAGCCAACCTTTTCTAGCTGGATACCTGCTGTACTTGGGTTCTCAACATATAATGGGCTGTATCCTAGGCTACTTGCTGACTCCTGACTATTCTTGTTTAGCCTGAACTCTGGAGGTTAACACTTCAATCCTAGATTGACTCTTTTCCCCAAGCTGCCGCTTCATCTCAGCTTGCTGCTTGGCTTTCTTCGCCGGTTCTCTCCAGCATGGTCCCTTGCTAAAAACCACTTCTGGTACCTTCCCTAGACCTTACAACAGGGGTGGGGGATCTGTGGCTTTCTGGGTGTTACTGAACTATGACTTCCATCATCCCTGAATATGGGCCATGCTGGCTGGGGCTGATGGGAATTGGAGTCCAGCAACACTTGGAGGGCACCAGGCCCCTCTTACAATACTGTTTTTAATTAATTTGATGAAAAATTGTGAATATTTGTTTTAAATCATTTGCACCTTGTATCTCTGCAGCTTTCAGTGTCTGGTAGGGGAAGTTTCTTGAAGCTTGACGCAGAACTCTGAAATCTTGATTCAAATAATTCCTGGAATTGGTGTCTTGGCTGCACAGCCAAAGAATCCGCGAGACCACCTTTTCTTGCTGACTGTGGGTTGCCAGATTTTCAATCGGCCATTGTAGCTATGCTTTTATTTCTGTGCTTCAAGCCACTCTTAAACACCATTGCCAGGCAATGTTTGTCTCGTTGCTTTGGGCTTTTTATTTTGTATAGAATTACTGACAAATGCAATAGACAACAATATATGTGCTGCAAAAAGTCGTCTGCTGATTTCTGAAGATCTAGAAGTCATTAAAGGTACAGGAGCAGACCGGGCTGGCTTTATTTTCAAGTCAGCTGGCAACTATATTACTTGCCTTGAATCATTTATAGGACACTGCATTCCTCCATGGAACTGTTGAACATTGCATGGCATTGCTACCGCTCTTCTTGGCAGATGCACTGTATCTTTAGGCAGAAACTCTGCAGGTGTGACTGCATTATCACTGAATCTAATGCCAGGGGGAGATGCACCTGTTGATTCCCTGCCTGTCCTGCAGCTCTTGATGGTGCGAAATGATAAGTCCACTACCACACTGGGGTCCACACATTCTGACTGCTCCTTCCTCTGCCTGTGTCAGAGAACTGGGGGGGTGGGAGAGAGATGAAGTGGGGGGTCCCCCATCTTGCTGAACTCTGGAGCAGACTGAAGCTGCACCAATCTCTTGTACTGCTTTATTTATTTAGTTTAATTTAATTTATATAGTGCTCTATACCCAGAGGTCTCAGGACGGTTCACAGAATAAAATCAAAATATAAAACCACAAAATACATAACCAACATAAAAACAACAACCCAATAGCCCCACCCCGCAAAAAAACCCCACATTTTAAAAGGGCATAGGATGTCATTCAAATCAACCAAAGGCCTGGTTAAAAAGGAATGTTTTTGCCTGGTGCCTAAAGGTGTATAATGAAGGCGCCAGGCGAACTTCCTTGGGGATAGCATTTCACAGATGGGGAGCCACTGCAGAGAAGGCCTGTTCTTGTGTTGCCACCCTCCAGATCTCTCAAGGAGCAGGCACACAAAGAAGGGCCTCAGAAGATGATGTCAGGGTCTGGGTAGGTTCCTGTGGAAAGAGGCGGTCCTTAAGGTCTTGCTGTCCTGAGCCGTGTAAGGCTTTATAGGTCAAAACCTGTTCCAATTCTCAGCACATTATAATGGGACACCCTCCTTCCCTCCAAGTTCCTTGCCATTGTTTCTGGGCATCCTGCCTTGCCAGGGGCAATGATCTCCGCCAAGCCAATTTGCAGAGGTCTGTTGTCAGAGATGAGACCATCTCTCGCTTTCAAGATGCAAAGAGGAGAGGTGGCTTGAGAGCCCCTGCCTGACCTTGCCAAGGGTTTTCTGGCTGCCCTGCAGCACTTTTCAATCTCCCATTCACAGCTAGGAACAAATCAGAGGTTGAACTGATAGGGCTCTCTGGCCCTTAAACACTGATCCAGAACGATTGCAGAGACAAATGGTTTGTACCATGATCCCTCTTCAGTTTCTTCTTGTCTGAAGGCTCTTTTGGATGTTTGAGAAAAATGCAAGTCAGCCCAGTAATGAAGCCTACAATGGTTACTAGTCTTCCAGGAGTTTCCACCACTCCAAATATTAATGGGGCCTTCATTCATGGCTAGCTTGGAAATCTAGAGGGCTGACGAAGGAGGCGGAGAGCGCAATCTGTCCCTGTTCCATTAGCCTGCTCACTTGCTTGCATGGTATTGCACACACTCGTCTTCATGAAGCTCCCAATTGCCTATGGCAACCAGGCTGAGTTGTCAAATACAAAGCTGCTATATATGTTGCTGAGGTTTTACGATATTAGAATGGAATTAGAGCGGCTGACCAGAAGCATCTTTTAATTATAGGTTTCCGAAGTAGGGATGTAGCTATGTTGCCGCTTAACTTAGATGACTTAAATGTGCTTTGGCTTAAATGTGCATTGGCTTAAATGTGCATTGTTCTGTTGTGCAAAGCTGGAAGTTGTATTGAGAGAGGACCATAGGGATTGGGCTTCTAACACCATCTTGTTCAGCAGGGATGGCTAACCTGTGGCTGCCTATCTAGACCACAGATGCCCTCAGCTCTTACCATTTGCTATATTGGCTTGGGCTAATGGGCGTTAGAGGATCTTAAGTTCCCCCACACCTGCTATACATGCTTACCTCAGTGGGACTAGGCACACTTAACTTGGAACCAAGTCTCATTGAATAAAGAGGGATTTGGCTACGACCTGTATTTGGTTGCCATACTAGTAAATTCTAATAAAGAGGGGTCTGGATACTCACCCTCTACTTAGAAGCAAAGCTCTTTCATTGCATATGCCAGATAGAGAATTGAAGTGGCATTTGCTGGCATATTAGGTGCATGATTTTGAAGAGTTTGCTGCTATGGAATTAATTTGAATTTAACTCAGTTTCTGCTTCTGTTTCAGAGGCTTGGGAGTGCCTGGCTCTGTAGGTGCGTGGGTGTGTGGGGCTGACATTTTAAAGTAGCAGATAATTAAATCACAAAGTTTCAAAACAATGAATGAACACACACTCATTTCCAAAAAAGAGAGTTAACACCATTTGACAATACTTCCAGCTGAATGTCTTCATAAAGGCTGCAGTCCCATACAGTGCAATAGACCCAAATACCTGGGTGAAAACCACATTGAACTTGGTGGGACTTAACTTCTGAGTGGGCATGCACCTGTACAGGATTATGTTGTCAGTCTAAACAGTATTCCAGGACACAAGGATCACTGTTCCATTAAGCAATAAAGCTCCTAATCTGTTTGTTATTTCCTTTAAAAGATTTGCAGAAGTGAATTTTCTTCATCAACATATGTTTGCCGGGTCTTGTGCAGCCATTTCCCCTTTGTTGGCAATATGTCCCTCCCCCATTACATTGTCAAAAGGCACCAGCCTGATATTAACAAATTGCTCATTGAAGCATAAGTTTTTGCAGCGCGAATGGCTGGGGGTTGCCATCTTTTTTTCCAGCTGTACCTTTTAGCGGCAACTTCATACCATTTTAAGCTTTCATGGCTTTCCATCCCCAAATCCTGGGAAGTGCAGTTTGTTAAGGGGGCTGAGAGACACCTTTCCTGTCACAGAGCTGTAGTTATCAGAGTGGTTTGGTACACACCTCCATTGTCTGCTGAGACAGATGCCAACCAATGAACAGTTAATCCCTCTTTCCAGGGAACTCTGGGAAGTGTAGTTCTTTGAGGTGAATAGGGGTCTCCTAACAATAATGCTCAGCATCCTTAGCAGACTCCAGTTCCCATAATTCTTCAGGAGAAGTCATGGCTATTTCAAGTGGTATGATACTGCCTTTAAAGTATTGTGCAGATGGGGCCTTGTAGCTCAGCAGCTTGAGGGAGCTTTTTCAAGGAAGGTGACAAACCTAACAGGTGTTCCCGGAAAAAGAGGTTTAGTTCAGTTGGATGAAGCACATAACCTGTGTGCCAAATAAGATACTCGAATGATTTCTCACCTCTTGTGGCTCTTTATTCTAACAAAACTGTCGCTCTAGATTTTTATCAGAACATCGGTCTTGAGCCAGGTGGCCCAGAACGCTATCTGGGAGGGTTGATTGATTTCCAGAGTGTGATTTTTATGGGCCATTTTGAAACTATTACTCTGGCTTGTAACTCCAGACTGGCAGTGCTGAGGTGAGGTCATCGTTCTTCATAGAATCAATTGCCTTTTTGGTAATAGATTTTTTTTTTGGTTGTCTTCGTTTCTGATGGAGTATAAATTGGGCTAAAAGGTGTCTCCGAAATGATTACTGGATTGGTCTGTGTTCTGTAAAACCGTCTTGACTATATTTTACTCTGTAATCACATCTGTTTTCCGCGATAGTTTCGCTCCTGATTTTCCTGCAGTTCCCTTTTCTTTCTCAGCTTCAAATACACTGGGGCACCTTTTGGGCTTGCAACCTGGCAGCTTACTCTGTAGCAGTTTCCCCCCCAAACCAGTGCCCCCCCGTCTGATATTTTGGGCCATAGCTCCCATCCTCCACCATGGCTATTAGTCATAAGAACACAAGAGCTTGACTGCTGAACCAGGCCAAAGATCCATCTACTTCAGCGCTTTGTTTTCACTGTGGTCAACCGGATTCCTATGACAAGACTACAAGCAGAACCTAAGCACAAAAGCAACTCTTCCCACCTGTATCCTGTATTCAGGGCACACTGTGGAAGCACCACATAGCCCTTGTGGCTAATAGACATTGATAGCCTTATCCTCCATGAGTTTGTCTAGTCCTCCAAGTTCTTGGTTTAAAGCCTTCCTAGTTCTTGGTTATCACTAAGAATATAAGGAGAGCTTGCTGGGTCAGGTTGTCATGGACTGGCTGGAAACCCCTATGGGAAGAAGGCTCAGCGCCTGGGGATAGGTGGTGGGATGATGATGAGTGGTCAGAGGGAGAAGAGGAAGCGGACTGGAAGGAGGAGGTGTCAGAAGATGAAGAGGTAACAGGGTTTAGTGAGCAGAAAGAAGCTAGGGCAGATAGCAGTCCAGAATCAGAGGCAGAAGCGGAGGCTGGAGAGGAGGAGGGCTAAGAGGCAGAGATGAGTCAGGCTGTGACCAACTCCCCTCCCCTCTGGTCTCCCAGAACCAGAAGAGGTATGAAGAGGGTGGAGCACGGTGTCAGAGTCTCAGATTGCTTGGGAAGGAACTGGGAAAGGAGGAGACTTAGAGAGCTGTGGGAAGGTAGAAACTTTAAGGCGCCACAACTGCTTCATTGAGGCAAGTCCTACTGGGAAGAGTTGCTATGATCAGTAGGTCTACACTGTTTTGGTTTCTTTGAATATAGAGTTAACTTCATGGGCACCATTTTTTTCATTACTGACCTACACCTCACTCCAGCTCCTGACACAGGCCAATGGCCCATCTGTGCCAACATCTAATTCTCATAGTGGCCAACCACAGCTGCCTGTGGAAATCCTGGAAGCAGAACCTGAGCACAAGAGCACACTCTCTTCCTGTGGCTCCCCATCCTTACTTTAAGGTTCATTTGCACATTGTTATTCATTGATTAGGCATCTGTGTTCCATAGCTGTCCAAATCCTTAGATGGGGCCACTCTTATTATGCTTCATAGGGAGGAAATTCACTGTAGCTCTATGTTGTTAGTTCCATCAGCACAATGTCTTCAGTTTGCTGGATAGCTCAGTTGGTTAGAGTGTGGTGCTGATAACGCCAAGGTCGTAGGTTCGATCCCCATAAGGGACAGCTGCATATTTCTGCGTTGCAGGGGGTTGGACTAGATGATCCTCAGGGTCCCTTCCAACTCAGACCACTTTTTGAGTAACAGACGTTTGCTCTCACTGTGCTAGCTGATTTTCAGCTGCCGGTATTTGCATACAAGTATAGGTAAAGCTGTCAGAGGCTTGTCTAAAACTAGAAATTGACGAGCACCTTTTCAGAGTCTGGCATCCTGGTAGTTGAAAGGAAGATTTGTGTGTTAAATCAGTTGTACCAAAGACTGATTTCTAACGAGCTTCTGATTGCAAAAAAAAGTCAGCTGGTTGATTACCTTAATTATAGATGAAGCTGTTAGCTATACCTCGTCATGTTTGCATAACATTTTCTATTATAAGCTTCTTTTTCCTCGGCTCCTTTAGTTAATTTTGCTGGGTGTGGGCCCCTGGTGGCCTTTTAAAAATGTTGCTGCGGAAAAATTTGGCATGTGCCTTGTTCCCTGTCTGTGGAGAAAGATGCTCCTGTTGAATGTTTGCCTAGCTAGCAGAAAGCTCAGGTGCCTCTGTGGCAAATCAGTGGTGCAGCCCTAGATTAAGCTCTACACAGATCTTCCATGCTTCCAGTCCAAGTCATAGGCACAGGCTGAAGCAACCAAAATGCAGTTGCAGGTTTTTTGACTACAACTTCCATAACTCCTGACTGTTGACCATGCTGGCTGGGGCTGATGGGAGTACTAGTCTACAGCATCTAGAGCACGGGTGTCAAACACAAGGCCCGCGGGCCGAATCTGGCCCGCCAGACCTCGTCATGTGGCCCGTGTAGCCAGCAATTCCTGGTGTCCGTAAGGGCCACCCCCCCTTCCCCCGCAAGCCCTTTTGTCAATGACAAAGGCAGGAACGCTCCTTCCGCGCCTGTCCAGCTCTGCAAAAGGCAACCCTTTCACGCGCTTGATTTGCAACCCAACCCAGCCACGCGGTGCCCTTTTGGGTTTCTCCCTCTCCTCCTCGCCAAGCCCCGAATCGAGCCCGCCCTCCGCTGTCAAGGCCTGTCTGGCTCGCAGTACCCATTGCGCCGCTTGCTTCTGGGAAATGCGGACTGCTTCCCGGCTCTTCGCCCTCGCTTTGCCCGCTTGGACGGAGCAAAGCACATGACACCAGCTGCGCCATCGCGGGGTCCACGCGCGTAAGAGCCGCCGCTGCGCACGAGGCTAGGGATCCTTCTCTCTCTCCCTCCCTCGGTTCACCTTTGGCCCTGATCGGAGAGGCCTGATCCCGGGCCATCGCTCACTCTTCCCACTTGCACGGGTGACTCGCCCACCGCCGCCGCTGCCTCCTCCTCCTCTCCTCCCAGAAAGGCAGGCTGGATGCGGGAGGGTCGCTGCACCTTTAAAGTCCTGCACATTTTCTGCAGTGTGTACAAACACCGAGGTCTAGCCGCAAAGTTAGCAAGCCTAGGCCCTTGTTAAGGTGGGCTGGAGGAGGGTTGGCTCGGAAAGCCGCGCGGGTCACTCTGTGCGCGCTCCCCTCTAAGCAACCCACACACGACGGGTGCTGGCTGAGCAAGTTCGCTGCTGCAAAAAATAAAGAGAGCACGAAAGCAAAACCCGTGCGCCATGGGAAGCTTGGCCGCAGGAAGCCGAGCAGCGGTGGGGGACACATAGTCCTATAGATACAACCGGCCCTTTGAGGGTGACCAAACTGCTGATGCGGCCCCCGATGAATTTGAGTTTGACACCCCTGATCTAGAGGATATCATGTTGCATACCCCTGGCTTGGTCTGTTTAGAGAAGGCAATGTAAGGTGCTTTGAGAACTGTATACCAGTTGCTTAATTATACTCCTGTGTCCAGTTCTGCCAATAAGTCAGTAAAACTCTTAGATGTGACAGGGAAATATTTGTGTTTTTTAATTTATATAGTTTTTCAGGTTTTAACAATTTACAATTATCAAACAATCAACATAAAAAGAGAATTCCGAAGAATCTCCTGAACTTCCCTCCTCCCCTTTGGTGGGTCCTTATATTGACCTTTTCCGCCTGCATCTTATCTATTAGTCCAAATCTTTTAAATCTCAATTATACCCAAAATTCAGCATTAAACTACAAGTGTTGTTCCAATTCTCCTAATAATTTTAATTGTTTACAATGGGTATTAAGGTAAATTATTTATTTTCCCCATTCCTTATTGAAATTTTGGTCTTCTTGGTTTCTGATTCTTCCGGTCATTTTTGCCAATTTGGCACTGTTCATCAACTTGATCTGCTATTCTTCTCTGGTAGGGGCTTGATCTTTTTTCCATCTTCGGGCTAATAACATCCAAGCAGCAGTGTTTGTATACATAGATAGTCTTTTCTGATCTGTTGGAATTTCGGATCAGAAAAGCTTCTGTTTTTTTAAAAAAGATGAGATTATTTTAAACATTTTTTTTCAGTTCGTTATATATATTCTCCCATAATTCTTTTGCTACCTTACATGTCCACCACACATGGGGAATTATTTGTTGTAGTAGTTGAAATTATTTAGCGTACACCATAACGTAGGACATGATGACATTATTTTCCATAACTTTTCTGGGTGTGATGCTCCTTTTTGTATTCTGATTTTTTAAAAAATATTAACACAAAAATAAATGAGGACATGTTGACTGTTCTGCCCTAAGAATATTAACATTTTTCTGTTTGAATGCTTCCTCCCCCCCCCCTTTAGTTTTTGGAAGAGCATTCTGTGAAAGAACACAGGTTGCTTGAGCACCAGTTGGCAACCTTCAAGTCCTTTGTCCTTCCCTTTCGAGAGAGCTGTTAATTGGTACTTTACAGTTGCAAACACTTGTGCTGTTTTCATGTTAGCTCATTAGCACATCTCCCTGTTGCAGGTGGAAACAATAGCTGAGTCACTTTGCATCTCCTGCCACAGCACAGTAGGCCTGCACTTCCCAGCTGACAAAACACATTTCGAGCCCTTCAATGCAGTGGTCTGTACCAGCGAAAGGGCAACTTGTTTGTTGAGTCACACAAATCACTGCCAAGTCAATTATTTTGCTCAATCTCCCTTTTCATGTAAAGCAGATTGAGGGGCAATTAACCCCTCTAAAGGTAAAGCATGTGGGGTGATAAGATTCAGAACAAAGTCGTTTTGAAACTACAAGTAGGAGCTGAATATTTATTGGAGCTGTGCACTTGTAAAACTGGAAGATGATTGGGTGGGGGGATAGGCTGTGACGGGGGAAGAATATTCCATAGGCTGCAAAGGGCAAGATTATTGCGGCAAAACAGAAATGAAGAGCCCAAAGCAGTTGGATTTAACACCTTTTTTCAGGAGCACTTACCTTTGCCTCCAAGGAAGATTTTAAATGAAACTTCGGAGTGCTTGATCCTAGCATCCATGTGACTTACATTCTGTCAGAATAAAACTGGGGAGAGTGGCTGTTGTGCTCAAGTCCTGCTTTTGGGCTTGGCTACTGCGACAGCAGGATGCTGAGCCAGGTGGGCCTTTGGCCTGATCCTGCAGGCCTCTTCTTAAGTTTCTTTCGGCGCCAGCATGAGACTCACCCTTTTTCTTTTCCTTCTATTTTCTGGTGCCTGTTTCCCCCAGCCCCAATTATGTAAAAGTGAATTTCCCCTTGCTAGTAATTGGTAAAGGTAAAGGGACCCCTGACCATTAGGTCCAGTCGTGACCGACTCTGGGGTTGTGGCGCTCATCTCACTTTATTGGCTGAGGGAGCCGGCGTACATCTTCCGGGTCATGTGGCCAGCATGACTAAGCTGCTTCTGGCGAACCAGAGCAGCGCACAGAAACGCCGTTTACCTTCCCGCCTGAGCGATATCTATTTATCTACTTGCACTTTGACATGCTTTCAAACTGCTAGGTTGGCAGGAGCAGGGACCGAGCAACGGGAGCTCACCCTGTCATGGGGATTCAAACTGCCGACCTTCTGATCGGAAAGTCCTAGGCTCTGTGGTTTAATCCACAGCACCACCCGCGTCCCAGTAATTGGTACTGTATGCATATTGGCGACCTCGGGTCTCCCTCGGGAGGTTGTGGACGCTCCTTCCTTGGAGGTATTTAAGCAGAGGTTGGATGCTTTAGCTGAGATTCCTGCATTGCAGGGGGGCGGACTTGATGGCCCTTGCGGTCCCTTCCAACTCTACAATTCTATGACCTGAAACGATTGGGTATGTAAAGACCTTGGGGGCAACCAGTGCTGTGTGGATGGAGGTCCACTTGTGTGGCGGGGCTTCCAGTTCCTCTCCTCTCTGGTGAGCCCCAAAAGCTGTTTTAGAGGGTCCCCAAATCCTCTGGAAAGGTTTTTGAGGGTGTGCAGGAGGCTGCATAGGAGAGGAGGCGAAAGCTCTGTTGCACCAGAGGGAATCTGTTTCACAAGTTGAACAACTGCGTTGGGTACAGCCCTTCAGGTTCTGTGTCTTGTCTTCTTTTTTTGCCTTCTGGAAATACTAGATCTTTAACCTGTGTCTGAGGCTTACGCATCTCTGCTGATGTTGGACTTGCCTTTGTGATCTTTACTGCCCCTTTTCCTGGGATTTGTGAAGCTGCTCCAGGGCCACCCCGAGCATCTTTCATGCTGGATGAAATGTGGACCTTTCTTTTGGTATATATGTTTCCCATGTTGGCTCAGTGCCGAATTTCATGGCAATATAATGGTGTGAATAAATTACAGTTGATGCCGCAGACGCTAATGCCTCCTTTCCAAGAACCTTGTGATGTAGCCAGTATTCTCCCTTTTTCAACGAGAAATTGATAGGTCTGTTCCTAGTCACCTAGTTCGTTAATGGCTAAGTCTGCTCAATCAAAGTTCAGTATCCAAGTTCAGTTTTGGATTAGGGGTGTGTGTGGAAGCAAGGATGGGGTTATAACTTAAGACCAAAGGGGAATAGAATTGTTGTTCGATTCTGTTGTAAGTTATTCATAATAGACTGGAGTGTTTTTAGCTGGGGACTGTAGGTGATAACAAGTGGTATATTCTCTTACAGGTCTGTTCTGCTTATTCCTGCTTATTCCTGTTTGGTGGTGTCATCCCCTGTGTTCACCAAAGGTCTGGTAGTTTTGAGAAATGCCTGTTGCAAATGGTTAAGGGTTGAGTCCTTCCTTCCCTCCAGCCAGCCAGCATTTTGTGGGAGGGATCCAGAACTTTAGGTTTGTGCAGTCAAAGTGGATTAAAGTGCTCTGACACTGTAGGTCAAGAAATCCAATTAAAAAGCCACAGCAGACTTTTCGCAGTTTAGAAAGTGATGGAGAAAGGAACTGGGAAGTGTGGACTGAATGAGTGATTAATGGAGAGAACCAGGATGAGTGCTCGTTGTTGTATAACTGCCTTGTAAACAAAATCAGAACAAATGCTCTGTAAAGACCAGACATAATCTGATCTCTGCGTAAGTTGTTTTCAAGCAAATCAAGATGGATGCTGAAGAAACATGTTATCTTGAGGAGCCCCTTGTCTTGTGAACTGCACAAAGCTGTTCTATTGGCTATGGTTATTCTGTGTAGTCACCAGTTCCGTACTCTGAATGAATTTTGCAGATTTTCATAGGCTTATATTTTATTTTTTGTAGAGCTGCTGGCTTTTGCTACCTACAGGGAGGCGAAACAGCCCATTTGGTGCACGAGGCTCCCAGACCCCGAATCTCTTCGCTCATCCACATCCCTTGATGTTCGTAATTGTGCGCTCAGGCGCTAGCTGCTTCCACCAGTGGGACCTGAGATAATTACCGTGCCGGTGTGTTACGCACACGCAGCAGCCAGAACCTCTGGAGAAAAATCATTAGCCTTGGAGGCATATGGCTGTGGACCGGAGGCCCTGGGAGGCTTTTTCACGCAGACAAAAGGTGAAGGTCACCCAGTGGGTCCTTTTAGTCCTTGGAGGGTCACGAAGTTGGAAGTAAGTGAGAGGTTTGCAAGCTCCCCCAGCCCATAGTGTTAGAATAAAGCGCTTATCTTTGTTGTGAGGAGCATGCCAAAGTGGTGATAAGGGGCCGGTTTCAAGGAGGTGAAAAGCCAGCCCTTGAATGCAAATGTCTGCTGTGAGATCCACAGGGGCCTGGGGAAGGTGCACTAATCCCCTGCCAGGTGGTTTTCTGCCTTGTTCTGCTTCTTGGCCTCGTTTTTTAATTATCCTTTTCTCATTCTGATCTTTTGCATGATTTTCCGAACTTCCAGAATGTGCCTATCTGGCTCCTGCAAGGTGGCAGGCATGCAGGCAGGCGGGGCAGGGGGCAGGGAACCAAGTCCTTGATTTCCTCAAATCTTAATTGTCTCTTTTCACATTGTCTTAGAACCAGAAAGGGGTGAGAAATGGGAAGACCGGAGGGGGCGGCGGGCGGCGGCGCCCTATGAGGAGTTGACAAATGTGCGATCGATCGCTTCCTGGAGAGCACAGATGGGAAGGGGGGTTTGAAAGCAGTTACTCAAGGGAGTTAATTTAGTGGGAGCCGGAGAAGTCGAAAAAGCTGCCTACCTCTGGCAGGGAATCGTGTTAATGTTGACAAGTGTCTCCCCCCACTCTCACTCTCCGGGATAAGCTTCCTTGTCAAGTGGGAGTGTGGGTGGGGATCTCTGCCTCAACCCTTTCATCAGTTTGCTGTCCCAGACCTGCACCCGGGGGATGCATCTGACGTATATATTAATTTTGACGGTTTGGGCTTTCTGAAGTTGCATCCCGCATCACTGCACGGAAACAATTCATTCAAAAATAAAGGCTTGCAAATCATGCAAATTTAATTTGTTCTGTGTGTGTATGTCTGAAAATGGATGGAAATCTTGTCTGCTTAGGTTTTATGCATTCCAGACATTAGCCCTGTTTACTTCCAGACATTAGCTCCCTCCTCTTTATGCTTGAACAGAATTCAACCCTAGGTAGGAGGCAGGGTGCTGGGCAGCCATCTCTTCCATTCTTGACCTTTCTCTGTTGAGCAGACAAAAGGGGCTAGCTGCCTGCATTGTGTGTGGAATATGCTGCCTGACCGAGAATGCTTGACAAAATGGCATTCAAAACTGGATGGATGCTTTTACTCACCTTCAAGGAAACGCAGGCTGGTGCCATATTCATCTAGTCAGCCTAGCAAAGGACTAAGCAGGTAGGGATGGGGGCATTGCCTCCTGGGATGGCATGCATGGCCCCCTATATGGATTTATGTTTATGCCGTCTACACTGAATGGGACAATTTCATCTGTGTTCAACAACTATTCTCCTACGGATGGACCATTTCGCTTAGTCTGGTCCACATCCTGATTCAGTTGAGACCTTCTTTGAACCGAGTCACAGTTTAGCTTGGGTTTGTTAGGGTTGCCATACGTCTGGAATTTCCCGGACATATCCGGAATACTGCAGTTGGAAGGCGTGTCCGGGTGGAAATCTCTAAAAATGTCCGAAGAAAATGCGCTTCCAGCTGACCATTGCTCCATGTGGTGAGCTGTGTCACTGCACCAAGAAACCAACCAACCAACCAACCAACCAACCAACCGCGGGAGGTCTCTCCCAAACAGCCCAGTGAGATGCTGGCGGCAGCAGCAGGCATAAAAACGGAATATCAAGGAAGAAGACATGGCAGAATAGGAACACTCCACGGCATATTTTATTACAGGTTTCACTTGCTTGTGTAATATATAGCGTTTGATATCAAAAGTCAGATCCCCTTGGGTTTGCTAACTGACTGAAAAGAAACTGCCTCAGCTAATTTATTAAATCTCTAGGGCCAGTTGCCAGGTTCTCTCCCCACCCCCCTTGTAAAAGCCAGAAATTTGGCCTGATTGATGGCATTTGTCTGAATAAAAGCCAGCCTCATTATCACCACAGAGTGCACATGCTTCAACTGTGTATCTGGCCCATCGTGCATATTAGGGTGCCAAGTTGTTGATGTCTGTTCTAATGCTCCATGCTGTACATTGCTGTGTGTGAGGCCACAGGGGCTATGGTAAAGGTAAAAGACCCTTGGACGGTTAAGTCCAGTCAAAGGCGATTGTGGGATACGGAGCTCATCTCGCTTTTCAGGCCAAGGGAGCTGGTGTTTGTCCACAGATAGCTTTCTGGGTCATGAAGCCAGCATGACTAAACCGCGACTGGTGCACGGAGGACTGTGACAAGTACAGGAGTGCACAGAAACGCCGTTTACCTTCCTGCCACAGCAGTACCTATTTATCTACTTGCACTGGTGTGCTTTAGAACTTCTAGGTTGGCAGAAGCTGGGACAGAGCAACAGGAACTCACACTGTCACATGGATTCGAATTGCTGACCTTCTGATCAGCAAGCCCAAGAGGATCAGTGGTTTAGACCACAGCGCCACCTGCGTCCCTGCCGCAGGGGCATATATGTGTGGCTCCTCCATAGCTTCTCCTCACAGGCTCTGTATCCTGGGGCAAGTGGGGGGTGGGTGGAAGAGTGCCATGATAATCTGGTGGTGGAGGCAGCCTTTTAATAGTTGTGACCAGTCTCTGCCCCCTGTCCACATTGCCAGCATTTTTGAACCCCAAAGCTGGCAGCCCTGTTTTTTCTGCAGTTTGTTCTTTTCACAGAGAAAAGCAGTCAAGGCTTCTGGGTTTTTTAAGGGATCTGCCTGTAGATTTGTAAGTGTTGTATTCATATTTCCTTTTAAACCATGCTATTCATAAACAGAAACAAAATAAATCCAGTTTTATTTTTAATGAAAACCATACCCTTCATCCCACCTGCCCCATATGTTTAAAGAGCATGTAAAATCCCCACCCCCACAAAAATCCAGGGAACTGTAGTTTATCCAGAATGTTGGGAATTGTAGCTCTGTGAAGGCTAAACAGCAATTTCTAGGATTCTTTTAAAGGTGTGGATGAAACCGTAGTGTATGTCTTATGTTCTTATTTAACTGAGGAGGCTGGGAACTGAACATGGGGCTTCCTTTTAAAAACATGTACTTTCCCACTGAACTATATAGCTCATGTCTGCTTCAAGACAGGATTCACTTGTTCCTCCTGGGGATAATATGACGACGACATTCATCAAACCATCAAGCTGTCAGGACAAATTCATAATCCCTTTCCTCTTCTCCTTGTTCAAACCAAGCTATTGTTTTGCCCAGTCACCTCCTTGGAGGTGTGGAGATAACAGCCCATTTCCTCCTGTGACTGTGGTGCCCTGAAGCCATTTTAGCTTGATGAGTTCACATGTGTCTGAAGAAGTGTGCATGCACACGAAAGCTTATATCCAGAACAAACTTAGTTGGTCACTAAGGTGCTACTGGACATTTATTATTATTATTATTATTATTATTATTATTTTATTTTATTTATTTCGACTGCGTCAGACCAACATGGATACCTACCTGAATATTTTGGGCAGTTTGTTTTTGCTGGAGAAAGGGGTCTACCCCAGTTTGGGACCCAACTGGGCCCTGGTTCCAAGGGAGCAAAATACCAATGGAGTTGACATCTGTCAAGTCAGGTCAACCTGAAATCAAATGCGATATGCATGGTCAGGTGCAGCATAAAGGTCGGTTCCAGGGTGGCCATCGGAGGGAGAGGGAAGCACCAGAAACACAGGGAAAGTGGGGGTCAGGTTAAGGAGAAGCAAGGGAGTGAGTAGCACCACGGAGAGCTCCACGTGGGGCTAGAGCTGAAGACAAAACTGGGCTGCTCCTCTGACAACCAGAAAACTGGCTGAGCGTTAAATCAGGTTTTCATATCCCATTTATGACTTGCTTCCCAGATAAAATTTCAAAGCAATTTCACAAATCAAGACATCAGCAATAAAAAGAACGACACAATTTCTAACAGAAAAAAACAGCTGAAAACATAATAATACAGTGGTACCTCGGGTCAAGTACTTAATTCGTTCCGGAGGTCCGTACTTAACCTGAAACTGGTCTTAACCTGAAGCACCACTTTAGCTAATGGGGCCTCCTGCTGCTGCCGCGCTGCTGAAGCCCAATTTCTGTTCTTATCCTGAAGCAAAGTTCTTAACCTGAAGCACTTTTTCTGGGTTAGCGGAGTGTGTAACCTGAAGCGTATGTAACCTGAAGCGTATGTAACCCGAAGTACCACTGTAGGGGAAAAACATTTTCAAATTGAGTACAGATACAGACTGGGATAGATCTCTATTGAAAAGACTTGTTGGAAAAGTAAGGTCTTCAACAGATGGTGAAAAGATCATGGAGATGACACCCGTCTGATATGTAATGGGAAGGAGTAACAAAGGGGAGGTGCCGCTGCACTAAAGGCCTGAGTCTGGTGATGCTACCTCCTTGAGCTGAAGAGGGACTAATCGCATGGCCCCTGTTGACGATGGAAGCCCTGAACAGTGTCTTCTGGTGTGCAGAAGTGTCTACAGCCTCTTCCTATAAGGAGGACAGATTGTCACAACCCAGGGCTTCAAGAGCGTGGCTGATGGAGGCTGTATGTGACTGACGCAACAATATGGTGCAAGTTGTGTGGAGTTTGCTTACCCAGTTGGTGCCATCCCTCTGGAAAGCAGCTGACCACATGGAAATTTGCCAAATGGGAAGCATAGAGTTGTCAGGGACCTTGGAGGTTGTTTAGCTTGACTTTACAGTCAGTGCAGAGATCCTACAATTGTTGTATCCCTGACAGATGGCCATTTAGCCTCTGCTTACGTACTTCCAATGAAGGTGAGCTCACTACTTTCCAAGGCACCCTGTCTTTCTGTTGGACAGCTCTTACTGCTAGGAAGCTTCTCTTAATATGAGCATCAGTCCTGTTGGATCAGGTCAAAGGTCTGTTCAGTCTAGCTTCTTGTTCTCCGAGCGGACAGCCTGATGCCTATGGGCAGCCTACAAGTAGCAGGACCTGAGCACAACAAAAACTCAACGCTCTCCTCACTTGCTATTCCCAGCAGCTGGTGTTCAGAGACTTACTGGAAATAGAACTCTTGTGGTTGATAGCCATTGATAGCCTTGTCCTCCATGAGTTTTCTTAAAATTGCAAAGCTATTCAAGTTGGTGACCAGCACACTGTCCCCTGGGAGAGAATTCCTAATGTTTAGCCAGAGGCTGCTCTCCTGCAATTCCTACCTTCCAGTTTCAGTCTTGGCAACTGGGACAACAGAGAGTAAGTCTGCTCTGTTTTCTGTCTGACAGCCTTTCAAAGTTTTGACAACAGCCTGCCCAGGTCTTCCAACTGTTTCTCGTAGGGAAAAGGCCCATGTGGTTACGTTGACATACTGTTCCTGGCTGCATGGGTTTGCGTTGTGGAAAATCAGCTTTCATTAAATCATGCTTGTGTGTGAAAGGCACCTCAGGCAGGTGCCAAGAAACAGCAACTACAGTGGTACCTCGGGTTAAGTACTTAATTCGTTCCGGAGGACAGTACTTAACCTGAAACTGTTCTTAACCTGAAGCACCACTTTAGCTAATGGGGCCTCCTGCTGCCGCTGCGCCACCAGAGCACGATTTCTGTTCTCATCCTGAAGCAAAGTTCTTAACCTGAAGCACTATTTCAGGGTTAGCGGAGTCTGTAACCTGAAGCATATGTAACCAGAAGCGTATGTAACCCAAGGTACCACTGTAATGCAAAGTAAATTAGAAAGCATGCACAAAGTGTTATTTTAAAATCGAGTTATGGTGGAGAAACAAGCTTGTTGCAGAGAGCCTGTTTGAACAATTTGACTTGGTGCGTGTCATTTCTTAAACTTCCTTTCTCTGTGCAGTAGACAAGCTGCAACCTTGCAAGATTACTACTGCTTGGTAATTTTTATTTAACAAGATTGATATACCACTTAACAAAAACCTTAAGTGGTTTGCATGAAACAATATAAAAGAGCCATTTGAAAATGCTGATAAAACCAAACTTTAAAATTGGCCATTTCAAAACCTAGCATACATGCCTGGGCAGGCTTGCCTAAACAAAGGGGTTTTTTTAGCAGGCACTGCAAACTACTGCAAAAGCTCCTGCATAATATTGTTAGGCTTGTAGAGAGCAGGTGCTGCCATGCTGAAGAATCGATTACTTGCAAGTGCAGAGCAAACATAATATTGCACTTGTACAATGGAAAATATTCAAGGCTCTTTCTACCTTTTTTAAAAAAGTGTTCTCATGCACAAGGGCAGACCTGTGTATATCAAAAACGTTGGCTGAGGATAGATTCTCGAACTTCAGAACATAAAGAGATCAGACCCAAAGCTGTCTAGTCCGGCATCCTGTTTCCACAGTGGCCAACCAGATGCTTCTGGGAAGCCTACAAGCACAACATGAGCGCAATAGCAGAACCCTAAAATTAGGTCCTACAGCTTGCAGATCCTTGCCCAGTGTAACCTTAGCTTCAGGCATCAGTGACATTTTGCAGGGCAGTTCTTAGCTTCCAAATCCTTGCGGTGTCCTCCTTAGGCATGCTGTATCCTTGGAAGTCCTTCCTGATGTCCAAATAGACGCTGCCGCCATGTGCTGCTTTGAACAGAATGGCCCTGAATTGCATGTGAACCTTGAATATGCGCTATTTTGAGCCCTCCGGCCTGTAAGGTGACTGCAAGGGAAGCCCTGGACTTGTAATGCAAATTGGGAAGATTGGCTGGCTGAGCAAGGGCACCTTGGCGTAGCATTTTCAGATCTCTCCTACAGTTCTGGCAAGGCCTGTGGATGGATTGGTCAGAATTTGGGAGAGGCTGGCAGGAGTGATTGGAATGACAATGAAGCTTGCATTTGCTTAGCTAGTAGTAACAGACTATCAGCACTTTTCTCTGTGTGTGAGAGGGAGGGAGAGAGGTGGGGCTTCTTCTCTTCCTGATACAGTGGGATGAATAAAATGATTTGGAAAAAAAAATGATTTGAAAAATTAAACACCCAAGCTCTTCCTTCCTCATATCTTCTGATCCTGGTGTCCTACTTTCTTTCTCAAAATGTGTGATTGGCATTAACACCCTGAGGATTGCTTTCCTTGAGAAACCTGTCTGAGCACTGGACTTCATGTTCAGAGGCCCTTTTCTGTTTGCATCTTCTGTGCAAACTTTGGGCAGCTGCATGGCTGTGGTGGGTGGCGCCAGAAACAAAAGTGGGTGGAGCAATAAGTGTGACCCTTACCTCCTCAAACATTTCTCTGATGAAAATAGGGACATCCTATTCTATGATGATGATGATGATGATGATAATTACAGTGGTACCTCGGTTTACATACGCTTCAGGTTACAGACGCTTCAGGTTACAGACTCCGCTAACACAGAAATAGTACCTTGGGTTAAGAACTTTGCTTCAGGATGAGAACAGAAATCGTGCTCTGGCGGTGCTGCAGCAGCGGGAGGCCCCATTAGCTAAAGTGGTGCTTCAGGTTAAGAACAGTTTCAGGTTAAGAACGGACCTCCGGAACGAATTAAGTACTTAACCCGAGGTACCACTGTAATTGCTATACCCCTCCCATCTGACTGGGTTGCCCCAGCCACTCTAGGCAGCTTCCAACATATATAAAAACATAATAAAACAATAAACATTTGAAAAACTTCCCTATACAGGGCTGCCTGCAGATATCTTCTAAAGGTTGTATAGTTACTTATCTCCTTGGCTTCGGAGTCGCATAACTCCATACCCTCCGATGAAAATAAGGACGTCCTACTATACCTTCCAACATTTCCCTGATGAAAATAGGGATGTCCTGAAGAAAAGTGGGACATTCTGGAATCAAATCAGAAACCAGGATGGCTTCTGTGAATCCGGGACTGTCCCTGGAAAATAGGGGCACTTGGAGGGTCTGCCATTGTTCAGTAGGTTACATTGCAGCCTCACAAAAGTCAGATGCTTACACACAAACACCACACACACACACACACACACACACACACACACACACTCTCTCTCTCACTCTCACTGCTCTTCCTAACACACTAATGCCCAGTGCAGGATTGGAAAAGCAGCATGGGTATTATTTGGAATGACTTATTTTCTCCCCCAGAGCAGAAGCAGGTGGATTAATAATCTTTTCCAAATGTGGCACTGCATATAACTTCTTGCTTGCCTGCAAGTGATAAGTGTGGTTTGTTTTTCCTTTCCCTCTTTCCTTCAGCATGAAATTCACATTGTGGGAACCCCTAGGAGCAACAAGAGTAGCTCGGTCTCAGTCAAATTGTGTTTGTGGGTGATAAAAGAGGCGGCTTGGGAGAAGCTGGTATTTCTGTGGATGTGCAGTGATGTGACGGCCACGTTCTCTTTGTGGAAAGTGGTTGGAGGCTGCATGCTGGCAGTGGGCGGGACCAAAGCGCACCATCCTGCACACTCTTGCCTAGAAAGAAAGACATTCCCCATTCTCAGCTTGTCTTTCTCACTATGTGCTGAAAACGAGAAACCCTTTCTTGGTGCACAGCGAGGCCAAGCGCTTAGCTGGCAATGCAAAAAGAGAGCAATCTGTCCCTGAAGCACCAGTTTGGCCCCGTCCCTTTGCAGCCCCTGATCACCACATCATTTCAAACACTCACAAGTGACCACAGTTGCTGTGATGACCCGGGATGGGGTTTGGGTGATATGAGAAGGAGGTGGAGTTGAAGGGGGCGTGGCTTAGGCAGAAGGGGTGTGGCAGGCCAGATTTGGCCCATAGGCCAGAGATTCCGTCTCATTCATTAGCAAAACTTCCTGTTGTAGGCTCGCTCATGTTACCTTTTTGCCTTTCTAAGATTCTTTTCCGTCCAGTACTGGAAGTTTCGTATTAGTATTGCCAAATTACAGATCCGTATTGGGAGTAGGAGAGGGAGTGATTTGGTCAAGGCCCCTCCGGGATGATTCAGATATTAAACAGCAATTAAACTCCATCACTAAGTGCGTACTCAGCAGGGAACTTACAGCCAGTTCTGGCTCTCTGGAGACCTTACCTGTCTAATAGATGTGTTTTTGAATAGGTGTTTGTCATGTACGTACTTTTCATGACGAACAATGAAGGTGAACGCTTAATGTGTTTTTTGTACACGTATACATCTCCCTAGTGTACAAAGAGGTTTTCAGGGACCCTATGACTGAGCAGAGATTTGCACCCAGGTCTGATCCCAAACAACCCTGTGGCCTCAGTCAAGCCCTACTTAGGAAATACATTCTAGAGTCTGCCTTGCACTGCCATTACTTGTACAGTAAATAAAATTATTATTTTATTTGTACCCCGCCCATCTGACTGGGTTTTCCCAGCCACCCTGGGAGGCTTTAGGGAGCTTGCTGTGTGGGTAAGTTGGACAAAAGTCAGCATTTGGGGGGGGGTAGATTTCCCACTCCTTTCTCACTTGGAGATCTTCAGCTTCCTTTGTCCTGCTGTGCAGTTGTGTCTGTAAGGCAATGGGTCATGAACCAGGTCGATGTATGGGATCCACTGCTGTCTGGGAGCACCAGTTGGGCGTACATTCAGAGAGTACAAATTACATTTAGGGTAATTGGGCATTGAAACTGGCGGTTTCTGTATGGATTGGAAGTCACCAGGTGTGACAGCTTTCTCTAGGCCAGGGGTGGGGAACCAAAGGTGGCCCTCCAAGCCTATCTGTTTGGCCCTTGGCACTCTCCCCAGGCCACACCTGCTTCCCCAAGGCAACTCTGCTTCATCACCCTCCTTTAGTGTTTTTTTCCTGGAGGGAATGTGTCCTTGAACTGTGACAAGAACTCTTGCTTGCCTGAGTAGAGGGTGGAAAGAAGTATTTGAAGTGTATAGAAACTAGCCTATTGCACAAAGGTAACATTTGCATATTCCATCCCACCCAGTCTTGTTTGTGCCCCTTGCACCTTACTGGCCTGTGGCCCCCAGAAAGTTGCCCAGAAGGGAATGTGGCCCCAGGGCTTCAAAATGGTCTGGGCTGAGTACATTCCATGTATCCATAGGATCTCCATCAGGTATATTATCGGGTGTAGAACTGGCCACCTTTAGAATACTGAAAATAATGAAGCTGTCGGGAATGCATGATCAGTGTCACTTGAAAGTCATAAACCAGAGAAGTACTAACTAGGTAAGGAGTGGTGTGAGGCTTGAATGCCTAATCCCCGTTCATTTCTCTCTCTTCCCTTCCCCTTTTCCACCCCAGAAATGTCAAATTATGCAAACCAAGGAGTAGCTTGATTCCTTTTATCTATTTTTGATGCAGACTTTAGGGCCCGGCTCGGAGTTTTATGGGAACAAACATGTGTAAATCCTGAGTTCAGGAGTCAGGATGATTGGGCTCAAATTTTTCAAGGCTGTTTTAAAAACAGTGGCGAAAGAGAAAAGTTGTAATTGAATGAAAAGACTAAGCTAAGATCCACAAGAAGTACTCAGCAGGGGAAAGTTGAGTATCGTCCCAAGGTTGGCTGGTTTTAAGATTAGAGTTCTTATTGATCTCTGAAACACCAGAACTGTGCCCCTGATTTAACTAGAAACAAAATGTAGTTTTCCAGTCTTTGGGTCAAATAATTCTTGAAGCACTTCACCAAACTGGTTCAGAGATCACATTCTCAGTTCAACAAACCTTGGTTGAAATCAGCTTTGCAAATTAGGATGGCAAACTGTTGTAACGTGTAAGGAGCACTCAAACTTCAGTTTCCTTCTTTATGTGTCAGAGCAGACTGGAAATCTTGTATTAAAGTCGGGTACAGAAGGGGAGGAGAGAGTGCACTGATTGCTATTTTAATTGATCATATTGCAATATAATTATTACTCATCTGCACCAAATCCTGCAACAAATAAATATTTCTGAGACAAGTTACCACCACAGTTAACCGATTTAGAATGCTGTCATTGATTGGACATTTTACTTCAGATTTTTTCTGAAAATCTTTCCCTCCCTTCCCTTTATAAGGCCTTTAAAAGTGTACCTTTGTGTGATTTAGCATGAATGAGTCACATGCTACTGCATGCTACCCAATTGCTCATGCTTTGCTACTCCCCTGGTGTAAATGGTTAAAAAAGCCAGGAAGCTTTGACTTCTCATTCCATCCATATTGGGGATCGTGATTTCTTGCTCCCTAACAAGTCATGATTTTTAGTCAACTTTAAGTCATGGTTTGTTTTTGGCTTGCTGATTGGAACTTGTTAGGGACCAGCAAACCATAGTTCTTGGTTCTGACATAACAGGAAACCATGGCTTCCTTACTGGTTTTATGCTGCTTCCAGCAAGGGAACATCAAAGTGGGAGTGATCACACAGCATATTGTTTTTCCTTGCTAAACTAGATTTTCTGGTTTACTGCAAACGCTGCCCCTCTCTGTTTGGTCCCCAACATGACCCAAAATTCCATGTGCAAAGTACTCCCATTCATTTTCTGGGAAAGGAGGCAGCTCCATGGATATGCAACGAATGGATTTATCTTTCTGCAAGCTGAGCATTCTCTACTCATAAAAGAGAACACGAGGAAAACACTTGCTTATTAAGCAGAGCATCAATGGAGTCCGTCTCTGTATTCAGCAAACACTGAACATACCCAGGATCTTAGAAAGTCCTGCAAAATCAGATTTGATTGCACTGACAGGTTTCTCTCCTCTCTGATGCAGAGGTTGCATGAAAGGTTCCTGCTGAGGTGCTGGCAGGTTTCAACCAGCACTTTTTATCAGAACTGCAAAAAAAAATAATGAAAAGTTTCCTGAAATACAAAAAAATGTTTATGCACTGGGAACGTAGGAAGCTGCCTTATATGGAGTCAGACTATTTGTCTATATAGCTCAGTGTTGTCTGCACTGATTTGGCAGCAGCTGTCAGGCTCCGGTCTCTCCCAGTCACACCTGGAGATGCCTGGGATTGAACTGGGGACCTTCTGTATGCAGATCAGATGCTCTACCACCGAACTATCACATTTTCCCATTACATACCGTATTTTTCGCTCTATAGGACGCACCTTGTTTTAGAGGGGGAGAACATGGAAAAAAAGATTCTCCCCCTCTCTGCGCAGCGCCCCTTCAGCGAAGCGGCAGGAGAAACGGAGCCCCTTCCATTTCTCCTCCTGCTTTGCTGAAGGGGTGCTGCGCAGCTCTCCCTCTCCCACATTGCCTTCGCCTTCAGTGAAGGCAACCCGAAGCCTCCGGAGTGCAGTTTCCGCTGCACTCTGGAGGCTTCAGGCGGCTTGGAAGCCTGGAGAGCAAGAGGGGTTGGTGCCCACCAACCCCTCTCGCTCTGGAGGCCTGAGTAAAGGCAACCCGAAGCAGGAGTTTCCGCTGCACTCCGGAGGCTTCGGGTTCCTTTCGCTGAAGTCAGGAGAGCAGGACTCTCCTGGCTTCAGTGAAAGGAAAGGCTTCAGCGAAAGGAGCAGCCTTCCTGCTGCTCCCCGAGCTTGTGGGGCTGGCAGTTGGGGAGGCCTGGCTTTTCCCCCACCGCCAGCCCCAAAGAGCAGGTCGGGGCTGGCGGGGGAAGCCTGGGTCCCCCCCCCCAGGGACCACACATTCGCTCCATAAGACACACAGACATTTCCCCTTAGATTTTAAGAGGAAAAATGTGTGTCTTATGGAGCGAAAAATACGGTAACTAAGATACATTCTGATCTCATTTACTGAGGCTGTAGAATTCTGCTCTGTGATCCCTTTTTAAAAAAATGGGGATGGGACAGGACAAAAGGAATCCATGAAATGTTGTGCAGCATCTGTCATGTATAGGATGATGCTCAGCCAAGCATCTCTCTCTTTTTTTAATAGGCACTCCTTTCGGAGTTGGGCCAGTCCAAATATAGGCAAGAAAGGAAGGCAATATTGCCTTCAATAAGTTTCCTAATTACTGCTCCCTCCTCTGAAAGTCTTAGATTAATCTGGCCTTCGCTAATATGGTGCCCTCTATATGTTTTGGACTACAACTCACATCCTCCCCAATCAGCACATCCTTGGATTGAATATTTCCAGATTTGATCTTCTCTCCATGATCACTTTGGAGCACACCAACTATTAGGGCACCTCATTGGCTACCCTTGCAAAACTCCCCCCCCCCCAATTTCTTCCAAGTATCTATTAAGAAGGACTGAGATTCCATTAATGCATTAAAAGCAGCTCTAGCTCTCCATTGAAAGACACTAGTATCTTAATTTTCTTAATCATCCTTCAGCTTTTCAGTGTGAATAAGTTATTCAAAATGAGTTAAAGATTTGGGCACACTGTGTTCTCTCAGCCTTTGTGATAAAGTATGACCTAATTTGTAAATATTGATAAAGCTGAAGTCTCATTCAGCACTGTAATTTCCGCACAAGAAAGTAACTCTGTTATCTGTAATTAAATCCCTTTATCTTGTCGGGACACTTTGATTCTAGACCCTAAAATCATACTGCTCCAGAAAAAAGGTAGTATGTAAAAACGAGGTGAGTAGAATGACATGCGGTCTTGAAACAAATGTGAGATTTCCCCATACTATCAGAACTCCACTGTCAAACATTCTTCGTTTCCTTATACCAAGTGAGTCCTTCTAGTTCAGTATTGTCTACACCAGGTGTCTTCAGGAAACCATTTCAGACTCAGGACCCACTTTTAACCCAAACATGCATTTGGAGACCCATTTCTTTTTTCTTTTTGCCAGGTATTTGCATGGTGGTAGCGCTTCTGTTGCAACCCACCTTGGATCAGGCTATGACTCACTAGTGGGTCCCCACTCACCCATCAGTTGAAGACCAGTGGTCCTGCCCCACCTGGAGATGCCAGGGATTGAACCTGGGACCTTTTGTATGCAAGGCAGATGCTCTGCCACTGAGCTTTGGCTCTTCCTCAAGAGAGGGGAGACCAGGGTTCAGATCACTTGGCCGTGAAGGTCCCTGGGTGACCTTGGGCCTGTCACTATCTCTCAGCCTAACCTACGTGAGAAGGTTGTAGTGAGGATGACATGAGGTCGGGGAGGGACCATGTGTGCTACCTTGAGCTCCTTAGAGGAAAAGTGGGGTCTAAATAAACAGCTGTTATAGTGCCCCCATGGTATTAAAGCTCCCAGATTATGACAGCCCAAGGAACCATCATTTCATTTTTAATTTGTACGTGCAGAAGTAGAGTTGTGGGAAAGTATAGCGATTCAAAATGTACCTTTTTAAAAAAAGAATGAAGTTCAAGAATATGCATGATAGCTTTACTCAGAGTAGACCCATTGAGCTTCATGGACACAATTAGCTTATCGGCAGATCACAACAAAAGAAGACGAGAACAGTTCATTAAACGAGAAACGGTCAAGACAATACATAAAATGCAACAGACTGCAGAGGGCGGGGATACATGTGTTGTTCATTATACTTTGTATGATGTTCATTTCCTACTTTTCAGTTTACTCTGAGATACTACACATAGAAAATATTATAGAAAATTATGTCATGCCTTCAAGAGAAAGCTGCATTTCAGTGGGAGTCCTTTGAATGGTGTTCTGTGAAGTTTTTAGCTTTGTGACAGTAGCACTGCGTGAGGTCTTCCCTGTTCCTGTTACGGACCTTAAAACTAAGGAACCGATTGAACTTTCTAGCTTTTGAAGGTAGCTTAAAACAAGAAACAAGTGGCTTGCTTTTACTTTTGCCAAAATGCATACCTTTTAAATTTTTTAGATGTTGATAAAGAACAACTCACCTTATGTGATCCCCTGACCACCCCTGCATGCTTTAAATTATTTTCTTTCTTTTCCTCTCTTAATTTAAAATACTAGCTGTGTTCCTGTTTTGGAAGCTTTCAGAATGAGAGTAGCCCTGGACCTGGGGTATCAGATGCTGAATTGGAACAGAGTGCCTTAATGGAACTACCTAGCTTACTTCTTTTTTTAGTCTCCTGATTTTCTCAGGAGGGGTCAGTGATGGAGTATAGTTGCACAAGTTAATGGACTACAAGCTGTCATGCTTCTAGTTTGGCTCTTTACGCAGAGCCACGACATTACTCTGTAGTCATTTTCGGACGTAAGCTGTAAACCATGGTGTAGTGTTCCGTAAATGAGTCTGGAGCTATACATTTCCCCTCTTCCCAATTTGTCTCTGGTGTTACCACAAGGAGGAGTTTTGAAGCATCTTTTAGTTTCAACTAATCTTAGTTTGTCGCAACAGGGGCAAGCTGTGGTTTGCCTAATCTATGGTTCGTGCAAACAACCCAAGATCAGGCTGTGGTTTCTCACTCTTTCGCCACCTTTGCTGAATTTATTTTGCTCCACTCCATTTTGGGATGGTTTTATGTGTTTTAAAATTGTAGCGATTTTTACCTGTTTTGAAATTGTATTTTCTCTTTGTGGTTGCCTGCCCTGGGACATTGTGGTGAAGGGCGGGCAAATTAATCCTGTAAACAAACAAACAAACAAACAAACAAACCATAGTTTATAAACGAGTCCAATTCCCGATTCAGATAAAATGACAAGGTGTGGTTAGTTGAAATAAGCGAATGCTTCTGTACTTCTGTTTGTGATTGTGGTGGAGGTGAATGCAGAGGGGGGAGTGCATAAGCCTATGGTTTGTCCCTGTATCTCTAAACTGTGGTTTAGCATTCTGACCAAATATGCCCTGTGTTAGTGTGGTTGGCTTTTTGGGTGGTAGCTTTGCTGTACTTGCTGCTTTTTAAAAATGAGTGTTCCTTGCCGTTTCCTGCCCTTGCAGGTAAAGCAGGTTTTTTCCTGCTTAGGAGGAGTACTTAATTGCTTCCTTTCGAGGATATATGTGCATATACACCAGAGCTACGAGTTTCTATTCTATTCTCATGTGAATTTAGAAATGCTGAATTGCCATGGTAGCTGGCATGCGGTTTTCTTGGAGGGCAATTATCTCCTTTGGAGATAATCTTTGTTGTCTTCTCTTCCCCCCACCCCCAAATATTTCAGGTAGCGTGGAGTGAGGGCTCAGACCTGGGGAGAATCACTGATTGGAATTGCTAGGAGGAAACAAGGGAAATTCTCTCCCCCGCAAGGGGCTACACAAATCCACAGCATATTTGGGTGAAGATGGTATTGAGAGGACAGTCATTGCTTGTCTTTTGCTTCAGGTAGGCTGCCTGTTAGTTTTCAGGTGCTGATGCTACCTATCTAGGAGACAAGTTCAGAATATGCAGCCTGACTTTAAAACAGCCCGACTGTCAACGCTGACTTGCAGTGGCTATTTAAGCATTTCCTGTCCATGTCGCCGTTCTTCTCCAACAGCGGAACACAATCACCTCTCCAACTAGAGATGTTGAGAATCGGATGCCAAGGTCCTTTGCATACAGAACCTGCGGCAATACATTCGGATGCTTTTAAATATGTTGCCTGCTGCTAATGGGGCTAAGAGTGTGCCTTCCTTTGGCTGAAACACAGGTTGTTTTACTACCCGCTTCTTAATTGATATACTGTTTATGAATTTAGTATTTATTTTCAGCCGAGCCGGAGCCTCTTTCTTAAACACTGAATGGAAAGCCTGTAGGTTTATGATAGCATTGTCACTCTCAGATAATGTTCTATATTGTTTGCTCTTTGCTATTGTGTTTGCATTACATTAAGCCACTTTGGGGATCCTTTCGCAGGGAAAAGCAGGTCGCAAGGGATGGTGTGCTCTTCTGCTAAGCAGAGGCAGAAAGCTGTGCCAGCAGTTGATTTTTCTAGGATGCATGGCTGTAACTCAGGGATGGGGCATTTGCCTGGCATGTGGAACATCCCAGGTTCCATCCCCAACATCTCCCAGGTAGGACTGGGAGAAACATTTGCCTGGAATATTGGAGAGCCTCTGCCAGTCAGCGTAGACATTACTGAGCTAGATTGATCAATAGTTTCCCATGTGAGTTTGGAGGCTTCTCGGTCACAGCTGACGCAATGAGTCCTCTTTTGCTCAGAAGAAAATAGCCGGTGTGGCGTAGTGGTTAGAGTGCCATACCAGAATCTGGGAGACCAGGGTTCAAATCCCCACTTAGCTGTGAAGCTCCCTGGGTGACCTTGGGTGACGGGTCAGCCACAGTCTCTCAGCCTGACCCAACCTCACAGGTTTGTTGTGAGAATAAAATGGAGAGGGAGAGAGGCATGAGTGCCACCTGGAGCTGTTGGAAGGAAATGTGGGATATGGATGTACTAAATAAGAAGATTCATAGGAAACCGTAAGACCTCAGGTCCCTTCTGGGGAGCAGCTTCCCTCCCATCCCTGGGAGCCTGTTGACTCCTTGGCAAAACTAACTGCTAAGTTTAAGGTTCTGTGAGTTGGGCTTGCTGCTGGTGCTGTGGCCTGAAAAATCAGACCACAGAGGTTGGGACAGACTCTCTGCTGCCTCGCACAGTGTCCTCTGCTTCCTTCCGAGCTGCAATTGTGTGGGTATGCAATACAATATTCCATCATTGCTCCGGAGTGACTCAGGACATGTACAAATATTCCCACTTGACCATTATTCTGCCCGGCATGAAATTGTTACATGTATTTTAAAGCTTATTATTGTGTCGTCCTTGTCCTATGAAGCCCGGTTGCCTTAGATACCATGGATCTGGTAACTAGGGCAACTAGACGTAACTGACAAAAATGGAGAAAGCAGCAATGAATCTTCCTTCATGCTTTCTGAAATCAACTTTGGATAAGACACTTGCTGAGAGACAGAACCGGGAGGGGGAATTGCCTGTCCACAACCCCCTGCCCACCCCTGAGAGACCTTTGTGGGGCTATGCTCATTCATTCCACTTACCATCTCTTTTTCTGCAGCCGCCCTCTTCCTTCGAGGGCCCACAGCCCTACCCTCTGTACTTTCCGGGATGACCCAGGTGTCCCGTGTGTTGTGTGGCAAGGAAGAGATTTATGAACTCTGACAAGCAAAGTTTCCCCCTTGCAAGAGGACGTCTGCCTGCTCAGCAGCACTTCCTCTCCCCCTCCCTTCATAGGAACCTAAGAAGAGCCTGCTGGATCAGGCCAATGGCCCATCTAAGTCCAGCATCTTGGTCTCTCCACGGCCAACCAGATGCCTGTGGAGAACTTTCAAGCTGGGATGGAGCACAAGAGCACTCAGCCTTCCTGTGGTCTCCAGCAGCTGATGTTCAGAAGTATTGTGGCCTCCAGCTGTGGAGGCAGATTATAGCCATTACGGCTAATAGCCATTGAGAGCCTCCTTCACCAGGAATCTGTCTAATCCTCTTCTAAAGCCATCTAAATTGGTGGTCATCCCAGCCTCCTGTGGGAGTGAGTTCCGTAATTGAACTGCGTGCTGGTATAAAGAAGCACTTTCTTTAATCTCTCCCGAATTCAGCTTCATTGGAGGCCCATGAGTTCTGAGAGAGGGAGAGAGAAAAACTTTTCTCTGTCCAGTTTCTCCATGGCATGTACAATTTTTACAAACTTTGATCGTGCTGCCTCTTCTCTAAACTAAAATCGTCCAAGCACTGCAGCCTTTTTGGGAGTCCCTCCGTCACCTCGATCACTTTGGTTGCCCTTTCCTGAACCTTTTCCAACTCGACAGTATTATTTTTGAGGTGAGGAGGCCAGGACAGGCTTCCAAATGGAGTCGCACCTTACATGTGTGCCTTCTCCCCCATCTGCTCCAGATCATTTGGACCTTACACCCAGCTTTGCTGTTCATGGAGCTGCAACTGGCTTGTCCAGCTCCTTGTCACTGCTGCTGATCTCAGACTTAACAACCACTGCCTGTGGGGAAGGGCCTTTCCTGCAGTCTGCTGTGCATCCTTCACAGAAGATTGTTGGACTTCAGAAGGGTGCCAAGGGTCAGAGTTGTGGATACACTGCGCTTTTGGTGTCCTTGCAGCTAAGGCTGTACAGTAGTACCTCAGGTTACATAAGCTTCAGGTTAAATATGTTTCAGGTTACAGACTCTGCTAACCGAGAAATAGTGCTTCAGGTTAAGAACTTTGCTTCAGGATGAGAACAGAAATCGTGCTCCAGTGGCGCGGCAGCAGCAGGCGGCCCCATTAGCTAAAGTGGTGCTTCAGGTTAAGAACAGTTTCAGGTTAAGAACGGACCTCCGGAACGAATTAAGTACTTAACCCGAGATACCACTGTACAAAAACAGCAAAAAGAGCTCCACTGCTTTGGGGAATAATATCCCTGCCCCCCCCCCACTACCCCAAGTCCAACTGTAGTGCTGTAATTGTTAGATCCATTTGGAGTTATTTTCTTTTTATTCCGCAGGCGACTACTACTCTCTCTCACTCACACACACAGCCTGGAGGCTGAGCCCGTGCGCTGTTCAGAGTACAGAAGCATATTGAGTATTTTTGTTTTGCTGTTCTTGTTTTCCCCGTTGGCAAAGAGCTGGGCTAGGTGACTTAAGAGATCTCCTTACCCAGGAATCTAGGTTCCTATTAAGCCATCTTCTGCCTGAATTGGCACAGCTGGGTCATCTGCCTGGCCTCCCTATATTGGAGGGGACAAGTGAGGTAGAATAAATGCTCTCTGCTGGCATCCATCCACTCTTCTGTCTGTGGTGGTGGGCTGTTGGTTTCTTTTCTTTTTCTTTTTTTGGCAGGGGGTATATTTTTCCAGAATCCCTCCCCAAGCTGGTTTCTTGAAGCAGGAACGCTAACCTGCCTCTAATGTTAAATGCAAAGCCAAGCCAAAAAGGGGGAGGTGTCAGAGAGAGAGAACCCTGCGATGGAACTGTCGGAATAGGAGCTCCACCCTGACGGAGAGGCCATGCTGGTTTGCAGGGGGCCACACTGAACTGTGACTGTGAGTGATTGCTTTGACGGCGCGTGTTGTCAACTAGAAATAACTACTGAGGCATCAGCTTTTTACCCAGGCTCTGGCAGGAGCATATGTTTCCAGTGCGAAAGGAGAAGCGGTGACAGATGTCAGAAGGCTTGCAGTGGTGATATTTGTTTTTTCTAAAGCCCTGGCAGGGTTCCACGGAGAAATTGTGCCATGCGCAGAAAAGGGAAGTTGTGCTCCAGTGTTGTGTTGGGGAAGAGTGCTGTTTCCACCCAGTCTCTCTGATTTAATGGAACTGTATCTGTGTGGTGGTTTCTTTGAAATGGTTAATAGGGCCAAAGAAATTTCAAGGATGTGCCTTCCTTCTTTTTAGAATGTTTTATATCTTGCCCTTCTTCCAAGGAACTCAAGGTGGAGTACATGTGTCTAAAAAGATAAAGGTAAAGGACCCCTGACCGTTAAGTCCAGTCGTGAACGACTCTGGGGTGCAGTGCTCATCTTGCTTTACTGGCCGAGGGAGCTGATGTTTGTCCACACACACACACACACACACACACAGAGAGAGAGAGAGAGAGAGAGAGAGAGAGAGAGATGCTTACCTAGAATGGCTCAGTGCAGGACACATCATGGCTGAACTGGGGTTTTGCATCTGCCTTATTATTGCTGTGTATTCACAGTACAGTTGTACCTTGGTTCTTGAACAGAATGTGTTCTGTGACTTCCAGAACTGTTCAAAAACCAAGGTGTGGCTTCCGATTGGCTGCAGGAGCGTCCTGCAGCCAATCGGAAGCCACATTGGACATTCGGCTTCCAAAAATCGTTTGAAAACAGGAACACTCACTTCCTGGTTTCGATTGTTTGGGAGCTGATTTGTTTGGGAGCCAAGGCATTTGAGATCCAAGGTACGACTGTAATAACTACTTTAATGTTTGCAAATAATGCATTTAAAGTGTTATTATTATTAGCAACAACAACAACATAATAATAATAATAATAGTAACCTGTCCTTCATCTAAGCAGAAATCAGGGCAGGATAACAACCTTGGCACTCTTAACCTAGCCTTTCCATGACCTGATGCTCTCCAGTCTTTCCCAGCCAGCATGGTCAAAAGTCAGAGATGATGAGAGTTGGTAGAATAAAAAATATGTTTTAGGACATCTGCTGTGACCACTACATCGCATTGGTCTTCCTGTACAAGAGCATTACCGTCTTCTGCTTTGGATCTGCTCCACAATCACCACAATGGAGTTTGCCTAACATACAGGGACGGACGGACGAGGTTGCCATCTATTCTGTGTTTAAAACTATGAAGGCTATCAGGACTGGGAGAGACCTTTTGCTGCCTGAGAGCCTGGGAAACTCCTGCTGGCTCCCTCCAAATGTTTTGGATGTCACCCATCATCTCTGACCATTGGTCATGTTGTCTGGGACTGATGGGAGTTATAGTCCAAAACTCAGGACAGCAGGTTGGAGAAGCCTGCATTAGATGGACTAATGGTCTGAGTTCAGAATAAGGCAGCTTCTTCATATCTCCACAAAGTCTCATGTACCTTTTAAAATTCTTGCACAGAAGAAAGAACAAACCTAGCTATCTTTTCTCTCTCTTCACGAGGGTACAGAGATGGGAAAAGCTACATTTGGTGATATTTTCTGTTGGCATTAAAGGTCCAGGAGCTCCTTCAGGATCTGGATGTGGCAACCTTGTTTATGAAGTACCATCAAAAAGGCTGATAGCAAAGCTGATTTGTCTAGAATTGGGTATGGCAGTGGCTGTTCTCATTTAGGATATGGCCTGATTCTGCTGCTAGGAAGCCCCTGCCCCCATGGCTGAATTCTAAATCCAGTCTGGTTTGTTTAGCAGTTATCTCTGCTTCTGGGCACAGTTCCAAGTGCTAGTGTTGACTTAACCTGATGGTAGGCAATTTAGGGCTTTGTATCAGAAAGACCTTCTCCTCCCATATGAGCTGAGCTGTTTACTGAGGTTATCATCCTAGATCCATTACAGCACTGGAAACTGCAGGAGGGGAGATTGCTCCTGTGCTCATCTGCTTGGCCACTCTGAGAACAGGATGTTGGAGTACGTTGGGCTGCTGGCCTGATCCAGCAGGCTCTTCTTCCATTCCTGTAACCAGGACTTGGGAACCTGTGGCCCTCGACACGTTGTTCAACTCCACACGTTCCCTATCCCTGTTCTTGGCCCTTTTCCAGGTGCTCCCACTTTCATAGAATGATAAAATCATAGAGTTGTAGAGTTGGAAGGGGTCACAAGGATCATCTAGTCCAACCCCCTGCAGTGCAGGAATCTCAGCTAAAGCATCCATGGCAGATGACTATCCAACCTCTGCTTAAAAACTTCTAAGGAAGGAGAGTCAACCACCTCCCAAGGGAAACCATTCCGCTGTTGAACAGTTCTTACTGCCAGAAAGTTTTTCCTGATGTTTAGTTGGAATCTCCTTTCTTGTAACTTGAAGCCAGGGCAAGAGAAAACAAGCTTTTTCCCTCTTCCATGTGGCAGCCCTTGAGATATTTGAAGATGGCTATCATACCTCCTCTTGTCTCCTCTTTTCCAGCTCCTTCAACCGTTCCTCATAAGGCTTGGTTTCCAGACCCTTGATCATTTTGGTTGCCCTCACACAGCTTGTCAACATCCTTCTTAAACTGTGGTGCCCAGAATTGGATGCAGTATTCCAGGTGTGGTCTGACCAAGGCAGAATAGCGTGGTACTGTTATTTCCCTTCATCTGGACACTATACTTCTGTTGATGCAGCCTAGAATAGTGTTAGCTTCTTTTGCCGCTGCATCACACAGTTGACTTATATCAAGCTTGTGGTCCACCAAGACCCCAAGATCCTTTTCACATGTACGGCTAGTAAGCCACGTGTCCCATATCTTATATTTGTGCATTTGGTTCCTCCTGCCTAAGTGCAAAGCTTTACGTTTGTCCCTGTTGAAATTCATTTTGTTAGCCTGGGCCCAGTTCTCCAATCTGTTAAAGTCATTTTGAATTCTGATTCTGACTTCTGCAGAATCAGAGGTCAGCCGCTGAATAGCCCTTTTACAGACACCCACTCTTCCTTTGTTTTGGCGCTAGGCTTAATTTTATTCGAAAGATCTTCTAAGGATGGGTGACTGGAGGTCCTTCTGCTGTTGTTGCCATTTGGTTTGGGTTTTAATTTTGTGCGGGTCATCTAGATTGGATTTCATCTCTGTGCGTCTGCCTCTTTGTAGACTCCCCAGTGTCATGCTGATGTATTAATATCTTGGCGGCAATCGTGTTTTCCCATAGCATAGCTCAATCTGAATGAATTGGAGTGGAAGAAAAAAATGAGTTGCTGGGAGTGAGGTCAGAAAGGAATGCTAAACCTGTGGAAACCTCTGGCATGACCCTTCTTTGAGATACATGAAGAACAGGGTGGAGCTAATGGCCAGCTACTACATGACCAGTAAGATGCTGTTTCCAGTCCATAGGGACTAGAAGGGTGTGTTTAAAATATCTCATCGTTCTTTTCCATTGGAAAAAAAAAGCTTGGGCTGTGTGCCTCATGTCTGTGTGTAATATATACACTTGATGCCAAGAAAACCTAGGGTTTTACTGTTAGGAATATGGTATGCAATATCACATTCGCACATATTTGCTTAATTTTTCACAGCTTACTATTGATGCCTAGAGCCAGGTTTTGAAGGAACTTGGAAGCTTTTGTAAGAGAGGGAGGAAGGAAGGAACAGTATGTGGCATGGCTTTGCGGGTTGAGGAGACGAAAGAGTAGGAGACGTAGGAAAGGGACAGAGCCGAGCCCTGGATCTTTTCTCCCCAGGCTACTGGGGAAAGCTTTTTACTTGCATCTACAGTACGTTATTTGCATGCTTGCAAACTTATCCTCACATTCATTAGCAATGGAAGCATTATTTTCAAGGTGAGAAAGCAGGCCTAAAAAGGTGGCAGCTTTGAGGATATTGAGCCCTGTAGCCGAGAATTGATTTAGTGATCTTAAGGCAATCTTGTGGGAATGTGCAATAGCTACGTTGTTGTTTTCAGTCTAGCTTCTTGTACTGCCAACTGTAGAAAGAACACATGCTCTACAAGCTTCAAGCCCTGTGTGTGTGCCCATGATACAGGTAACTTCTCCCTTTCTCCCTCTGTCTGTCTGTCTGTCTGTCTGTCTGTCTGTCTGTCTGTCTCCCCTCAGCCTTCCCCAACTTGGTGCCCTCCAGATGATGGGGCTATAACTCCCATCAGCCCCAATTGGTACAGTTTGGGAGCGCTGCTCTTTTCATGAGACTGCTGCAACTCCTCCCAGATCTACAATTCCCAGAGTTCCCTGTGAAGAGGCATTGGTTGTTAAACCACTCTGGGAACCGTAGGCTTTAAATGTGTTGTTTCAACATGGCCTTAGTACTGAAGCCAAAATGTCTGCATTGGTCAAAAGGGCATATATAATCTTAGAAAGGGCCTGGCTGTGGAGGGTTATCATGAAGAGCACCTACATTATAGGATTTACCTCTACATCCCTGGTGGTGGGACTGGGAGGAACTGACTAAAACAACTATTTGGAATCTAAAGGAGGAGTGAAAATGCTGAAAGGTGCTTATTGTGCTGTGTGAATGGACTGCAAGGCAAAGGATAACATTCACTTAGTATGGATAAATGTAAAGTGATGGACCTGTGAGAGAAACGTTCAATTGCTTATCGTTCATTCCAGATTAAACAGTTCAGGGAAAAGATGTGGACATCTTCGTAGACCACTTAATGTACCTCATTACTAGGCTTCAGTCTCAGAAGAAATGAGATATTTGGCCGTCGTGCGAAAAGGCTGGAAACAAATAACACAAGTTAAACACCGCTATGAATCACTTTCTTCGCCCTTCTTTGGTCTCCTCCGAGTGCCTTGACTCCCAACTGCCGAATTGGAGGGTTGTGGGGTTTTTTGAAGGCCCAAATAAGTGTGTTGCGAAGAGGCTGACAGGAATGGAATAGTTCACATTAGTGAAGAAACTAATGTGGGAAGACACTGGCGTTTAACGTGATGGATGACACAAAGAAGGCAGATTGGGAGCGGTTTTGCTAGTGCCTTCCCGATAATGCAAGAACAGAAACACATTCAATGACATTGAAAGTTGGCAGATTATATATAAAAAAACCCACCCTGTAAGAAATAGATATTCAGGCAGTGTCGGCTTAGATTACAGAGCTCTTCGCTACACCCTGTCACTTACGCCAAGGGCTTGGTGATATTTATAAATGCTCCATGGGCATTTTGATCAATACCTGCAACTGTATGCATCAGGTTTCTAAAGGATGCCTTGTGTCTTAAGTTCCCGCAGATAAAGATGTGATAACCAGTGTGGCTAAAGTGGAGAGGGGGGGACTTGGGCCTAGCTCAAATCTCTGTCCAGCAGTGAAGCCTCCTGAGGTAAAGCAGGCTGCAAGATGGCGACTAGCCCTAGCCTTCTTCCTAGGGTGATTGTGAAGACAGTAGCAAGGGGAAATACGTGTTGCAGATGCAAAATATGTCAACAAAAGTCAGCCTGGCACTTTCAAGGGTTTAAAATTCAAATTTCTTTGGGGCTGATTGCTGATGACTTTGTAAGGGCTATAGAGATATTGCAATACTGCTGGAATGGGAAACTGGTGAAAATACGGGCCTGGTTTGGGTGGGCGAGACTTTGAATCTTAAGCAGATTATACAATGGCAGGCAATGAAAGGTTTTATTTCATCCTGTAAATTAGTCTGGAACCTCTCTCCCCGGCCTGGTATAATTTTTAGTTTTCCCTCCCACAGTTTAGTGACTTTAGCTACAGTTGCATGCCCGACAGCTCTGCTTCGTTGCTTTCACCGCTATCCATTCTGTAATTAATTTATTTCTCAAATTTATATCCTGCCCTTCCTCTCCAAAGGGCCCAGGGTGGCCAACTACAAGTGATGAAGCATCTTAAAAATGATGCAGAAACTTACCAGAAAAATAATACATCAAGATAACAAACTTTTGATAAAAGAATGGAAATGGTTTGTTGAATATTTACAAACATACTGTAAACAGATAAGAACATTGGCAGGATTGTTGTAATAACCTGCAGTTTTTATAAGAGTATGCATTTGAAGTAGATGAATAAGTGATTAAGTTAATTTGGAATAAGCAGAAAATAAAAAATAATAATTAAGGAACCTCAGAAAGAGAGGGAAGGAAGTCAAGTTTCGAAATGTTAAAATGATTGTAAAATTATTGAAATGTATAAAATTGAAAATCAGAAATAAATAAAAATCTTTAAAACGATTCCAAATACAGATGCCAACTGGGAAATAACTTTAAAGACTTTGAAGTAAATAACTTTAAAGAGGAAGGTCTTTGGTATAAGCCAAAAAGGCAACAGAGTTGGCTTTTGCCTAATGTTCATGGGGAGGGAATTTCAAAGGAAAGGTGCCACAACATGATAAAGACCCGATTCCCACATCGTTCAGAATGGTGCTCCTGATAAGATGGTGTCTGCAGGAGGCCCTCACCTAAAGAGCGTAATGTTGGATTGGGCATATAATGGGCGAGACTATCTTTCAGGTATCCTTGTCCCACATATGAGGCTTTACACACCACAACCAGCACACATTGAGCTTAACCTGGTACCTAATTGGCAGCCAGTGCAATTCTTTCAACCGTGGGGTAACGTGTTGGCGGCATTTCGCCCCACTGAAAACTTTTATTTTATTGCGGATTTTCCTTTTTTTGGATGTTTTTAATTGCTGTTTTTAACAGGTTTTTCCAATAAGTTTCTTTTCTCCCTTTTGTAAGGTATTTCCTATATATATTATAAAATAAAAAAATAGATATAGATATAGAATCATAGAATTGTAGAGTTGGAAGGGACCCCAAGAGTCCAGCCCCCTGCAATGCAGGAATTGATATGATTAATATGTACTTGGGATGTGGGTGGCGCTGTGGTCTAAACCACAGAGCCTAGGGCTTGCCGATCAGAAGGTCGGCGGTTCAAATCCCCGCGACGGGGTGAGCTCCCGTAGTTCGGTCTCAGCTCCTGCCCACCTAGCAGTTCAAAAGCACCTCAAAGTGCATGTAGATAAATAGGTACCACTCCAGCGGGAAGGTAAACGGCGTTTCCGTGTGCTGCTCTGGTTCACCAGAAGCAGCTTAGTCATGCTGGCCACATGACCCAGAAGCTGTCTGCGGACAAACGCCGGCTCCCTCGGGCAATAAAGCGAGATGAGCGCCGCAACCCCAGAGTTGTCCGCAACTGGACCTAATGGTCAGGGGTACCTTTACCTTTACCTAATATGTACTTACTTATATATAGATATCTGTGCTTACTTAACAATTCTATAGATTATGGGAGACCGTGTCTAGGCAGTACATAGTTCAGCTTGCAAGTTGGCCAACTTCTTTGAGGAAGTTGGAACTTCTTAATGCATAACAGCCCTTGTGGCAGGGCTGCCAGTGTGTAATCAGAGCAGTTCCTCTTCTCCCTTTAAATCTGCTGCTAAACTGGGGGACAAAGCCTCTGGGCCTTCTCCCACCCTTTCTCCCCCTCTGGATTCTTCTTTACCTGCCCCTTTCCCAACATGCTACATATGGGGAGGTAGTGGGGAAAACACATGAAGGGGACCATAGAGGAAAAGGGCAGAACAAGCTTCGGCAGCTGCCTCGTCTTCCCAGTTTAGCCCCAGACTTAATTAAAGGGAATCTCTGGGGCGCAACCTGGAACTTTACTTTGTGCACACCTGTGCTCTGCTTGAAGCAGTGCGATCTGGAGCACCTTTTGAGTTTGTGATGTGTATAATTGGTTTTTGGAGCATCTTGCCCCCTCCGCCTACCTCCCCGCAGTGGATTGAACTGGGTGGCCATTTCATTACATTCAGTTCTCGTTTCCATAATGGCTGGGCTTGATAGCAATTTCCCACTAACTAGAGAAGATGCTCATCTACCATGATAACGTCTTACGGGGAAGGAAATTATCCTGGTAGTTTTTTGGATGATCCCCCCCACTTCTGCTGCCCAGCTTTCCCCCCTCCTCCTTCATTGCTTGTGTAAATTCTCTGCTGCATTTTTTAATTCGGTTCTATGTTTTATCTTGTGTACATTAATGCTTTTAAGTGCCACCTCCAGGCACATATAACAATGGAAATAAGATTCTCCCCCTCTAATAGCCTGTAAGGAAGAGTGAGAGCCCGATTGGGTTTTAAAGATTTGTTTGTTGGGTGTGGGAAGCCAAGGAGTGTCCCAGATTTTGTTCAGAGTGTGTCAAGGTCTTTGTTTCCTTCCCTAGGTTGGCTTGGGTTTCGTGATTTTTAAGTTGGTCTTTCGCATTCAGAAGCCTTGACATTTGGCTAGGAGTTTGACGGTTTCCAGTGGAATCTAAGTACTGTCGGGGCATCTATTGTCCTTTTCTCAGAAAGAAAAGGAGGGTGCCTTTCAGAGAGCCTGTGCAGTGGCTTTGAAGCTGGCACAATCTGTAAGATCCTCTTGTGTTTGTTGGAAAGTGGGGCTGTTTGTTGTGAGTCCCTGCGTTGCCAAGGAGACCGGCTGCTCCACTTTCAACGGACTGGAGGCTCTTCAGGTGGTAGGTAGCTTTTTATTCTTCAGGAGAAGCATTGAGCCGAGAGACAATCAGTTCGCTGGCTCGGTTTGGCAAGGATTAAACCAAAGAAAGAGGAGAAACGTGTGTTGTGGTGGTGGGATTTTTTTATTTTTAAGTTCCAAACAGTTTCAATGCAAAGTTCCTTTTGTCTGGAAATCTGGTAGAACAGAAGGATCTCAAGAAGCACCAGTGAAGCAGATGGGCAACAGGATTCAGCCTGTTCTCTCTGGTGGCTTCCACATTGGGGACCTTTAGCACTGCTGAGGCATTGCTTTTCTGCAGCCGGTTTTGAAACCTAATGAAAGTGGTGATTCTACCCGGCACTTAAAATTTTAGCTATCAGCACCCTTGCCGCTCATGGCGGGAGTGGGCAACCTTATCAGGGTCCAGGGAACATGGTGGGGGCCCCATACGTCTGGCTGTGGGTGAGGCCGAAGCAAAAAAGGTGTCTCTCTCCCCCTTCACCCATCATCCGTTAATTCTTTCTCTCTTCCAATGTTAGATATAAAGGTAAAGGTAAAGGGACCCCTGACCATTAGGTCCAGTCGTGACCGACTCTGGGGTTGCGGCGCTCATCTCGCTTTATTGGCCGAGGGAGCGGGCGTACAGCTTCCAGGTCATGTGGCCAGCATGACTAGCCGCTTCTGGCGAACCAGAGCAGCCGTTTACCTTCCCGCTGGAGTGGTAGCTATTTATCTACTTGCACTTTGTGCTTTTGAACTGCTAGGTTGGCAGGAGCAGGGACCGAGCAACGGGAGCTCACCCCGCCACAGGGATTCGAACCGCCAACCTTCTGATTGGCAAGCCCTAGGCTCTGTGGTTTAACCCACAGCGCCACCCGTGTCCCATATATATATATATATATATATATATATATATATATATATATATATATATATATAAGATATATAATGTGCTAAATCAGAGTTTCCCAAACCTGGGTTTCCAACTGTTGTTGGATTAGAATTCCCTAGCTACCAGGACCAGTGGTGAGGGATGATGGGAATTGTAGTCCAAAAACAGCTGGAGACCCAAGTTTGGGAAACCCTGTGTTAAATGGCACATTGAACCTAGGCTGCAGTTGCCACAACAAAATGTCTAGGCACTATTTCCCCTCCCCCATGGGGAATAATAATAATAATAATAATAATAATAATAATAATAATAATAATAAATAAACAATTCATTTCTGTACTGCTTTATATTTTAATGAAAAAATCTCAAAGTGGCTTACAACACATTAAAGCAATACAGAATAAAACAAATTCAAGCTTCAGGGAAAATATTTCAGATCCTTCTCTAAGTGACATTTTCCTTTCCCCAGATTTATTTACCTACTCAATTCATAGCAGAAGTACTCTAGGAAGCCAGAGTGGTGTAGTGGTTAGAGTGTCGCACTAGGAGCTGATAGATCAGGACTCAAATCTCCACTCAGTCATGATGCTCACTGGGTGACCTTGAGCCAGTCACAACCTCTTAACCTACCTCACAGAGTCATTGTGGGTATTAACTGAGTATCGGGGTGAACCGTGTGCTCCTTGGAGAAAAAAATGGGATATAAATGCAATAAATAAGCTCTTCTGCTTACGGTACCTGCTTAAGAAAACAGGATGGTCCAACCAGATAGAGATGTCAGTCACCAACCTAGCATCCAGAGATCTGGATTTGCAATTGATCCTGCGCCAGTTGCAAAACGTGCCTTGCACCTGGCTAATTTCTAACACCGCCCTCTTCCCACACATATTATCTCACCCAAACAATCTGCCCTCAGTCCCATCCAACCGGCCATCTATTCTTTTCCATTCTTTCATGCTGTCATGTGTTTGTGCGCACCAGAGGAGATGGAGGTCAACGGACACTGTGCTCTAGTCCAGGGGTAGGCAACCTAAGGCCCATGGGCCACAAGCGGCTCACGGGGGTCGTTTAGCTGGCCTACGAGCCACCCCTGAACCAAGCCGCCCACTCAGTGAGTCCCCACACGCTGTGCTGGGGACTCGCTTCCGCGGCACCAGAAATCGCATCTGCGCAGACGCCGGAAATCGCAGGCGCATGCATTCAGGCGCATGCACAATCCAGCCCACAGAGGGATCTCCGCTGAAGTGAACTGGCCCAGGCAAGGTAAACCTTGCCAACCCCTCCTCTAGACCCTTCTATAATGTAAGCTCACAAGTTAGTCTCATTCAGCAATGGTCCCTTGCAGTGTTGATTAAATTTCCTCCTTGCAACCTCTGCCTCTTTTTCTTAAATGCATGTTCATTGTAGCTGGCAAATTAGTGATGAATTGTCTCCTAATTAGTCAAGTTCTGTTCCCTGCAGTGGAATAATGGTTTCATTATTTATTTTTCTTTTATAGCAAAATAGTCCTAAAAGACAGAAAGGGCGGGGAGAGAGAAATAAAGGAGACCATTAATTAAAGTCTCCCCCTTCCTGTGGAGAACAGCAATTGGCTAATTAAAGGGCAATTCCTCACTAATTCCCTGGCTGAGGCTGAACAGGAAGCGATAAAAAGGGCAGAAGCTGCAAGGAAGAAACTTTAATTAAAAACACAGTAGCCCCTCAAAGCCCTTATACCAGGAGCAGGCAGGCTTCAGGCTTGTGGAATCTACTTTTGATTGGAACTCCAAAATCTACCAACCAGAGCTGGGTACAAAAGACATACAGTTAGAACTGGAGGACGTGAGCACCTTCTGAACCTAAGAATTAGCTTTCAGTAGCAGAACTGAACCAAAATCACGGCCCTTTCACACAGAAGTCCACTCCTGGTTATCTTTCTTCATTCAACAGCTTGATTTAAGCGCAGAAAGTCATTGTGCTATTGCTATTGTTGGAACAATTTGGAGTCAGAAACTCTTGCCAGTCTTCTGCAAATCAGCCAGCGATCTACCAGGAGACCCCAATCTGCCTTCTGCCTTCATCTGTACTAGTCTAGTACATTGCCTGTCCAACACTGGACAAGCTGGGACTTTAACTGTGTTATATTGTAAAAAATAAACGAAATCACAAATCACTTTCTGGGGAATAAAAATATGAAAGGGCGATACAAAGAATGTTGGAACACAACTATTTGTCAGCAAGATGGATTATCCATAAAAAGCGAATGAAGAGGGGGAGTCATTGCAGAGAAGAACTAGCGCGTAAGCAGCCTCTCCTTTCTATGTGTTTTTGTTTTGGACGAAAGCTGAATCTGGTTGTCCTCATAGGCAAGAAAACACCCAATGTGTCCTTGTACCTGGAGATGCAGCTTAATTAAGATGATCTAAAAGCCTTTTGTGATGCTCAAGGAGTTGACTCATGCGTTCAAACATCTGGAGAGCAGAGCAACACAGATGCTGAATCATCAATTTTATAGGCCCTTCAGTGGGAGACAGAGGCAAATTTGGTGCACTTCTTTCTTCCTTGAGCAATATCCATATTAGCAAGTCTGTGTCTCATTCTCTCTCCCACCCCCCAGCCCCCATCTGGACCCACAACTGCACATTTCCTTTCACAGTCTGATCTTGCGATGGTCCAATTGGCTTGGGCAATGTTGAGATGCTCCCTCCCTATTCAGTAGGCACACCTCTCCCCCGTCCCTCCTACTTTCTCTCTTGAAGGCTGCCACCCAAGCCTTTAAGCTTGATACAGGGCTGAGATGGTTGGTGGTTGGAGAGGAGACAACATGGCAGTTGTACCCCATTGATATCCAAGGAAAGAGGTGCACCTTGGGAGGGACGTGAGGCTCCCCCAAATGAATATACATTCCAATTTGCTTGCACAGAGCTTGCACAAAGTTTGTCCAATGCCTGTTCTTTAATGACCATTCCCTCTGAGTTGTTTGTGGGAGGTTGTACACCTTCCTGGCAATCGGTTGTTGCCCTGCACTTTTTCATGTGTTTTCCCATTTGCTCTCCTAACTGTAAAAACCTCATTTTTTCAAAAAGTAGATTAGTTGCAATGGAGCGCTTTAATCCACTTTCATTGTGCAAACCTAATGTTCCAGTATGCGAACAAATCCCTCCTGCAAAAGAGAGACCATCTGTAGGCGTCTATAGTGTGTGCATGTGTGTGAGAGAGAGATCCGCAAGGTGTCTTTTGCACAACTTCTAACGTCACACAGATGAAAGCAGGGACATAACTTGCTACTCCCCTGTTCCTCCTACAAAGGATCAATGCCCTCATCCAAATTATATTTTGCTGAAGGCTCTGCTCCACTAGCTATATTGACTTAATCTGCAATCGTCTTTTGGGTAAAGAAGAACATAATTGTCCTGCAATATGCTTTCAGCAGCCTGAAATATCCTTCATTAGCGGCAGTGTTTGAAATGGCAGGCTACCTCGTTTATTCTTAACGATTATACTCCACTTTTCAATCTAATGATTCTCAAGGTGATTTACAACAGTTTGTAACAATACAAGAATCAAAACACACACACACCATCCCCCTCACTGATGGATGGGGTCAGGGAATGCTTCCCTTTGGTTCCGTAGTTCTGGGTATTTGGTGGTTGGAGGCAATAGTTCTCTCTGGGAAGAAGGGCCGGTGGATGGGGCCTGGCTGGTCTTTCTTCTGCCACAGTGCTCTTCCTGCATGGCAGGGAGTGCAGCTTCCAGTGGACCTTGGTCCCCTGGCTCTTAAGCACATGTGCTAGGGACAAGGTGCACCCATGCTCTTCTAGAACAGGGATAGACAACCTGTGAGGCACGACCATTATAAAAACAGATTTAAAAAAATAGCTATAAATTAAAACCACTGTATCAAATTGTTGTGCCTATTTTTTCTTCTCCAATAAGCCTAAAGTGGTTGGGACAGCATGATGGTGGTGATTTTGTCGTTCCTCATAATCTCACACCTCTTGAAACTAGGGATGGGAAACCTTTTGGTCCTCCAATTATTGCTGGACTACAAGTCCCATAATCCTGATTGTTGGCTGTGCTGGCTGAGACTGAAGGGACTTGCACTTCGACAACATCTGGAGGGCCAAAGGTTCCCCACTCATGGCAGACATTTTTACAATAATATGTCAAGGGGGGCGGCTACTGAGTTACTTTTAACACAAAGCACAAAATGTTCTGGGTTTAACACTGTATCGGGTACCTTAAACTTTCAGATTCTTTAGAACACCCGAAGCCACTTCCACAAATTACGGTGCTTTTCAGTCACAATGAGGAAGACTGACTGCAATAAGAAGATATGGTATTGGCAGTTGGGGGTGTCTTGGCCTCAGCAAAGAGCAGCCTTTCTCTGGAAACACCTGTCTACCTGATCTGATCCAGGAGCAGAACTGCTCACAGGTGTCCAGGCTGACAGAGCTACTTCTGCCATACATTTATTCCCCCCCCCCTAGACAGCTGACTGTTACCATCACATGTTTGAAATCTATCTAGATCAGCGTTTTGACTATTGCAGAAATACAGAAAAGACAAATACCTGTCAGGATTCCCTACCGAGGAAAGCCCCGTGAAGCTGAACTGTTACTTACCTGTCAGAAGGAATTAACTTTGAACCTTTTGTCAGAGCCTTCCTGTAATTAAAATGCTGGGAAGGTTTGTGTTGGCTGTCCCCTGCAAGGAAGGGAGTTAAAAGGTCAGCAAATCCCATAGGCTTATATTAAAACAGGTTTCCTCTCACAGTTCACTGCCTGTCTGATGGGGATCAGCTGGTGAAATAGCCTCACCAACCTGTGCACTTTCACTCTCGTCTCATTGATGCCTTGGAATCTGTACCTGCTAAATCCGTTCTCCCGCAGTTTTAACAGCTAGGATTTCCCCAGCCCCCGTCACTGTGAATCAATGCTTCCTAGCACAGTAAGGAGCCATTAGCCACCCCTCATTTGGCACCAGGCCCCCCACTAATCCAGTTTTGGATTATGGGGATCTTGTGTTTTCAGGCAGGTAAAGCACATAATCTGGAGTTTCGTGGGTCCTGAAAATACCCAGCAAATCACTTGTGGGAGTTTTCACTCCCCTCTGATCTCAGGTATTTTCTCCAGCACCTGCCTCTTTGACACTGAGTAGCAGCCAGGTAATTTCAGCCTTTGATGAGATAGAATACTTCCACAAAAGCAGTTTGCTTCCCTGTCCAACAGAACCCTCACTGTGTTGTGAGTCCCCTCAAACGGACACCAGAGCATCCACCTCATGAAACTCTTCAGTGCCGATGACCCTGATCTTAAATTTCAGATACTTTGGCCTGCCTGCTTGCCTGGCTTTTTGGGTCTGGGCACTGTAAGTGTCCAAAGAAGCCAAGGAACAGCCTTCTAGCTCTGTAGCTTTTCTGGCATCAAATGCAATTCTAAACAAAAGCTTGCCTCTTTCAGCTTCCTGATAGCATCTCCATTGCTGCATATCACAACCCTTGTTTGTCTGAGATTTGTCCCGGAGATTAGGGCTTTTGGCTTGCTCCATCTCTGTCTTGACTGCCACCTGCTTCCTCGTGGAGTTTCACATTAAGCAGAGCAAGATTTAAACTGCATCGAGTTGATGCACAGAGATGATTGTCCCCAAGGTTTAAAATTGTAGCCACAGTATCAGTGCTACCCCACCCCACTATGTTAACAATGTTGTGATTTAGTAAATAAGCCTGAATAGTTAGGATTGCCTTCTCCTGTCTCCAGCCAAATAAGATGGCTCCTGGCTATGGGTTAGATTGGGTATTTGTGATCAGAGTTGGTAAAGGACTGCTTTTAGCCATCCGTGTTCCTCACAATCTTCTGTTTTTCATTTAAAATTAGGAAATAATTGACAGCTCTCCCGTTTTGCTGTTCTCATGCTGCTTTTCAGATCACTCTAGAGAGTCTTCTTTTCCTACTATTTAACATCTCTTTAAGTGCTAACAATGTGTTCTGTGTGCTGTGCATGAAAATTCTGTTTAAGTCTGCATGTGAGATGCTTGTGTGGTCTGTCAAAGCATTCTGAATATACATCCTCTTCATCCCCTGACAACCTTCCCCCAAAGGACAGATAACTCACTCCAGTGCTACCTTGCCACTTGATCCATCCATGCCTCAAGAGTTTTGAAGTATTTTAGCTTGGCTGTGTACTGCAACATCACCCTAGACTATTGTAAACACGAACTGCATCATTTAAAATGCCTTTGGGAATGGACTTTGCCCCATTTCCTTTTCAGATATGCATGCCGCGTTGGTGCATTTTGCACTCGGATAAATTAAGTGGTCGCTTGGCGGTCTTGGCTTAAAAATGGGCAAAGCGCCCATTTGAAGGTAACCGGAGACGGCAAACATATTGTCCCAGATGCCTGGGTGCTGAATTCTGCTCATCAGCAGTTTTGTTGTTCAAAAATTAATCTGCGAAACATAACTAGTTCCAGGCATGTGGGTTTGTGTGGTGTGTGCTCACTGGAGAAGAATCCTGGAGATGCACACAAAGCCAAATGACAAAAAGTCCACAGAGATTCTGACTTCCTAGTAGCAGTGGGCATTTTGGCATGCGAAACCTCTTAAAATGGCATGGGCCCAGACTATCTGAAGGACTGCTTCCTTCTGTATGAGCTTTCTCACTCACTCACGTCTTATCTGAAGGCGTTTTTCAGGGTTCCTCTCCTTGTATTGAAGAAGGTGTGGTTTAGAGTTGGGACCTTCTCTGCTGTTTCACCCCTCCTCTAGAATTCCGTTCCTCAAAGAGTTTCCTTGGCACTTTCATTGTTGGCTTCTAGGCACAAGGTAAACTTTTACACACTGTTGGGAATTTCAAATTCAGTCTCTGCCGAGGGCAGAGCAATGGTGCCTGCAAACCCTATTTTGGCATGGATCTTCGTTTGTAGTCCAGCTTGTGCCCAGCTGCAAAGGGGGGGGGGAGGAAAGAATCCGAAGCATACGGCCTATTCTTTCCTTTGGGTCACTTGGAATGGGAATGTCAGGTGATTGGCAGGTGGGCAGTCCTACCCACATGTAGTATTAGAAACAGATATGAAAGCTAGGAGCTAAATGGCACCTTAAACCTAGGTTATGGATGCGACAACGAAATGTCTAGGCGCACTTTTTTAATAACAAGAATGCAAAGCTGAAAATGAATGAGCTGCAGCTAAAATATTATGTCCATTTTTCACATGGTCTAGTCCTTCCCCTGCCCACCCCCCTAATATTCTTAAGAGGTTCTCTTCTCAGTCTTCAGAGAGTAGCTGGAAGTGGGGAAGCAGAAAAAGGTCCTCCTTTCCTTCCACTCTACAGTTTTAAACTGAAATCTTAGGCACAGTACTGTGTACTGAGCCCAGAGCTCAGAAACTGCTTGTGCTAAATGAAATTCCTTGTCACAAAATGCACTTAGAACAATGGGAATTTCAGACACTGCCCATGTGTAAAAGTGGCCCACACAGGATGGGTTTGCTCAAAATCCTTCCCCTGCTTCAGACGCATGGCTCACCCAATGTATGTTCCGGGAGCAAATAACATCCATTCCACTGTTTAGATACTACAAGGTAAATGCTTCTCTTGCTGGCATGGAGATTAATATTAGTGCTGGTAAAAGCAATTTATAAAGAAGCTCTGCATTGGTTACTAAGCAAGGCTGTCCATTCTCTTTAATGGATACCCCTGAGTTTCAAAGCTATGCAGTGTTGCTTTGCAGCTTGAATAAACAAGGCTTTTAAAGCTGTCCAAATCAAGCCAGACCAGCAATGTGTATGTAGCTTAGAAGCTTTTCCTACTCTTCCAGTGTTGCTCTTTTCTTCCCCACTCCCCTCTCTTTCCATAACGAGATGCAAAGAAATCTCCCTTCTGCCGCAATAAAACAACCTCCCGTTTAAGCTTGGCAAGCTGGCTTCTCTAAAACCTGGTGTTGAGTTGTGTTACGTTTATCAAGTTGGGCAGCACAAATCAGGGGCTGGGATTTGGAGGCCACTGTGACCTCCAAATGCAGTCTGGTGGGATTGTCCAGGTATTTGCATACTCATAATACCCCCTTCTCCCCTCCCAACCCCCATACTCATTTATGCACAAACACACTCCAGGACTTAAGCCCTGCTGCAGTTAAATCAGCACTAGAGAGGGGCCTTAACAATCGCTGGCTGTTTTAATTATACTAATGACGATACGTGATTCACATCTTTACTCTTGTCAGCTCTCAGATCCCCAAAATTAGATAATGGGGAGACATGTGGGGATAATTTGAAGCAAATAATAAATAAAACAAGTAACAGGTATTTGGTGTCTGACGTGTTTGAACTTCTTGCAGCACAGCCTTGGAAATGATAAACTTGCGCTCATAAACGTCAAATGCAATTCCCTCCTGGTGAGGAAAGTTTCGAATGGAAAGTGGTGTGCTTTTATATATATGCTTAGTTGAGATCCAGGTTGGTTGAAATCACCGGTTCTGCATGGCGGTTGATACCCATCAGAATTGTTTGAATCAATAATGAATCATCTCTTCCACTGCTGTGAGTACCAGAGTTGGAGATTTGGTATTCTTGACGCGTACGCCGAGCATCACTTGTAAGGTAGCAGTGTTTTGGAATGCCAGCAACACTAGTTGTACTGCTGCCCAACCCAGTCTGACTCATGTTAAGCTCTTGTTCTCAGGAATATAGAGAAGCTTGTTGGAATTCAGGTGCTATAGCTTCCTCTGGGTAAAGTAGGTCGGGAAATGCATCTTCCTGTCAGCAAAGCTGGCATGCAGAGGGTGGCGGTGGAGAAAGAGAGGGGATTTGATGGAGGTTAGGGCACCCCCGGCAAATCCACTGTCCATTTGTTTGTGGAAGTTACAGCTGCTTTGAATGTAAATTCGGCAGATTGGTGGCAAAGGGCTACACATCACCGCACCCTTGCATCTGTCTGGGTTGTGACTCCCAGCTTCTGTTCATAGGGAAACTGTGGTGTGAGCGCGCGTATGCTTGCTGCTGCCTCCTCCTCCTCTGAAACTGGGACCCATTTCTTGGTTTGCTGGCAATATGTCTGCAATGCTTTTCAGGCCCCCAGTGAAAGGAGCTGCAGCCATCCTGAATGGGGTTAGGGCAGCTGAGCAGGGGGAGGGAGATCCCTGGCGCAGGCTGTCACCAAACTGTTGGGGACAATAGCGGACGCTGTTTTGAGGCAAGGCAAGAACAAGCCTGTGTGTCTGTTTCTGGCACTAACTGAATGACTTTTAAGCTCAGAAATTGGGAGAGGAAGGATGGAGGAAGGAATATGCAGGGACATTGTGTTGGAATAGTCTTACCTCAAAATGAATACACAGCTACAAGAGGCAAGAGCACAGGACATTTCCCTCTGTGAAAAACAGCAGATGCCTGTGGCAGATTTAAAACCAAGGGTGCTTTGTTTCTGCTCCCCATATTAGTGATTCTTAGCTGGTTTTATTCTGCAAGTATATACAAGATCCTTTATGCCAGAGCCCATCTGGGTCTGCTGGGTTAGTTCATCTGTAGTTTCCACCTTCCCCTGTTCTCCCCTCTTGATTGTGGATGCACATATAAGCATGCGGAGCTGCCTTATGCTTAGACCATTGGCCCATCTAACCCAGTATTGTCAACTCTAACCCGCAGCAGCTCTCTGAGGTCAAATGCAGATGTCTTCCTCAGCTGTGCTCCCTCCAATAATGGGGACTGAACCTGAGGATTCCAGTGTGGAAAACATGCTGGGCCCTTCCCTAGATGTTGTCAAAGAGCAAATCGGCAGCAAATCACACCATTTGAAGATGGAGTTAACTCTTTATTAGCAAAAACATGATGATCTTCACTTGGCTGAGTGTCAGGCCTAAAGAGCACAGCAGCTCACCTCTGGTAGGTCTTACCCATGCATCAGTTGCAGAGACCAAAAGTCCCTGCCTCTCTACAGCCCTCTAAGTCAGGCACAGGCAAACTTGGCCCTCCAGATGTTTTGGGACTACAGTTTCCATCATCCCTGACCACTGGTCCTGTTAGCTAGGGATCATGGGAGTTGTAGGCCAAAAACATCTGGAGGGCCGAGTTTGCCTATGTCTGCTCTAAGTCCTCTCCACTCCAGGGCTTTTTCCAAGACACCGGAGACTGTGTCTGAGTGCAGCCAACTTCTCCTCTGCCCATTTCATCTGTCTTCTGGTTCTGGGAGTCGGGGAGAGAGGGGAGCTTGTTTCAACAGGAAGGGGAAGCACCCATGACTCTTCACCAGCCTGACTCATCTCTGCCTCTTGGCCTCCCTCCTCCCACTCTGCTGCTTCAGCTTCTGCCTCTGAATCTGGACTACTCTCTGTCACGGTCTCTCCCAGCTCACTAAGCCCTGTTACCTGTTCAGCTTTTGACCCTTCCTCCTCCCAGTCTTCTCCCTCTTCTCCTCTGACAACTCACTGTCGTCTCACTACCACTCCCTGGGCTCAGAGCCTTCTTCCCTTTGTGGTTCCCCAGCTGGTTCCTCTCACCACTCTTCTGTGTCCAAACAGTCCATGACAGAGGTAGAAGATGCTATTCACTTTGCCTATGTCTGCACTGTAATGAATAAACACGCCCCCTCTTTTGCCAGTCCTTTCACAGTTCGGTACCCTGACTCTAAGAGAGATTGGCTTAATGCTTTCCCAACCTGATGTAGTGCAGCAACAGCTGGAGGGCAACTCCCATAATTCCTGCCCATTGGGAGTTGGTGTCCAAAACAGCTGGAGGGAATGAGCTTGAAGAAAGCCAGTTGAAGGGGGATTATGGGGTCATTAGCCTGCATTAATAATAAATAATAATTATTCTTTATTTATACCCTGCCCTTCCCGGTTCAAAAACCAGGCTCAGGGCGGCTAACAACAAATTTAAAACACTTTAAAACACTTAATTATAAACGCAGCATAAAATACAGTATAAAAACATGAATAACAATAAAATTCAAAAATAAATTAGATAATCCCCAGGGCTAGCTGGCTGAATTGGTCCAACTTGGGCCAGCGAGGAGGTCAGGGGAGAATTAGCTGTGGGGTCCCAGACTGGGTGATCTTCATAAAAGTGGAGGGGGAGGGAAGAGAAGGGAAATAAAAGATCAGGCTGAATTCAAATTAAAGGCCAGGCGGAATAGCTCTGTCTTACAGGCCCGATGGAAGGAGGTTAAATCCTGAAGGCCCTAGTCTTCTGGGACAGAGCATTCCACCAGGTCGGAGCCATCACTGGAAAGGCCCTGGCCCTGGTGGAGGATAGTCTGATTTCCTTAGGGCCCGGGACCTCTAAACTATGGTTATTCGTGGACTTTAAGGTCGTCTGCGGGGCATACCAGGAGAGGCGGCCCCGTAGATTAAGTGATCTTGAAGATGCAGTCATAGTTAGGAAACGTATTCCTACCAGTCTGTATGTCCCAGCTTCTGGACCAGGAGTAGGCAACCTAAGGCCCCTGGGCCACAAGCGGCCCACGGAGGTCGTTTAACCGGCCCATGAGCTGCCCCCAAACCGAACTGAACCGCCCGCTTGGTGAGTCCCCGCGCACTGTGCTAAACTGGCGTGGCACGGGGACCCACTTCCACGGCGCCAGAAATCGCCGGAAATCACGCACACGCACGCAATCTGGCCCATGGAGGGATCTCCACTGGAGTGAACCGGCCCAGGCAAGGTAAACCTTGCTGACCCCTGTTCTAGACAGTCCTTGGAGTCCTTTACACCTGTACTTCCTCCTCTACCCCGCTTTCCTTCCCCATTCAGGAGAGGTAGGCAATCTCCACACCTCACGGCTCCATTAGTCTTGTTTGAACTCCAGCCAGAGTGTTTGTGTTCTAGCACACATCGGATTGATTTCGGAAGCTATTCAAACCCACGGGGCTTTGCTTTTGTGAAATAGCTCCCGTTTTAATTCCACTACCTGTGCCAGAGAAGGTTTTAACAACTTGCCTCCACGCTGCGCAGAACTGGCCTATAACACCTTTTGTGTTTAAATCAGTTTTACAATTGAGTAAGCAAAAGCACCGAGAGACCACAGTGTTCACATTAAAAAGAAGGGCCATTAATTTTCATTTTCAATTTGGGAGCAAATTGAGTTTGTATAGATGTACGCGTGCACATTCTGGCCAACCCGAATACAAACAAGCTGCCTTGCCGGCTGCAGCTTCCGTTCTTCTAAAGGTTGTGGGCACTTTGAAATGCGAGTTCTGTGTACGTCTTTCTCTGTCATGCAGGAAAATGGCCTGTTGGTTTTAGCTACATCAGACTGCATCTTTCTACTATCGGGTTCCGCTCCTCTAGGTTTTTCAGTGTTTTATTTGCCTCTTGCCTTGCTGCATTTTGTTATGTTTATTTGTTTTCATGCTTATTTTTTGGCAAATTGAATTCATACATCCGTTGTGAGCATTTCTAAACTGTGTTGCCATCCGAAACCTAGATCCCAGGAGGTGTCGATTGATATTAAAACAAGAGGGTTTGTTTAACAATCGGAACTTCATAAAATCTGAGAAATAATAAAAAGTATATTTTAAAAGGCAAATAAAAGTGTCCTAAAGTGGCGCCGAGTAGGTTACAGTGCTGTGCGAGTTGGTTTTACTTTTCTGGATTTCTTGTTATGAGGGGCGGTCAAGAAATACTTCAAATAACTAAAACTCCTCTGTGCGGGAGGTGGCAAGAGGAAGGGAAGAATGTGTGAGCCTGGAAGGAGGTAAAGCTCGCTCATGTAGCGTTTAACCATGATTTAGCATTGTGTTCAAATGCCATCATTGTCTCTTTCTCTCCCCCCCCTTGCTCATGTACCTTAAACATTTATATGTGGGAGGATGGAGAAATAGACATTTTTAAAAAATCACTATAATATCTCAAGAGAGAGAGGGAGAAGGTTACACTTTAGTGCGCAAATTGGTGACGCTAGATTTTGTTGGATGCTTACTGGGAAGAAGTGGGTTGCATCCGGCTAAGCTGAACTTGAAATAGACCTATTGGAGCAAGTGGACTTAAGCAACTCAAGTCCATTAATTTCAGTAGGTATATTCAGAATATGACCCAGGGATGTGGAACATTTTGCCCTCCATAAGAAGGGTCTGCTGGATCAGGCCAGGGGCCCATCTCATCTAGCACCCTGCTCTCACAACCAGATGTCTACTGGAAGCCTGAGAGAAAGACCAGACCGCAGTGGTCCTCTCCTGAGAGCACAGCGGTACCCTTCCCAGAGTGCAATGGCACACTCCAAGATGTTGCTGGACAACTCCCATCATCCCTGATCGTTGGCTATACTGGCTTGTCGGCATGCAGAGGGTCAAAAGGCCAGCTGGCTAGCCCCAGCTGGGCCGTCTCCTTCCAGCTGTCCCGCTGCGAAGACCCATTGGCCTCTGCTCCGATGTAAATCAGCAACCCAGGCTTCAAAGCCAGGGCACACTACATCAGCAGAGCAAACTGCGCACACAGAATAGGCGTGAGGCTTGTGGAAGCATACTAAAACTGCGGATTTATTCATCATAAATCAGGACAAAGAAACATGTCATCTCTCTTCTTTGTCTTCTCAGAGAGACAGAGAAAAGCAAAAGCTATACACATACGGAAGTTCCCAGCATACTGTGCTGGAATGTAAACAGACATGTGACACGTAACAATCCCATGTCTGCTCCTTAAGGTGGAATGGAAATTCTCAACATGGCTGGGGCTGTTGGGAGCTGGGAGTCCAGCCTCACCTGCATAGGAGCCGACTCCTAGGGGCCAAGGGGTCTTCAGCCCCTCCAATAAAATATTTGTGGGGGGCCAGACCCCCCCGCATTGATGGTCATTGCCATTCAAATGGTGTGCATGCACCACATCATGTGTAGGGCTGGGTGATACCTGGTTCTCAACATCATGATATATCAGCAACTAAATACTGTACCGTGATGTGCTGATATATCACGATGCCTGGAACTTATAACCCAGCCCTACACAATGAGCGAGCCCCAGTGCCTCTCAGACACACGTGTGAGCCAGAGGAACATTGGGGTTTTGCTGAACTGTTCAGCCTTCCCCTCCTCCAGCTGAGCAAGCCCCGAAGTCTCTCAACTGACCTGCCCCCCCATATTTTATTCAAGTTCGCACCCCTACACACCTAGATGTTAACAACTTTCACGCCCATGCCAAAGGGTGAAGTCCAACTTAGTTATATTTGGAGCAGGCCCATTGGAATAAATGAAAGTGATCAATACTGGATATCACCAATAGTGTCTCTCTCTCTCTCTCTCTCTCTCTCTCTCTCTCTCTCTCTCTGTGTGTGTGTGTGTGTGTGTGTGTGTGCCCCCCCCCCAGTCCCTTGTGCCTTGAGGCATTAATCTTCTTTATCGTTCTCTCAAATTCTAATGCAAGCTCTGGCGTGCTATTGGATTAAGTCTGTTTCCCCCTCCTGAAATGTCAGATAAGCTTAAACCATGGTTTTCCTTCAAAGATAAATTTCACTTTAACTATGTGGCAGAAACTCCCAGATCATCGCCTTGTGGCAGGGGGGTGGCTGAGGGTTGGAATTGCAGGCTTTATGAGGTCAGGTAAAGGTTGGTTTTGCCCTGCTAGTGAGACAGGTTCCCGCTGTGGAGAAAGATTGCAGGAGCGGAGATTAAATAGGAGAGGTTTAAAAGTGAATTTCTTTTTTGCGCTATAGCTGAAGTCTATAATGAAACCGTAGCCGAGAGGGTCAGAGTAGGACTGAGAGTGATTTGATGAAAAAGATTATCATTCCTGATGAATAGCTAGCATTGTGCTCACACCCAGAATGCCCAGTTGCTTGTAAAGAATTCGTTGTGTAGTATCTAGTGAAGAATGCAGCCTCTGTCTGATATCAGAGCTCTGTTCGGAAATACTGGGACGTGGGTCCTACTGCTTCGAATCATAGAATTCTAGAGCTGGAAGGGACACAGAGTCATCAGGTCCAATCCTTTGCAATGCAAGAATCACAGCTAAAGACGCCCTCACTAATGGCCATCCAACCCCTGCTTTAAAACTGCCAATGAAAGGTCCCCCACCTTCCAGGGAAGTCTGTTCCACTGTTGAACAGTTCCAACCATCGGAAAGTTTCCCCTAATATTTAGCTGGAATCTTCTTTTTTGTAATTTGACTCCATTGGTTCAGGTCCTACCTTCTGAAGCAGCAGAAAACAAGCTCCATTATCCAAGTGACAGCCCTTTAGAAATTTGTAGATAGCTATCATATCACTTCTCAGTCTTCTCTAAAGGTAAAGGTAAAGGGACCCCTGACCATTAGGTCCAGTAGTGGCCGACCTTGGGGTTGCGGCGCTCATCTCTCTTTATTGACTGAGGGAGCCGGCGTACATGTGACCAGCATGACTAAGCCGCTTCTGGCGAACCAGAGCAGCGCACAGAAACACCGTTTACCTTCCTGCCAGAGGATCTACTTGTACTTTGGCTTTCAAACTGCTAGGTTGGCAGGAGCTGGGACCGAGCAACAGGAGCTCACCCCATCGCGGACATTCGAACCGCCGACCTTCTGATCTGCAAGTCCTAGGCTCTGTGGTTTAATCTACAGCACCACCCACGTCCCCAGTCTTCTCTGCTTGAGGCTAAAGATACCCAACTTCCTCCACTGTTCCTCATAAGGCTTGGTTTCCAGAGCCTTTATCATCTTGGTCTCCCTTCTCTGCACACGTTCCAGCTTGTCAGTATCCTCCTTAAACTGTGATGCTCAGAACTGGATACAGTCCTCCATGTGGCATCTGACTGAGACAGAATAGAGTGGTGGTACTACTTTCCTTGATCTGGGCACTATACTGGTGATGAAGCCTAAATTTGAAAAATAATAACCCAGCCCTTCAGTTTTTCCGAAGTGTGGAAAAAGCTTCCTGGGCCTCAGCATGACCAATGCTCAGAGTTAGTTCAAGTTGTGGTCTAGAACATCTTCCGTGTTGGGGAAGACTAGTGTAGTAGATAATACTGGTCCAGTATGAGACAATTTCCCATGTTCACCATTGTCAGGGATGAGGAATATGTGGCTGCAGAAGTTGCTAGACCACAGTTCCTGACCACTGGCTGGGCTGCCTGAGGTAGATGGGAGTTGTGGTACCCAATTCATCGTTTCGTGTTTTGCTGTGCTGTAGTCCCAAACGTTGAGAGGGCAATGGGAAGGCTGGTCTATGCCGACTAGCAAAGGCTCTCCAGGGTTGATGAGGGTTGTAGTCCAGCAACGTGAGAAGGCCACAGCTTCCCAGTCCCTGACCCAGTTCAGTGAGCTTCATGGCTGAGTGAGGATTTTATCCCAAACCCAGCCCAACACTCAAACCTCTACACCACACTGGCTCTCTTCGCTACTTTCTGCTTCTCCAGCTGTTTTGGTGACACCCTGATTTCCCAGAGCTAGGTCTAGGTCAGGGGTGCCCAAACTTTTTTCAAAGAGGGCCAGATTTTATGAAGTGAACATGTTTGAGGGCCAACCAAAGTTGTTGACCTTTTTTAGGATTGAAGTTGTTGAGTTTATAAAATGATTTTTACCCTGAAGTTATTAAACCAACTGGCAGGCTGGATTAGGCCCCCGAAGTGGACTTTGGACATGCCTAGTCTAGGTGAATCCTTGGGGATGGTGATAAAAACGCTGTGTCTGAGGTGAGCATCTGTCCCTTCTCATGTTACTCTCTTTTGTAGGAACTCTTAAGCTCAGAATCATGGGTTCAAGCTACACATTGGGTGAAAGATTCCTGCATTTCAAGAGGTTGCGCTAGATGGTCTTCATGGTCCCATCCAACTCTACATTACTGTGATTCCCTCCCTCCCCACCCTCTCATCTCAACTTCCTTTTCTTCTTTTTCGGCCCGTCCGGACTGATGTGTTCTGCAACATGTTATTAACACAATAACAGTGTGTCAGGGGTGGATTTAGTCTGCTTTATCAGTTGTTCTGCAATGCTTCCCTCACGCTTATCACATTATTGCTGTCCGGAGGGGGTATAGCGCTACCAAAGTGGGACCAAAATGAACCCTTGAATATTTGAGGCACAAAAAGTTACCGGATTTCAGCAGGAAGTAACAGGATGTGCACTGGTGGGAAATGAAGTAGTATGCCTACTCCAAAACTTTTGCTAGTGCAGAACAGTATCGACCACTGCCCTGATAGCATCATGAGCACAAAGAATGTGCAATGAAAAGGATGATCAGAGCTGACCTTATACTTGTATGACCTTCTACAGTGCTGTCAACATCTCACAGCAACCTTCTCCTAGTAGGGATACTGGCATCTAGAATCAAACGTAGACTGTGTGCTTGGCTCTAATATTTGCTTCTAACAGAATTGCAAGCCCTCCAGAGTAGTAAGGAGCTCCCTAAAGATTTCGCCTGTTTGGAATGAGTCTAATTGGGTGACTTCGCTGGTTTTAACTAAAATTGGATTTGCAATTGATTTGAACGCAAGCTCTTCTCCACTAACACCGTATGCAGTTTGAAAACTAGTTTATATTGATTTGCTTTTAATCTCGCAATTTTTGTGCCACGATACATCTGCCATGAATGGTTTTCTGGAGAATAACCCCATCCTTTCAGAGGGGTGCTTTTTTGAGATTACTTAACCATTTCTGCGGTTTCCATATCGGACCTAAAACTGCCTGTGCCCTGCTTACAAATGGGAAACAGAACCAGTTTTTTGGTTGTAGTCCTGGTAGCTCTTGACAGTCAGAAATTGTGTTTGCGTGAAGAGAGGCTGAATAACGGTGGGTTCCATCTCTCTCTCTCTCTTTTTTGTCTCTCTCTCTCTTTTTTTACGTATTTTTTATTAAAGATTTCTTGGTTTACAAAAGTATGTGCAATGTCTCTTTTTTTCAAGTTACATTTTCTACAGGTCAGTTTCATTTGTTGAGACATTAGTGTTACATTAGGAAGAAAATGGGGGAAGAGATGGAGGGGGCTATGGTGAGTGGGGTGGCGTCAAGTGGCGATGTTTCTATTTTAATTAATATATGTGTGGGGTTTTGTGTCAGCGTTGCTTATGCAGGTTCTCTCTGCTATTCGCTTGTGTTCCTTTGGTGGTGAGAGAGGTTGGGGTTGGCCCAGGGTGTGGTTGTTGGTTTGTGATTGGCTGTGGTGAATTTTGTTTTCATGTGTGAGTGGGGTGGGTGGGTGTTCTTGAATCAGGTTGGCCATATTGATTTGTATGCTGCTTGTGGATTCTTTTCGTTGTCTTGTTGGGCTGTGTATGTGATAAAGAGGAGCCATACCATGGTGAAGGCGTCTTCTTCTATTTGTCCTTATGTCAGTTTCAGTTTATTGGTCAATTTTACTAATAAGGCTGCTTCCCATACCATTTGGTACCATTGGTCCAAGGTCTCTCCAGTGTCTGGTTATGGTGTTTCTGACTGCTAAGTGGGTTATGAGTTCTTTGTGTTGTGAGTGGGCATTATTGTCTTGGAAGATGTTTAGTAGGGCAAGTTCTGGGGTGATTTCTAATACTTGCTCGGTTATGGATTGTGTCTTTTCAAAAATTATTATTATTGACACCGTTTAATCCTCGCAAAATAATCTTCCCTGCTATCAGGAACCTTGCAAAATGTAGCCCTGACTCTTCAGTTTCCCAGAATTTATTCATTGCATTTGCAAACCGATCTTTCAACATAGATTCACAAGGTGGTGTACGTAATGACAACAACAACGCAAACACCATCGGGTCTAATTAAAAGGATGTCGGCAAGTGCAAAACTAATAAAAACAGCTAAATTAACAGTGAAAGGTCCCTTTCTAAATGTTTGGCAGGAAAAGTGTGTTTTCCAGTTTTCTGAAAGAAGCCGGGAAAGACAAATGAGCTTCTCAAGGGAGAGCATCCCATAGCTAGTACTCCATAAATTACCATGACAAATCTGACTCTTCACTCTAGTAGTATCCATGCATACAGCTTTTCCCTCCCCTCACCTTAAAGTGAGTGACTTTTATTCATTCATTCCTATGAGGAAGAGCAAAGTGCTGCCCTTGGGAATAAGCTGGCATTGTCCTGGGGCTGCAGAGCTGAATGGGCAGTGCATGGTGGCCTCTGCATAGGCCAGGAGACCAAGGGCGATTGGGAGTATGTCTCCCTTGCCTCCCAGAAGGAGCATCCCAGGAAGACCAGCCTGGCTCCATCCATCGGCTAAAGAAGATGCAGCTGCAGGGAACACACTTTCTTCTTCCTCGCAGGGGAGAATGCATGGCTCCAACTGCCATCTGCCTTGGGAAATGAGACTCTGGGCCCCATCCATTGGTCAGAGGAATGAGAGCCACCAACTGTTATTGGAACGAAAAGTGCCTGGACTTGCCTCTTGTAGTGTAGCCAGTGTAGTGTAGTGGTTAAGAGTGGTAGTCTCCTAATCTGGGGAACCGGGTTCGCTTCCCCGCTCCTCCACATGCAGCTGCTGGGTGACCATGGGCTAGTCACACTTCTCTGAAGTCTCTCAGCCCCACTCACCTCACAGAGTGTTTGCTGTGGGGGAGGAAGGGAAAGGAGAATGTTAGCCGCTTTGAGACTCCTTAAAGGGAGTGAAAGGCGGGATATCAAATCCAAACTCCTCCTCTTCTTCTTCTTCTTCTTCTTCTTCTTCTTCTTCTTCTTCTTCTTCTTCTT
>JAXCMG010000003.1:82053210-82071609 GCA_034642415.1 Podarcis siculus | reverse complement strand
ACACACACACACACACACACACACACACACACACACACACACACACTGTTCTCTTCTATCTCCTCTGCCCCTTCTCTCTCCCGCCCCGAGATTGCTCTTCTTATAGTAACCCTCTGGCCATAGTCTGCCTAAGATTTATATCGCTATGAATCACTGTCAATAATGAAGATTCGTCTCTGGCTCCTTTGCTCAAGCCTGCAGGGCTCAGCAGGTCTTCTACCTGACTAGAGCAGTGTTGAACAGACCTAAAGGCTTGGAATTTAGGTCCTGAAGGATTAGATCGGTGGAAGGAACAAGGCAGTTAAGGCTGGGTTTTCCCTCCCGTGTCTGCAGGCATGAACCTGTGACAAAACAATGGGTGTCGGGTGATGAATGAGTGTGGAATTGGAACAGCTGCTTAGGATGCTGGCCGTCTCAGTCATGGCTGGAGAATGTGACAAGCTTTGCCTCTCTAGGGATGCTGGTTGATTAGCAGCCCTTCTAGGAACTTAGAAATCTGCCTTATATTGAGTCAGGCTGCTGTGCCATCTAACTCAGGGTTGCCTCCAGGTTTTCCAGGGGCTCTCCGGGTTTTCCAGCAGAGAGTCTTTCCCAGATGTGCCTGGATAGTCAGGGGATTGAACCAAGGACCTTTTCTAGGAAAAGCAGAGGCCATAGCTGGGGTTTTCTGGAATGGGGGTTCCCAGAAAGGGATCGGCAGGCCACGAGCTTCAGTCAGTTGGACCGTGGTGTAAGAACACTATTTAAAACCATACAGTATGTAGCACAGTGCATTACAATTGCTACCAAAGGCACAAAAAAATTGTTAAGTGGTCTGCCAAGACTCTCAGCAATTTTCAAGCTGTCAGTGGAAGCAAGGTTTGGGAACCACTGTTCTAGGAGAGAATGGGAGAGCTTTCATTCAGCCTTTCTTTTCTCCCCCAAGATCATCAACATTCCAGTTCTTGGTCTATGAAATAAAACATAAGGCGTGAGCATATGAACAAGCGCTGCTGGACCTGGCTGAGAGTTAATCTGCAACTTTCTATAATGGTCAACCAGATATCCATGGGAAACCCACAAGTTAGACCTGAGTGCAACTATTCTCACTTGGGCAGAAGGTAGACTGGCATTTGCTGGTAGATCTTGAGTAATTTCGGCAAGGATTTTGACTTCCAATCGCTTAATGATAGAAACAACAACAAACCCCTACTCCCCATTTAAATCGTTCTGCTGAGATGAAGGAATCTTGGGGCGAAGGCGAACGGGGAGTGGATCTTTCCATGGCAGGAGTGTGAACTCAATTCTGGTCCTGAAAAGCAATTTCTGGCCTGAACATGTTCCCTGCAGCAGCCCATTTCTTAACCACCAATTTGTGCCTGGCTCTGGTTGGGTGAATCTTTGGGTTCTCTTAGCTTCCTGCACACCATGCATTCAAAACACATTGCTTCCTCCAAATAATCCTGGAAATTGTAGTTCCCACACAGAGAGCTGCAGTTCTGAGCACCCTTAAAGTAAAAGGTAAAGGGACCCCTGACCATTAGGTCCAGTCGTGACCGACTCTGGGGTTGCGGCGCTCATCTCACTTTATTGGCCAAGGGAGCCGGCGTTTGTCCGCAGACAGCTTCCGGGTCATGTGGCCAGCATGACTAAGCTGCTTCTGGCGAACCAGAGCAGCGCACGGAAATGCCGTTTATCTTCCCGCCGGAACGGTACCTATTTATCTACTTGCACTTTGACGTGCTTTTGAACCACTAGGTTGGCAGGAGCAGGGACCGAGCAACGGGAGCCCACCCCGTCACGGGGATTTGAACCGCCGACCTTCTGATCGGCAAGTCCTAGGCTCTGTGGTTTAACCCACAGCGCCACCCGCGTCTGAGCACCCTTAGCAAACTGTAGTTCCCAGGTTTCTTTGGGGGAAGTCCTGTGCATTAAGTGTATGTACACAGCCAAAGCAGATCTCACAAGCCTGAAGTTCATCTGCCCCTGCAGTAAAGGAAGCAAATCTCTTCCCAGGTGTACGCTTTGCTGACAGTAAAGAGAAGGCCTGCCCTGGAGCCTCGCTAAACGCAGGACAGAATTAACTCTGGGCTTCTGACTCCAGGACTTAACTGCAGATAAAAATAAGTATTCAGGGAAAACTAGAATGAAACAGGAAATGCATAGATTATCAAACTGAGAAGCAAAAACAGTGCTCCTGGATTTTAAGAGACACTCGAGGGAGGCCTTGTGAATGAAGATGACAATTGAGGCTGTCAGTTTTTATTCCAGCAACTTATAAAGGGGCTTTATAGTTTTAAATTGGGAATATGATGCAATTGATGGCCAAATGCTATCTTACAGGATGACGGGGTGAGGGCGGGACCTATTTCAGTAAGCTGTGTGGGATTGTTTGCAGGGCTGTTTCCCCTGCTCTTAAAATTTAAAGCCTCTCCTCCAAGGGAACACAGAGAGGCTGAGTTATATGGTATGTATAAAGTATACATCCTCCTGCACTTAGGCTTACAATCTTGAGAGACTGGATTTGGTAAGGTTTTAACTCACTTGCTCACTTTCATTGCCTATCTGTTGCTTCAGAAAATTACCTGTCTCCTCCATCTCCCCATCAGGGGCAAAGTTTAAGGAAATGATGCCCCGAGTGAGGACAAAATCCCCCTCCCCATTTCCTTTTTTCACAACAATTCCATTTGGAATTGCTTTTTTATGGATCTTCTCAGTAGGTACCCATAGGTTCTTTCTATCTATCTATCTATCTATCTATCTATCTATCTATCTATCCCAGAAGCAGGGGAGGAGCCAGGTAGCCATGATTTTAGCCCCCATGCACCAGCAAGTGATACATTCTCCTTTAAACCATAGTTAAGCTTAACTGTGGTTTAAAGTGAATGTGACCAGGCCCTTGTCTGTTACTCTAATGGAGACATAGGCAACCTGGAGCCCATTAGATGTTACGGACTACAACCCCCACTAGCCCAAGCCATCATGGCACATAGTAAAGAATGATGGGAAATGTAGTCTGTAACAGCTGGAGGACACCACATTGCCTCCCCATTATACTAGTGTAATATAATGTTCTAGCTAGCTCATGGGTAGGCAAACTAAGGCCCAGGGGCTGGATCCGGCCCAATCGCCTTCTAAATCCGGCTCGCGGACAGTTCGGGAATCAGCATGTTTTTACATGAGTAGAATGTTTCCTTTTATTTAAAATGCATCTCTGGGTTATTTGTGGGGCCTGCCTGGTGTTTTTACATGAGTAGAATGTGTCCTTTTATTTAAAATGCATCTCTGGGTTATTTGTGGGGCATAGGAATTCATTCATTTCTTTTCTTCCAAAATATAGTCCAGCCCCCCCCCCGCCCCCAGGTCTGAGGGATAGTGGACCAGCCCCCTGCTGAAAAAAATTGCTGACCCCTGCCATTCCACTGCACTAATATACCTTCCCTCAATGATAAAAGTTCTGCTATTTTTATGCAGATTGCTGTTCCTTTCCTGTAAAGAGAGGATGCAATTATTTTTTGTCCCTGTTATTTGCCAGCATCAATTTGATGTGCGGTTCCAGCGACTAAGCCTGGTGAAGATGCAGAGTCTTACCACCCTGATTTCTGAACCATGGCTAGGAAAGGTTGGGCAGTGCCATCTCTCCACTGGGCACCAGAAATAAATGTTACGTTTAGCTTATAATACAGCAGCCCAAGCTAAAATGCAATGCATGTACAGACTTGGAGTTTATACAGTTTGTAAACTTTCCTTTAAAAGGGGTGGCGGAGCTATCTGCTTTAGTAAGACTTACACACTATTTCCCTCAATTAAGATTATATCTAGGATTCTTTTCTTAAAAGATACAAAGCCTAGCAGTATTATGCTATCGAGTATGGATTTGTAATAGTAAAATGACAATGAAGAGAGTGGAAGGAGAGAATGAAGGTAGCAAATAGAAGCTGTAGTGCCAAGCCAGATAAGATGAAGTCAGCTCTGTGCAGCTAATAGAACTACGTTTCTCCATTTGCTTTGATTGGTCCAGACAACATAATTGTGTTGGGTGCCCATGTGAAAACAGAAAAACAGCCACGCTCATAGCGGCACGTTTTATGGGAATTGCACAGCATTCCCTGGATATTTGAAATGAGAAGAAATGCTACTTAACAAAAGAAGATGAAGAATAAAACAAGATTTGCAGAGTTGATGGAGCATAGTGGTTTTGAGGGTGAGGTGTATGCCTGAACATTCCTGATTCAAATGGCACATCAGTCATAAATGCTCTGGCTGCTCAGAGGCAAAACCATCACAGCTCTCCTCTCAGCCTTGGTCCCCTCCCACAATCAGTAATTTGTGGATATTTGCCTGCCTCATAAGGTTGTAGTTAAGAATAGTGAGAATGCACCATAGCTCAGCGCATGTTTTGCATGTAGAAGGTTCCAGGTTCAGTCCCTGGCATCTTCAGGTAGGGCTAGCAGAGGCTCCCTACCTGAAATCTTGGAGAGCTACTGACATACTGAGCTATATGGACCAACGATCTGCTTCAGTGTAAGGCAGCATCCTATATTCTGCCTGTATTCCTCTCCATCATTCTGCTGCCAAAATACCGTATTTTTTGGTCTATAAGACTCACTTTTTCCCTCCTAAAAAGTAAGGGGAAATGTGTGTGCATCTTATGGAGCGAATGAAGGCTGCGCAGCTATCCCAGAAGCCAGAACAGGAAGAGGGATCGCTGCTTTCACTGTGCAGCGATCCCTCTTGTTGTTCTGGCTTCTGAGATTCAGAATATTATTTTTTTCTTGTTTTCCTCCTCCAAAAACTAGGTGTGTCTTATGGTCTGGTGCATCTTATAGAGCGAAAAATACAGTAATTCACTTCTCTTGTTCATCTGACCATGTGATGCCCTTTCTTTAATTCCTACTCTATCTTCCTATCTGCTCTGGGATCCCGCACAAGCTTGTGATCCTGACTTTCAAAACCCTTCATGGCTTTGCCCTCTGTATCTCTCCCCTTTTAACACATCATTTCCTGTGATCTTGGCTCATCCCTTAGCTATCCAAACAACTCTGTCTCCTTGAAATTACTTTGTGTTTCCTGTCCCTTATTCCCGAAATGCCTCTTTGTGACCACCTCTCTTCCTTCCTTCAAATCCTTCCTCAAAACTTGTATTTTCCAGGAAGTATTTGGAACAGTCCTATAGCCCAGGCTTCCCTAGAATGGTACCCTCTAGATCAGGGTTTCCCAAACTTGGGTCTCCAACTGTTTTGGACTACAATTCCCATCATCCCTGACCACTGGTCGTGCCAACTTGGGATGATGGGAGTTGTAGTCCCAAAACAGCTGGAAACCCTGCTCTAGGTGTTTTGGACTACAACCCCCTTTATTCCTGACCATTGGCCATGTTGGCCTGGCCTGATGGGTGTTGCAGTCCAACAACGTCTAGAGGGCACCAGTCTGTAGAAGGCTGCTCCAGTGGCAATAACTTGTGACTAACATAATTTCATATTGCTTTCCTGTTTGCTCCTGCCTCTGCATTACCTCCCCTTCCTGTTTCCCTAGTGTATATCTTCGTAGATTGTAAACCCTTTGAGATAGGAACCTGTCAGACTCATTCCTTGAAAGCGATGTCTCACAGACATGGCACTATATAAACAACACCACTGCTTATTAGTATTTGTGCAATGATTTTCCTAAACATTGGTAAGTCAAGGCAGCTATTCTGTACACACCTGCCTGCAAGCTACCATATTTTTTGCTCTATAAGACGCACCAGACCACAAGACGCACCTAGTTTTTGGAGGAGGAAAACAAGAAAAAAAAATCTGAATCTCAGAAGCCAGAACAGCAAGAGGGATCACTGCGCAGTGAAAGCAGCAATCCCTCTTGCTGTTCTGGCTTCTGGGATAGCTGTGCAGCCTGCATTCGCTCCATAAGACGCGCACACATTTCCCCTTACTTTTTAGGAGGGGAAAAGTGAGTCTTATAGAGAAAAAATTCGGTACTTTCCACTGACTTCATTTGGACTGACCTCTGAGTACACATGCATAGGAATATGCCATATACAGTGGTACCTCGGGTTAAGTACTTAATTCGTTCCGGAGGTCTGCTCTTAACCTGAAACTGTTCTTAACCTGAAGCACCACTTTAGCTAATGGGGCCTCCTGCTGCCGCTGCGCCGCCGGAGCATGATTTCTGTTCTCATCCTGAAGCAAAGTTCTTAACCCGAGGTACTATTTCTGGGTTAGCGGAGTCTGTAACCTGAAGCGTATGTAACCTGAAGCATATGTAACCGGAGGTACCACTGTACTGGATAAGACCATTAGTGCATTTGGCTCAGTACTGTCTGCACTGACTGGCAGAGGCTCCCCCAGATTTCTGGCAGTAGTTTCTCCCAGCCATCTCTGCAACAACAGCCCAACTGGCTACCTGTCTGTTTCTGGACACAATTCAAAGTGCTGGTTATGACCTATAAAGCTGTACACTGCTTAGGTCCAAGCTATCTGAAAGACTGTGTTTCCTCATATGAACCTGCCTGAGTTTTGAGATCTTCGGGAAAGGCCTTTCTCTCGGTCCCGCCATCCTCACAGGCATGCTCAGTAGGGAGGTGGGAGAGAGCCTTCTTGGTGGTAGCTCCCAGACTTTAGAACTTCCTTTCCAAAGAAGCTAGATCGGCTCCCCTCTTGCTGTCCTTCCACCAGCAGATGAAGATTTTTTTGTTTCAACAGGTTTTGGGAAACTGCTTTAAATGAGGGGGCTGGTGTCATGCTGTTTTTATTGTTATTATTTGTATGGTTTTAATAGACGTTATAAATGTATATAGTTTTAATTCTGTCAATGTTTAATTGCTTTTTAATATTGCTTCCCATCCTATCCCCGCTTTTAGTGGGTCTTGTTTTTAATCTGTAAGCAGCCTTGAGTCCTGTTAGTGAAAAAGGCGGGGTATAAAAATATATATGATAATGATAATAATATTAATAATATCTGGATTTGCTAGGGATTGAAGCTGGGATCTTATGCATACAAAGCATATATTCTGTCACTGAGCTATGGATCTTATTTATTTATTTATTATTAAATTTATATACTTTCCTTCATCAAAGGATCTCAGGGCAGTTCGCAGAATAAAATACAAGACAAAACGCAAAGTTTTATCCTAAGGAAGCATAGGATGGTATTGTGGCAATATGTATGGAATAATTTTCTTGGGCGCGAAGCATACTTTTTAAATTCCTTGTGAAAGCGAGGTCTTTAAGTCCCCCCAGCGTGCGAGAGAGTTGCGACCACATTTGATCAGTTTGGAGACTTCATTTAAAATTCATCAGCAGAAAAACCAGCAAACGCATTTCAATTTACGAAAGGTATAAACATAATCTTCAGATAATATAAAAGGAAAATCAAATTGTTTTATACTTTATTTTCCCCTATAATCATTGCATCTTTTTTTCCTCTTCCCCTCTGCATGTGCTGCTTCTTAGATTTCTTTCCAAGATTCATTTAAGTATAATGTGCTTTTGATTTTCCTTTGACATAATCTGTGGATTATGCTTGCATCTATCATGAACAGAAATGCAGTCACTGGTCCTTCTGCTGGTGTATTTAAACAACAGTGGTACCTCGGGTTAAGTACTTTATTCGTTCCGGAGGTCCGTTCTTAACCTGAAACTATTCTTAACCTGAAGCACCACTTTAGCTAATGGGGCCTCCCGCTGCTGCCGCACCGCCGGAGCACAATTTCTGTTCTCATCCTGAAGCAAAGTTCTTAACCTGAAGCACTATTTCTGGGTTAGCGGAGTCTGTAACCTGAAGTGTATGTAACCTGAAGCGTATGTAACCCGAAGTACCACTGTAAATCTCCCAAGCTGGTCATATCTGGTCAACAAACCTTCCACCCACTTGTGGGGGTGGGATGGGCAGATGGGGGAATTAAAGACCTCGCTTCCACCTTGGGCTTTTTTGACCTTAGCACCCACCACCCATTTTTATCTGGCTATGTTTGACGCTTCGACACCCCTGCTGAGCAAAATGCGGGGCTAACCCCGAGTCACTATTTTGGTCCTTGGTGAAACGGAGGCTTGAACTGAAGACGCTATCCGTTTCACTGCGTTGAGCGCTTTTAGAAACATGGCCAAACGGTTTCTGAGAACGAGTGTCAATCTTTCTAGACTCTGGTGCTTCCAGAGCTCTCTTTGGGGAGCAAGTTAGCTTAAGGGGCATCTGAATGCCAGGATTCCATTCTTACTCATGTATTTCTCCAAGATCACCATCTGGCATTATTTTTAAGAGCCATATGTGTGCAGGGATTCTTTGGCTCGGATGCAAATGAAGCCCAATATGAGTTGCGGGTGGTGGTGGGGGATATGACTTAGCTGCTCCAGGAAAAGGAAAACATGATCTCAGGCTGAAATCCTTAAATATCTTACTGTGAGACGTTGCTTGACTTCAGATACTATGGCGGCAGTCTTGCTTCCGAGTAGGCATGGTTAGGATTGCGCTGGAATTTTTTCCTTTCCGTACTAGCAAACTGGTAATGTGGCACACATGTCAGTAGCAGAGGGTTTTTGTTCTAACCTTTCCTTGTGCAAGAGGAACTAACGAGGCGAAAATATAAAGCTGTATTAATGGTGTTTTAAAGAACTTTATTAGTCACCCTCTTCATTGTTTATTCCACAGCTTTTAATCTTTCTATTTAAATACCAAGCGCGCTTATTAACTTGGAGCTGACCAAGTATTGGATTTATTTTCAAGGTGGCTACATCTCATTTCTTCCCTCAGCTCTCTGGTAATTAGAGGTGTATGAATGTATCGTATTTATTAAACATTACAAATGATACTGTACAGGCGGCACAAACAGAACAATTATTATTTGATTGCACAAAAACCGGGAAAGGCCAGTCATGCGGTTTAGTATATACTAATTTTCAAAGCTTGGGACGTGGGTGGCGCTGTGGGTAAAACCTCAGCACCTAGGACTTGCCGATCGCATGGTTGGCGGTTCGAATCCCTGCGACGGGGTGAGCTCCCGTCGTTTGGTCCCAGCTCCTGCCCACCTAGCAGTTCGAAAGCACCTCTAAGTGCAAGTAGATAAATAGGGACCGCTTTCTAGCGGGAAGGTAAACGGCGTTTCCGTGTGCGGCACTGGTGCTGGCTCGCCAGATCCCGCTTAGTCACGCTGGCCACGTGACCCGGAAGTGTCTCCGGACAGCGCTGGCTCCCGGCCTCTTAAGTGAGATGAGCACGCAACCCCAGAGTCGGACACAACTGGCCCGTACGGGCAGGGGTACTTTTACCTTTACCTTTAATTTCCAAAGCTTGTCAGGCAGCCCACTAGATGAACCCACTAGAGATTCTGCTCACTTTTTAAAATTGCTCTCCATAAAACACTTCTGTGGTAGGAATTAACAGGCAACCTCCCCTTTGACCCTCACGTGCGGCAAATCGTGCAGATAGTTTTACAATGTGTGCGCTCAGTTGGGGTGGTTGGGGGATGTTTTGAAAATGTGCGTCGATTGACCCTGTTGAGCGACATGTCAAGTTCTATACAGAACCATTTTCCATATTTGAATTTCACAGCGTGCAAATTTGACCTTCACTCTCAAGTGCATAAGAATGAAACTTCCTAACTTGTTGCATATGACAGCTGAAAGAAGGCATAGAAGCCACCTTGGTCTGCTATAGTCGTTTTGGTGATGGATGACCTTAGTTGATCTACTTTTGAAACCAGTGTCCTTCAGACTTCATCAAAGGAAGCTTTTCCCACCATCAGGTTGAGAAGCAAATGGGAGCATCCTTTTCAAAGTATAGTTGACCAAGCGAAAGGAGGAGCTCAGGTCTGTTCCATACAGGTATTCCTTAAGGGTACACTGATCATAAAATATTTGGCTTTCTGCCACCAGCTCCAAGAAAGAAAGAAAGAAAGAAAGAAAGAAAGAAAGAAAGAAAGAGGAGGGTAAGGTTGACAATGGCTACTAGCCATGATGGTTATGTTCTGCCTCCACTGTTGCGTGGCGAGTCCCCCCCCCCCAGTGGAAATAAAGACACATGACACAATTATTAAGGTTAATGGTCTAAATAAGGCCACAACTTTATTGGTTATAGGTGATGCGCGGTATTGGCTTAGGCATTGGTCCTAACCGACTATATCCGGCTTCAGCCCGTCCGCTTGAGGTCCGAAAAGGGTTAACCACCAGTAGGGGGAGTCCTGCTGATGCACATCAACTAGGAACTCCCCCAGGGTTTACTGCTCGGGGGCGTGCCTTAGGCCCTCACCTCCATAGGATTCGGACAGGGCCACGCCCCCCGGAATCCTTTATCGGACTACCCTTCAATATGCGGGGCAGGTGATGGCGCTTCCTCCCCTCTTCCAACTACAGAATAATACCAGTGCCTAACCACCAATATCAAGAAAGTTATGACGATTTGCTACGAGGCAGGCGAAAACCAAGTGGCTGGTGCCAAATTGCCAAGTGGAAAAATTCCTACCAGGCCCCTCAACGGCGACCAACCAAGGTCCATAGAAAGGTCAAGGAATGAAAACCCTTATAGGGCGGGAGGGTGGGAAACAGGAACACCTGGTAAGCGGCAAAAGAGAGAAATCCCCGGCTGCGCCTGCCTTAAATAGGGCAGGCCACGCCCCCAGAGCCAGCTGATTGGCTGGCCAGGGGCTGATGCGGCTGGGAATTCCCCCAATCGCGCAGAAGCTGGGCTCATGAAGCCCACAACCCCACCTCCTGCAGAGTGGAAGTGGCTTTGGAGGCAGCAGTGCTTCTGAATGCCAGTTGCTGGATACCACGTGATGGGAGAGTGTTCTTGTGCTTGGGTCCCACTTGCTGGTTTCTCCCAGGCCTCTGGGATAACTCACTGGATAGTTCAGTGGGTTACAGCGTGGTGTTAATAATGCCAAGGTTGCAGGTTCGATCCTCATTTGGGACAGCTGCATATTCCTGCATTGCAGGGGGTCAGACTAGATGATCCTCAGTGTCCCTTCCAACTTCTGTGATTCTATGATCTGGTTGGCTACTGTGATATTGAAGGTGCTGGACTAGATGGGCCATTGGCCTGATCCAGAGGAGCTCCTTTGTTCCAAAAATGTCCCAGGAAATGCTGGGACTACCTGGTACAGCCTACATCTTATCCTGAGTGTTTTTATTAATGTTTAATTGAATTGCATCACTGATATGTTTGCTGTCCCCTGAGCTTGTTCGGCAGGAGGGGTGGGATATAAATTATTTTTTTTAAAAATGCCTCTGATTATGATCCTCCACTACTAGGCTTTGCTACAAAAGTCAGTCTCTCATCAAATAGCTACTTTATGCTCATCGTATTACCTCCAACATATGGATAGCTGTCGTAAAAGATTTTTGTGTGTGTTTCGCATGCTGTTTTACTTAAAACAGCAGGATGCATCATTTACTTACTCCCCCCAAAAAGATTAAGTAGGGCACGTGGAAGACATTTATAGCATTATGCACTGTGTCGTGTTAGTTGATAGAGAGAGGTGTTTTGTCCTTTCTCCCCCCCCCCCCCCCGTTTTTCTTTTTTGTAACTCTGGAACTAGAGGTCTCCCAGTAAAATTGATTGACACTAAGTTCGTGGCAGATAAAAGAATTCTTCACAAAACATGTAATTATGGAATTCGCCACCACATGGTGTGATGATAGCCAGTAGCCTAGTTAGTTTTAATAAGCATTAAACAAACTCATGGAGGGTGCCTGTTGGGCAGGAAGGAAGGTTAATTCATCTAGACTAGGGGTGTAGAGAGCTGCCTTCTCTTAGGTGTGGGATGTAATCTGCCCAGTTCCAGAGCCAAAGATGGTGGTCACCCACTTTTCTCTCTTGATTCTGTTTCTTCTTTCTCTCTGTGTGTTGTTAGACTACAACTCCCATCATCTCTGACCATTGGCCATGCTGGCTTGGGCTGATGGGGCTTGGAGCCCAAGAGCACCTGGAGGGCCACAGATTGCTCATCCTTGTCTTGCAGTGGGAGTAAGTCAGTGTCTGCTCCCGCTCCTTGAACATTCCCTTTCATTTCATTGGAGAAGTATTCCTGGATCCCTGGTTCAGTTACCACCCAGGGCTAGGAGAGACCCTATTTGAAATCCTGGAGACATCCTGACATGTTGACCACATTGTGGGCCAGTGGTCTGGCTTATGAGACATCTTCCTATGCTCCTCTGATGCCACCATGCTGCTGAAGGAGTCCGAAGTGTCTGGGCAAGGACCTGTGCCTTTTATTGTCTAACTCCTAAGCTCCTATCACTTAAAGTCTTCCATGACACCCTAACTGGCATCTGGAGTTCTTTGAATGCTGGTTTCATTTTGCCCAGCTTAGTCCTGAGCATTACACTTAAGACGCTTAATGCGTCAATTCTCTTCTTACCAAAACTTTAGAGGCATAGTTGGCAGTCCCACTTGAGTGGGAACCCACTTGGTATATGCATAGCCAACCCTCTTCCTTCATTCTCCTCTCTCTCCTCCACACTGTATGAAATGAGCATGGGCTGGGACAGGGATGTGCAAAAGAAAGTCGCCTCCTCTTTATGCTCCGCTGGTTCCTCCTTTTTAGTTTTCCGGCTAGAGGGATAGAGGCAGAAGATGGAGAGCTTGTGCCTCTCTGTCTCTCACTTGGTCCAATCTCTTGGAGCATTTCCAGTGACATGGGGTAGGGAAGTGGGAGACGTTTGATTCAGTTTGAAGCTGAACCAAAACCCAGCCACCCTTTGAAATTTTCACTTCTTCAAATTTTGCATTGCCGGTTCTCCAGCCAAGGAATGTACTAGAGTAAAGTGCGCTTAAAAGCGAACGTACGAAGACATTATTTCAGGGCAAATTGCATTGCATAAATGTGCATATACTAATACTAATACTATAATACTAATACTAATACTAATTTATTATTTGTACCCCGCCCATCTGGCTGGGTTTTCCCAGCCACTCTGGGCGGCTTCCAACAAAGATTAAAAAGACATCAAAATGTCACACATTAAAAACTTCCCTGATGTCTTCTAAGTGTCAGGTAGTTGTTTATATGAGGAGAAATCCGCACCAAAATGCTATGAATTTTCACAAAGTCTTAATTCATAGATCAATGCAGAAGTGTGGAGGACTGAACTTTATAATGGAAAAAAAAATTGACACCTTGGACCATACATACATTTGGCAGGGGCGGGGAGGATGCTCATCTTATGCAGCACCCGGAAAGAGGATTTGCAATTTGCTTAAAAGTTGCATGTGCCATTTTATGTGTATAGATACAAATGTAGAGCCAGTTACTAAAAATTAAGTAGAAATACGGGGCATTTCACTATAGTGGGGAAGGCACTGGCCAGAGGTGACCGGTAGTGCTTGCTCAGTCCAATGTACAGGTTCTTTCTAAGTATTTGAGGTTCTTCCTTCTTAGGTTTAAGCTAGACTTGGCTCAGACTTTGTTTCGGCTAGAGGAACTGTCCCCTATAAAGCAGGGCATATGGCCGAGAAGGAGAATGGGATAGAGAGTTTGCATTTTGGTGAGAGAGGCAGTACTCCTCAGGGGGCAGGATTCATCCTGTAGGCTGCTAGTTGCTGATCCTCTATTCTAAGATAAGATTATATTGAAGATACTTTTATAGACTGCACGTTGCACATTGACATGAATTATTAACTGGCTATTGTTCATGCTGTAAGAAATCCAGGCTATATCCAGTAACTAATAATGTCCAAATACCCAAGTGTGCATTGTCTACATTACTTATCAAAATGCTAATGTCCTTGTAAAACACCACTTTTGACTCTCGGCTAGAAGAGCCCTTTGAGTGCCTTCAGTGTGGGGAAAGGACCTGATCTGAGAGTCCCCGCATCAGAGTTTTTTAAAATAAAAAACATTCTGAGTTTGGCGGCTTAAGCATTCCACGGCTCTGTTCTTCATTTCTGCACCAATTTTGGTTTATATTTTTAACTTGGGTTAGATAACTTGAGATATAATAATCCTCTCATGGGCAGGCTATCTTTGACTTGAAACCTTTTATCTTGCTAATCAGGTGACACCATATTCCAAATGTGTCAAACTAAATCAGGATTATGATTGTCAGTCTTAACTCTGATTACTTAACATCACGGTTTTCAAATGGCTTTCCTGGGAACCCTTTGAGGTTCTTTGTTACGATCAGCTGGAGGAGCAGGCGGGGAGAGAGAGACATGTAGCTAGGATTTTAGTTCTTAATTATGCAAAATAAAATTCTCCTTTCAGTTGCTCTGAAACAGCATAGAAAGGGTGGGGAGAACACCTTAAAAAGGCAGGAAAAATATAAAGGAAATAAGGGATGCTTCCAGACTGCCACTATTTTGAGGTGTGATTCAATCACATACTGTACCGGCAAATTTGGGGTGCACAGAGATCTTGGGCAAGTTAAATTGCTAGAATATCTGCAAGTGGCAAAAATGACGGGGAGGGTAAGAGGATACTCAACACAAAAAGTAAACCAAGAATGGATTATATTTCAGGAATACCTGAAGAATTACTGTAATAGCAAAAAACCCCTAGCAGATCTTGAATGAGTCTTGCAATGTATAGATAATATATTTAAAACAAATGTTTCTATTCAATCTTTGTCCCTTTTTGTTTCTTTTATATTATTTCAGGAATTAATATGATAGCACGTTACTGTGTAAGATGTAACAAGTATGATCTAGTTTCTTTGAGAACAGTTGGAAGGCTATTTTAGGTCCTTTTATGTTTTACATTTTTTTGTATTTTTAAATTTTCTTTTTTCTAGTATGGGATGGGATACAAACAGTAATATAGTAGATTGTTGTATAAATTTGTGAAATATGTTCAATAAAGGGCTGTGTGTGTGTGTGTAGTGTGTGTGTGTGTATATATACACACACACACATATATACATACATATATATATATATATATATATATACATATACATACACACACACACACACGGAAGATCTTGGGCAACAAACCCACTTCACTTCCTCCAAATTTCTGTTAACAAATGAGAATGACTTTGGGCGCATCCACTTTCCCACATGTAGCTATTCCCACACACACCTTTTCTCATTGGGGCAAACCACAGTTTACTGGTTTGCGCAAACTACAGTGCCAGAGAAGAGGAAACACATAAGCTCAGACAGGTAACGCTGATCATGGCTGAACCCCCCCACCCCGTAATAAAGAAGAAGGGGTTAAAAAAACCTGTTTTTCAAAGTATCGTGGTACTTTATCAACAGCACACTGGCTCATTTTCTTTTTTGGCAGTGCTTAATTCAGTGCTGACATTTGGCATGTTTGCCGAAACCCCCTCTCTTTCTTAACCCCCCTGCCTGCCATTCCTTCAGTGTTGCCGGGGGTAAGTCTTGCTCAGAGATGCTTGTGAGGGAGAGGGACTGGCATCCGAGAGGAAGGGCTTGCTCGGCTTGCAAGCAAAGCTGTGGCTGCTTCAGCTGTGCTCAGAGGGATGCTGGGAGGCTCAGCCCGTTTCTGTTGTGCTTATTTTTGGCCTTCAGGTTATTTCCATGGAGGGGGGGGGTTTCAAGCTTAGCAGCGAGGAATGGGTGACATTCACTTTACGGGATCCAGCTTGCGACTGCCAAACGGACTGGCATGGACGATGATATAACTGCTGTGCAAGCCCCACCGTCCACCACCCAGATTTCCTTCGTCCTCTCTCTCCTCCAAGAAACCTACCGCTGCTTCAGGGCTTAGGAGCGGCTTCCAGTCCTCTCTCAGCCCCAGGGAAGTAAGGCTGGCAGTGGATTGCTGTTAGCTCCAATTGCAGGAAGCAGGCATCCTGCAGGGACACCGTAATGAGCATGGCAATGAGAGAGAGAGAGAGAGAGAGAGAGAGAGAGAGAGAGAGAGAGAGGCAGCGATCACTGTGAGCAGAACAGTGAACTGATGCCAGCTTAGCTCAGCCTTCGCCAGTGTTTCCTCTGTCTGTGTCGGACTATTTCCAGCATCTGCCTTTGCCTGTGGAAGGAGCGATTTGGTAAAATCGGATGCATTTCTCCTCTTCTATGGCTTTGTGGTAGCTGCACACATGCTGCTTGGACAGATATGTGTGCCCAGCTTGTTACCAATAACCCCCTTTTTTAGGGTGGGGAGAGGAGAGAGAGAGAGAGAGAATATGTCCTCCTGTTTTCAGAGATTTTCACATTCCTGAGTGGTCTGGGCAGTCATTTTTTTCCTCTGTTCCTTACCTAAAGAGTGGGCGAAGCCAGTAAACTGCTGCCACCTTGAGGACATTGCAGGCTAGAGGTGTGGATTATCCTGTTCATCAGACCGAAAATGAACTCTTGGCGAAGCCAGGCCTGGGTGGCAGAAGCCGTGGAAAGGGTTAGAGGGATTGGCTAGAGGGACTGGCATGTGGAGCAGGCTTGCCCGTGCCGTCAGAAAGATTGGTGTTACGAAAAGTATGGCATGTGGCTTATCTTGCTGGGATAAAACGGCAACGAGTCTAGGGACACCTTTGAAGACCAGCACATGCATTATGACATAAGCTTTATTGTAGGGATAGAAGAGCATTTTTTCTCACCCGCATTTGGAAGCGAACCAACCCCATTCACACCAAATTCCCAGACTAACACATGAATGAGAGTCTGTTAACTTGTCAGATTTTGCCCTTTTCTGCAGTTTGCAATATAGTGCTTGGCTCAGGAAAAAGCAAACTATCAAAATATGTAAGGAAAAGAAAGCACACGTTCAGACAAATAGGGGAAATGAGTACTTTGAGATAAATAAATGCAAATTCTTTGGCACTTTTTTTAAAAAAATGTTCACAGGTTAGTGCACAAACATGACAGAGTGGACCTTTGAATGAATGCATCCAAAATTGACGTAGACAGGAAACAGACAGACTCATCCCAAATTCTGTGGGCTAGAGTCCACTTTGTCAGATGCTTGAAGTGTTGTCCTTGGTTATGAGGTGTGAGTGTGAATTATACACCTAGAAAGGAGTAGCTAGTGGGTTGGTGCTGGGACACCAAACTCCCAGTTGTAGCTTCACGGCGCCACTTGCTGAGATGCTGTGGGGGCAGGGCAGAGCATGGCAGCGCTATCTCCCCAATCCGACACTCTCATCAGCGTGTCAGGAGTTCAGCCTACACCTGAGTAGGACCCTGGCAGAGACACATGCCCAATTGGCATGTTCTCTCCCTCCTGGTCGATCGTTCGGGAGCTTCATAAGCTTTCTTCAGCCCGAACATCACAGCGACCAATGCCAGCAGACATCGGCACACTTAGGGATCCGCAGAGCCTTCGCAGCTTGCGTAACAGACCTCAGCAACTCAGCATTTTGGCTAATCTACTTTATTTACATATAAACGCACACGGAGCACTGCAACATGGCTCCCTCTCTTTCTAGCATCAGACAGCAAAGAGAAAAAGAACAAAGGACAATAGTCCCACTTTACGGAACACAGTAACAAACATCCTGTCTCCGTCACTTCCCACTCTGTGGAGTCAAAACATATACCGTCATGTGATAGACAAAAATCCCATGACTGCAATCATGGAGCAGGAATTCTAACACAGTGCTCCCACACTGGCGCAATGTCCCTGCTGCCCTCCTGCCCCACATGCTGGTAAACGACCGCAATGCGAATACTGGGAGACCAGCTCTGTAGTGCTGCACCACACCAGCAAGTATATATCTGTTTATGTCTCTGTCTGTCTATCTATCTATCTATCTATCTATCTATCTATCTAAACTTTTAGGCACCAAGTGAAGATGTTGCTGTTCACTCAGGAATATGGCTCACAACTGGGGTCATATGGTGTCGTCATGATACCCTAGCTTGTCTTGGTGCTCATCTTGTAGAAGGACAGGGTAGAACATGTCCCTTTTATGCCGTTGTAGGATGAGCATGTTTCGTCCATGATGACTTCGTATCTTTTTGATGTATGGTGTATTTTAGATATTGTAGTATATGTGCTTTTATAACTGTATGCCACTTTCAGGCATTCTATATAATAAATGTAGAATGAATGCAATAACAACAGGCACGAGCATAGAGGGAAAAATGGCAAAGAATGGGACATGGTTAAAAAATGTTGATCTAATAATAAACTGGGGAAGGGGGATGCAGAGAATCGGTTTTTGTGTATTTTGCTCCGACTCCTTTTGAGAGGGGAAATCTCCCCCTGCCCCCTTTCCACCAAGAGCAGAGCCTCTCTGCCTCCAAGACTCTGCTTTTCTTCTTCCCTTCTCCTTTGTTGGCTTTGAACTTTCTTCTTCCCCCCAAGCATCCCTGAACAAGACTTATTAACAGCAAGATTGAAGGAATTAACAGAGAAACGAATCTCCCACCCCCTTTTTGTCACTGATAAAAAGAAGACGTAAGCCAATAGGGAGCCCATGCTGAAAAGCTGTATTTGAAATCAAAAGAAGGTTGAATACGCTATTCTTTTGACTTTAAATATTGCTTTTTAACTTTTATGTGTGGGCCCAAGGGGGGGGG
>JAXCMG010000003.1:82002380-82053200 GCA_034642415.1 Podarcis siculus | reverse complement strand
CCCCCCCCCATGGCGGCTTAATCATGTTGCTGTGGCCTGCAGTGCAATGGTGGCTGGGGTTTGCGTGGCTACCATCCTGAAAATCATGCAATATGGCACAAATGTCCATACCTCTTTATTTTATTTTTTATTAATTAAATTTATATCCTGCCCTTCATCCGAAGACCTCAGGGCCGTTCGCAAGATAAAAATATGAAATAAAAGCACAAAATAGTTAAAACAAAACAATAAACCCCCTCCCACAACCATACTGACCGAGGCTGAGCCCAACAGCATCTGAATGGCCACAGGTTCTCAATCTCTGGCTCGGGGTTGGAGCAGAAGCATCCTGCTCTCTGGATTTTGCCAATTCCACATAATGCATCAATTTCTCTTGGTGCTGTTCTTTTGTCGGGATTCCCTCATTCTTCCATCCTTGTGCTATTAAGACTCTTGCCTTAATTTCAAGCTGTGAGGCTACATGTGGCCCTCAAAACTCTCCCCAGGCCACAAACCCCGCTCACCAGGCTTTGCACTCCTGAGTGCTTTTGCCTGCCTTGAATGTGTCATTGATGGTGCCTCTTGCTTGCTGGATGTAGGGAGAAGGGGGTGTTAGTGTGTGTAGAAACCAGTCCACTGTACGAAAATGAAATCGACATTGGTTGTCAGTTGTCCGTCACTAGCATGCAGCCCTCAAAAGATTGCCCAGAATGGAAAGTGGCCCTTGAACTGAAAATGCTTTCCAATTCCTGTTGTAAGAGTTCAGGACAGTATAGGGAACTGCCTGGTGGCGCTGGAGTTGTTGTTGTTGTTTAGTCGTTTAGTCGTGTCCGCCTCTTTGTGACCCCATGGACAAGAGCACGCCAGGCACTCCTGTCTTCCACTGCCTCCCGCTGTTTGGTCAAACTCATGCTGGTAGCTTCAAGAACACTGTCCAACCATCTCGTCCTCTGCTGTCCCCTTCTCCTTGTGCCCTCCATCTTTCCCAACATCAGGGTCTTTTCCAGGGAGTCTTCTCTTCTCATGAGGTGGCCAAAGTATTGGAGCCTCAGCTTCAGGATCTGTCCTTCCAGTGAGCACTCAGGGCTGATTTCCTTAAGAATGGAGAGGTTTGATCTTCTTGCAGTCCATGGGACTCTCAAGAGTCTCCTCCAGCACCATAATTCAAAAGCATCAATTCTTCAGCCATCAGCCTTCTTTATGGTCCAGCTCTCACTTCCATACATCACTACTGGGAAAACCATGGCTTTAACGATACGGACCTAATGAGTAAAACTGGAGTTTGGAGAGCTGCTGTGTTCCTCTCCTGCTTCCTGCCAGGGAAGGAGATAGAAAGACAGGGAGGCAGAAGCTGAGGCCAGTCCAGGCTCATTTCCTATTTGCATTTGATTTCCACAGCACAAAATGCTTCCCGGCATGAATAATTACAGAGGCAGAGGAACAAAAACAACTTGTTAACTCAATTTGTGGGTGATTATTTAGGTGTCACAACCAGCTGTTAAGAGGGTGGGATAATAACACCCAAAGAACAGAGAGGGAATAAAAATAAGGGCAAGAAATTAACACAACAAGCCGTTCAGCTGAAAGCAGTGCTACCAAAGTCGCTTTGGAGAAAGCTGAGATGACCATGTCATGTAATTGAAACAGTGCGGAAACATTTACTTCCCAAATTTTGGGCCAATTTATGAGAACAGATTCATATATTCGGTAAATGGATGTGCAGTTTGGCCCAAACAAAGGAGGCATTCCATAGCTTCACCACCGACACCTCTTACTTTCAGGTCAGCCTGTATCTACCACAGCACTGGAAATGACCCATAGCTCAGTTGATAGAGCATAAGACTCTTAATCTCAGACTCATGGATTCGAGCCCCACATTGAGCGAAGGATCCCTGCATTGCAAGAGGTTGGACTAGATGACCCTCATGTTCCCTACAATTCTACGATAGTTCTTTGTTATCTTGACTCATGGCCTGTGGATCTTAGGAGCTTTGAAATCAGGTGTTTGGGCTTCCAGCTATGTTTGGAGCAGTGCCCCTGCAACAGGCTAAGGAAATTTCATTCTCAACATAAGCAGAAACATTTTGGTGGATCCTATTGTGGTTTTGCTGAACTACAGTTTCCGTTATCCCTGAACATTGGTTGTCCTTGCTGGGACTGACCGGAGTCCAGCAGCAACCTCTGGAGGGCCACAGCTCTGTATTACTATAAATTTTGGCAGCCACTGTCATTTGCAGATGACACCAAACTGGGAGGGGTAACTAATGTCACAGAAGGCAGAATCAGAATTCAAAAGGATCTTAACATATTAGAAAACTGGGAGCAAGCTAACAAAATGAATTTCAATAGGGACAAATGTAAGGTTCTGCACTTAGGCAAGAAGAACCAGATGCACAAATACAGGATGGGGAACACCTGGCTTACTAGCAGTGTGAAAAGGATCTAGGGGTCTTGGTGGACCAGAAGCTTAACATGAGTCAACAGTGTGATGCAGCAGCAAAAAAAGCTAATGCTATTCTAGGCTGCATCAACAGAAGTATAGATCAAAGGAAGTAATAATAGCACTTTATTCAGCCTTAGTCAGACCACACTTGGAATACTGTGTCCAATTCGGTCCACCACAATTTAAGAAGGATGTTGACAAGCTGGAACGTGTGCAGAGGAGGGCAACCAAGATTATCAAGGGTCTGGAAACTAAGCCTTATGAGGATCATTTAGCCTGGGAAAGAGGAGACAGAGAGGAGCTATGATAGCCATTTTCAAATATCTTAAGGGCTGTCACATGGAGGAGGGAGCATGTTTGGCTTCAAGTTGCAAGAAAGGAGATTCCGACTAAACATTCGGAAAAACTTTCTGAGAATAAGAACTGTTCAGCAGTGGAGCAGACTCCCATGAGAGGTGGTGGACTCTCCTTCCTTGGAGGTTTTTAAGCAGAGGTTGGCTGGCCATCTTTAATGGATGCTTTAGCTGAGATTCCTGCATTGCAGGGGGTTGGACTAGATCAGTGTTTCCCAACCTTGGGCCTCCAGCTGTTTTTGAACTACAATTCCCATCATCCCTGACCACTGGTCTTGCTAGCTAGGGATGATGGGAGTTGTAGTCCAAAAACAGCTGGAGGCCCAAGGTTGGGAAACACTGGACTAGATGACCCTTGGGGTCCCTTACAACTCTTAATATTCTATGATTGATAGGGATGAGGGAGAAATTCCATTTAGTTCACATTTAAAGGTGAACCTGCCAAATCCATACCTTCCAAAATAATATGCACGCCTTCCTTCAAAATTTGCTCTTTTCCGAATTTTGCAATGCATTTTTCCAGGCAATTGAAGTATACAAAAACATCACTATGGTAAAGTGTGCATAAAAATTCATATATTAGTGGAATTAACATACAAATGCATTATAGGGAGAAATGTGTATATTAGGGGAAATTACATACAAAAATCTGCTTGTTAGTAGAATGTCCCAGTAAAATGCTGGCAAATTTCATGAATATAATATAATATAATATAAATGCAAGTTGCTGCAGAAATATGGAGAATGGAATTTAAGGTTGGGAAAATGAGAAACCGACAGGTCCGTTACATCCCTACTGTTTGAGATACTGGTTCTTGTTCTCTAGATGTTTTTGTGTCTCTGTTGATGGGAAGGATATTTGTATCCAGAGTTATATTAATGTGGGTTAAGTAAGTTATGTAAAGACATATTTCACTGTGAATCGAGAGGTCTCCATAAATTGGAGAACAGGATGGTAGATAACTGCACTTCAAAGATCTTCAAAGAATGCCAGTTAGTTTTCTTTCTGGTAGTCAAGAGCTTCTGAAAACATCCCAGATACTTTCGATTCCTGTCGGGAAGGTGGTTCTCCAGCGTTCCCTTTGTTCTTTAAAGAGTCTTTTTCAAAAATGCATTACCATTAGGCATGCATCTTTGCAGCAATGGTGGTGCCACCTTCAACTCTTAGATCTACACTTTACATCAAATGGCTTCCCGGGATAAGCTGTTTCTGCCTCCCCATTGAAGTGAAGTGTTCATTCTGACAGACAGTCTCACTCCCAGCAAGTGATCTCTCTAGTCCCCTCCAGATTGCCATTATTGTGTAGGACAGGATTCATTCGCATACCGGAAATTTATATTTGAGCAATTAAAGTGGATTAAAGCACTCTGGCACAACAAATCCACTCCCTCCCCCTTATAAAACCCCTGACTTTTTGCAATTAGGAGAGTGACAGGGATAAACGTCTGATTAACAGGAAGATGTATAACCCTCACCCAAGCAAATCAGAATGAATGTTCATTGGCATGTAACCTCCCTGGCAAGCAAATGAGGATGAATTCTCAAGAGGTCAACTGGAGGAGCAGGTCAAATGGCTGGATGCAATTCTGCAGAACAGATGGTTCTGGTAGTTACAAAAGAGTTATCTTAATTTAGCCCAGGTGTGTCTAACTTGTGGACTGCAGGTTGCATATGACAAAACTTCATATATATTTTTAATTTTTTTTGATTATTTATTTATTAAAAAGAATTTTTAATACACATATATTACAAATATACAAACATACATTTCATATAATCCTTAAAAGTGTTCAAACATACCTACACTCAATCCCACAAATAATTCATTTTCCCATATGACAAAACTTCAGCAAGCCCACAAATTACATGGGGGTTACATTCAGGGATTGCGCCTAAGGCCAAAATCGCTTACAGTCATACCTTGGAAGTCAAACAGACTCCATTCGACTTCCAAAACGGTCAAAAATCAAATTGTGGCTTATGATTGGCTTCAGGAAGCTCCTGCATCCGATCAGAAGCCGCTGAAGCCCTGCTGGACGTTCAGGTTACAAAAGAACATTCACAAACCGGAACAATCACTTCCAGGTTTGTGGTGTTCGGGAGCCAAAATGTCCGAGTTCCAAGGCGTTTGGGATCTAAGGTACGACTGTATAGTAAAAACCCATTGGTGTCAAGGAGCTGTCAGGCGAGCACAAGTCACCTACAGGGCAGGAAGGAATGTGAGGAACGAAATGCAGTTAGCTTTTATTCACAGGAAGTGACAAGACAGCAGAGTTCCTCTGGTTCATCTTAATCCAGCTGGAGATGTTACTGAAACTGACCACTGGCCCTTCCCTTCCCCTCTGACCTCTCACTCTGGATCCCTCCCTAGCAGACGGGGGTCTTCCTCTGGGTCTGTCTGGCTCCTTGCTCAGCAACATGCAGGACTCTCCTGGAGCTGGGTATCCGAGGGAGAGGAGAGCCAGCAGGACTGGGTCTGGGTAGCAAGGGCAACCTCTGACTCCTCTCTGCCTGAGTCTGTGCTCAAACTGCGACTCTCAGCCTCTAGCCCTGTCCTGGAAGGGTCTCCTCCTTCTGACACCCCCCTTGATTGCTCAAAGCCCCTGCTTCAAGCAACTCCCAACTTGTCCCTTCCCCAGACTGCTCCCCAGTGCCCCACCACCACGATCCAGGCTCGTCTTTTTCCCTATCCTCCCTGGGGGGTTCTTGGGCACTCGATGCCCTCCACTCTTCCTCATCCAGCCAGTCCCAGACAGTGTGTGGGATTGCCAAAGTCATTTTCACCAAATCCCTGCCCCCTTTCCACCCCTTTTTAAATTTCTGCCACGTGCGTAAAGCTGAACGTTTGCAGATTAAATGTGCGTAAGTTGAAAACCAACTGTACCACACAGTGAGCTTGGGTAGAAATAAGTCTTGCAGTGAGCTGTGGGGGGTCTGAATGGAGAGGAAAAAGGAGGGTGGGGAGCAGGATAAAGCAATGGTTTATTAGAGAATGTTTGATTGCAGATCAGGGTACAGGCAGTAAAGCAGTATATCTCATTCCTGTGGAAACTGGGTGGATACAGAACTCTTAGCAAGTCTTAGCTGGAAGCAGCATATAACAAGGCATGCAAGTCCTGTCTGGGGAAGGTGGCAGATCATTGTCCAATGGATACGTTCTGATCCGTGTTAATTGAAGGGGGGAAGCAGGATGGGAGCCAAAATGGATGGGGATGGAGGAAGAGGGGAAAGCAGACACACGGGGGGGGGGGGGCTCTGCCCACCTCCCTCATGCCACCTCCAATATATTTCCCCCAAGGAATGTGACCCTCAACAGTAAAATAGAAATAAAAAAAAATACATCTCATAGTCCATCTGAATAAGTCTTCAGTTCTGATTTCCAGATTGACTCCTGGGCTGTAAAGTGATGCCTCTATACTGGAATTGGAGCAAGTTTTTCCCTTCTAAAGTGCTTTACTGCTGGAAATTCAATCTTGAAGCATGTGCCCATGTAACTGTCCTGCAGTAGCAGCTGAGGAAAGAATCTTAGAATTATAGCATTTCAATCCTTCATTTTAGAGTCCATAAAATAGTGTTTCTTTCTACTTAGTTTTTTTTTTTTAACAGTATTGTACCTGATCTGCTCTGGCCCAACCCTACTCAAGAGTTTCAATACGCCAGGTTTCTGCCTCTGGTGTTTTGATCTATGGGTTTTGGAATAAGTGACATAGACAGATTTTCAGGAGCGAAGCCGAGATGAAGTGAAAAGCCAGAAGTTTAGAAGTTGAAGAATGAAGGCATAAATATCTCCATGGGGTTCTTTCAGTTGTGCTTTCCCCCTCCTCAGACTTTCACTAAGGGAATAAATAATACGTCGCATGGTGGCAGCTGGTTTGCTGTGGTGTGATTGGCACCATTGCAACAGCTAGGGTGACTAATTGCCTTCCGAGACCGAATTAGTGCTCCTCCCTGGGGGTGCCACGGTAAAAATAGAAGTAGTTACTTACCAAGGACCCCTAGATCTGTGACAGGAACATTAGAGGCTTATTCCAACCACAGCATAATGGGGCACTTCACTTAAATTAATGTTCATTTCTTCCCCCACCGCCCCGAATGTAGAGTGCAGTCAACACAAACCAAAGGAGGCAAAATAATTTTTAACAGTTTTCCTGCTTCATTTTTAACAACTGCCTGCAGGTAAGATCTGCTAAGAGGATGACGCAGTTAATGTACCATTCAGTCACTCCATACTTGCTTTTTGCTATGCTTCTAACTTTGTTTAAATTGGGAAGGAGATATCCCGTCTTCCTTACCTCCACTAATTCTTATCTCCTCCAGATTGCCTTTTTCTCCTGCCTTCCCTTCCTTTAGCAGGCATCCTCTCTTTTCTCCAGGCTCCTCCCATGCCCCTTCTCCAGTGGTAGCTGGTGGCCATTGTGGGTGGTAGGATGGAAAGCAGGAGGGGCCAACAGTAGGTGGAGCCATAGCTAGTTGAGAGAGCCGACTAGTTGTAGTTTTGCCCCACTGAGGCTAAGGAGGAGGAAACCAGCAAGCAGTGCCACCCCTGGACTAGCTATGAGGAAGAAGGCAGGCAGGTGGGAGCTCAGGGCATTGCGAAGGACCCATCTTGAAAGCTTGCAACATCTCACCGTTCCCATTTTTTCCCATCTGCAGCCTGTACAAGGTGAGTGCTGGTCAGGCTGTTTGCAAGTAACCAGCTGGCTTGGTGGCTTCTTCCACCTGTTCCCTACACAGTGACTTGCAGTGCTGAACCAGTAGAGCCTGATGCATTTTGATTCTTGGTTCCATTTTCTCTGTTCTCCCTTTTTTCCTATCTCCTCGAGGCTTACAGTCACTCCCCACTTCCCTTGAAACCAAACTGAACGTCAGAAAAGAAGAGGTTTGTCTAACAAATCTTTTAGCAGCAATAGAGCAGTGTTAGAAGAGAGCGATCTCTCTGCCTTTTTGAGAAAGATTCCTGGGGATTCTAGAGCAGCGTTCCTCAACTTGGTGCCTTCCAGGTGTTTTAGACTTCAGTTCCCATCAGCCTCAGCCAGCACTGGCTGGGGCAGATGGAAGCTGTCGTCCAAAACTTTTGGAGGACACGTGTCAGGGAAGGCTGGACTAGATCAGGATCTTGCACTCTGTAGCCTATGGAGAGTATCAGGGTGGGCCACATAGTGAATACTACCAAGAGCTATTTCACCTCTTTGTGTTGGATGAGTGGAGTTTCTGTGTAAACACTGGAGAGAGCAGCAATCAGTAGGAAGTTGCCTGCTGTGTCTACCTGTATCACACATATGCTTTGGAACCCAACCATTATGTTTTCAGCCATATGCACACAAATGTGTGTAGTTGCTTTTAGCTGGAGGGACCTTGCACTTATGTCTCCTGATCCATGGTGATATCCACCACCAAGAGAAGGTGATGGCCCAACTGAGGAGATCAGTTGTCCTGGGGTTCTGGAACAGATGGCAAGACAGGGCCAGACCTGTGAAAAAGGACCAAGGTGCTGATTCAGGACCATGGTCAGCAGTCCTGTAGCTGAGGTAGAAAATACAAGTTGTCTCAGCAGTGTATTAAAACTAAACAGCAAGGGTAGATGAAAGATACCACAACCACCAATAATAATGTAACCACAGCAATTACACCAGTTCAGAATGAGAACAACCATTTACAGCCCAAAAGCTTTCCTGAAAAAGGAAGGCTTTGATTGTCTTATGGAAGACTGTTAGAGATGGGATGAGATGAATTTGCCTTAGAAAAAAAAATCCATGTTCTGGGCACAGTTGCTGAACAGACCCTCTCCCTGTTCCCAACCAAGTATATTTTTGGGAACACTGGAAAGTATCTGACAATGATCTCACAAGGCAGCCAGGCTTACACACCTTCTCTTGACATGAATACTTATGTCATTATTATTGCCAGTTGAGACAGAATCATGGAAGTAAATACCACTCAGAATTGGCGCTGCACATAGCCACACCCAGAAGTGTACCGCATCAAATGCTATTCCTGAAGGCAGAATTTGAGACTTAATATCCACACCGTATGAGGAAGGACTAAGTCAATCTGTAGCATTCACTACCTTGTTTAATTCTATCTCAAAGCAAACTTTGAAGTAGGTTATCGTTCCCTTTATGCAAATCCAGAATTGGTACGGAAACGTGGCGGCTTCCTTGAGGCCTCCCAGCAAGTTATTAATTGGGTTGGGCTTTGAACGCTCCCCTTCTAGGCCTTAATTTACACTTCAGCCAATGGGCCACATTTGCTTTTATTTACAAGTCATGTGAGAGCACAGCAGGGTAGGCCCTGAAGCAGCAGATAATATCTTCCTTCTTGTGGAGCTTCCTTCCTCCCCAAACACTTCTCTCCAATGATTTTATCCCCCACCCAAGCAACTATTTTTGACATTGGTCACATGCTATGCCTGTTTTAGGTTCATTCAAGTCCATCTCAAATTAGCCCTGTTGTGAGTCTCAGGAGTTATATCTCGTCCATTCCTTCTGGCTCGTCTTTCATCTGGATTATGCAGAGCATCTACCAGAGGCATTCGGTCCATGGTTTTACCATAAATTCTGACCTGCTCAGGGTTGTGCCCTTTGGCAAGGCAAATGATGTCAACTTTCTGAGAGTTTGGAGAAGCCAGGGACAATTGGCCATTAAAGAGAGTAGGGCATTATTTAGGCCTGGGAGTTTGTTTCAGAACAAAATAGTAGAAGTAGAAATACTGCGTGTGACTGTTTCAGGTGTGGGGAACCTTTGTCCCCCAAGATGTGACTGAACTACAACTCCTATAATCCCTGACCGTTCACCAAGCTTCCTACACCTGAAGGAAGTTGTGGTTCAGCAACATCTGGGGACAAAGGTTCCTCACCCCTGCCCTATTTCAAGTGCTGAACACCTCTGGAATTGGTAATAGGCTGAATAGCAGCTAATTAAATCTAGACAAAATGGTGGCACTAGCAGTAACTGCCTCACTAGATTAATAGGGTAGTGTTCAATCTGTTTTGGATGGGGTTGCAGTTCCCCTTAAGGATCACGTTTGTCACTGTTGAGTACTGTTAGATTGGGGCCTTAATTTGGTGGCCTGAATGATCCTTGACAAGAAAGGAGATTCCGACTAAACATCAGGAAGAACTTTCTGACAGTAAGAGCCGTTCGACAGTGGAATGGTCTCCCTTGGGAGGTTGTGGACTCTCCTTCCTTGGAGGTTTCTAAGCAAAGGTTGGATGGCAATCTGTCATGGATGCTTTAGTTGAGATTTCTGCATTGCAGGGGGTTGGACTAGATGACCCTCACGGTACCTTCCAACTCTATGATTCTAGCCGTGTGGCCCAAAGCACCTTTCACCTGCTTAAGTCTGCGAACCAGTTGTGACATTTCCTACAAAGAGAGAGCCTTGTGAATGTTATTGATGCCCCGCTAATGTCCAGCCCTGGTTACTGCAGTGCATTATACATGCGATATCTATTGTTTCTTTACTGGCTGCCAGTTTGTTTCCAGACATAATTTATTAGGCTGATTTTGACCTATAAAGTGCTCTATGTCTTGGCACCAAATTAGATGAATGACCATTTTCTCCTGCATGAACCATCCAGTTTCTTAAGTTGTTGTTGTTGTTGTTTGTTTGAATTTATATAGTGCTCTATACCCAGAGGTCTCAGGGCGGTTCACAAAATAAAATCAAAATATAAAACCACAAAATACATAATCAGAATAAAAATAACAACCCCCCCCCCAAAATACCCTGAGCAACCTGGTGGCTGAATTCTGCACTAGCTGAAGTTTCTGAACCATCTTCAGAGGCAGCCCTACATATGCTGCATTGCAGTAATCTAACCTTGAGGTTACCAGAACATAGACAACAGTAGTTAGGCTATCCCTATCTAGATAGGGGCGTAGCTGGGCCACCACCTGAAGCTGATGGAAGGCACTCCGGGCCACTGAGGCCACCTGAGCCTCAAGCAACAGCAAAGAATCCAGGAGTACCCCCAAGCTATAAACCTGCTCCTTCAGAGGAAATGTAACCCCGTCAAGAGCATCAAGCCCATCTCCCACCCATCTGGTATAGGGAACCACCCTAATGTTTGTGGGAGGCTTTTCTCAGATTAGCCTCTATTTCTGATGTGAGCCCTGCTAGTTTCAAACCAGAGGCCCTCTAGATGTTGGGCTCCCCTCCTTCCTGCACTGGACAGAGTGGTCACTGGTCAGGGACAGTGGGAGCTGTAATCAAGCAATGTCTGGAGGACCACAGGTTCCCCATCCCTGATGTAGGGTTCCACCAGACAGACCCAGATAAAGGTGGGTTCAAAGCACAGTTTCGATAGAATGCATTGATGGAGAGACACAGGTTCTTCACCCCTGTCCAAAGAATCCTAGAGCGAGCAGTGCAATCTTAAGCAGGACTACTCTGTTTGTGATGCCTAGGACTTTGGACTGCAGCATACACCAAGCTGAGGCTGGCCCATAAGGGTGAGTGGGGCTCTTCCCCAGCCTCAGTCTACCTTTGGGCACCTCCACCCCAGTCGGTCATCTTGCTTATAACCAGTCCAGTGGATGACACCACCTGCCAGCTTCCTTCCCCTCCTTAATTGGTGTAGCTTTTGTAAAACTCAGCAGGGAGGTGGATGGGGGTCAAAACCAGACCCTGTTGACTCTGCGTGTGTGGCACTGGCTCCACCTACTGTTGACCTCCTGCCTTGCGCCCCACCAGTTCCAACTGGCTGGCTGCCCCCTCGTCTTCCTTGTTGTGGCTCACCTTGTAGACTTAACCCCAGAGGATTATAGTATCCAGCAAAGGCTACTTTTTTCCCTCACACATTGAGTGCCTTTGAGCTCCGAAGGCACCAGAATGCCTTCTTCGATAATGCTTGGTGGATTAATATTATTTTAAAACTAATTAAAAGGGCATTACCAGCATAACGCCTTGGGAGTCCTGGTGGGCAAAGTGGGAGAGCTGCCGCAACTCTCCGCCGGCTAATCCGTTTCCTTTTCCCCTCCCAAGGTGAGCCAGGTTAATCCTGCTGGAAGTGGAATCTCTCCACTCAGACAGATCTGTGTAATGTTTGCCCCCGAGCCAAGTTAATTCCGCGCGGCTTAATAAGGCGAGGTGGGTGGATAATTTGGCTATGCTCTGCTCTTTCTCTGAACTTCTCACTGGCAGTGGAGCGACCCTCCCTGCAGCATGGAGAAAATCCCCCCAGCTCATTTGAGCAGGGAAATAGGCAATTGCTTTCTTAGCAGTGGCTTGGCTGCTGAGGTGGAGGATCTAAGCGACTCTGCACGGTGTGCCAAGCATTTGGGGCAGCCTCGGTTCAGGAATGCCCAGCTGGGGCTTGATAAGTTGTGCTTGCTTTTTCCGGATGAGAACTGGAGGCACACTTCAACCTTAAACACCTGGGAAAGTTTGTTTTTAAGCACAGGTACGAGCATAAGATTGGGACGCAGGTGGTGCTGTGGGTTAAACCACAGAGCCTAGGACTTGCCAATCAGAAGGTCGGCGGTTCGAATCCCCGCGACGGGTTGAGCTCCCGTTGCTTGGTCCCTGCTCCTGCCAACCTAGCAGTTCAAAAGCACGTCAAAGTGCAAGTAGATAAATAGGTACCGCTCCAGCGGGAAGGTAAACAGCGTTTCCGTGTGCTGCTCTGGTTCGCCAGAAGCGACTTAGTCATGCTGGCCACATGACCCAGAAGCTGTACGCCGGCTCCCTCGGCCAATAAAACGAGATGAGTGCCGCAACCCCAGAGTCATCTGTGACTGGACCTGATGGTCAGGGGTCCCTTTACCTTTACCTTTTATGAGCATAAGAATTATTCTGACAGCACCATGCTCTGCTTTTCTGTCCATTCATAGCAGAGCACATGATCCTGTGCTCACCTTCAGCTGAAAGGATCTTGGGTAATAGAGTTAGGAAAGGACTCTACCTGAGACCGTGGAAAACTGCTGCCCGTCAGAGTGACCTTTTGCACTTGTTCAAACACAGTAGCAAAGATGAAACCTCAGAGTAATGAGTCCTTTGCAGTTTGGGGCTTCATGCATTCAGACATCATATTGCTTACAGCAGTCTTCCTCAACCTAGCACCCTTCATGTGTTTTGGATTAAAATTCCCATCATCAGCCAGGACTGATGGGTGTTATAGGCCAAAACTTGTGGAGGACACCAGGTTGAGAAAGGCTGGCCAACCGATGGCATGCTTGTTGCATCCAAAATCCAAAAGAAGCTACAGCAGCAGCAAGAATACTCATTGCAAAGCATTGGAAGACGCAAGACTTACCCACCCTGGAAGAATGGCAGATGCAAGTAATAGACTATATGGAACTGGCAGAGATGACCGGCAGAATCCGAGATCAAGGAGAAGAGCAGGTGGAAGAGGACTGGAAGAAGTTTAAAGCCTACCTACAAAGATACTGTAAAATTTATGAATGTTAAGGGCTTTGAAAATGTAATGAAGGGGTTTCTAGCGATTAAGATAAGCAGAATATAAAGGGAAGGATAAAAGTTGAGACACGAATAATCAATGATCTTGCTGAACTAATTTCTAAAATAAAAATACAAGAAGGGAAGGTGGGTGGAAGCAAAGAAAATAAGGTACTGAAAGTTATCAACATATGAAAAAGTGTTCTTTTTAATGTTAATTTTGTATTTTTCTTTTTTCTTTTTTCTTTTTTTGATGTTCGTTGTATGAAATTTTCTCTTTTCTATTTTTATGTATGTTATTCGTCTGTTGTTGTTAATGTTTGGAAAATTTAATAAATATCATTATAAAAAAAATAATTCCAAAAGAAGACTTGTGACATTAAAGTGTGGGAGCTCTCTTCATTTCCTACAACTCTTGACATTTCCCCCCTTCCTCACAAGCCAAACAGCGGACAAACCTTTCAACGTGCCTCGTTTAAAACTCAGTAAGACCACCAGGAGCATGTTGAAATCATTGGAGGACTAGTTGACCGTGCCCTGGTCTACCACAATTTGTGGGCGGCTGAATGGAAGGACTCATAACTTTGGCTCAGATCCAGACCAGCTGGTGGGTGGTGTGCTGTGGGAGAACTGGGTGGTGGAAAAGGACCTGTAGCACTTGCCTGTCTTTGCTTGTATATATGTATTTATTATTTTTAAAAAGCATGACATAAATACAAGATATATTGAAATATATAGGTAAAGCTCAATACAGTCCTTCTGTGGCTCCCTGGGTCATCCTGTGTGAACTCATTCACAGTGAATTTTGCTTGCTGTGTTCATTTATTAGGAGAAAGTCTTCTTAAAGCACTTGTACCTAGTTGCTTTTCAGTGACATGCCGCCACCCCTTGCCCCTACATTCCCCATTTCCTTTTCTCTAAGGCTCAGATCTCTGGAAATCTTCTTCTGCTTCATACAGACTGCTCTGTTGCTTCACCTTGTGTCATCAAATTCTTGGCGTTGTGTTTTTCCTCCCTTACACAGGCCAGCTGAGGTTGTGATGCGATAATTGACTCTTAACACTTCAATCCGGGTCTTGTTGCAGGGTTCAAAGAGAGTCCTGAGATCCAATGAATATGTTCTGCCCCCTGGAGGCCTGATGGAGACTGACCTGGAACTGACATTTTCGTTGCAGGTAATTTGAACTTTGCTCGCCAGATAGCAGAGAACCGTCCCTCGGCAGGATGATTAAAATCTTTTCCCTGCGTCTCTGGCTTTCTGAACAGACAGGGAAGAACTTTAGAAGTTCCCTTGAGATTCTGTTGAAGAGGCTTTCTCTTGCACACGTAGGGTATGATTGCTATTCTGACAGCAGCCCTGGACATGTTTACCTCCCCCCAGAAGTCAGTTCTGCTGTGTTCAGTGGGGCTTGCTTCCTAGCAAATGTGTTTAGGGTGGCAGCCAAAGTCTCCTTTCAAATCAGCCATTCATGAGAGTCTGCCTGCCCCAACCTGGTGTCCCCCAGCATGGCCTAGAGCATGGGAGCCAGTGTGGTGTAGTGGTTAAGAGCAGTAGATTCGTAATCTGGTGAATCGGGTTCGCGTCTCCGCTCCTCCACATGCAGCTGCTGGGTGACCTTGGGCTAGTCACACTTCTCTGAAGTCTCTCAGCCTCACTCACCTCACAGAGTGTTTGTTGTGGGGGAAGAGGGGAAGGGAGATTGTTAACTGCTTTGAGACTCCTTAGGGTAGTGATGATAAAGTGGGATATCAAATCCAAACCCCTCCTCCTCCTCCTCTTCTTCTTCTTCTTCTTCTTCTTCTTCTTCTTTGAGTCAGGGATAATGGGAGATAAGATCTAGTGAGCATCTGGAGCGACACCAGAATGGGGAAGGATGGACTAGGCTGAGTGAACAGCTAGCCATGGTGTAATAATAATAATAATAATAATAATAATAATAATAATAATAATAATAATTGTTATTATTATTATTATTATTATTATTATTATTATTATTATTATTATTTATACCCCTTCCACCTGACTGGGTTTCCCCAGTGTTGAGGAGATTCATGGAAGAAAACATGGAGAGCGTTTGAGAGATCAAGCTTGTTTCTTTTTGAGTTCTCTGCTGGGTTCTTATTTATTATTTGCTTACTACTCCTACTACGTTTATATCCCACCTGCCCTTCAGGGAGCTCAAGATGCTGTATATGGTTCTCCCTTTTTTAATTTTATCCTTGTAACAACTCGGTGAGGGTGGCTGAGAGACTGTGACCGGACCAAGGCCATCCGATGAGCTGCATGGCTTAGTGGGGATTTGAACCCTAGCACTACCCTACTTATGGAATGCTCTCTCTAGGAAGGCATGCCTGGTACCATAACTGGCTACTTTTAGGTGCCAGGCCAAAAAACATTTATTTTCAGCCGGGCTTATGACCTTTCACTTGGAGAGTTCTAGACGATGTGTCCTCTTCAGTGGGTGGGATGTGTCAGACCGTCTTCTGCGCGTGTGAATGTTTTAGCTTTGGTTTCGTTTTCGTTTTATGTTGGTTTAATTTTTTTCTATTGTACCATAAGTCGCTTTGCATTTACTTCTTGCAAATGGAAGAAAAAGTGGCTAATAAGTGTAATTCATCATCACCTTCTTCACCCTAACCCAGGGGTAGGCAACGTGTTTTGAGGCCAGTTCGGTCCACTCCCTGACAGACCTCTTGGTGGGCCGGTGTGTGCATGCCAGTGCGTGCACCCAAGCTATTTCTGACGCTCTTCTGGGTTGGAAGAGCGCCAGAAAGATCGTGTGTGCACGTGCGCTCCTCCGTTCCAGAAGTGCGCCAGAAATAGTGTGTACGCACGCATATGGGCGCTCCTCCGGGCGCACACACTACATCCGGCACTCTTCCGACCCAGAAGTTGGTCCCCCCAGCGAGAAAAAAATGACGCTGTGGGAAAAAAGAGCACTGAATCCCCACGCCGATCCACGGAACGGCCGTGGGCCGGTTCCAGGAAGCTCATGGGCCAGAACCAGCCCAGGGGCCTTACGTTGCCGACCTCTGCCCTAACCGCTACACCAAATGGGCCTCTCAAAAACAGCATAATATCGGAATCTGTCTCCTCCTCTCCCTGTAGTACCCACACTTCCTGAAACGTGATGGCAACAAGCTCCAAATCATGCTCCAGCGCAGAAAGAGGTACAAGAACCGCACTATTTTGGGCTACAAGACCCTGGCAGTGGGCATCATCAACATGGCTGAGGTAAGGGAAGCAGCAAGGTGGGCAATTATGTGGGCACCCCATGCCTTTAACCATCTCTGAGCAATGGGCTCTTGGTGGTGCCAGAGCTGATGGGAAGTAGGAGAGGCACCAGGGCACCTTCTCAAGATCTTTGCAGGTTGTGCTTCTTGTACGTGGGAGGGGACTGGTCTGTCCCAGAAGCCTCCTCCTGCCAAGGGAGTAGAACTGGAGCCCCTCCTCTGGGTAGATCCTGTATATGGAGCTCCTCTTCCACATGGAGGCTCAGCTGTTGCTGAGCCACAGTTCCCATCAGCCCCAGCAAGAAAAGTCAATGGCAAGGGATGCTGGGAGTTGCTTGCTTGTTTTTGCTGATGTTATTTATTGTATTTGCCAGTCGCTGTTTTCATGGAGGGAACCAAAGCGAGTTACCTTAAAGCCAATTAGGAATTTCCAATAAAAAATCCTAAAAGCACAGCTGTACAGAAAAAAAGGCAGGGCTTACAGGTCCCACCCCACTAAAAGAGGACACAGTTTCACCCTTCAAAATAAGGGCTGGAAGTCTGGGTAAAGTGAAAAGCCTTTGCCTGGCGCCTAAATATAAATGGGATGGGTGGGGTGTGCCAGGTGTGTCTTCCTGAGGAGAGCATTCCACATCTAGGGGGCCACCACTGGAAAGGCCCAATCTCGTGTCGCCAACTTCTGGAGCATGGAGGGGCCACACTAAGGAGGGTCTCAAGATAATGATCATAAATTGTAGAGTTGGAAAGGACCACAGGATTCTTCTAGTCCGACCCAATGTAGTTCAGGAATATTTTGTCCAACATGGGGCTCAAACCCATAAGATTAAGAGTCTCATGCTGTACCGACTAGGTCCAGGGTCCAGGCTAGTTCCTGTGGGGAGAAGTGATATCTTTTAAGGCCCCGAGTTTCTAATCTGCATAAGGCGTTATAAGCGGAAACTAGCATTTTGAATTAAGCCTGGAAACTAATTCGTACCCAGCACAGTCATGCCAAAAGTGGTGTTCTTTGTTCAGACAGTCCTGCTGTGATCAACATTCTGCTTGTTGAATTCTGCATCAACTGCAGTTTCCAAGCCATCTTCAAAGGCAGCCCAATGTAGAACACATTTCTCTACACGGAGCCCAAATACATGTTATTCTGCCTCCCTACGGCAGGTCACTGGCTTGCTCCAGAGGCTTCCTCCTGTGTGCTGAGTATCATTGATCCCTTATTCAGGTCATGCAGCACCCGACAGATGGAGGGCAGCTCCTGGGCCTCCACAGCAACATCAAGGATGTGAGCATCCGAGTGGCCGAAATCAGCATCTACTCTCTCTCTAGCCAGCCCATTGATCACGAAGATGGAAACGTCCCCTCCGGCCCCAAAATCAAAGCTGGTAATGTGTTACTTATTTTTTATTATTATTAATTTATAAAAAAAAATGTTCGGTTTACAGACATGCAAATAACAAAAACACAAATCACATATATTTGACTCCCCCCACCCCACTTTTGTGGTTTTTTTTGAAATTTTAATTTTCATGCTGCATTTTCCACATTACTCCATCTTTATTTTTTAGTTTCTCATAATCTAACTGCTAGTTTTATGTTAGTCCTGCTAATGAGCTTATTTGTATACATGTGTTTTTCAAATATACCACAAAATTTCCCCAATCTTTAATAATTTCTTCTTCTTGGTTTCTTATTACACCCATTAATCTTGCCATTTCAGCATAATCCATTAATTCTATTAGCTAACTATCCCTAAAAGAAAAGCTTCAGGGGGTTTTTTTCTTAAAAGTTATCGCAAACATAGTAATGTATTCCTTAAACCTAAAGCTTCTCTGAGCCTAGTACCTAAAAACTGTTTTGGTCAGATTCTCATCCAACTCTCATCTGTACCTTCACTGACTTTCTGTCCTGTGATATGTCCTTCCCTACATCCATCCAGAATAGTGTTGTTTCCTAAACATGCCCTCTTTTCTTTCTCTGTGCTTGTGCCACACCTCTTCCAGAATCCTTTCAGTGGCTCCCTGCCATCAGTGATAGATTCCTAGGCCTTAATGGCAAACTCAATGGCTCCGTACCATGTTTTCCTCTATTCCCCCAGACTCCCTTCCTTTCCCCTTGCTGGCTCAGTGCAGTTTGGCCATGGTCTCTGCCTTTTCCCTTTCCAGATCGCTCTCCGGATATTGACAACTACTCTGAAGAAGAGGACGACAGCTTTTCCTCCGAGCAGGAAGCCAGCGATGATGCCGTGCAAGGCCAGGTAGCTACTGACCAACCAGCCTGCTGCCTGTCTGTCTATCTATCACATTCAAGTCTCACCTTCCCTCTATGACAGCGGTAGCCAATGTGGTGCCTCTCAGGTGTTGCTGGACTAGAACTCCCACCATCCCTAACCATTGGCTGTGCTGGTTGGGGCTGATGGGAGTTGGAGTCCCAGTAACGAAGGCAGCACATGACATCTGCTGTTCTCCCCATGTTGCCTTCCAAGTTATGCTGCTGTTTTAGCAGCTCACCCATATTGCCATCAGTTACATACAGTGGTCTTGCTCAGCCTGAAAATGGTATTTCCATCCTGAGGGCCACAGTCCCTTCTGTGCAACTTTTCAAGGGCCGCATGGCAGGTATGGGCAACAAATTCACCTTTCTACAGCAGGCTAGTTTCTACTCTCACCCCTCTCTGTCCTCCATTCAGACCAGCAAGAGTCTCTATCAGGTTCAGGGACACATTCTGCCCAGTGTGAAATAAGGCCAGTGAGGGGAGCTGCCTGGTGCATCTCTGAGGGCCACGTGGAGAGGGGTGGAACTTCACATTCTTCTGATTCTGTGCTGCCATCTCTCACTTCTCAGGATTTATATGATGAAGAGGATGAAGTGAGGAAGCCGAAGAAAGCCAGGCGGAAAATGATCAGAACCACATCGATGACCAGAGTAAAGACAACCTTCCTTGCCTTTCCAAAGGGGAGTTTGTGGGGGTTGGAGTATTTATTTTATTTTATTCCCAGCACAACAGACTAGATGCGGGAGGCTCTCTGATCCTCCCCAGCAGGTGGCGCCATAGAGGATAGTGCTCAGGCTAGAGTCTGGTTGACCAGAAGTTGAACTCGTTGGTATGCTGGAGAAATTCATCTCCAGTTATTTCCCCCCAAATTAGCAGGAGCCGAGTAAATTGTGCAAAATAAGCAAATGTGCTTAATCTGTGTAATAGACAACCTGCGTAACTCATTGATCCCATCAGTCTTCTCCACTGATGCCCTCTGGATATTGTCGGACTACAGTTCCCATCATCCCTGACCATTGGCCATGCTGGCTGGGGCTGAATGGGAGATGGAGTCCCACAATATCTGGAAGGCCACAGATTCCCCACCCATGCTCTTAACACATGCCTTTGTGTGGCAGCTGCTTTTCAGCAACCCGGCACCTTCAAGCCATCCATGCATGCAAACTCCCATCCACTGTTGATTCCTGACCTCCACATCCCTCCATCCAAATGGCCGTCTACATGGTATGCTTCTCGTGCGCCTGTTCATGCGCAGCACTTAGGGGCACACGAGTCAGCTGCCACATTGATTTGCTTTTAGATATGGCTGAAAGGGCTGCTTGTCAGCAGAGTGGCAGCTCTGTCAGGGCTGGGGCAGTAATGGGTCTTGACATCTTCCCACCCAAAGCCTATATTCTGGCCTCGCAGATTCTGAGTCCTCTGAGCAAAGACCATGGCTGCTTCCATGTTCTGTTCAGTGCTCAGATGATTTATTAAGCAGTCGTACGTTGTGTTCTTGTCGTTGGCCGTAGTTCAGCAGTAGAGCATCTTCTCTTCATGCAGAAGGCGCTAGGTTTACCTGGCATCTTCAGGTAGGGTGCAGAGAGACCCCTGTCCGAAATCTGGAGAGTTGATGCTACCGCTCAGGGCAGACAAAACTGACCTAAGATGGACCCAGTGGCCTGACTCAGTATAAAACAACTTCCAGTGTCCCTGGCTTCCAAAGGGAGGCTGGAGGAAAGGTAGTGTTGATCATAGGCAGTGCAAGAGAACTGGCCCATAAGCCGCTGTGGGGATTGGGGTGCTGTCAGCACCCATGGCAAGAGCCCCGAGTGGAGGTGGAGGTGATAAGTACTGGGCAGGGGGTGGTTGGTGCTGAGGGGGCAGCCTGCCTGACAATACCTGGAGCTGGGCCTGCTTAGGGTTTTTGCCCCCATCATTATTATTTTGGCTAGTGGGTTTTGCCTTCAGGAAAGGTTTAAAGAAGCCAGCGAGGCGTGTGTCTGTAGCCAGGGTAGCTGGGAAGTGAGAAGCCTCTAGCACTGTGATTGAAATGTTCACCCCCATCCCCAACCTCCTTCTCATTTTAGCAACCAAACTTCAAGCAGAAATTTGTTGCCTTGCTGAAGAGGTTTAAAGTGACGGACGAGGTAAGAAGCTGTGAGTCTGTCCCTGTCAGGCGTGTGGCCAGCCGGCTTTCTCTCTTCTGCCCTCCTCTTCCTCTCCTCCCCCCCCCACCTCCCTACATAGGTTCCTGTTTGCAGGAGCAACACAACACCTGTCTCTTGGGCAACTAGCACCCTGTGAGCAGGACCCTGCTGAGGAAGGCTTAGCTAGCTCAGTGGTGCAACGTTTGCTTAGAGCGCAGAAGGTCCCTGGTTCGTTCCTCATCATCTCCAGGGAGGACTGGCAAAGACTCCCTGTCTGAAACCTGGGAGAGCGGCTGCTGGCTAGTGTAGATGCTGCTCAGCTAGATAGTCCCATTGTCTGACACGGTATTAGACAGCTTCATTGTCTACAGCGGACTTTGTGCCTGTAGGTAGGGGTTGGGAACTGCAGGCGTCTCATCCCCCCCCCCCACTTACACGGGGGTTACATTCCAGGGACCCTGCGCACATAAGTGAAATCGCATCACATAGGGAGCATCCTCTATAAAACACCCTTTAAACGCCCTCTCTGTTGCTCTCTCTTCAACCCCTGCCAAAAACACTGCATCCCCAAATATCCACAACTAGAATTGGCACTCCGGGACTGGCTGGGACGAAGCACGGGAAGGCGGCTGCTTCTGCGCCACCACACGCATCAGCTGTTAGGCGGGGAGGCTGAACAGAGTAAACAAAGTCCCGCTGCACCTCCAGTCTCTTCGGAGATTCCCCTGCCCTCACTGATGTCTTTCTTCCGGGGAGGGTCTCCTTGTGAGCCAAAAAGACACTCGGGCTCTCCCTCTCTCCCGTCATTTCCCGGTTTGAATTGGATTATTTAATTATTTCCTGGAGCCGCGCACGAGTCGATTAGTGCGTTAAGTTGGGGGGAGGGACGACACCTATAGCTGGAATGGGAAAGGAGGAGCTGCATAGGGTGGTCTCCCAGCAGACCTGACACGGACTACCCTGTTCGCCTAATTTAAGCCTTGCTGCAGACAGATGAATGGCCACTGCCAGGAGACTGTGGAGGGTGAAAAATAATAATAATAATTTGTTATTTATACTCTGCCCATCTGGCTGGGTTTCCCAGCCATTCTGGGCAGCTTCCAACAGAATATTAAAAACACAATAAAAACCAAACATTTAAAATTTCCCTAAACAGGGCTGCCTTCAGATGTCTTCTAAAAGTCAGATAGTTGTTTATTTCCTTGACATATGAAGGGAGGGCGTTCCACAGGGAGGGTGCCACCATTGAGAAGGCCCTCTGCCTGGTTCCCTGTAACCTCACTTCTCACAGTGAGGGGACCGCCAGAAGGCCCTCGGTGCTGGACCTCAGTGTCCGGGGCTGAACGATGGGGGTGGAGACGTTCCTTCAGGTATACCAAGGGCAGCTGGTTTCTTGCAGAGGCGAGAGAATAGCCCTGCTTCCCTTCTCCGCAGCCTGATGGCAGATCGCATGCTTTGAGTACAGAAGGTGCAGTCTTCCAGCGCCAGCAGTATCAAAGAATCTCTGGCAGCCAAATTTGGGGTGGCTTCTTCTGGAAGGACCTCTGCATTGCACAGCGGACCGGCCTTTGGCAACCTGGTGCCCTCCCAATGTTTTGGATGGCAACTCCCTCCAGCCCCAGCCAGCACTGGGAGTTGTAGTTGAAAACATCTGGGGGTCCAGGTTTGCAAAGACTGCAGGAGATAATGCTGGACTAGGTGGGCCATTAACCCAGTATAAATCCACTTTGTATATTCATAGCTGAAGTACAGATGGGATTTACACTAGGACAAGGAAGATCAGAGCCCCTCACCCCATGCTTGGTGCATGAGAAGTAGGTTAACTCTGCTTCCTCCTCCCACTCTGGCAGCATACAATGCCTGTTATTTCTTGCTTGCTTCCCACCCCCACAACCTTGCTAGATCCCCTTAAACAAAAAAACAAAAAATCATTTCAATCCGTCCTTACTTAGCATTCACAGCTTTCATCATTAGTAATATCCGCAAATGCCATTAACATGCTGTTTTAATGCCATCTTCTATGAACAAAAGGGGCGGGGGGGGGATGAAACTAAAAATCCTGCAGATATATTGCCCCTTTATAGTATTATTTATTTATCCTTTCGGCCTTGGTTAATCGGCTGGCTTCAGGTCACCAGAATGTCATCATTAAGGGTTTCCAAGCAGGTCTTAGCAGATAATGTCCGGACGGGCAGAAGGGGCACAGCACACACACACCCCTCACCAGGTTTCATCTGTTTGATTGCACGAGATTGATGAGAAGTATTTGTTATGGCCACAACTAGAGAGAAAGGGGAGATTGGTGGGTGATGTTGTCTAATAATAATAATAATAATAATAATTTATTTGTACCCCGCCCATCTGGCTGGGCTTCCCCAGCCACTCTGGGCAGCTTCCAACAAAATATTAAAATCCTCTAATACATCAAACATTAAAAGCTTCCCTAAATAGGGCTGCCTTCAGATGTCTTCTAAAAGTCTGATAGTTGTTTATCTCTTTGACATCTGGAGGGAGGGTGTTCCACAGGGCGGGCGCCACTACCAAGAAGGCCCTCTGCCTGGTTCCCTGTAACTTGGCTTCTCGCAGCGAGGGAACCGCCAGAAGGCCCTCGGCGCTGGATCTCAGTGTCCGGGCAGAACGATGGGGGTAGTACCAAACAGCTGAAAAATGCTCTTTCTGGGCGTCTATGGTCAGGGTGCAAAAAGGGATTTTGCAAATTCATTAGATTATTGTTTGATTTTTGCCTGGTGTTGCAGAGTGCACTCCAAACTCCACTGGCTTTAGAAACCTGGGCAGACCAGGAAGCTGCAGGCAGGTGCTTTCTACTTCTCTTAATTTCCCCCCTGTGGCCTGGTTCAAGCTTGAACTATTTATTTGTTTCATCCAGGAAATTTGTACCCTGCTCTTCAGCCAAAAAAGTCTCCCAGAGCAGCTTACAATAAATCATTTGAAATGAGACACTCCTGACTAGCAGGCTGACCATCTAAAAAAGACACAGCACTAAAGGGAAAAGGAGCAGGGAGGGTGGAAGAAGAAAGCAAACTCACTTTTAAAGTTAAATAGTCTTAAGAATGACAAGCTGGTGTTGTTGTTGTGTTGTTGTGTTTTTGTTGTGTTTTTGTGTGCTTTTTTACATGATGCACTTCTGCCTTAGAAAGGTAAAGAAAGGTGTTTCAGAAGTGAGAATAAAAAATAAAAAAATTAAAGCTGCCTGGGGAGTAAAAAAGCTTATTCAAAAGGGGGGGGTGGAAGTGATTTGGAGAATCAATTGTTTCTGTAGCTATACACAGAGCTGTTTGTCTTCTCAAAACTCCCTGTGTGGATAATTTTGTGTGGAATCTGATGCCTGGCACAGAATCTGGTAATTGGATTTTTTTGAAAAGACTTTTTTTATTGAAGCACAAGTATATATGCATTGCGAGATGGAAAAGCAAATAACAGAAAACAAATGTGGATAAGACAGCTTATAACAAATATAAATTGCCATAGCCCAGAAGACCTATAAAGAGGATTACTTTCATGAGTTGGGCAAGTGTGCCTTTCAAATTAGATGATGGAAGATGAATCCCCAGCACCTCTTTGTTGGTGTCAGACGGGTGGGGAGCAGGGGCAGAGCTGGGTCTCTGGCACCCGGAGTGGCACACATGCTGTGCACCCAGGGGCGGGGCGATCTGCCCATGGGGGCGGGGCCGATCCACCCAAGGGGTGGGGCAATCCACCCACAGGGCCAATTGGCGCAACTGCACAATCCTCCTCGGGGGCAGATCTTGACGCAGCGCCGCAATCCTCCCCTACAGCAAGGAAGGAGGAGAGCCGCAGCTTTGCCACTCACCAGGCTTGGAGTAGTCGCGGGCGGGGGGGGCGCGCCGAATGTCACCCCCCCTTCAGGATGACACCCGGGGCGCCCCACACACCCCACACACCCCTTCCTACTCCCCTGGTGGAGAGCGGCTTTCACTCCAAGGGCCACGTAAACTTATAAGGAAGCTTTTGGGGGCCAGCAGTGAGTGTGGCCAGACAAAGTCATTGGCAGAAAAAGAGGCGATGGCTCTAACTTTGGCACAATAGGCCACATATTCCATCCACTCAGAAATCAGAGGTTTTCACATCCACACCCACAAGACCCGCATCTCTTCCTCCTTCAGCCAGGCAAGCAAAGAGGCATCCTCTGAGTTCAAAGACACATTCCCAGTTAGGCAAAAACCTCCTGATGAGGCTGTGGGGAAGGGGGGAGGATTATTGGAGCAGGGGTCCTGGGAAGGAAATGTGACCCCAAGCGCCAGATAGAGAGGCCTAGAGAGCTTCATTCATGCCTGAGGCCTAAGGTTCCACACACCCCAATAAAAGAGATTGAGGAAAGCGACAGTCACATCCACACCACACATTTGAAGCACCTTTATACCGCTTTAGCAGTCAGGTCTCTCCCCCCGCCCCCAAATTCCAGCAACTGTTTTTTTTAAAGGTGCTGGGAATTGTAGTTCTATGGGGTCAGCACCCTTAACAAACTACAATTCTCAAGATTCCTTGGGGGAATCCCTGACTGTTAAAGTGATATCAGAGTGCTTTAATATTTTTAAATGTCACTCTTTGCTTTTAAATTTTGTTGCATAGCGCATAACACAGGTTACAAATGCAAAAACAACAGAACCACCGTAGCACAACGGGGCACATCAGTTGCATAGAGAAGCGTCACATCTAGACGTAAAGACCAGTTCGAGAATCTGTAGGGACAATTTAATCAAGAATATGTCTAGGAAATAGCTCCAGCTAAGAAGTGTTTCCCCCCCTCCAGTAGCTGGGGATATTTTGCCTCCCTGCCTAGCTGTGTAACACAAAAAGGGATTCCATGTGCCTTAAAATTTGTCACATGCAGGGTTTTTTAAAAATAAGAAATAAGAAACTTTCCTATATTTCATGCTAGAAATATCATAAATAGAGTATGCTAGAAAATCGGTAATCTTCAGCTTTTTCTTAATGGATTACAACCCTTGATGACTTCATTTTTTAATTTTTGGTCTTGGAAAGACGGGGTTACAAGTGGTGAAATTCATTTTCAAAATGGTCTTGTGGTGTACATGAGAGTATACACACCCCACTGTGTGTTTTGGGTTCTGCAGGTTCTGGATTCTGACCCGGTGGATCAGACGCAGGAGGTGGAAGAGGACCTGGGTCTGCTCTACGACAGCCTCGAGGAATGCAACAACAGTGACAGCGGCCCCGAGATAGAGGATAACGAAAGCGTCCACAGCACTCCAAAGCCCACCCTGAGGTAAGAGCCGACAGGAGGTGAGACAAAGAAGCTCAGGCCTCGTACCAACGGGAGACTCGTAGGGTTGCAAGGTCTTCCCCTGTGCTCTGGAGGCCATTTCCACCTTCCCCAAAGGAGACACAACCCCCCAGGCAGACGCCGTGCCAGAAAAACAAGACCGCTCAGCTATGTGCACACCATGCATTTAAAACACTTCAGGAATCCTGGGAACTGTTAGGAGTTGCTATGGTTTGTAGCTCTGTGCAGGGCATTTATTATCTACTTCTTTATTAAATGCGTAACGCCACCCTTCACCCAGAGATCTCAGGGCAGCTCACAGCATGAAAAACAGGCCATTTGGGCAGGTTAGAATGTGCTTTAAATACACGTTAAATGTTCGCAGCCTTGGTTTCCTTTCCCACCGTGAAGCCAGGCTCCTTGACGGTGCCCCAGCGGCAGGGTGTGACTTATGAGGCACAGCTCCTGCACTTTTGATTCATTTTCTGAGGGGGAAAGAGGGAGGTTTGGGACTATAAAGTAGCTGGGTGATAGATGCTGATAACTTGAGGCTGACCTTGGATTTGACAGGCTGATAGAGAGCCCTGCGTAAGCCCCACCAGAGACCGGCGTGGATTGATGGAGCAGGAGAGCCCCTTCTCCGAGAGGCTGCACTGCCCGAGGGAGGGGAGGGCGTTACGATCACATCCATCCCTGCTTCAGAAGCAGCCCTTTCACATGTGCGCTTGGAAGAGGGGCAGGGAGGGAGATGGGGGGGGGGAGAACAATTGCATCTCAGGGCCTGGTAGAGGAGATAGGCCCGGCCACCTCACTTAGCAGCTGTGTTTAAATGGCTTGTTCTCTGCTGGAGCAATGTGGAGAGACAGAACATACATATTGGTATTTCATATTCTCTTATGATCCTGCAGATCCCCTTTCTCATCATAGAGCTGAGGAAAGGGTGCAGAAAAGCACAACCAAATGATCAGGGCAGGAGCAACTCCCCTGACAGATAAAGATCAAAACTTCTGGAACTTTGGGGTTCAGAAAAAAAAATACTCTTGGGAGATGGAGATGATAAAGCAGGACTGGGGAGCCTGTCCCTGGACTCCTGATTCCCAGTTGCCCCAGGCAGGATGGCCAGCGGTCAAACATGGCGGGAGTAGCAATTTTATTATGTCTGGAGAGCCACAGGGTCCCCAACCCTGGGACAGATGTTTTGAAAAGTGTGCATGGGTTTGAAGAACAGGGATGGTAGGTTTCAGTCAAGGTAATGGATTTGGCAGTGGACTACTGCAATGCGCTCTACGTGGGGCTACCTTTGAAGGTGACCCGGAAACTGCAATTAATCCAGAATGCGGCAGCTAAGACTGGTGACTGGGAGTGGTCGCCAGGACCACATAACACCGGTCCTGAGAGATCTGCATTGGCTCCCAGTACATTTCCGAGCACAATTCAAAGTGTTGGTGCTGACCTTTAAAGCCCTAAACGGCCTCGGTCCTGTATACCTGAAGGTGCGTCTCCACCCCCATCGTTCAGCCCGGACACTGAGATCCAGCGCTGAGGGCCTTCTGGCGGTTCCCTCATCGCGAGAAGTGAGATTACAGGGAACTAGACAGAGGGCCTTCTCGGTAGTGGCGCCCACCCTGTGGAACACCCTCCCTTCAGATGTGAAGGAAATAAGCAGCTATCCTATCTTTAAAAGACATCTGAAGGCAGCCCTGTTTAGGGAAGTTTTTAATATTTAACGCTGTATTGTTTTTAACACGTGATTGGGAGCTGCCCAGAGTGGCTGGGGAAACAGCCAGATGGGCGGGGTATAAATAATAATAATAATAATAATAATAATAATAATTAAAGACTACTGGCCTCTGTAGTTGCAAAATGTGGTGATGGGCACCAGTTTAGGACAGGGATGGTGAACCCATGGCCTGCCAGATGTTTCAGGAGTCCAGCTTTCACCATCCTCAATTGTGGCCCATGCTAGCGGGAAGCTGATTGAGTCCAGCAACATCTGGGGGAGCTGTTGGTTCCTCACCTCTGGCTTTGATGGTTTTCCAGGGAGATGGGACAAATTCACAAAGGATATGTTGACCCAATGGCTATACGTTGATCCTAATGGCAAATTGTTACCTCCAATTATGTAGTCAGTTGGGGGGGGCGCTTGTAAAGCTTCTAGGAAGTGTCTGGTTGGCCTTATTGCAGATATTAATGTTGCACAGCTTGAAGCAGCTGGATGCATAAAAACTGACTCCTTTCGGAACTGAAGCATTGTCCAGACCCATTAGATATTATTCAAAAACTTTACTTACAGAATTTTCTTCAAAACAGAACAGAAACATCAAATGATATATCCAAACCGTTCCATAAGACATATGCCACTCCAAGGCATAGGCTCAGCATCTTACGAAATATGAAATAATACCAACATCCCTAGAAACAGAGGTCTGTCTCTCCCCACAGCCTGCATTCTAGACTGCATCCTTCCTTAGGATACACAGCTCCTGGAGAGTCTTTTACATCCCTACAGAGTCTGGGAACAAAGACTTCAGCCAACACCCTTCCAAAATGGCGAATTTGCAATTCAATACCTCTCATGTGATCTAAGGTTAAAACTCCAGCCAGAGCTACCTGAGAACAATAACAGTTAATTATCAGCCCATCAAGGCAGCTCAGAGAGCCCTTTTTGCTCTGAATTTAGCTTCAGAGGAATCTTCCAGTTAAACCCTTCCACCAGTGCACACAGGCATTCCCATTTCATTGTGAATTAAACCAATTATACTTAACTGGTTTGACCTCTGAAATATTGCTATCCCTATCTCCAGCCATCAGACCCAACAGGAAAAGGTCCTGCTCATTGCAAAGGATGAGAATGTGGCTTATGCAACTTCCCAGAAAGCAGAAACTCCGTAGTGAGGGAGTGGCTGCTAGGAGTGGCCACTTCCATAGTGACCTTGATTCATGGCCAGTGAAAGGTCAGAGGAGCACATCAGGCACAGAGGTCACCTTGGGACATATGATGGTTGTCCTTGCAAAGGTTACAAGCCTACTTGGTTGCTAGATGTGTTTGCTAAATGCTTTGCAGCTCACTGGTGACCAGAGAAGAGCAAGGGAAACCACTCTCTTCCTGTTTAACAAAAGCTTTTTGGCTGCTCACCTGGAGGCAGTTGTAACTCTCCCAGCGTCTTCACCTACATTTGAGGTTCCCAGTCATTACGTTTGTCTGTACTGTCTAGAGCTGCAGCTCTGATGCACCAGGAACAGTCTGACAGGGTAGGGGGAGCTGTTGAAGCTGTGTCAGGCGCCTGAAGTCAGACACAGCCTAAGTCATTCCCATCCCCTCTGCTGACACCCCAGCAGAGGCCTGTACAGCACTCAGGCGGGTCTTTGGTGTAGATCTTGCAGCGTGGCTATAAAATCCAGGCCAGAGCTTGAACCACTTGCCTTTGCCTCTTTCTCTGGGGCTTCTTAGCAACATCATCATATTGTAATGTCTGCAGTTTCTTTCTCAGCAAAGTGCTGTGGCTCATTGGCAGGACACCTGCTTTGAATGCAGAAGGTCCCAGGTTCATTCCCTGGTATCTCCAGGTGTGGGCTGGGAGAGACTCATATCTGAAACCCTGGAGAACCTCTTCAAGTCAACGCAGATCAACTTTTCAAGAGCCGCATGCCATGTGCAAATGTAACTTTTGTGCAAAGTCCAGCCTGGCAAAAACCACTCGAGAGCACAAAGCAAGGATGGTGAAGGGAAAGGTGGTGGTGTTGCAGAGGGTGTGTGGTCTGGGCTAGATGAGGAGCTGCATCTGGTCCCTGGGCCTGAAGCTCCCCACCCCTGGGTGTAGCCAATAGACGGACCAGTGATCTGACCTGGCCTATGGCAGCTTCCCAGTTTAGTGGAATGGGGAGGACGTGACTTTTTCTACCTGGAAACAGGGGTGCTTTGCTCTTGCGATGTCCTTTCTCTGCCTCGAAGGTGAAGACTTGCTTTCACGCTGCTCAACGGGCCCCACCACCTCCCTCCACCCACCCCCCGCAACTGTCTTTGTGTGTCCATGTCAGGCCAGGCCAGGGCTCTGGTGACGGGTTTTTTTTGCTTGTGGTGCTTCCTGGGGGCAGAGGCTTGGGGAGGGGTTTGAGCCCAGGGGGCGGGGCGGGTGATGGTGACTTCACTTCTCCCTCATTTCTCTTTCTCTCTGTCTGTCCGTCTGTCTCTCTGTCTGTCTGTCCGTCTGTCTGTCCGTCTGTTTCTCCTGCAGGCGCTTCTTTGAGGGCGTCTCTCACTCTGGTTCCCAGACTGAGATCAGCAGTCTGCACGGCCAAAAGGGGCAGGAGCGAGAGTCGGGCAGCCCTGTGAGTTACTCCTCCTCCTCCTCCTCTTCCTCCTCCTCCTCTTTCCCCCTGCTAGCAGCCTGCCTGCCTGGGCCTGCCCCCTGCAGAACAGCGGTGGGGAACCTGTGGCCTGCCTGATATTTACCGGACTCCAGCTCCCATCAGCCCCAGTTTGCACGGGTAATGGGAGTTGTAGTCCAACAACATCTGGAAAGCCTCAGCCCCCCCCCCCCGCCACCGTTCCGGAACCGGCATGCTGTCGAGAGCAATCCCTGTTACATTTCTTCCTCCATTCCCCCACCCCACCCCCTGTCTTTTCCTGGATAAGCTGCTTCTTTTCACAGTATAGGAGAGGTGGGTTAACTGGACTTACTGGCTCAGCCGCTGGGGTCACCCTGGTCCCTGCAGTGCTGGGGATCGGGCTTCCCTGCCCCCTGACCTCCGCCGCCATGTTGCTTCTCTCCTGGGGTGCCTAAACCAAGGAAAGTGTGTTTTGGAAGGGTTTTGTTTTCCCTGTGCTCAGCACCGACCTGCTTCCTCTCTCTTCTTGGAGATCAGAGGTCCTATCTACTAACTTATTCAAACTTTTATTCTCACTCCTCTCCCCACTGCCTCCTCGCCTGTCCCCGTTCACCCAGGGAGAAGCAGAGAAGCGGAAAGTGGGTGTCCCTCGCGCCCAAGACGAGGGTGTCATGGAAACAGCGGCCATGGTGAGTCCTGCGTGATGGGTGATTACCAGCCCTCTCCGGGCAAGATTTTGCTCGTTTTGTTATGCTATTTTGAAGGGTATTGGCAAGAAATATAGACATTCTGTGACCTATCCCAGTATCCCTTCAGCAATTAGACCTATCCCGCACTCTGAGGAACTCCCAATTCCAGTTCTTAAGGGGTTTGTCTCTTCTGAAGATGAAGGAAGTGAACATGGTGAGGAGCACAACTGGATCATCTGTGTGGATCTCAAAATGGTCAGCTTCCTGCCTGGACAACAGAAAGGCTTTACCAAGTACCTGAATAACAACAGCTTGTAGATACCACTGGGAAACAAAAATAGCAGTCACTTGTGTGATCCTTTGGTTCTCGGCCAAACCGTGGGAACCCCAAAAGGCATACTCTTCCGTTTTCCTTTTGTCCAGTCTCTAAGCATTTCCTCACAATTGTGACAGACAATATGCAGAGCCCATTTCTTGTCTTGGTCGCCCAGGGGAATTTCAAAATAGCTTTTATAGGCATGCCTCACAAATGCTGTTATATTGCGTCTTTGACGAGGAAGTGCGTAGCAGCCACATACATCACAAAAGGCATCAGGCTTGTTTACACATTTTTGTCTGCTTCTAGAAGCCATGGTCTGATCTGAAAAATACAAATATTTAGGTTACAAAACTATAAAAATAAAGAAAAATTAAGTTTGCAAGACAATAATTACCATGTGGTTAGGGTAGATCAACGTGTCAGTGTCCACGTATCCCCAGTGTAATTATGACATACAGTTGTACCTCGGGTTACATATGCTTCAGGTTACAGACGCTTCAGGTTACAGACTCTGCCAACCCAGAAATAGTACTTTGGGTTAAGAACTTTGCTTCAGATGAGAACAGAAATTGTGCTCCGGCGGTACAGCGGCAGTGGGAGGCCCCATTAGCTAAAGTGGGGCTTCAGGTTAAGAACAGTTTCAGGTTAAGAACGGACCTCTGGAACGAATTAAGTTCTTAACCTGAGGTACCACTGTATCATCAAAAGTCGGAAATTGAAAGATAACAATAGCATGTACACAAAAATCGATTTCAGATTTGAAGTCAGCATTGAAAGAACATATAAGAACAGTTGAAAAATCTCATGCAACAGAAAATGGAAAAAAAAAATTGTTCCCCAGTGTAATTTAATGAAGAATATAGTGCAATAATTTTTATGAAGGATTATTTATTACAACAGCAGTCATAAAGATGAAACGTGAAACACATAGAAAAAGTGAGGTTTACAAAAATTCTCACAGGGATGCTTGAAACATAAAGCAACATAAAAGCAATACAAAATAATCGTTAACATGAACAGCTGATTATGAAAGCTTGTACAGCTGCACAGGCATAAAAGGGTTTTCAAGTTGCTCCTGGAAGTCAGAAGCAAGGATGCTTGCCGGATCTCTGCCGGCAGAGTGTCCAGGGACACCAAATACCCAATTTCTAGCTGAAGCTGATCTGCAACTTGGGGGGCCGAGAGTGGGAACAGAGCTCTTTTCCAGGGCTGGCTCTGCGCATTTTGCCCAGGGGTACCTGCCCAAGGGAAGAGAAACTGGCTTGCTCCTGTCAGTCAGGCAGGGGAAGAGGCTGTCCTGGTAAACTAGCTGTTTGATGTTACCAAAGAGTGAAAGAAGAAAGACTTTCTGTGCATCCCCTCAGGAGCTGGAGGTTGATGAATCCTGCCCTGGAGGGCCTGGCGAGACAGTCCTGAAGGAGAGCAGCGTGGACAGGCTGACCCAGCTGAGCAGCAGCAGCAAGCCAGAGTTCCCAGCCACTGTTTCTCCCAGGTAAAGAAGGCCTCTCTCTTGTGGCTGGTGGCGGAACAGCGGCTGCTAGCCCGTCACTGTTTTGCGGGTGGGATTCTGTTGCATGCTGGCAAATCCAGGCAGCGCGACTGAAGTGCTCAGGCGACCGCAAACCGGCTGTGGTTGCGGTGCTCTGAATGGGGATGGAAGAGGAACAGGGCCTGGTGGAGGGGACACTACAAGAGTAGCGGCTTGATAATGGACCAGTCTGGATGCTCGGGAAAAAGCGAATGAACAAAGCACGGCAATTCTCAGTTGAAACACCTTGTGTGGAAGCAGCTTGAAAGAGCTAAAATTCAATGAATTGTAACTTACCGCATTTTTCGCTCCATAAGATGCACCTGACCATAAGACGCACCTAGTTTTTAGAAGTGGAATGCAATAAAAAAAAATTCTTTAAAGGGAGCACTGAACAGAACCTGTATGCATCCCAGGCTCTGCTCAGCGCTCCCTTTCACAACCCGCGTGGAGCGTGTGTGCGGCACTTGCAGGCTTTTCCCCGAGGAGGGAGAAGGGCTGCCCTTCTCCCTCCTTGGGGAAAATTCCCCAAGAGCCGCACACACGCTCCACGCGGCTCTTTAAAAGGAGCACTGAGAAGAGCCTCCCGCCTGCATTTGCTCCATAAGACGCACACACGTTTCCCCTTACTTTTAAGGAGGGAAAAAGTGCGTCTTATGGAGCGAAAAATACAGTAATTGATTTGACAGGCACCCACCAAGAATGTCTCCCCTGGAGATCCTTCCAGTCCTAGGTTTGGCACGTAGATACTGAAAGCAGGGAGAGGTGATCTTTGGAGGCATGGTGGCTCTTCCCTGCTCTCTGAATCCATGTGAAAGCCACACACACAAACACACACCCTGGAAATGTCTGGGACCCAGTGGGGTCTCTCTGAGCCTGGGCTTGTCAGTTCCGCCGCTGACTTTCCCGCTGCAGCTAGTGGCAGCTGCTCAATCGCCTAGCAGGCTTCTCTTTTTGCCACCCGCCAGGTCCAGCTTCCTGTGTATCACTTCGACAAACCAGACTTTTGCCTTTCAGCAAAGCTGAGAACAAGCAGTTGTGGCGGCCGCGCAGCATGTCCGTCAAGGACAGGCAGAACTCCAAGGGCCAGGGCGATCGGACCAGCAGCCTGGACAGCGAGAGCTCCCCAGACTCACGGCAGGGCACCCAGGTCAGGCAGTGGGGTGCGGGGAGGGGCTTGTACGGGGAGGAAGGGTTTTTTTTCCTGGGAGGGAGGTGAGTGAATCTCCTGGAAGTGGTGGGTTGATCAGTTTTCCTTCCTTCCTTCCTTCCTTCCTTCCTTCCTTCCTTCCTTCCTTCCTCTCTCTCTCTCTCTCTCTCTCTCTTTCCTCCTTTTCTTTCTGTTGTCCCTTTCTTTTCTTCTTCTGTTTTTCTCCTTTTGTATCTTTTGTAACTACAATTTTACTGTATTATGGGAAAATGTCAATTAAAAAATATAATAATAATAATAATAATAATAATAATAATAATAATAGGGTCAGGTGGTGGAGCTCTGAGATGAAAAGAATCAGTCATTGGCAGCTCCTGGCATCAGAAAGGGGTCAAGCAGCGACGGTTGGTCCATTAGGGGGAAAGGGAAACTACCCCATCGTCGTTAACAACCAGTCAGGAAGTGATTCTGTCTATCATTGACTGTGGCGCCACCTGCTGGTAGTCTCCTCGACTTCGGCCCTACCAGTCCCAATGGACACCAGCTGGGGCCACGAGGTCTTACCTGCCTTTCCATAGCCAACCCGAGGGTGGCTGTGGGTTTCACTGCAGTCTGTGAATGCTCCTCTGTTGTGCTATTGCAGGTGCCCCGAAAGTCTGTGTATGATCAGCTCAACCAGATCCTGGTCTCGGATGAGCAGCTGCCCGAGAGCATCATCCTGGTGAACATAGCCGAGTGGCAAGGCCAGGTAAGGGAGCCCTGGGGATGGGCAGGGAAGCCTTGGTACCATCTTACTGCATCTTGCATGCCTCTAAAGCAAGCCTTTCCCAGCTGGATGCCCTTCGGGTGCTTGTTGGACTCCAGCTCCCATCAGCCCCAGCCCCAGCAGGGCCAGTGGTCAGGAATGATGGGAGTCGGAGTCTAGCAATATGCACACTGGAAGCAGCTCTTTGGGGTTTCAGGCAGGGGGTTCTCCCAGCCCTACCTGGAGATACCAGGGATTGAACCTGGGCCCTCTTCTAGGCAAAGGCAGGTGTTCTACCCCTGATCCACAGCCCTTTTCAGTGAGTTTTCAGCTCCCCCATAAAATGTCATCCTCTGTTATTGTTCTTTGGACATTAAGCCAGAGCTTTGCAAATGCTGCTGGAGGCTCCAGGAAAGAGTCCCTGAGCAAGGGCCCAGCTCAAGGAAACTCCCCAGCTTGAGAGTAATGAGTTCATCTGAACAAGTTGGGAGAAACAGCCCAAGCCCAAGTGATCTGGAGCAGAGGCCCTGAGCTCTCTGGGTGCTTCCAGATGGGTATTTATTGTGGGGTGAACACTCCTCATGCATGCAAAAAAAATATTTAAAATGCTGCATCCCTGCAATATAATTGGCATCAAGACGTCAGCTCCCTATCCCTCCTCCAGTTTAATTTCCCAAGAAAAACCCACTGTTAAATAATTAAAAAACAACAACTGTTGCCAATGACCCATTTGCAATATTTGAACCACCCTCTTACAAAATTAAAAACCCTCAACTGGAAGCACCGCCAACCAGGAAGCTTCAGTGGCTGCATGTTTGTTTCCAGAGCGGATTTTTAAAGTGTGGATAAAAGCCTCTCCAGGCTCAGTTAGGTTCATATGAGCACAGATACTCCTTCAAGTAACCTGGGTCTAAAGCCAGAATGCGGAACCTTAGAAAAGCTAATGATTCTCAAATCAAGCCAACAAATAAATGAAACCAACCTGTGGCTCCTCTAGATCTTGCTGGACTGAAAACTCCCATCATCCCTGACCATTGGCCATGCCGACTGGGGGCGATGGGTTGAAGTTTGACATTCTAGAGGGCACCATGTTGGCGACTCCTGGATTTGGGGGAGGGCTCTGGTACCTCCCCAGCAAGTTATTTTGCAAAGTGTTTGCATTTCTTCTTCATCCCATTCCTGCCTCTTATTTCTGGTTTCCTCTCGGCAGTATCTGTGCGACCAGCTGCAAGAGCACAAGCAGCCCATTGTCTCCACCTGCTCCATGGCGGATGTGCAGGCCGCTTTCAACACCATCGTCTCTCGCATCCAGAGATAGTGAGTATTGCCGGCGGGCAGCAACAAACCAGGGTCTGAGTGCCCCATGTTGGTTTCTCAGGTGGACCCTGAGGGAAGGACTTTGGGGGTTTATGTATTGCAGGGGTTGCAGCCACCCAAGTCTCTAGGAGGTGTGCGTCTGAATGCTCAGGCTTGCGCACCACACGCATGAACTCAACATGCAGGTCTCCAGGAGGATTGGAATCTTCTGTGTTGAGTTAGTACCTGCGTCCATGAAAAATGCCTGTGTGCCTTTAACCCTTATAAAGAACGTGTCACGCCAGGATGTAGGAAAAGATTGGTTTGCTACACGAAAATAAAACAAGAATACAGTCATACCTAAGGTTACAGACGCTTCAGGTTGCGTTTTTTCGGGTTACGGACGCACCGAAACCTGGAAGTACCAGAACGGGTTACTTCTGGTTTTCGACGGTCGTGCATGCGCACAAGCGCTAAATCGCTCTTTGTGCATGTGCAGAAGCGCCAAATCGCAACCTGCATGTGTGTGCACATGGTGCTGCGGGTTGCGAACGTGATTCCCGCACGGATCACGTTCGCAACCCAAGCATCCATGTGTGGGCAGCAACCATTAGACACCCACACCTTGAAATCTGTAAAGAGAGGGTCTTTACAGCCACCCCCCAGAGCCTGGAAAGTAAGTGCAGAAAAACCTGATCTTGAAGCAAACGGAACTCAAAGGCACAGAACAGAGATCTGAGCCTTCTGCAAGTGCTAAGCTCTTCTCTTCAGATCCCTGTGCTTGGCAAGGGGACAGCTTCACTCACCGTGGTTCATCAAACTATAGGATTGATCCTTGAGGTGCTTGAGGAGCAAAGAGGGGGTCCCATTGAAGCCGTGAGCTGGCCAGCCATTGAAAATATGGACTTTATAGTTTGTGGAGAGGGAGTTTCCTGAGTAACGTAGTTCAGAAGTCCTTTGAACTATGTGTGTACTGGTTTGAAGTAAAGAGGATGAAGCCTTGGTTTTGGGAAGACTGCATCTTTATCTCTGTAGTTTCTGGATAAGAAATGCACCTTGTCTGTGTGAAGTCTGGTTCCTGCGATAATATAAGTTTTTCTGGTAAATACAAGGATTAGTGTGCTGATGTTTTCTGCAGCTATTAGGTCAGGATGTTAGTCATTCATTCCAGGTAGTGAGCAGAGACCGAGACAACACTGGGCAGGGCAGACTTTCTCTCTCTGCCACCCCTTCTCCCTCCCTCTTTTGCTCTCTTTCTGCCACCCCCCTCCTCTTTCATCTGCCACCCCTTTCCCTCTTTCTTTCTCTCTCCCCCCTCCTTCCCACTCGCCTGGTTATGTCCAAAGGGTGGTAGATTCTAGGCTTTGTGATGGCAGTGGAGTAGTGAGGTGCCAGGGGTGGTGGGGTCAGTAGTTTGGCTGTGCTCTTTCTGGGGGGGCCTGCTTCTTTGTGAATCTCTCAGCATCTCTCTTCCTCCGGCAGCTGTAACTGTAATTCCCACATGCCTCCCCCAGTGAAAGTGGCCGTCGCAGGGGACCAGAGCTACCTGAGCATCGTCCTGCGCTTCTTTGTGGAGCAGCTAGCCGGCAAGACCCCGGACTGGCTCAACTATCTCCGTTTCCTCGTGGTGCCGTTGGGTAAGAGCTTTGCCATGCGGGGGTGGGTGGCTGTCCTGGAAGGCCGCTGTGTCTTCCCTGCTGGGATATCCGCCCTGGTTGACCTGTGGGAATGTCCCTTCCGCTTCTCCAACTGGAAAAATAAAAAGATGGGCTGGAAATAGTGGAGGCAAACAAGGCGAAACAGGATTTTACCCTTTGGCACAGCTTCCTAAGGCGGTGCAAGCTTTGCTCTCCTTGCCTTCTCCAGCGTCTTGCTTACTTACTTACTTGTTTGTTTGTTTGTTTGTTTGTTTGTTTGTTTGTACCCCATCCATCTGGCTGGGTTTCCCCAGCCACTCTGGGCGGCTTCCACAAAGACAAAAAATACACTAAGGTGTCACACATTAAAAACCTCCCTGAACAGGGCTGCCTTAAGAATAATTTATTTATTCCACAAAATGCTTCCTTTTCCTCCGTGTCGTTCACAGGCTCTCACCCCGTGGCCAAGTACCTTGGCTCTGTGGACAACAGGTACAGCACCTTGTTCCTGGATGCAGCCTGGAGAGAGCTGTTTAGCAGAATTGAGCCCCCTAGTTCAGGTAAATAATCCAAGCAGGCCTTTTTAAAGACAACATCTTTACTGAAAAATCAAAAAGTACATAATTATATGTGAGACGTAGAGAAAAGAGAGAGAAAGAGAAATAGAATCCGTGTAGAAGGGGAAATAAAGGGGGGGGGGGGACCCAAAACTGTATATTTTACTAAGTTGTTCTTGTACTTCACCAGATCGTAACCTATAACAGTATTTGTAAGAATGGATTCCCAATATCATGGAATTTTTCCATGGCAAGTCTGCGTTTATATGCAAGTTGTTCATATGTTGTGAGTTTGTATACTTCTTCAATCCAATCGTAGAAAGGAGCCGCATTTTTATTTTCCAGTCTTTCTGCTGTGGTAAGGGCACGGAGAGTCCACCTTTTGCAAGGTTCCATGTGCTGGGTATATAATTCAAGAGGATGTTTTGCTCTGTAAATGTAAGGTTGTTCCGTACAGTTCTGTTGGTAGTTTCAGTTACCTTCTGCCAAAAACCTTTCAATATAGGACAAATCAGGCCTGTCTCCAGCTGGGGAGGAGCAGGGTGGGACCGGGTGGGATGGGGCAGGGGCCTTGTTCCTTGAGGATGTTCTGCCTCATCTAACTCTTCCACTCGTCTCTTTCCAGATACAGTGGATGTCCCTGGTCGGGTCGTCCAGTTCATCACTGGCGCCAATGTGTCCCACCAGTTGCCCATTTCCGAGGCCATGTTGACCTACAAGCAGAAGAGGTAAGAGGCCATCTTCCTTTCATACACACACACACAAACACACACACACACACCATGGGCAAACGACGCAGCTACTTAGACCCACCTTCTACACCACATGGGGTCCTATCATGGGGCCATGATTGCTTCCCTGAATTCCCAAGGGTTAGTGTGCTGGGTTGGGCAGTGGTGCAGAAGCTACATAGAGAGTCCCACTCTTTGTTGTCGGCTTTTCCCTGGCTCCTGGATGGCTCCAGTGTCTCTGAACCGGCTCCTGAAGCCCAGTAGGGTTGAGAGCAGAAGGAACAGGCAGCTCTTCTGTCATGGGGCGGAGAAGAACACCTTCTCCCAGGTGCCAGGAGAAAGGCAGGCCCGGTCAGTGGTTTTGGGGAATTGCAAGTTCTGTTTCTGTGCTTCCTCCCCCCGCAGTTCAGGTGTGTGGGGTACTTCAAGCCCTGCTGTTCTCTGCTTGCCCCTACAGCCATCGGGGACTGGCACACAGTACGTACGGCTGGCTTGCTGCACTCCCCGCGGGAGCTTCTGCAGGGTTAGGGGCTGTGCTTTGGGCTGGGACATGTCCTGGGATGGGTGTCACCATGCCCCAGTCAGGCAGGGAAGCCTGTGAGTTTTTGGCACAGGGGAATCTCATATCCTTCAAACCGGGGGTGGTGGTGGGGTGTCCTTCAAACTCATTGCAGAGTCTTGGAGCATTGCCTTCAAGTGGAAGCAAAATGGGCATTGGCTTCTGAGCACTGCATCTCCACCTCCAACTCGCCACTTACCGTAGTTTTACTTGCCACTAAGTTAGACCTTGGACGCGGGTGGCGCTGTGGGTTAAACCACAGAGCCTAGGACTTACTGATCAGAAGGTTGGCGGTTCGAATCCCCACGACGGGGTGAGCTCCCGTTGCTCTGTCCCAGCTCCTGCCAACCTAGCAGTTCGAAAGCACCTCAAAGTGCAAGTAGATAAATAGGTACCGCTCCAGCGGGAAGGTAAACGGTGTTTCCATGCACTGCTCTGCTTCGCCAGAAGTGGCTTAGTCATGCTGGCCACATGACCCAGAAGCTGTACGCCGGCTCTCTCGGTCAATAAAGTGAGATGAGCGCCACAACCCCAGAGACGGTCACGACTGGACCTAATGGTCGGGGGTCCCTTTACCTTTACCTTTAAGTTAGACCTTGGACTTGGCAAAATATGGGCAATGAAGCTCCTGGAGCTGGGGTTTTTTGCAGGCATGGGCAACATGTCATTGATGCAATAATAGTGCATTAGTGGTTGATTTCTACTGGACCATTTACACTTCATTAGGCTTCATTAGTTGTTTGGTGATGCTTCCTTGATGTGATCACATTCTTGGCATCAGAACAGGCTCTACAGCAAGGGTGCCCAACTGCATCGACCACCACGTGCAGAATTTGGCACAGTATTTTGTGTGCAGACTGCAGAGCTTCGCTTTGTGCAGGGTTTGGCTTTTGACGTTCTTTTCAGACATCTGCAGCGGCGGATGCCGGAGGTGTAGCGATGCGTCACAGCAGCGCATGTGTGCAGCTAGCTTGCCACGGGCTGCCACACAATGTGCCCAGGCGCTTCACATAGTTAGCGCAAGCTTGTGGTTGTGCAACTCAATGCCGCTGTCGGAAAACCGAGGCTGGGGCGAGAGGTTGCTTTGCGTTGGGGCAGGGCGGGGAAGTCTCTGCAGTGGTCGACTTAAGAAGAGTTCATCCATGGTGACCTGAAAGCTCTGGGCCCAGTGGCCTTGCAGCTGTGTCATATTCCCATCAGTCCCAGGCAATGTGAGTTGTGGTCCAGCAACATCAGGAAGGCCGCAGGTTCCTAACCTCTGAAATAGATGGTTTCTCCACTGGCAACTAGCCTACATGTAGTTTTCAGTCCTTTGCCAAACCTCCATCGTTGTAGGACTTCAAATGCCATCAGCCTCAGCCAGAGTCCCAGTTAGAGGGTAGATCCACCTTCCCCAGCCTGTAGTTGGACTCCAACTCCCATCATCCCTGACTGTTGGCCATGCTGGCTGGAGCTGATGGGAATCAGAGTCCAACAACATCTGGGGATCCAAGGTTGGGCAATGCTGGCGTCGAGCAGAGTACGTATTCTGGAACCCACTGCAAAGTGTAGCAGCTTTAGGGCAATTAATTTGGGTGGCAGCGGTTGGGGTGTTCCAGAAGCCGTGTGTGTTAGATGCAGAAAATGCTCTTCAAAAGCGTGAAAACTGTGGCATCAGCTCCAGCATCAGCCTACTAAATCCCAAGATCAGGTGGAGAGGACTCTGGGCGTGCTGTTGTCATCTACATGGAAGAGTGCAGGTCTGCCAGGGCATCTGAGTAAAACTGTGTCATAATAAACCCAAACAAACCCAATAATAAGAATAATAAGAATTTTGTTATTTATATGCCGCCCATCTGGCTGGGTTGCCCCAGCCTCTCTGGGCAGCTCCCAACAAAACCCAACAGTGCCTGTCAGGCCTGGTGCCAGGAGTGGGCCCAGCTCAGTATCTGCCTGTTCCTTAGCAAGGGGCCAAGGATGGAAGAGAGGCAGAACCCCTCTGGTGCTGTAAGACATTATGTGTACTGACAGCAGCCTCTGCCAATCTGGTGCCCAGCCATTAGTCCAGTGCCAGGTTTTACAGAACCATCCCAATCCAGTTTAGGCTACTGGATGAAATGGAATGATTCTGTAAATAAAGATGGTTCGCCGGCAGGTAAGAAGACAGTCTTTCCCAGTCTGATGCTCTGCAGATGTTTTGGGCTGGCCAAACAAGTTTTGCCTTCCTTTCTCTTCATGCAGCTGTCTCCCCTCCACCACCTCTTTTCTCTTTTTGGCCCCTCTGCAGGAGACCCCCCCCCCCGGCCCTCCCTCTCCCTCTAACTAAGCAAGAGCCTCCCTCTTCTTTGGGGTCACTGTGCAGTTTGGACCCAGTGAGAAGAGGGACGCAGGCAAATGGGCTGGGGTCAGAAGGCTGTGGGTCTTTAATGGGGGGGGATGAGGATGGTGATGATGATAATGAAATTACCCACCCTCCACCCTAAGATCCTAGGGTGGGTTAGCAGTATTAAAACATGTTAGAAACACTTCAAAACAACTTACAATCAGACAAAAAGGTGGGTCCTAAAAACATGCACCTGAAAAGCCAGGGTAAAGAGGTGATGTTCCAGTCCCCCCTCCCAAAAGAAGATCTGGAGCCAAATGACAATACCTACATTTTTATTATGATTATGGTTAAAATTCATTTAATCACCAGCAGGCTCAGTGTGGCTGCCAAGTGGAGCATTAAAAACAATTGAAACAGATGGCAATCACAGGGATAGCTGTTTGTTTACTATTGGGTTTGTTTCCTGTTGCACAGTTGTATAGGCCACCCCTTATCTGTACTGATAGCAGTGAAGGGCAAGCCATAAACCCAGGGGGTGGGGGCCATTTTCTAGCCCAACGGTTGCATTCCTTTGTCTCCATCATCCACCATGTTGAGATTCCTGCTTTGCAGGGGGTCGGACTAGGTCCCTTCGCCCTCTGCAGTTCTATGATCCTATAAATAGGCTGGACCCCAAAACACAAACATCGCAGGTGTCCCAAGGCCAGGGTGAACAGGTGTGTCTTCAGGGACACATCCCCCTTCCCCTGCTTCTGACTCGGTTCACAAGCTCAGAACCTGGCTGCTTAGATTCAGCCAGAAGAAGCTTCTCCCCCTGCTGCTCAAGAGTTCTGGACCCCTCTCTTCCCCAAAGCCGCCATTCAGACGGACACCACTTCTGTGTGTCTGTGTCACCTCCCGGCGCCCGTCATCTAGTGACCGCTTACATTCCAGCAGTTCTTTACGCCTCTCCCTCTTCTTGGTCTTTTTTGTTTCTTGTTTGTTTTGGCATTCAAGGAAAAGAAGCCTCTATTTTGATTTTTATATCAGGTATTGGAACTGTGGCTTGCTGCAGTGTTGCCCTTCTTCCCCAGTGTCTGTCCGTCTCCTCTTTGTCCAGGAACAGAGCTGACTCCTGACTCCTTTCTCCCGACCCCCGTCTTCTGCCTTGCGTGAGACAAGGGCTGCTGCCTGTTCCTGGTTGCATGTTGGGGAGGGAAGGAAAGCCCCCCCCCACTTCCTCCTGAGCCTCTTAAGCGCATCCGTCCCTGTGCCCCTCGTCTTATTCCTTCCCTCCTGCAACCTTCCCTACGCCGTGTGATCCTGTGCTCAGCATTTGGGGTGGCCAGGGGTGGGGTTGCTTTGCTGCGTAAGGCAGAGGAGTCTGTCCTGCTTCCCTTGCCCCCCGTCCCATCCTATAGATGAGACGACATTGCTTTGGCTCTCTCAGAACGGCTGCTTGTTTATAACTCTTTGCTGGCTGGGGGTGGGGCGGGGGGGGAGGCTGCGCACTGACGAGACACGTCAACAAGGTCAGGAACAAAATAGCCTGGATGAAGCATGGGGTGGGGTGGGGGCCGTGTCCCTGGGCAGCTCAGGAGGATGGTGAGCAAAGGATGATGGGAGGTCCTGCTGGCTGCATGAGCTACCCCCTTCTCTGCACTTGCCTTTCCAGGCCAAGGATTCTTTCCAGGAGGGGGGGCGGGTTTGCAGCTTTTAATTGCCTCTGCTCCATTTCACAGCCCTGACGAGGATTCCTGCCAGAAGTTTGTGCCGTTTGTCGGGGTGAGTGCTGTTGTGGTTGGGGAGCCACTAGACTGCTCAGAAAAACCCTCGCCCTTCTCCTTCTCCTTGGCAGCACCCATATAACTTGTCTTGCAAGTTAATGTTAAGAGAGCCAGTGTGGTGTAGTGGTTAGGAGTGGTGGACTCGTAATCTGGTGAACCAGGTTCGATTCCCCGCTCCTCCACCTGCAGCTGCTGGGTGACCTTGGGCCAGTCACACTTCTCTGAAGTCTCTCAGCCCCACTCACCTCACAGAGTGTTTGTTGTGGGGGAGGAAGGGAAAGGAGAATGTTAGCCGCTTTGAGACTCCTTCGGGTAGTGATAAAGCGGGATATCAAATCCAAACTCTTCTTCTCCTTCCCCAAGAGAGGAGGTAGTTTGGCAGGAAGCCACAGTCACTGTCATGTGAAGTGAAGCCACAGTCACTGTCAACCTTTGCTGATTTGGCACCTCCCAGACATTTGGGACTACAACTCCCATCATCCCCTGCCAGCACGGCGAAGACTGTGTTAGCTGCTCCTTGGCATGGAAAGTTGGCTCTTGGCAAGTCTTTGGGTACTGACTGAGGCTTTTCTCCTTGTTCCCTGGCAGGTGGTGAAGGTGGGCCTGGTGGAGCAGTCCTTCAACACCTCAGGTGAGAAAAAGGCACTGAGGTTGTGGCCAAGACAGCCTGGCTCTGGTCTCCCACCCAGCCTGCATCTTGCAAGGACCCGGCATGATCCTCCTCCAGTTTGCTGGTGGGATCTGGTGGCTGGACTCTGTCTCCACAGTTAGAGGCAACAATGCTTCTAATAGCAGTTGCTGGAAACCGCAGGAGGGGAGAGGACTCTTGTGGTCATATCTCGCTTGTGGGTGCCCCATGGGCATCTGGGTGGCCACTGTGAGAACAGGATGCTAGACTAGATGGACCATTGGCTCTTATGGTCTTATGTAATAACTGGATCTTTTAACGTTTGGTGTTTTATTCTGTTCTTATATCTGTTGGAAGCTGCCCAGAGTGGATGGGGCAACCCAGTCAGATGGGCAGGGTACAATTATTATTATTATTATTATTATTATTATTATTATTATTATTGACTAGGCTAAGCTGTGTCTAACAACAATGAGCTCCCCAAGGTGTTTTTGGTGCAAGGCTGTAAATCCCAGCTTTGGGAGAGCAGATTATGTAAAAGATGTAAAACACACAAGGAACGAGGGCGCTTCCAGGTGTCGCTATTTCCAGGCGGGATTCAGTCACAGGCCAGAAAATTAAGATTGTGCAGGCTGTAAAGTTGTTATTGCGCAATAGAAGCACATCCCTGCGGAATCGAGATTTTTTGCAAGAAGACGAATGATGGGGGAAGGCAATGGGAAGGGTGGAGCAGCATTTGATTGTTGCAACATCACCTAACCTTCCTGCAGACAAAGCAGAACAAATAAAAAAAATAATAAAAATATTATTTATACCCCGCCCATCTGGCTGGGCTTCCCCAGCCACTCTGGGCGGCTTCCAACAAAATATTAAAATACAGTAATCCATCAAACATTAAAAGCTTCCCTAAACAGGGCTGCCTTCAGATGTCTTCTAAAAGTTTGGTAGTTGTTGTTCTCTTTGACATCTGGTGGGAGGCTGTTCCACAGGGCGGGTGCCACTACCGAGAAGGCCCTCTGCCTGGTTCCCTTTAATTTGGCTTCTCGCAGTAAGGGAACCGCCAGAAGGCCCTCGGCGCTGGACCTCAGTGTCTGGGCAGAACGATGGGGGTGGAGACGCTCCTTCAGATATACTGGACTGAGGCCGTAGTAAACATCCAAGACAGTCATCTAAGCTTTCCCCAAACTTTGTGCTCAAGAAACAGGTCATCTGGAAGCACCCTGAATTGGATGGATGTTAAAATGCCACCTGGGTCCTGAAATCAGCCACCATCTCCCTGGTATAATATGGCCATTTCCCCCCTTTCCTTAGTTGATTCTGACGATGTGACCATCTGCACCACTTCGCTGCTCAGCTCGTCGTCTCCATCTGGCGGAGGCATCCCCTATACCAAGGAGGTGGTGGGTACCCCTCCGCCCTCCCCATCGGTCAGCAGTGGGCTCTCGGGAGCTGGGTAAGTGGTGCGCTTCCACCTCTGTCCCCCTCAGAACCTGGGGTGGTACAGTCCGGCCTGAGCTATGCCATGTGGTTCTGCTGCTCGCATGGCTTGGCTCAGGGTCCATTTTGGTTGCAGCTTCTGTTCCCCCTCTTCCTCCCAGCAACCTGAGTCCTGGCGTGGAGGTGATGGGCCTGCAGGTCGATTACTGGACAGCGCAGGGTCCAGAGAAGAGGAAAGAGGCCGAGAAGCGGGAGACGGGCATCAAAAACACCCTGAAGAGCAATTTCCGCTCCCTGCAGGTCAGCCGCATCCCTGGCCCTGGGGAGCTGACCGCCCCCAACACCATGGCCATGACTGTGGTCACCAAGGAGAAGAATAAGAAAGGTAATCTTCCCCAGAAGCTTCATAGCTCTTTGAATTGTGCCTATACCAGCTCAGCCTCCTCGTTTATGTGTTGCTATTATTTTACTATTGACATTGATTGGTTTCCTTCTGGCCCAAGAGTCTTCTAGTCCAAACAGTGGCCCCTGAATTACCAGCAATCCCATTTAGGTGGGCCAAGACGTGCCAATGTATTTGTGGTTGAAGACGGGAAACGGAACATTCCACACAATGCATATTACATTTTAATTGCATTGTAATTGCTTTTCTTACTTCTTACACTGCACTTCATTTTATTACGGTTCAAATTTCACGGAATTCAAAAATGTAATACAATGAAATGCAATGTGTAAGAAACAAAAGAAGAAGTAAAAACGCAATTGAGAATCATAACGCACGACTGTGTGGACATCTGTTGAATCTCGAATGGTTATCTTTTGGCAGTCATGTTCCTGACTAAGAAAAACAAAGAGAAGGACTTGGAACCGAAGAGTCAAGTAATTGAGGGGATCACACGCCTGATCTGCACAGCCAAGCACCAAAACACCATGCTCCGTGGTGAGTGGGCCTTTTCCATGGCGGCTGAGTTGTTGTCCTTTTCTGAATAGCCCTAGCCAGAGCTCGGTTCACCTTGTAGCTCCGCCAGCGCTCTGCAACAGGGTGTTTGCCAACCTATTTGGACCAGCAGGCACATTTTGAAGGTTGAGGAAGTGCTGTGGGCACCAGTCACAAAATGGCTGCTGTGGGGTGTGTGGCACACACACATATGCTCCATCTCTCTCACATGCAGACCACATGTGCATCTCTTCCTCTCTCACACACATAAACATGTGCAAGACTTTTCCAAGGGCAGCAGGGAGGCACAAGTACAATGCTGTTTCGCAAACAATGGGCAGAATGGTGTGTGCATTTGGCTTCAAATTGCACATCCTAAAAACACTTCTTACTCTCTTTTTAAGTAGAAGATGGGAATCTGGGGCTTAATGGATTATCCTGGGGGCATTAAAAAAGACCTCCAGGGAACCACGGTGAAAGTTCTTATAAGAAGGTTAGTGGAGAATGCGAGCACAATTCAGGATTATTGCCTGAATTCTCCACCAATCTGTTACACCGTGGTGTCTGCAAGCCCTAAGTTAGCAACCTCTGGGCTTAACTTGAATGGCATTTCCTCCTTCACCACCAGCATACAAGAGCCATTGTGGTGTAGTGGTTAGCAGCAGCGGACTTGTAATCTGGTGAACTGGGTTCGCTTCCCTGTTCCTCCACATGCAGCTGCTGGGTGACCTTGGGCTAGTCACACTTCTCTGAAGTCTTTCATTCCCACTCACCTCACAGAGTGTTTGTTGTGGGGCAGGAAGGGAAAGAAGAATGTTAGCCGCTTTGAGACTCCTTAGGGTAGTGATAAAGTGGGATATCAAATCCAAACTCCTCTTCTTCATCATCATCATTTCTTGCTCTTCCCTGGAAGCCCCAGTTCAGCTTCCCTTCTGAGCGCTTGCTTCCACCACCTTCCCTGATCCTGGCCTGAATGTCCTTCCTCTCTTTTGCCTCCTCTCCCGCAGTTTGTATTGACGGCATCGAGTGGAACGATGTGAAGTTTTTCCAGCTGGCGGCACAGTGGCCGACACACGTCAAGCATTTCCCCATCGGCATCTTCGGCTACACAAAGAGCGCGTGAGGATAAAGGAAAGGAAGCAGCCCGAGGCAAGAGCCTCGGGGAGGACTTGGGCTCTGCCGTGCTGAACAGAGGAGGGACAATCCAGCTCCTTGCTTCTGCCGAAGATGATTGACTGGACTGGACTGCCTGATGGCCCAGGGCTGGAGCCCTGATCTGGCCAGGGCTCTCTTGGGCTCCATTTGTTCTGTGCAAGGAGCATCCCGATTTGCTTTACGTCTCACCCATGAGGTTTTTTTGTTGTTTTCGTTTTAGTTTTTAACGTGAACTTGGTCCTAGGAAACGGAAGGAAGGCACACACACACCTGCACACATTCACAGAGCTTTCTCAGCCTGAACTCTTGAAGACTCGGCCGTTGGGCCAGTCTTCCTGGTTCCAAGCAGGGTCAGGAATGAAAGAGGCTGAGGGGGAACTTGCACAGCTCCCCAACCATCTGAGACTCTGTTCCCTCCCAGGCCTTGCCATGGGCAAGAAAGGGGGTTAGCTCAGCCAGGCTCACCCCGTTGCATTCTGGGCCACAAGTGCCACTCTGCAGTGCCCGCCCCCCAATGCACAGAGGGCTCCTGGGATCTTGGGTACCTTGCCATCTTTTAACACAAAGTAGCTTTCCCCGTCTCTCCTAAAAAATACTTGGCCCCTCCTGCTTGGAGCGGGCCTGGCACTGCTCAGCTTCTCATGCCCTCTCAGACGGGAGTATAGAAAGCAAGTGGTACAGAGATGGCAAAAAGGAAAGCCAGGGGCAACTCCTTTCTGCAGCAGGCAGCTGGTCCAGGTACGAGCTGCTTTGTGTAGTTCAAGACGTTGGCAAGACAAAAGGCTAGAGCTGCTGCGCTGTTGTTTGCTTCCGCCCCCATTTGTCAGGGGGGAGGTGGCACAGGAGTGACCGAGCCCAGGGCTGCGCTTGCCTCTGGGACCCGATACAGATCCATAGACGGCGGGATTGCTCTGGTGCAGCAGAGCAAAGGGACTGAATCCTAGAACGGCTGGTTCTTTGCCACTTTAAAGCACAGTAGGCCAACCTCCAGGGCAAAAGGCGGGAGAAACTCAAATGAGTGCCATTCCAATGGAATAGGAAGGGGAAAAGGGCCTTGCTAAAGCAGCACAGCTTGTATGGGGCTGGAGGGGGAAGCCGAGGGGCTTCTTCACTAACTGATCTGTTCTGGCTTTTATTGGGGGGGGAGTACAGAGAAAGCAGGATGAGAGAAAAAGAGAGTTGCAGTGGGGCAAGGCCCTCTTCTTGCAGGATGTACTGCAGCTGTGGTGAAACAATGTGTGATTTCATTGCTGCATTGCTGGGCCCTGCTAGGTAGGGGGAGCAAGAGGGGGAGCCATTGCTCACACAGCTGAGGGAGGGCAGGCAAGAGCCCCCTGCGGCCTGTGCCCCGCGGGAAGGCTTTCTGGCCAAGGCGCTGTCTTGCGATGGAGCGCCCGCTTACATGCCGTGCACTCCATTGACGTGCACTCCATTGACTCACGTCAGCGCTCTCCTGAGCTCCGCTAGCTGGGCCAAGTTGCACCTTCGCGAGGCAGGTCTCTTGCAGAACAGGATGTATGAGGAGGAACAAGTTCCTTTTAAAAATGACTGACACACAGACACAGATATCTACACGAACACATCCTAAAATCCAACACAAGCACCAGAACGAGAGAGCCAGTAACTGCAGCAAAGGTGTCCTGAGCCTAGCCTTCCCGTGGCAGCTATTTGTGCCTCTTTGCCCTCCTCTTTCCTGACGAGACCCGCCAGCGCCCCCCCTCCAACCCCTTCCCTTCTCTCTCCTTTTCTCAAAAACCAAGTGGACTCCAAGGCCCAGGCCTCCCTGCCTTCCTGGAGCTCCTTGTGTCACTAGAACTGCCAAACCAACCTTCCCCTGCCTTGAAAGTGTATCCTACCGAACTCAAGAGACCTAAACTGTGGTATTGCGTCTGCTCGTCGGACGCAGCTGCTCGAGGTTAGGAGAGCAGGGATGGTGGGTTAACCCCATTTTTTACAAGATTCTATTTTTGTTAAACTTAATGTAAGGTTGCTTTCTGGATTAATTTTAATAAATTAATGCTGGTACCATTGTGACTGACGAGGCTTCGGGTCAGTTTGTGAGTCGGCTTGGAATTTCTGGCTTGTTTTGTAAAAAGTCAAAGAACTACGGCGACTAATTCTGTGAGCAAAAGGGGAACCTGGGCTTGCCGTTTTTGAAAACACTGGCCTCTCTTACTGCCATGCATGTGGCAAATCGCGAGGGGGGCTTCAAAAGCGGTTGTAGAGCTTGCTGGTTTTGAGAAAACGTAAATGCAAGGGCACCAGGCTACTGCAAGCTCCTTGCATGAGGCCAGAGCAGCTTTTTAGCTCTCAAATGCAGGGTCTAAACAGGGATCCCTGATGTGTGAATGTTATGCAGCAGAAATTATGGCTAGCTTCTGCAGCACGCCAGAAGTTGGTGACTTGTTCCTAGACTCTTCCTTCTTGTCTCTCTTCTTTAAAAGCTATCTGAATTCCAACTAGCCCATATCGCCAAATGTTTCCCTCTTCAGATCTTCATAACGGATTGATCTTTCGGTGTCAAAGGTAGCAGGCCAGCAATGAAAACCACTTTCCAGTATCTCAGACTTATCTGTTACCAGGTTGGAAACAAAAGCATGCCACACATGCGTACCTCTGAGAGGAGAGGTACTCTAAGCCTTTGGATAAATGTCCCTCTTGTACTATTGGCAGCCCCTCCTGCCTCCTGTTAAACCTGACCCCAGCCTGCACAGTTAGGCGCTGTCTACCAGCATGCTGACCTTGGGGAGAAAAGGCGCAGTGTGGGTGCAAGCCAGCTCTAGAAGCCTCTGCATTGGCTTCCACAGTTCCACCCGTCCCTAAGCAGTTGGAAATTTGCTTTCCAAAGAAATTCAGGCCTGAGACTATAGAACCTTTTGTGATAGTTAATTTTTCCTTGTCTAAAGAACCAGTACTTCTTTGTTCCACATCCTGTAGTAATCCGCTGAAATCTTTGGCAATGGGAGGGCATAAAAAAAAAAA
>JAXCMG010000003.1:81931779-82002370 GCA_034642415.1 Podarcis siculus | reverse complement strand
GGGGGGGGCGCATCTTGCTGAAGGACCTCAAGAAGCCAGAGAAGGACGAGTGGGGCAACAGCCTGGATGCCCTGCAGTCTGCCCTGCAGCTGGAGAAAAAGGTGAACCAGGCCTTGCTGGATCTGCACAAGCTGGCAACAGAGAAGGGAGACCCTCATCTGTGTGACTTCCTGGAGTCCGAGTTCCTGGAGGAAGAGGTGAAGGTCATCAAGCAGCTGGGAGACCACCTCATGAACCTGAGGCGCCTGGGACTGCCCCAGAATGGCACAGGGGAGTACCTGTTTGACAAGCTCACTTTGAAGGGCAGCAGCTGAATCTCTCTAATCACTTTAGAAAAAGAGTAAAATTTGTGGTCAAGTTTGTGTAGAGAGCCAGTGTGGTGTAGTGGTTAAGAGCGGTAGACTCGTAATCTGGTGAACCGGGTTCGCGTCTCCGCTCCTCCACATGCAGCTGCTGGGTGACCTTGGGCCAGTCACACTTCTCTGAAGTCTCTCAGCCCCACTCACCTCACAGAGTGTTTGTTGTGGGGGAGGAAGGGAAAGGAGAATGTTAGCCGCTTTGAGACTCCTTTGGGTAGTGATAAAGCAGGATATCAAATCCAAACTCCTCCTCCTCTTCTTCTTCTTCTTCTTCTCCTCCTCCTCCTCCTCCATGCAATACAGCCAATGCTCAATGCAGCACCGAATCTGCAAGCGATTCTGTTCTACCTGGCCTGCACTCCCAAGCTAGATTCCCCCCACAAAAGGTACCAGGATTTACCTGGATGCAGCCAGCCAGGATGCTGGTGGTCATCTTCTTATACAGGCCGGCGTACTTCTCGCACTTGCTCACGAGGTCCCCCAGTTCCGTCACCCGTGGGAGACCGGAGCCATGCTTCTCCACGACTTTGGCCAAGGCTTCCTCGGTACGGAGGCAGCACATGGAAACAGCACAGTCTCTGTCCAGGGTTGCCAAGTGATGAAGGAAATCAATGGACTCCTGGACAACCTGCAGGCAAAGGGGAGAATATAAAAGCACATCAGGAATTTATAACAGTATTTTTTTTAAAAAAAAATAAACACAACAACAAGTAAGTAGAAAGGTAAAGGTAAAGGGACCCCTGACCATTAGGTCCAGTCATGGCTGACTTTGGGGTTGCAGCGCTCATCTCGCTTTTTTGGCCGAGGGGGCCAGCATACAGCTTCTGGGTCATGTGGCCAGCATGACTAAGCCGCTTCTGGCGAACCAGAGCAGCGCACGGAAACGCCGTTTACCTTCCCGCTGGAGAGGTACCTATTTATCTACTTGCACTTTGACGTGCTTTCGAACTGCTAGGTAGGCAGGAGCTGGGACTGAGCAACGGGAGCTCATCCCGTCGCGGGGATTCGAACTGCCGACCTCCTGATCGGCAAGTCCTAGGCTCTGTGGTTTAACCCACAGCGCCACCCGCGTCCCAAAACAAAACAAGTAAGTAGTTTGCAAAAAAATGCTGAGATCACTTTTTTCTTTAAAAAAATCACCGTTCACAAAAACGCGTAGGAACAGAAGGCACTAAGTGGGCTTTTTACTTTTACTGGGAAAGTTCCGTTTAAATAATCACCAGCTGTTCAACAAATTCCATAGAACATCTGCGACGTATGAGACTGGATCACAGAACATGCTCCAATAGTTCTTCCTCCCAGCTCCCTCCCCACCGATTCTTCCTCCCTACCTCTTGATCATTTAGGTGAGCACTCATGGAAGACAAGCAAGACTCAATGCACTTATGCCAGGGCACCGAGTCTTCCCAGGAACTGTCCAGGAACTTGTTCAAAAGCCTGGAGCAAAGAAGAAAGAAGAGGAGGAGGGAAAGTTCTGAAAACAGACACGTTAAAAGCAACAACTGAGCTCCTCCGAAGTGATCGCTCCAGACTACAACGCAAGAGCCTGCCAACAATAATCTTGCGATGCAACAGCAAACTGCCTTGCAACCACCCAAAAGCATTATCTACTTTCTTTCATGCTTCTGGTTTCCTTTATATTATTAGTCTCCTTCATATTATTATTCATATTATTATTCACATGCCCAGCTTGGCATCGCAGCACATTTCCCCCTGGTTGAGAAAGTGTTGGGTTTTTAAAGCAGTCAACGTGATTTGTTGATTTATCCTGGTGTCTGCATTCTCCACTGAAATAACAACAACAACAACAACAACAATAATAATAATTTTTAAAAAATATTATTTATACCCCGCCCTCCCCAGCCAAGGCCGGGCTCAGGGCAGCTAACAAGCAATAATAAAAACAAGTTGAATGAATACAACTTAAAAACAAGATTAAAATACAACATTAAAACATTAAATTAAAATAACGTTCAGTGCCTATAAAAGTCACAAAATGATTAGAGAGCTCAACTAAACATACTAATTGGTTGGGCTTCTGTTGTTTGGTTGTTTCCAAATGGTTGCGAAGGACTTGTACACTTCTCATCCATTTCCCCCAAGTCTGCGTTTGCTTTTGCAAAGCTCCGACTCTGCCCCATTTACAAGGTGAGAGAGGTATGATGGGCTCCCAGCCTTTGGGGTGAGCGCAACTCTCTTGGGTCAACATGGCAAGCTGGCATCGAACTACGTGAGCCATACCTTAATGTTCCCAGCAGTACGTCCCTCTCAGATCCCAGTGGCACCAAGTCTTTAAGCAGAAGCACATCGGCTAGAAGCTCACAGCTGTTTCCCACGGGGAAGGCACCCTGGCCACAAATGCAGCCCTCCAAAGCCATCACCATCTCCTTGCAAACGCTGCTGGTGTGCAGACTGCTCAGCAGTTTGGGAACATCGATGTCCTTCAGGCCAAAGGAGGCTGCAGAGACTGGTTGGTTGGGGAGGGAAGACATCTTGAAGGGCAGAGCTTAGAACTTTGCTCTTGAATAACAGCAGCAATAACAATTTTATTCATACCCTGCCCATCTGGCTGGGTTTCCCCAGCCGCTCTAGGCAGCTTAAAGGTAATGTAAAGGTACCCCTGCCTGTACGGGCCAGTCGTGACCGACTCTAGGGTTGTGCGCTCATCCCGCTCAAGAGGCCGGGAGATGGCGCCGTCCGAAGACACTTCCGGGTCACGTGGCCAGCGTGACGAAGCTGCAACACCGTTTACCTTCCCGCTATAAAGCAGTACCTATTTATCTACTTGCACTTAGGGGTGCTTTCGAACTGCTAGGTGGGCAGGAGCTGGGACCGAACGACGGGAGCTCACCCCGCCGTGGGGATTCAAACCGCCGACCTTACGATCAGCAAGTCCTAGGCACTGAGGTTTTACCCACAGCGCCACCCGCGTCCCTTACAGCATAACTAAAACCATAATAAAAACAAGTGTTAAAAACCTCCTGATATGGGGCTGCCTTCAGATGTCTTCTAAAAGTTCTGTAATTCTTTATCTCCTTGACATCTGAAAGGGAGGGGTGTTCCACAGGGAGGGCGCCACTCCCTTGCCCTGAAGTTGTTTTGTTTTTATCTTTTAAGAAACCTTATTAACTCCTGGAACCAAAGGGTGGTAATTCAACATCCTGTCAGTGCAAGGATTTCCATCCAGAGGGTTGTGGAAACCCCTAACACAGATTTGCGGGGGAGGGGGGGCTTCATGGGGAGGAAGAGGGGAATGTTCTCTTGTGCAAATAGAAATCCTTGTGCTGATGAAATGCTCACACAGTACTACAGTGGTACCTTTGGTTACGTACTTAATTCGTTCCGGAGGTCCGTTCTTAACCTGAAACTGTTCTTAACCTGAAGTACCACTTTAGCTAATGGGGCCCCCCACTGCCGCCGTGCGATTTCTGTTCTCATCCTGAGGTAAAGTTCTTAACCTGAGGTACTATTTCTAGGTTAGCAGAGTCTGTAACCTGAAGCGTCTGTAACCTGAAGCGTCTGTAACCCGAGGTACCACTGTAAATCATTTGAATTTTTTTAGTGTTCTTTTGCGTATGTGTGCGCGCACATACATACATGAATCTCTCTCTTTCTCTCTCTCTCTCTCTCTCTCTCTCACACACACACACACAATGAACCATTTCAAGGTTTCCAGGTAAGTGATGGACTCTCCTTCCTTAGAGGTTTCCAAGCAGAGCTTGGATGGCCATCTGCCATGGATGCTTTAGCTGAGATTCCTGCATTGCAGGGGGTTGGACTAGATGACCCTTGGGACCCTTCGAACTCTACGATTCTAAGATAAACGGTGTATAAATTAATGATGAAAAATAATATTACTGAAAAAGGAAAATTTAAGGCAGCGCGGCAGCATCCGTGTGTGACAAATTAAAGTCAAAAGGAAGAAATGTCCTGTGCCACAGAGAGGAGAGGCAGCACCCTCTTGGCCCAAAGGTCTTCAGGCCCACAAAGAAGGAGAGCACAGGGATACTGCGGCTAATGGAGAGCATTCACCCTCCAGCCAAGATCCATCCTCAAAGCCTCAGCCACGTCATACCTGCGTTCTCCTGGTTCAGGGGCAGCTTACGTCCAGCCAAGCGGCTGAGCACTATCCGAGCCAGCCTCTCGTTGGAGCTCTGGCCAGCTTGGCAGCAGCTCTGCAGGACTGCGTGGAGGCCACAGTTTTCCAGCTGCTCCGCCAGGCCTTTGTGGTAGTCGATCAATCGGTTGAGCACCAGAAGCCCATTCCGAACTGCTGCCGAGGCCCTGGGGGAAGACGGCAAAGGGAACCTGCATTGAGAGGCTGAGGGAAGGAAGCGGGGTCTCTCCTTCTTTAGAGGGTCTTCAGCAGAGGCTGCACAGCCGCCTCTCAGGGGCGTCGTAGTGGGTTTGCTGCATCAGCAGAGGATTGGGCTAAATTACCTTCAAAAGGTCCCTTTCAACTCTATAATTCCATGAGTCAGAATAGAACTCAGGCTCATGCAGGATTTTCCAGCCCTGGAAAGCTAGGAGCCTCATATTCAAGGAAGATGAAGTGAACCTTCCCTCCAAAATCTCAACAGAAACAAAAGGACTCATATCTTTCCCCTTGGTCTGGGCTCTTCTTAGCCTCAGAGTAAAGATATATACCATACTTTTCCATGTATAAGATGCCCCCATGTATAAGAAGCCCTCTATTTTGAGGGACTCAAATTTAAGAAAATGGGGGGAGATGGCTTTTTTTGCAGAGGATTGCCCTGGGTTGTTTAGCTTGTTTTAGGGGGGATTGCTGAAAATTGCTCACCCGCTCGCGTCCAAAAATCCACCTCTCATCTGTCCCCTTGCTGGCAGAAGCTGTCAATTGCCCCCCAATTGCCGCAATGTCAGCCAATCAACAACAGCCATTGAGGCAGCAACCAATAACACGCCCAATAGCCAATGACAGCCAAGGCAGCAACCAATCAAACGTCCACCCTATGCACTATCCATGTATAAGACGACCACCACTTTTTAGCATAATTTTAAAAGAAAACAATCTAGTCTTATACACAGAAAAGTATGGTATTCATACTATTTTTACTCAAGTTTTTAAATTATATCTCCTCTCTCTCTTCCCTTTCTCATTTTCCTTCTATAATTTTTCCTCCTCTTTATAATTTGAAAGCGTCAGATACGAACGCTCCTTTGCCTGGCCCAGATTCCCCCTTGAACCTTACCCAGGTGTGCTCAGCATCTTCTCGATGGCAGCAGGGACGGCGCAGAGCAAGTTGCCAAGGACTTTGCTGGAGGCAGGACTGACACCGGAGAAGATCTCTTGCATTGCACGGGCATCTGAGGGTTTCAGAGGGTAGTGCTTCTCACAGCCTCCTGGTAGCTCACAGTTCCCAGCTCCCAATAGTATCTTCAATGCCTGGGGGACAAAGACAGCGGCTGAATGGCAAGGAATAAAACAGAGAGAGGAATGGCGAACTGTAAATTAAGTAGACCAGTGGTTTCCAATTAGCGATCTCGTTTTTCAAAAAGTCATGGATTTCCTGCCCCCCACGTTTTTGAAACCGTTGATATCTCTGTGGTTGGTCATGTTATGTGACTGGTGCCATGATACCCTCCAAAACATGTCCCAGTGCAAAACAGGCCACATGACTTCCGGGCTGCGCTCCCACACAAGTCACGTGATCTGCATGGCGCCCAGAAACGGAATATACTGGGCAGTTGAAGGGTACGTGCTGCAGACCAGCAACTGGAAACCACTGCAATGCACATTCATGAAATTACATTGCACCCAAACCATACAGTATACGACAGGAAACGTACCGCTAAGCCAGCCTGCTGCACCGATGCAGACGTGGAGTGCTTCTGCATGCATTGTAGCACGGAGCGCAGCCCCCCTCCGAGGGCAAAGAGGACCCGCCAGTCATACTTGGCCATGAACCGGGACAGCATCTGTAGTGCCAACACCATCACCAGCTTCTCCTCCACTTGATGACTCAGCAGCTCCACCAGCAACCTCCCCATTTTCTCCCTGTGGGCAGCAGAAGGGGCAAGTCATCGCAGGAGCCTGGCCCTTCAACAGATGGTTGGAGACCAGGCCCCAAGCACACAGAACCAGGCATGGCAAATACTTCTTGCTACTGAACAGAAAATAACTTGTCAATAAATTGGTGATGCCAGCTCTGAGAGGAAGAGGCGCTCTCCAGGTGGTACTGACCCATGACAGGGCCTTTTCAGTGGTGGTTCCCCAGTTGCGGAATCCCCCTCCCTAGTGAGGTGTTCCTATCTCCATTACTTCAGGAGGAATTTATATCAAACCATATTATCCAAGGTAATTTTTACACTACACGTGAGAAAATCCGGCCTTGGTTTCCATCTGCTTACAATGGTCTCCTAAATTCAGGTAGATAGCCGTGTTGGTCTGACGCAGCCAATATAAATAAAAAAAATGTGTATCTGAAGAAGTGTGCATGCACACGAAAGCTTATACCCAGAACAAACTTAGTTGGTCTCTAAGGTGCTACTGGACAATTTTTAAATTTATTTCGAATGGTCTCCTAAGTAACATAACAATTTTCCCATTCTTTCATAAAGATTTTGTCCTCTGGGTTTCTGAGTTTTCCAGTCTGTTTTGCCATCTTGCCATAGTCCATCAGCCTGGTTTGCCATTCTTCTCCAGTAGGGACTATATATCTGAGTTTCTAACCCTGATGGGGTGGGGTGTCAAATGTTACTGAGGACTGACAAAAAAGGGCCTTGACCCTGGTGTAGATGTTACTGAGCTAGATGGAAGAATGTCCTGAATCAGCTTCCTTCCTATGCCCAGAGTCTGTGGTAAGCAGTGGACATTAAAGAAGAAAGAACGAGGAGACCAGAACTGACCTTCTGGAGAGCTCACACTCCATCCTGATGACATGCCTATCTTGCCTCTCTCGCTCAAGCTCCTCCTCCAAGATGCTGATGGCGAATCTGAGACCAGCCATCTGCTGCTCAGCGTCACAGCTGGGCTTCTGGATCCTCTCCAAGGCATCGGAGAGCTGCTCGATGGTGCTCTTCTTCCCGACCAGCTTCACACTGCAGAAAGCTGATCAACAGATCTATCAGCACAACGGTCCTTCAGTCAGTTTCATCTCAGCATCCTCGCACCTGCTTGCTGTTCCTCAAGTCACCCACAGCACACAAAACCTTTTTGTCCCTAGAGGCTTTCCCTAGCATTCCTTTTTTCCCAACAAGAAGCTACCCAAGCTATTATCAAACCAGAAACTTGAACGTGTTCTCGGGGTTGTGGGTTCAAGCCCCATGTTGGGCAAATGAGTCTTGCACACCGCCTTCCCACTGGTTGAGATAAGAACGACCGAGCTAGACCTGACACAAGGCTGCTGCTGCGGGGAAAAGTAGGCCTCACTCCAGAAGTCTAATAAAAAATTCCCTTCTGCTGTGTTCTGCTTTTCTGCCCTACTCAGCCAATGATGCAAGTCAGAAATGGGGAAATACAAAATATTGTGAAGGGATAAGCTCAGCTACACAAACGTTACAGAGGACGAGGGGGACTCAATACAGTGGTACCTCGGGCTACAGACGCTTCAGGTTACAGACTCTGCTAACCCAGAAATAGTGCTTCAGGTTAAGAACTTTGCTTCAGGAAGAGAACAGAAATCATGCTCTGGCGGTGCGGAAGCAGCAGGAGGCCCCATTACCTAAAGTGGGGCTTCAGGTTAAGAACAGTTTCAGGTTAAGAACGGACCTCCGGAACGAATTAAGTACTTAACCCGAGGTACCACTGTACAAGTCTCTCGTTTTAGGTGGCTCCTGCTGTTACATCTACTTTAGTCCAAGGCGAAGTCTCTTGAACGCAAATTAAGTCCCAATGTCTGCCAGTTACTTACCTTTGGTTTTCTCATCCAGCGTGTCTGGGTAAGAAAGTCCTTCCACTCTGAGGAGCTCATGAACCAGCTGGGTGTCTGTTTTCTCTTCCGCGGACGGAGCTGGAAAAGGCGCTTCGGTAGACAGCAAGTCCTCCTCTGTCTTTCTGGACTCCATGGCTTTGGAAAGGCTGTCACACTTCGCAGGGGCCAGGTCCACCTTTTGTCCATCCTGCTCTGTCCCTCCTTCGCTGGAGGAATACTTAAGATAGACATGGGAGCTGCGCAGGTCACTTTGGGTATTGCCCTGACAGCGCCTGCTCAGGAACTGCAGCACTTTTTGAGCTAGCTGTACGGAGACAGACAGCGGGATCAGGCCTTCTTCGTCTAGCTCTGGCAGCTTGAAATACAGAGAGAAAGATTTGATGTGCAGAGACCCCTTCCAGTTTTTTGCAACTAGAATCCTGGAGGCAGCTGTCGTGTATAAGAACTCTTTTTTATTATTATTGGGAATGTCTTTTGTCACTACATCTAGAAGAAACTCTTTTCCTTTCTTGCCCCAATCTGGCCACAGCGATCCATGCGATGGACACCTCCAGGCTTGACTACTGTAATTCGCTCTACGTGGGGCTGCCCTTGAAACTGTCCCACAAACTCCAGCAGGTGCAGAATGCTGCAGTGAGGCTCCTCACGGGGTCCCTGCCATGGGAGCATATTCACCCAGTGCTGTACCAGTTGCACTGGCTCCCAGTGGAGTATAGGGTCAGGTTCAAGGTGCTGGTTTTGACCTTTAAAGCCTTTGTGGCTTAGGGCCCTCATATTTATGGGACCGCCTCTCCTGGTATGCCCCAAAGAGGACCTTAAGGTCCATGAATAACCATAGTTTAGAGGTCCCAGGCCCTAAGGAAGTCAGACTATCCTCCACCAGTGCCAGGGCCTTTTCAGTGATGGCTCCGACCTGGTGGAACGTTCTGTCCCAGGAGACTAGGGCCCTTCAGGATTTAACCTCCTTCTGTCGGGCCTGTAAGAACGAGCTATTCCGCCTGGCCTTTAATTTGAATTCAGCCTGATCTTTTATTTCCCTTCTCTTCTCTTCCCTCCCCCTCCCCTTTTATGAAGATCACCCGCTCTGAGACCCCACAGCTAATTCTCCTCTGGCCTCCACACTGGCTCAAGTAGAACTAATTCAGCCAGCTAGCCCTGGTGATCATCTAATGTTTATTGGATGAATTTCCCCTAAATTGATTTCTGAACTTTGAATTTTATTGTTATTCATGTTTTTATACTGTATTTTATATTGCTTTTACAATTAAGTGTTTTAAATTTGTTGTTAGCTGCCACGAGCCCGGTTTTTTGAACTGGGAAGGGCGGGGTATAAATAAAAAAATATTATTATATTATTTTGGTCTTTTCTTGAATGTTGTTTTAAACATCTTTTTTAATTCTTCATGAATACTACCCCATAACTTTTTGATTTTCTTACACCCCCACCATACATGATACATTGTTCCTTCTGACATCTTACATCTCTAGACTCAGAACCTTCTCATCCTGGAACAGGGAGTAGCAACAGAAACTAAAGAGGCACCAGCTCATTCCTACCTTAAATGAATCTCCCACTACTGGTTCTTCCCAGCTCTTTACCTTCTCGTTCTGCTGGATGAGCTGGACCACTTCCTGCTGCTCCTGCTGTTCTAGCTTCTTAACGAAGAAAAGGAGCTCCCACCATTCAGCCCGGCTCAGAGTCTCAGATTTCTCCTTCATATGATCCGTCAGGTATGGCGCCGAGTACAGGCCCCGAAGCGGTTTACGGTACGTTGCCTGATTAGCTGGCAGGTGAGCACAAAATAACAGAGGGGTGTTTTATGGCTTCTCAAGAGAGCGTCATTTTAAATGCTGTCCTCAAAGCAAAAATCCCCTTGCAGAGCAACCTGGTCCAGGTGGAAGAAGCAGCCATTTTTTTCCAACCCCACAAAGCAACTTTAACACTATAACACACTCCTACAGGTGCCCTGAGCCTGGTTTTTGAACCGGGATATAAATAAAAAAATATTATTATTATTTATTATAACATCCCAGCACTGCCTTACCTGTGTCCCGTCTCAGAGAAGCTGTTAGGCTGGTTAACTTTTCTTGGGCTTTCTCATCTGCATGCCCTGAGGAACCAATGATCTCAACCATGTGCCAATGCACCCAGTATGTGCGGCCCAGAGACTCCCAGTAAACCTGGAAACAAACAGGGGCCAACATAAAAAAGAAGACTCAGCCTACTTGTCCTGCAAGCAATTTGACCTTGCCCCTTATACGATTCAGCAGCCATAATGATTTATTATTTATATGCCACCCATCTGAAAGGGTTGCCCGAGCCACTCTGGGCGGCTTCCAACAAATTTTAAAACCACAGTAAAACATCACACATTAAAAACTTCCTGATACAGGTCTGTTTTCAGATGAAATAGTCAGGTAGTTGCTTATTTCCTTGACATCTGACGGGAGGGCGTTCCACAGGGCGGGCGCCACTACCGAGAAGGCCCTCTGCCTGGTTCCCTGTAACCCCACGTCTCACAATGAGGGAACTGCCAGAAGGCCCTCAGAGCTGGACCTCAGGGTCCGGGCTGAACAACAGAGAGGCCCCCCAGTCAGACCAAAACCCTCCTCTTGACACAGTAGTGATTCTGCTGCTCATACCACCAAGGCCAGAATAGCTTCAGAAACCCAATGAGATCCCCAAACATCAAAATTCCATAGCTTACGGCAGTGGTTCTCAACCTGTGGGTCCCCAGATGTTGTTGGACTACAACTCCCATCATCCCTGAGCTCTGGCCTTGCTAGCTAGGGGTGATGGGAGTTGTAGTTCAACAACATCTAGGGACCCACAGGTTGAGAAAGGCTGGGTCCCAGAAGCCAGGATGTTCCCCTCTCCCAGCTTTGCCCCCAAACTCAGCAATACCTGGATGGGTGGCGTGCCGTCATTGCTCTGCAGGAACTCGCCTTCGTCTCCCGCACAGACTTTCTCGTAGTCTTCCAACATGCGCACGCGTATGCCCCGCACCAGCTTCTCCTGCACGTACTCCACATAGCTGTTGCGACTGGGGAAGGCCGAGCGCAGTTTGAAAGTGCCGGTCTCCTTCTGGGGGAGCCGAGCGGCTGGCGGGACGGTGGCGCCACTGGGAGCCTGGGCCTGGAAGATAGACTGAGCTGCCCAGGGCGGCTTCCTGCTGAGAGTCCGGAGCTGCCAACCACGATCCCAGCCCATGGCCTGCACCAGCTCTGAAATAAGGCTGGCCATGGCCATGCTGAAGTCAAACTCGCGCTGCAGCCTTTTGCTGTCCCCGGAGCACACACTGAAGGGCTCAGAGGTTGCATGCTCCCCTCCCGGGCCTGTGGCGCTATGGTGTTTGTCCACGAGGGAGGTGGCACATAGGTAGCGCTTCACCAGAGAAAACAGCAGCTTCCCTGGAATCTGGAGCAGGGAAGAAGATGAAGAACTATGAAGAAATAGCCAGGTAAACTTGATTCACATCCATTATTTAAAGCGGCCTTTTCTTCCTTACTGATTGAGACCATTATTTAAAGTGCCTCGATTTAAATCAGCCTTTCCCAGCTCTCCAAATTATTTTAGACTTTTAACTCTCATCATCCCTGGCCATTGGCTGTGACGGTTTGGAACTGCAGTCCAAAACATATTCAGGGTTTGTGATGCTTTTTGCAAGACTGATTTTGTGAGACACCTTGAACATGCAAATAGAGAGGATATAAATAAAGTAATGGGGGGATCTCCGTGCCCTTGTCCCCCTGCCTTCAATAAATAAACCAATAATAATAATAATAATAATTAATATTATTTATTATTTATACCCCGCCCATCTGGCTGGGTTTCCCCAGCCACTGTGGGTGGCTTCCAACAGAACACTAAAATACAATAACCTAATAAACATTAAAAGCTTCCCTAAACAGGGCTGCCTTCAGATGTCTTCTAAAAGTTTGGTAGTTATTTTTCTCTTTGACATCTGGTGGGAGGGCATTCCACAGGGAGGGTGCCACTACTGAAAAGGCCCTCTGCCTGGTTCCCTGTAACTTGGCTTCTCACAGCGAGGGAACCGCCAGAAGGCCCTCGGAGCTGGACCTCTCTCCAGGTCACTTCACAATTATCTCGCCCACACACCCCTCAAATATACCTCCAGATGTGAACTGGAAGCAGCCCCATCTAGGTCAGATAATACCTGTGGAAGGGGGATCCCCTCAAAGGACATGCAGTGCTCTTCTGAGGATGTTGTTTCTGCAAACAGCTCGAGGAGGGTGTAGCGGCTGTCAAAGTCCATGTGTTGTTCAATGCCATCCTGCCGGCTCAGGGACAAGAGGACATAGGCTCGGCTTCCTGAAACCAGAGATATCTAATATGGCGCTTCCTTTGCATATGTACTAAAGCATCTTCTTGGTCACAGAACTCCTGTCTCCACAGTAAGACAGGAGTCGGTTCTTTCACACAGACATAGGCAATAGAATATATAGGTAAAGGTAGAGGGACCCCTGACCATTAGGTCCAGTCGTGGACGACTTTGGGGTTGCGGCGCTCATCTCACTTTATTGGCCGAGGGAGCTGGCGTGCAGCTTCCGGGTCATGTGGCCAGCATGACTAAGCCGCTTCTGGCAAACCAGAGCAGTGCACGAAAATGCCATTTACCTTCCCGCTGGAGTGGTACCTATTTATCTACTTGCACTTTGATGTGCTTTTGAACTGCTAGGTTGGCAGCAGGGACCGAGCAACGGGAGCTCACCCTGTTGCGGGGATTCGAACCGCCGACCTTCTGATCAGTTTAACCCACAGCGCCACCCACGTCCCAATAGAACACCTAAAATGAGGCAATTCCAGGTAGCAGCTTACAGAATGAGGCTCAGGGGATTAATTCTTGACAAAAAACTAAGTCAGAAAGCTTCGAGGAAGCAGTTAATGGCCTGGTTCACACCTTACCCTAAGCCAAAGTATGGCGTAGTGGGACTGGCAAAATACTTCTGCCCACACAGGGCAGCTCTTCGTGCTCGAGGCAGAAATGTGCATACTAGGATCCAGGCAAGAAAAAGGCTGGGGTGTCCCTTTTTGCTACTGTGAGGTGCATTCATCAAATGCAAACGGACTCCTCGTCATTTAAAATCAAGTCAGTGCCCTAATATGGCTTTGGGAATCATAACTGACAGTCACCCTATAATTTTTTGGTAATTCAACCATTTATTAGAAGTATTAACCAAGGCTGAACAAGAAATAATTTTCATAGGCTATTAAGGTGGGGGAGGGGGTAGTGTCTGTTTACATTGGTAGAGGAATGAGGATAGCATTGGCTAGGCACTGTCATTTAATGCAACTTACAAAAGAACATGTCTTAAGATACTTTAGAAGCCTTAGGTCCAAACCAGACTTGTAGCATCACCTGGTGAGGTTGATAATTAATGGGATCAGAGCAAGCAGGGAGGGAATTTAACCCTTTTGGCTCCTTCTGAGGAATATCCCTCCCCTAAAATTAGTATTTCCATTAGGAGAAACCTTTCCCCCATCCCACCCTTGACACCAATAAGAGTCTGCAAACACCAGCTTCAGAGGAGGACTTTCCTTCAGGATTGCTGCATAGGAGGAAAAGATTAAATATATGTTCATGCATGCTGCAATCTTGATAATTATCAGTACACACATACCACCTGATGCTAGTTGCATTTTTAAAAACCCTGCACATTAAATACAAAGGGCTAGTGTGGTCCTTAGACAGGAATTACATCATAGCTGGTAAAAGGTAAAGGTACCCCTGCCCATACGGGCCAGTCTTGCCAGACTCTGGGGTTGTGCGCCCATCTCACTCTATAGGCCGGGGGCCAGCGCTGTCCAGAGACACTTCCGGGTCACGTGGCCAGAGCCAGAGCCGCACACGGAAACGCCGTTTACCTTCCCGCTAGAAAGCGGTCCCTATTTATCTACTTGCACCCGGGGGTGCTTTCGAACTGCTAGGTTGGCAGGCGCTGGGACCGAGCAACGGGAGCGCACCCCGTCGCGGGGATTCGAACCGCCGACCTTTCGATCGGCAAGCCCTAGGCGCTGAGGCTTTTACCCACAGCGCCACCCGGGTCCCAGATCATAGCTGGAGTTAGTCCCTAAAAAAGAACAAATCTTCCGTGTCTCACCTGCATCGTGGGAAGCCAGAGCCCTCAGGATCTTGCCTGCGCTGCGACGGATCTGCTCCTCCTCGTTACACAGCATCTTCATCAGCAGACTGAGGGCACCCGTCTCCTTGAAGACCCCCATCAATGAGCCAATACTGGCATAAGCACTGAGCACTTGAATGGTGTTCAGGATGGAGGACTGAGGGACTGTGGGGCTGGCCATTTGCCAAGCAGCCCGCTGCACTAAGTTCCTGACATCGGCCTTCATCTCCGAAAGAGATGCTTCGTCCAACGTGACATCGGGAGAGAATATTCTGCGTGAACTCTCTTCCTTGGGTGTCTTCTTGCCTAAGAGTGTTGGGCAGTTGGCATAGGCATCATCTGCCGACATCCACATCAGGAAATTCTCCATGCTGCTCTCTGATGAACAAGTCCCAGGCCTACTTCCTGTACCATTTTCCAGGTTCCAGCGAATCAGGTATTCAACGTGCCCATTGTGACCACGGCGCTGCCGGATTAACTCCTCAGGATAGCTCTGAATCTTGGGTCCGAGGTGCACTAACACATTCCCATTTTGCCTCTCAATCACCATGACAGGGAAAGCACCTGCCAATACAGAGAGAAAGCAGGTCACGTCCTCTGGAACCACCTCTAAATAGAGGACTATAGAAATGTTGTGTAAGATAGCCCAAAATACAGGAACATTGCTTTGAGACACAACTACGGCATGTTCAGTGTGCCGTTAGAAAATACTACCCCAGGAAGATGACACATTCCTCAAACTCGGCAAATAGCTGAGATCCTTGTTGGAGTTACCTCTCTTCCTACTGGATCTCAGAATACTAAAACTGTGGACCATGCAATGAAGCTGAACATGGGAAGATTCAGGGCAGACAAAAGAAAAGAACTTCTTCACACAGTGCATATTTTAATTTGTCTGAATTAATTTTAAGGTGTATTTTAATTACTTGATGCCTGTTTTTATGTATACTGTGTTATTTACCGTATATGATGTTATCTGAGCCCGGCTCTGGCCGGGGAGAGCGGGGTACAAATTATTACTATTATTATTATTATTTAAACTACAGAATTCACTGTGGCCACAGGTAGCAATGGGTACCAACTGGGATGGGTGAAAAAGAGAATTAAGACAAATTTATGGAGGATATAAGTATCAATGATTACTAGTAGTAGTAGGTTCTACTACATTGTCAGACGCAGTATGCTTCTGAATGCTAGTTGCTGACAATCACACATGGGGAGAGTGCTGTAGAGCCAAGATCCTGCTTTGGGCTTCCCAGAGGCATCTGGTTGGCCATTGTGAGAACAAAATGATGGATGAGATGAGTCACTTGCCTGATCCAGCTGGGCTATTTTTATGTTCTTATATCCACTCATGCCAACTTGGGCTGCCCCTTCAAAGAACCAGGGTCAACATATTTTGTGAATGTCAGGAAGCCTGACAGTGAACATGCTCCAAGTCTAACTTAGGCATCTATAACAGTTTGCACTAATTATTTGTTTCTAAAGATAGCATCTGGAATATGGACAAGCCAAAGGGTTTCAAGAAGACCTATAGAACTTTATTGTCTCCTAATGGAAATCCGACTGAAGTATACTTCTCTTCAGTATATTTCTCTATAGAAAAACTTTAGTTCAGTGCAGACTTCGTGGCCATAGATGAAGCTGGGCAAAAGGTAATTCACTGTCAACACAGCACAAAAGTGAAAGCTGTTGTAATCTAATGAGGTGTGACCTAATGCTATACTGGAATTTAAGCATGTGTCCTGCCTCAAATTATTCCGTGCTTGCTGTCTTCTACTCTTACATCTATTTCCCACACTTATAAGCAACCTATCTTGGACAAGTATTTGTCCTAGAGACAGGTGTGAATAACTTGCTAGCTTATATATTTTCAAAGGGAGACTGCCTGTTACTATTTCACTTCAGTGATCTTGTTGTACAGGTGGAGAAATAACACAATCTAACCTAATTGGGTCTACAACTTCTACACTCCATCGGAAGACTATTAGAAACCACACATGGGGCTTCTGTCATCTTGCTAGGCAGCATCTTTTTATATTCTAATTAACATTCAGCCTGAAAAAGAAATCTAATGAACCTGAAAGCCTGCACACAATTTTGTGGTGTATAGGTCAAGATAAAAGGTACCACACTACTGTTGCTTTCGGAGGTGTTTTTTTAATGATTCAACAGTGCTGCAAGCAGTTTTTGTCTGTTTTGAAGACAGGCTGGTTTGGATCTATGCAAGACACAGGCAAATAATGGTTGCAAGTATAAATGATGCACAACAGCTAGCTAAGGTTAAAAACTGCTTAAAATTTTTCTCCTGTTCATTTCAGCATCTAACACTAACTGGAATACTGTAGTCTATGAAAGATTATGCACCTAAACTACATTTTTATTTCAAATCAAATTTTATTAAACGGTCACAGACCAGATTAACTCGTACAGCTAGTCAGCGAAGCATAACACCGGCATCCTTTAACAAACCTGTTAAAGACGTCCTTCTTGAGGAATACCAGGAACACACAGGAACACACAGACCCCCCCAAAAAATGTTTGAAAACCTCGGCTGCCATAGGGCTGCGCAAATGTGCCAACTCGCACGTGCCAGCGTGGGATCTTGCCAATCTATCCCATCTAGCATATTCTACCCAAACACTTTTCAGTTGAGATCAGCTTCCAGTTAAAAAGCACTCAAAAAGTACCGTTAGGATGCCATCCTGAGGAGGAGTTGTGTTTGCAGCAGAGAGAGAAAGGGCAACACCATAAAGACTTCCAAATCTATCATGGCTTGAGCCTGTGCAGGGTCCCACAAATGTTGTATTCGATGAATTGGGCTCCTTTTGATATTTAGATTTATTTTTGAGCCAGCTGCAAAGCTTACAGTGAGGCTCTGACTATGTGTGTATCTATAGATTTAATAAATAAACAAAATAATAAGGTATAGATGATAAAATAAGACTGCACTACACACACACACACACACATATATATGTTATCATATATCAAACCTAGACAGCATCTTAAAAAGCAGAGACATCGCCTTGCCAACAAAGGTCCGTATAGTTAAAGCTATGGTTTCCCCAGTAGTGATGTATGGAAGTGAGAGCTGAACAATAAAGAAGGCTGATCACCGAAGAATTGATGCTTTTGAATTATAGTGCTGGAAGAGACTCTTGAGAGTCCCATGGATTGCAAGAAGATCAAACCTATCCATTCTGAAGGAAATCAGCCCTGAGTGCTCACTGGAAGGACAGATCCTGAAACTGAGGCTTCAATAATTTGGCCAGCTCATGAGAAGAGAAGACTCCCTGGAAAAGACCCTGATGTTGGGAAAGATGGAGGGCACAAGGAGAAGGGGATGACAGAGGATGAGATGGTTGGACAGTGTTCTCGAAGTTACCAGCATGAGTTTGACCAAACTGCGAGAGGCAGCGGAAGACAGGAGTCCCTGGCATGCTCTGGTCCAGGGGGTCACGAAGAGTCGGACATGGCTAAACAACAACAATCATATATATGTGATAACACTGCGCTGCAGCTGCAGATCGGGCTCGGCCGCCTGTCGCCGAAGCTGCCCCGTTCCCACGGGGTCTCCTGAAGCGACGGCAGGGGGCGGGGTCCCCATGGAACGCAGGAGGCGCGCGAGCCTTGGACGCTCGACAGCTGCAGGTTCGATCCTGCCGGAAGCCTCGAGATTATAGGCTAACGTCACTCGCAACCCTCCCCCCCCCAAAAAAGCCCTCACAACATGAATACACATACGCAAAACAACAACAGCAACAACTACCCGCAACCCTTCGGGCGGGCGAGCCTTGTCGGCAGCCTCCCTTATTTTATCCAGCTTAGCAGCTGCCTCACCTCTTCCGCCTTTCCTGCTCGTGTCCCGCCTCCCTACTGACGCGCTACGGCTGCCGTCGCGAGGCAAACTTATTGCTTTCGCGGAGCGTCTCATTGCAAAGAACAGATGGAACAAAATATCTCTTTTTATTCCACCCTTCCTTTATTGTTTTTTTTTGTTTTGTTTTTTGGCTTTGTTGGATTAAAGCGGATTATTTATGCATTTTCCCCCTTTTGCTTATATTCTTTAATTGTTTGCTTCATTAAATTTATATGCCTCTTAATTGCAAGAGGGAGGCGAACTTTTCAAAAGCTGGTTGGCCGAAAAAGAAAACAATAATATTACTTTAAAAAAACCACAACCACCATATATATATTTTTAAAAAACCAGGAAGTTTAAAGCCCTGCAATTTTGTTGTTGTTGTTGTTTAGTCGTTTAGTCGTGTCCACCTCTTCGTGACCCCATGGACCAGAGCACGCCAGGCACTCCTGTCTTCCACTGCCTCCCGCAGTTTGGTCAAAAGCCCCGCAATACAATGGACTAAAAACAGAATTGAAACCCACACGAGCTTTCTAAAGCATCTGGGTTTATAAATCAGTTGGATAAATAATTATTTTTGTATGAGTGTGCAAACATGTGGATGCTTGTGAACACACATGTATCTTCAGTGGGTCCCCATCCCTGGGATGGGCAATAAAAATATTTTACCATAGTAAAAGATGTCATCATCATGCCTCACCTGAGGTGTGTCAACCGTATTAGGGTTGCCTCCATTCTGAAGGAAATCAGCCCTGAGTGTTCACTGGAAGGACAGATCCTGAAGCTGAGGCTCCAATACTTTGGCCACCTCATGAGAAGAGAAGACTCCCTGGAAAAGACCCTGATGTTGGGAAAGATGGAGGGCACAAGGAGAAGGGGACGACAGAGGACGAGATTGTTGGACAGTGTTCTCGAAGCTACCAGCATGAGTTTGACCAAACTGCGGGAGGCAGTGGAAGACAGAAGTGCCTGGTGTGCTCTGGTCCATGGGGTCACAAAGAGGCGGACATGACTAAATGACTAAACAACAACATAAACGGCTCAGGACCACAATACCTCAAGCACCACCTCTTCCTATATAAAACATCATCTGAGGCCCTTCTTTGTGTGACTCCTCCATGTGAAGTCCGGAAACTGGCAACAGGAGAGCGGGCCTTTTCTGGAGTGACTCCCTGTTCGTGGAACGCTCTCCCTAGGAAGGTTCATCTCGCATCTTTATTATAGATCCTTAGGTGCCAGGCAAAAATGTTCCTCTTCAACCAGGCCTTGGGTTGCCTAACTTTCTATAGCCTTTTAAATGTACGTGTGTGGGTGTTATTATGTTGTTTTTGTTTTAACTATTTATTGGTGCTTTATCTCGTTTTTTTATGTTTTAATGTTTAAAGGATTCAGATCCTCTTAAAGTTTTAAACGTTTTATTGTGTTTTTATATATGCTGGGTTGCCCCAGAGTGGCTGGGGGAACCCAGTCAGATGGGCAGGGTACAAAAATCGCCAAAACATGTTGTTAGATTGAGGTTGAATCCTGACAAGACAGAAGTACTGTTTTGGGGGGACAGGAGGCGGGCGGGTGTGGAGGACTCCCTGGACCTGAATGGGGTAACTGTGCCCCTGAAGGACCAGGTGCGCAGCCTGGGAGTCATTGTGGACTCACAGCTGTCCATGGAGGCACAGGTCAATTCTATGTCCAGGGCAGCTATTTATCAGCTCCATCTGGTACGCAGGCTGAGACCCTACCTGCCCGCAGACTGTGTTGCCAGAGTGGTGCATGCTCTGGTTATCTCTCGCTTGGACTACTGCAATGTGCTCTATGTGGGGCTACCTTTGAAGGTGACCCGGAAACTACAACTAATTCAGAATGCGGCAGCTAGACTGGTGACTGGGAGCAGCCGCCAAGACCATATAACACCGGTCTTGAAAGACTTACACTGGCTCCCAGTACGTTTCCAAGCACAATTCAAAGTGTTGCTGCTGACCTTTAAAGCCCTAAACAGCCTTGGCCCAGTATACCTGAAGGAGCGTCTCCACCCCCATCGTTCTGCCCGGACACTGAGGTCCAGTGCCGAGGGCCTTCTGGTGGATCCCTCGCTGAGAGAAGCCAAGTTACAGGGAACCAGGCAGAGGGCCTTTTCGGTAGTGGCACCCTCCCTGTGGAACGCCCTCCCACCAGATGTCAAAGAGAAAAACAACTACCAGACTTTTAGAAGACATCTGAAGGCAGCCTTGTTTAGGGAAGCTTTTAATGTTTGATAGGTTTTGTATTTTAATATTCTGTTGGAAGCCGCCCAGAGTGGCTGGGAAAACCCAGCCAGATGGGTGGGGTATAAATAAATTATTATTATTATTATCATCATCATCTTGTGAACTGCCCTGACATCTTGTGTATATAAATATGATAAATAATAATAACTGCCTAGAGGCCATTTTGACATATAAGCGGTAAATAAATTAACAAACAACAGCAACAACAACAACAAGGGATGTACTCTGCAACCTTAGCTGAGTTTACATGTCAGAGAGGATAGCCTTTATTGACAGAATCCTACAGAATCACTGACAACACAGACACAGGCATCAAACATGTGCAGACGCTGATGGGATATTGACATAGCTCTTCATGGGTGGGAGGGGCCTGATCTTGCGCCCCGCCCATCCCCCTTTGCGATGCCACAGCCCACTCTTGGGCCGCTTTCCTAACCACCGGTTCCGACCAGCCTTCCCAATGATCCGCTTGTTGTGGTCAACGTTGGAAACTCGGCCCACTGTTGCCATGCAGGTCTCCATCACCTGTAAGAGTGGGAAAGGTTATGGAACAGGAATACAAACCAGGGGTGAAGAACCTCAGTAGACACATTGCCTAACTTGTACAAAACCTGCAAGACTCAGTGCTCAGCCTCATATGTCTGCTTCCCCTATGTGGGAAAGTGCAGACTGAGCAATGATAAAGTTAGAAGCTTCACGTGTCATTATACCCTCGATTTTTACATGTTGCTGGATCTTTCTGGATTTAACTTCCTTCCACAGGACCTGTAAGACAGAGCTATTCTGCCTGGCTTTCAATTTGAACTTAGCCTGATCTTTATTCCCCTTCCTTTCCTCCCCCTCCCCTTTTTATGAAGATTACCCGCTCTGGGATCTCACAGCTAACTCTCCCCTGGTCTCCTTGCTGGCCCAAATAGGACTAATTTAGCCAGCTAGCCATGGTGATCATCTAATGTTTATAGGATTGATTTCCCCCCTAAATTGATTTTTGAATTCTGAATTTATTGTTATTCATGTTTTATACTGTATTTTATGGTTTTTTTTGTTGCATCAATTAAGTGTTTTAAATTTGTTGTTAGCTGCCCTGAGCCTGGTTTTCCGAACCGGGAAGGGCGGGGTATAAATAAAAAATTATTATTATCATTATTATTATTATTATTATTATTGACAACTTGGTTCAGCACAGAAGGCCCAAACAATACAACCAATAGACCTGGTGGCCTCCGTATTTTCTTGGATTACAACTCCCACTTGACCACTGGCAACGCCAGCCGGGTCTGATAGGAACTGTAGTCCAAAACATGTGGTGGGCACCAGGTTGAAGAAGGCTGCCATATGGATGGGTCAGCGAGCAGATGCCGTCTGCCACGTGGCGGCATATATACCCAAATTGTTTACCTGCATTTGCCTCTTGGAGGGCAGCTGGATGATGACTGTTTCATTCAGCTTCCTTAGTATCACGCCACAGGTGCCTGGAAGCAAGAACAGGGCATCAGCAGGGCTTCAGGATGCTTTGACTCAGCCCAGCTCACATTTACTGGAAGCAGCAAGGAAGCGATTTCCCCATAAGCTTCTTTACAAACTGCTGGCCAGATCCTGATCTCCCACAAAGCAGTGTAGGTCATCACTTTTTCTTTCTTTTTTAATTCAAGGCATTTATATATTAGTCATTAGCATTTCTAAGCAGTATACAAACAACAACAACAACAGCATACAGAGAATAAAACAGTAAGAAGTTCATCATAAAGCAGGCATCCCCAAACTCGGCCCTCCAGCTGTCTTGGGACTACAACTCCCATCATCCCTAGCTAACAGGACCAGTGGTCAGGGATGATGGGGATTGTAGTCCCAAAACAGCAGGAGGGCAGAGTTTGGGGATGCCTGATCATAAAGCTTAGAATGCCTACTGGAATAAGAAAGTCTTTTCTGTTGTGTGCCTGAAGTTCAGCAAGGTTCAGTCGGGAGGTGGTACCACAGGCTGGGGCCCACAACACTGAATGAATGGGGGACTACCAATGGACACTTCTCCCAAAGATTTACTGTATATGTTGGGGGCGGGGTAAATACTCGGTGTTGTACACCGCATTAGAAACATTCTGTTGTGAAGCAGTTTATAAATCCTTAAATAAGAATAAAAAGGGGCAGCTCCTATAAAAAAGGGGAAGTGTGTGTGGAAGGAGGCAGAATAAGATTCTTTTGGGACACAGACTCCATTTGTTCCAACAGATTTAACCTTCTCCTTTAGTCAAAAAGGAATGGAGGAAAAGGAGGCAACTGTCTGGATTCTGACCACCTGCCCAGGTTTGCTACCTCCCTCAAAGTTGTTTCTGGCCTCGATCTGGTGCTGACCTGCTGCTCGAATATACTGCGCTCCTTTCCCGGGATGGCTCTCTAAATTGTTGATCAGGGTCCCTACTGGCAGAGCCCCAACTGGGTAGGCATCTCCTTCATTAGCCGACACTGAAAGACAATCAATCAATCAATCAATCAATCAATCCCACCACCGAAAGCAGCCAAGGCACAAAAACTCTCAAGTACAACTAAGGCCCAAGGCAGCATACAGAACTCGAGGGGTGAGCCCAGCGTACGGCCTCAGTCTGTCCTCCTTCGGCAGATGGACAAGCACAAGGAATGTCATGCACAATATTGGTGCCACCACTAAAAAGGCCCTGTTATGGATACAGGGCCATCCAATGTAAGGGAGTGAGAACAGAGCTTTGGGTGCTAATGCTTCACTGTACATTTAAACAGTGGTTCCTCAATATTCCCCTCCACACACACCATGGATCACTTGAAAATTGCTGGTGGTCTTGGTGGACCACTTAAATGCTTTTGACGTCCACTGTAGCAATCGTGATGTGCTATGCATAGATGCTGTATGTGTTTTAACTGTATCGTTATTGCTACTTTCACCTCTTATTGCATTTTAGTGTATTACAGTTTGCATTACATCAAATTCAACTATAAGAAATAAAAGCAGCAATAAAAATAGAGTTTAAAAATCAATGCAGTTATTGATTGTGCGGGGAGGAAAAGGTGGGTCTCCTAAGAACTTCAGGCACCCTCAACAAACTACAGTTCCCAGGATTCTTTGTGGGAAGCCGTAATCCTTTAAAGTGTCATGATACTGCATTAAATGTCTGGTGCAGATGGAGCCACTGCCTGTTCCACTGTCAAAACTGTTCTTACCTAGTCAGCCCTTAAGAACTATTTGTGGGCCTTGGGTTTTTCAGAGTCCTTGCCACCTGCGTTACCCAACTGGTCCACGTCCTTCATAAAATGTGGCACCCAGAACGGGACACCGTCCTCCTGATTTACCTGCCATCCTGCCAATTTGTCCTGAAGTTTTGAGGATGTCACCAGCCTGCATGTTTTCTGTCGCAATGATCCACCGTCTCCTCTTCCCTCCAGCCACGAGAGCTATGTCTGCAGATCTGCCATGGGCAATAACAAAGAGATACCAAGAGGGCATGGTCAGCCTAAGCTGTCAGTCTCATTCCCAAGTATCAAAAAGGAAAAAAAACCACCACAGTCTCCAGACCATGTGTCTGCTACTCACCTGCATGGGTCGTACCGCACCTGAACCACTTTCTCCTCAAAGGAACCAGGCTCTTGTCCAGCTTCATAGTTCAGCCTTCGGAAATCAATCATGCGGTAGCGCTGCTTATGCCCGCCTCCAATTCTATGCACCCGGATACGACCTTGTGACAGACACGCAAGCTCATTCAGCATCACACATTGCAGTCAAATGAATAGATAGAAATACTGGACCAAGCTTTCCAGCAACCACCCTACTTCTATGAAAGCGGTCAGAAATTAGGTCTGGCTAAAGGTAAAACCCGAAACAAGACTAAAAGCTTCCCAGTTTCAAAAAGCAAGCATCTAGTCTTCATGGTGGTTGATACACACTTGGTGGGGCAGGGGGAAGCAGGAATTAACTTGAGGATTACAAACAGAAACCAAAAGATGCCCAGATTGTTATTCATATTTACTTGGGAACAATACAATATTGTAAGAGTCCTAATTGTAAAGTTGCTTCATTCATATTTCGATAGTTGACTTGAGCATTTCTTATTTGAGTCGAGGAATCCCCAAAATAAAAATATTAGAGAGCCCTGGTGCAGCTATGATCTGGAAATTCTCACCTCACCCATGAGTTCAATCAGTGGCATTAAGAAAACTATCGTCCTCTTTGTTCCAGTTCCAGTCGCCCACGTGTAACATGGAGATAACTACCCTGGATAATGCTACGCTGGCCTACTGAGTTATTGTAAGAATTACTTTATGTGAAGTCCTTTGAACACTCGAAACGCACGATACAAATGCTAAGTATTATGATCGGAAGAACATATCTCCTCCTAACTGGAGCTTGGCATCCACCATTTTCTTTGAGGTGGGTCACAGTTCAGTGGCAGTGCACAAGCTTTGTGTCTAGCAGTTCCAAGGCTCAATCCTCAGCACCTTCAGTTAAAAAGCAGTCATAAGAACATAAAAATAACCTGCCGGATCAGGCCAATAGCCCATCTAATCCAGCAACTCATTCTCAGAGTCATTGTTGGCCTTCCACTGCCTTCCCAATGATGCGCCTGGTTTTGGGAAGAGGCGTCAGGGCTCTGGCAGAGTCCTAGAGCCCTCCTATCTCCTTCCCAAAGCACATTCCCATCTTGCTGCCAGTATTTGGCCCCTAACAAGTTGTCCTTGAGAGAATATGGCCCTCAACAGAAGAAAGGTTGCCCACACCTGCCTTAACGTAGTCTAAAGATTTAAAACAAAAACTGTGTTGTTGTTTTTTAAAAAGAAATTCCCTTCCCATAGGAGAACAGCGTCAGAAGACTTGGCTTTTCCCCCTACTTGGTCTCTCCTGACAGAGGAGGTTGCTTTCGCTCACTTGAGCGCAGTCCATCTGTGAGGGGCTGCAGACATACCTGTGTGGTCTCGCCCTCCTGTCTTTTTCATGCCAATGGGCTTTGTGGTATACTTGATCCTGCATTTCCACAGTGGATCGGAGGTAGATAGAACAGCAGAGGTGCTGATTTCACGGTATGCATGGACAAGGCCAGCAAGGCAGGTGGGCTTGGGAGGCACAGGTATCTAGGAAAGGTGGAAATCAAGCATCATGAACTGAATTTTCTACCCTAAAGGTGTGTTTGAATTAGATCTACGCCAGAAGTCTCCAGCATGGTCTTCCCTTAGTGTCCACAAAGCATCTTTGTCCTCTACAATCACTGCCCCCTCAGTCCTGAAGTGGTGAGAATGACTATCTTTTCTTCCTTTGTAAAGGACATAGAGTTGAAGGAAGAAGTTGGAAGAGTGGCCCTTCCCTTCCACTTCCTCTTTCAGCTCTATGTGCTTTTAAGCGCGTGTTCTGCATCCATTTTCTGTCTGAATGTGCCCATGGTCTTAAAAAGGTTGGTAACCCCAATCTAGGCCATAATCTCGCAATCCTTTGCTGTCTATTGTGCTTTGAAAATGTGGCCTTAAAATGCGGTAACAATCTTATCAGCAAAGATCTGAAAAAATTATCCCACTGCAACGTGTTAAAAATGCAGCAGTTGTTGCAAAACACAGGGTCAAAAACACTTGAAAAGTTTGTGGTGCTTTGTGGTGGAAGGGGTTGGGACTGAATCCTGTATTAGATGTCACAACCTCCAAGACAAAACACTGTTCTCCCTACTTTCAGAATTTTTGGGGGAGAGGGGTGTTGGTTGTTATTACTCAGGAGAGCAGAAATCAAATGCTCATAATATTTTTTCCTTATTATATCTGCATGCGTCATTTGGTCAAATCCTAAAACAAACAGCAACAACAAAAACGGAATTGGTTTCTAGGCTGAGCGCTGGTAATACCAAACTTAATTTAAGGCCCTGGTGTCAGGAAAACAAGCAAGTTTAATTGCGCTGCAAGGTCCACAGCAAAATTCTATCCAGAGAGAGGACAATCTATATACACAGTGCATGCAATAATAAACCCACAGTGGAAAAAGATAAGAAACTGATCAACGTGGCTGCTGTACCTGGGAGAGACGAGGGCTTGAGGACAACAGCAGGGACCCAAAGCTCCGGATCAAGCTAGATACAGCCATTATCAGTAACACCTGTTCCTGCTGCAGAGATGGGGAAGAACAGAAGTATTATTAGTTGACTGATACATGTGAAGTGACGTAAGCAATAAAAATAATTAACACAAAACAGGCAGAAAGCTTTGCTGGGATAAGTGCCACTACTTCCAGGAGAAAGATGAAAACAACCATTTATTATTTTATTTGTTCCGTAAAAAAATAATAATCCAACCCATTCTCCAAGAAGCTTACAGTGACATACATGGGTTTTGTTCCATTTGATTCTCACAAGCCTGTAAGAGATGTTAGGGGGAGAGGTGGTGATTGGCCCAAGGTCACCTAGTGATTCAGGATCCAAACCCAGCTTTCCCAGGTACTAATTGACACTACTCCAAGGATGGGGAACCTGTGGCCATTCAGATGGTGTTGAACTCCAATTTCTATCTCCCCAGCCAGCAGGGATGATGGGAGTTGTAGTCCAATGTCAAGAGGCTATGCTTGCTCTACACATTATGCCACCAAAACATAGATAACTAGAACTGGGGAGAATCCTGGAACCACCTTATTCCAAAGCATTATCCCTGGAGTTGTAAGACAACTTGTGAGGTGTCTCTCCAAGGAAAGCACTTCATTGTATAAAACAAGATGAAATCCACATGCAAAGTGTGCTTTGAATCACAAGAAAATTTATCGGTGGCGACAGGAATAGCGCTTGCATTCCCATTCTTAGGCTGCAATCCTACACCCACTTGAGTAACCCTCACTGAACTCAATGGTTACTTCTGAGTAACACTGTTAGCAAACAGTTTCTAGGACAGCACAGGAGCAGTGACTGCCTCATCTGGGGGAGAGGGGACCATCACAAGTCTTTATTAAAGGTAAAGGTAAAGGAGCCCTGACAGTTAAGTCCAATCACGAACAACTCTGGGGTTGCGGTGCTCATCTCGCTTTACCGGCCGAGGGAGCCGACTTTGTCCGTAGACAGTTTTTTTGGGTCATGTGGCCAGCATGACTAAGCCACTTCTGGCGAAACCAGAGCAGCGCACGGAAACACCGTTTACCTTCCCGCCGGAGCGGTACCTATTTATCTACTTGCACTTTGATGTGCTTTCGAACTGCTAGGTTGGCAGGAGCAGGAACTGAGCAACAGGAGCTCACCCCGTCACGGGGATTCGAACCGCCGACCTTCCGATTGGCAAGCCCTAGGCTCTGTGGTTTAGACCAGAGTGTCACCTGCTTTCTTATTCCCCTCTAAGTGTTGTGCCTGAAAGGAAAAACACTCAAGAGCTTTTCTGAGACGCGTAGGGTAGCAATTCAGCTACGTTTTTCCTCAGAGTATAGATATTAAAGAGTCTCATGCTGTACTGACTGAGCCATCCCTCCCACTGAAATTAATGAACATGACTAAGTTAGGTCAATTAGTTTAAATGGGTGTACTCGTGAGTAAAATTTATGTGAATACCACCAGTAATACCCCACCCCCACCCAAGGGGTTAGAATGAAGGATTGTGGCAGGGCAGGGCATTTGGAACAACAGCAGTCTCTTGTGCAACATGACACCCAGCTTACACAGATGTAAATTTCACGATGTTCAAGGGCACAGGACAGCAGCCTTAATTGCAAGAAACGCGCCTAGGCGGCAGTCCTCTCCGCCCACTTGCCTGGTCGTAAGTCCCGTTGAGTTTAACGGGTCTTACCTCCGAGTAGGTATGTATAGGGGTTGCACCACTGGACTCCGATCGGAGTCTGGTTTCAGCAGCGCTTACTTCCAAGAAAACCCTGCACAGTATATTGCAGCTGGAGGAGGAGAGCTTTTGCAGAGAAACATCTCCGGCAGCTGCAGAGCTAACAAGGCTTTCCAGGAAACTATATCCCACCCCGGAACGGAAATGTTTTTCAGGCAGGCATTATGGCCCTGCTCAATGCGATACCGGGAATGAGGAGACATTGAGGCCGCCTCCACTCACCCGGAGTTATGTCCCACGCCACTAGTCCTGCGCCTCCATTCTGCCTTCCGGAGCCCACGGAGCATGCGCGCGCCATTCCTAGGCGGAGCTGCAGTTTTCCTTTGACGTAAGAGGGGTCGAGAATCCATAAAAGGGATGGGGAAGAACGGGGTCCTCCAGGTGATGAATGGGCTGCAGGTTCCCCGTGAAAGAGGTTGGGAGTTGTAGTCCAACAACATCTGGAGGGCCACTTTAGTACTGCTTTACTACTGCTGCCGACAGGACTCTGAAAGCCTTGTTTCACACTTATTATTTTGCTAATAATAATAATAATAGTACAGTGGTACCTCAGGTTAGATATGCTTCAGGTTACATACGCTTCAGGTTACAGACTCTGCTAACCCAGAAATAGTGCTTCAGGTTAAGAACTTTGCTTCAGGATGAGAACAGAAATCGTGCTCTGGCAGCACAGCAGCAGCAGGAGGCCCCATTAGCTAAAGTGGTGCTTCAGGTTAAGAACAGTTTCAGGTTAAGAATGGACCTCTGGAACTAATTAAGTACTTAACCCGAGGTACCACTGTACATAAAGGTAACACCTCAACCGCTCTAGAAACTGTTGTAAATAAAAATATGCCCTTTTCCCTTATGGGGTATCCAAGAGCCCATATAGAGTCCTTACATAGGTTCCCTATTGGTAGGAGAAAATAACAGAGGCCAACCAGAGAATATTGAGACGCAAAGCAGCTGTGGTTATGAACGTTGCCATATATCTAAGACCATAAAATTCCTATCACAAAACCCAATGAAAAGCTGTTGTTCTTGTTCATGGACCAGAGCACGCCAGGCACTCCTGTCATGCTGGTTACTTTGAGAACACTGTCCAACCATCTCGTCCAAGGCTCGCGCGCCTCCTGCGTTCCATGGGGACCCCGCCCCCTGCCATCGCTTCAGGAGACCCCGTGGGAACGGGGCAGCTTTGGCGACAGGTGGCTGAGCCCGATCTGCAGCTGCAGCGCAGTGTTATCACATATATATGATGATTGTTGTTGTTGTTTAGTCGTGTCCGACTCTTCGTGACCCCATGGAGCAGAGCACGCCAGGCACTCCTGTCTTCCACTGCATCCTGCAGTTTGGTCAGACTCATGTTTGTAGCTTCGAGAACACTGTCCAACCATCCCGTCCTCTGCTGTCCCCTTCTCCTTGTGCCCTCCATCTTTCCCAACATCAGGGTCTTTTCCAGGAAGTCTTCTCTTCTCATGAGGTGGCCAAAGTATTGGAGCCTCAGCTTCAGGATCTGTCCTTCCAGTGACCACTCAGGGCTGATTTCCTTAAGAATGGATAGGTTTGATCTTCTTGCAGGCCATGGGACTCTCAAGAGTCTCCTCCAGCACCATAATTCAAAAGCATCAATTCTTCGGCAATCAGCCTTCTTTATGGTCCAGCTCTCACTTCCATACATCACTACTGGGGAAACCATAGCTTTAACTATATGGACCTTTGTTGGCAAGGTGATGTCTCTGCTTTTTAAGATGCTGTCTAGGTTTGTCATTGCTTTTGTTAGGCTCTGAATAATGTCTCTTGCTTCATTTTTCATGTAATTGCCAAAGTTGCACAGGCAGCTGAGCTCCTGCGCTTTTAAAGCTGCTGGACAGGCAGGCAGAAACTTGGCAGGCGAAACTTTTCCCCAGTTCCGTGCAAGGAAAGCATTCACCTGATGAATGCTGCTACCTTGAAAAGATTAGGAGGCTTGGGATGAAACTGACAAGCCCAAGAAGCAGCTTTTCAGGGTGATTGACAAGGTATTGAGGGCTGATCCCGGAGAGACTGCGTGGTGTAGTTGTTAGCATGCCAGGTTAGGGCTAGGAGGCCTAGCTTCAAACCCCACTGCCACCCCGCAGCCATGAAGCACACTCTCTCTTTTTTAAATTTATTTGATTTTCCATATTAAAATTTACATTCACACAACAACATACTACGGTATATACCGGTAAAACCAAGATTCCAAAGAATCTCCTGGACTTCCCTCCTCCCTTTTGTGGGTCTTATTGTTAGTCCTTTCCTTCTGCATCTTTTATAGTGATCCAAATTTTTGTATCTCCATTACAGTACTGTATATCCATTCTCTCTCTCTTTCTCTCTCTCTCTGCCTGGCCTACCTCACCTGGATGTTGTGAGGGTAAGCTAAGAGGGAAAGAACCACGCACACCTGCTCGAGCTTCTTAGAGGAAACACAGTATATATGTGCAAGAGTAGTACGTTATTGTCATTTTTTAAAAAATACTATTAAAATAATAAAACTATATGATTATCAATCTAGTGAAGGGGTAGAGCGCCGTTTTCATTCAGGGGAGATAATTTTGGAAAACTATGTGAGAACGCTTATTGCTTATTCACCAGTTCCTCTTGCCATGGTGGTTTATTTCATTTTCCTTTCATTTCCTTGCTTTGCATTCTTGAAAATAAATCATAATAATATTATAAATAAATAAATAAAATTTTTCATTTCTTAAAAGAAATTATGGTAATTATGGGGAGAGAACTACCTAAATTGTATAGAAATTTATGTATACTACTACAGCAGCAAGAATGTTACTTGCCCGACCCAAAGTGGAAAGAAGCAAAAGTCCCAGGAAAGGGAGAATGGATACAAAAACTTATGGAATTTGCAGAAATGGCAAAACTTACCGGAAGAATAAGAAATCAAGATAATAAACTTTTTATAAAAGAACAGAAATGGTTTATTGAATATTTACAGATAAATTGTAAGCAGATAAAAACATTGGCAGGACTAATGTAATAACCTGCAGTTTTATAAGAGTATATATTTACAATAGATAAATAAATGAGCAAGTTAAATGAATTTGGATATGCAGAAGTTATTAAAAATAAATTAAAATAAAAATAAATTTTGGAGAATTAAAAGAGGCTGTGGGGGAAAATCGGAAACTGGCTGAAGACACCAGTCAGAGATTGGGAGAACTTGAGAAAGAAGTAAGACCACTCAGTAAACAAGTTGGAGAACATTAGATTTATTTTTTGATGACAGAACTGCGAAACAGGGAGACCAACTTGAGGATCCGGTCAGTACCAGAGGTGGAAGAAGATAATTTTATTGAATTTTTGACTAAGGAATTTGCCAAGTTTTGGAAGTTAGAGGAAAAAGACTTTAAAATAATATCAGCATTTAGGCTTGGAAGAATTAGAAGGATAGAGAAGCCCAGAGACTGTCTGATAACATTGAGATCAAAGGAGGAAAGGGATAAGATTTTGGGCCTGCATTACGAAAAGTCACTGGACATTTTGGGTAAGAGAATTGAAATTTATAAGGACATCCCTAAACAGTTGTTGGACCTCAGATCTGACTATACGGAATTGGCAAGACTGTTAAGAAGCAACGCAATTATCTTCAGGTGGGAGTTTCCTCAAGGATTATCTTTTACGTACAGAGGGAGAAAGATCAAAATTAAAACAGTGGAGGATAGAGACAAGTTTTTGGGAGCCCACGGAGAAGACCTCCACAAAGGACTTGGATTGCCAGCGCCCGAACCTCCAGGGAAGCCGGCCCCCTCGGATCCTTAAGGACCAGAGAACAAGGTACCTCCCCAGAAAGAATAACCAGATCTACCCAGGATGTCTCTGCAGCTTTTGAGTTGGAATATAAATGGCTGTAACAGCCCGGAAAAAAGGACGAAAATTTTCCATATATTAAAAAAGGAACAATTGGACATTATATGTCTACAAGAAACACACGTGATTAGGCTCCACAGAAAGGTGTTAATAAACAAAAGGCTGGGTCAGGAATTTATATCTTCGGACACAGTTAAAAAGAGAGGTGTAGTGATTTATGCAAAAGAGAGCCTTTCACCAAAATTTCTTTTCAAAGACGAAAATGGAAGAATTTTGGCAATAGAAATACAATATCAAGGAGAAAAAATTTTGATATTAGGAATCTATGCACCAAATGAAGGAAAATCGGATTTTTACAAGAAGTTGCATGAGACCATGCTGGATTATCTGGACTATAACAACGTCATCATGATGGGGGACATGAATGGGGTCGTATCAACGAATATGGATAAGTCACAGAATCAAAACATCACTAAAGAAGGAAGACTACCTAAGACCTTCTTTGAAATGACTGACAATATGGACTGGATTGATATTTGGAGAGTGAGAAACCCCTTGGGAAGAGAAGGAACATTCTTTTCTGAAGCCCAATTGACCTGGACACGAATCGACCAAATATGGATAACTAGAAGTCTGGCACCTAAGGTTAGAAAGGTGGAAATCTGCCCCAAGACATGCTCCGACCATAACGCACTGAGAATGGACATGACACTGATCCCAACCGGCTCCTTTAGATGGAAGATGAATGATGGCCTGTTTAGAGATCAAAAGATTGTAGAGAAGGCCCAAAAAACTCTAAAAGACTATTTTGAGATCAACCTGAGTACTACGGTGGAAAAAAGAACTATCTGGGATGCAAGTAAGGCTGTAATGAGAGGGTTTTTGATACAACAGAATTCTTTAAAGAAAAGATCACAAAATGAAAAGAAGGATAAAATTTTGGAAAGAATTAAAGAGTTGGAGAAGAAGTTAAGATCTAACCCGAAGTCCCAACCGATTCTGCGAGAAATTAAACTTTATCAAGCACAATATTCTAAATTGATAAATCAGGAAATAGAATGGAAGATTAAAACAATGAAACAAAAAACTTTTGAATCGGCCAACAAATGTGGAAAACTGCTAGCCTGGCAGTTGAAAAGGAGACAAAGACTAAATACGGTAACAAGCTTAGAGATTGAAGGAAAGAACATCCAGAACCCGGGAGAGATTAGAAAGTGCTTCCAGAGATATTTCAAAAAGCTATACACTCAAGGGCCACAAGATGAAATAGAGATTAAACAATTTTTGGAGAAAAATGGACTAGCAAAGCTGTCAGAAGAAAACAGAATAATATTGAATGGCAAAATAACACGACAAGAGATTGAGCAGGCCATCCAGAGTTTGAAACAGGGCAAATCGCCAGGGCCGGATGGACTGACCTCCAACTATTATAAGACATTGAAAGACTATTTGATACAGCCATTGTTGGAGGTCAGCAACGAAATAATGGAGGGGAAGAAGGCGCCAGAATCGTGGAAAGAAGCATTTATCACATTGATACCAAAGTCGGAAACTGAAAAGACACAACTTAAGAACTACCGTCCCATCTCCCTTTTAAATGTGGATTACAAAATATTTGCAGATGTTTTGGCACGAAGATTTAAGAAAGTTCTAAGTGAGACAATACACAAAGACCAGGCAGGCTTTCTCCCGGGTAGACACATGTTTGCTAACACAAGGAATATTATAGACATACTGGAACTTTTGCAAACAAACATAAACACTAAAGCAGTTTTAATTTTTATAGACGCGGAGAAAGCCTTTGATAACATATCCTGGAAATTTATGAAGGGGAACCTAAAAGAAATGGGAGTGGGACGGGGGTTTGAGAATGGGATTGAGGCAATATATTCAGAACAAAAGGCCAAACTGATAGTCAACAATGTGGTTACAGAAGAGTTCAAAATTCAAAAAGGTACACGACAAGGTTGCCCGATTTCCCCATTACTGTTTATTTTGGTCCTGGAAGTGCTCCTGAACATGATTAGAGGGGACCGGTTGGTGGAAGGGATTCAGGTCGGAGCGAAACAATATAAGCTAAAAGCTTTTGCAGATGACCTAGTTTTGACATTACAGGAGCCGGAATCTAGTACGAAAAGAGTATTACAACTGATTCAAAACTTTGGTCGAGTGGCGGGATTTAAGTTAAATAAGCAAAAAACTAAGGTTTTGGGGAAAAATTTGACAGACACTGAATTGGAATGGTTTCAGAAAGAGACAGAACTAAATGTGGTCAAAAAAGTTAAATACCTAGGGGTAAACATAACAGCAAAAAATCTGAGTTTATTTAAAGATAATTATGAAAAATGTTGGTCTGAAATTAAGAGAGACTTGGATAGTTGGTCAAGATTAAAACTTTCTTTGTTAGGCCGAATAGCTGCCATCAAGATGAATGTACTGCCAAAAATGTTATTTTTGTTTCAGACACTACAGATTGTAGATAAGACAGAGTGTTTTCGGAGGTGGCAGAAAGATATTTCTAAATTTGTCTGGCAGGGCAAAAAGCCCAGAATTAAATTTAAGATATTAACAGACGCGAAAGAAAGAGGGGGCTTTGCCCTGCCAGATTTAAAGTTGTATTATGAAGCTGCAGCTTTCTGCTGGCTAAAAGATTGGTTACTTCTTGAAGATACGGATGTTTTGGATTTGGAAGGTTTTAATAATGCATTTGGATGGCATGCCTATTTATGGTACGACAAAGCTAAGATAAACAAGGCCTTTAAGAACCATATTGTCAGAAAATCAGTTTTTAATGTCTGGACAAGATATAAAGACTTATTGGAGAACAAAACTCCGAGGTGGCTGTCACCCCTAGAGGCTAAGGCCCGAAAAAGAGCCAATATGGAGGCCAATTGGCCAAAATATTGGGAGATAATAGAAAAGGATGGTGACAATTGGAAATTGCAGAGTTTAGAAAAGATGAGAGATAAAGTGCGAGACTGGCTACACTATGCTCAGATTAAAGAAGTGTTTAAAAATGATAAAAAGTTAGGATTCCAAGTGGAAAAGTCAAAGTTAGAAACTGAACTGTTAGAACCTAAGACCAAAGTACTTTCAAAAATGTACAATTTGCTGCTGAAATGGAACACCCAAGACGAAATGGTAAAATCATCAATGATAAAATGGGCACAGGATATTGGGCATAATATTATGTTTGAAGATTGGGAAAGGTTGTGGACCTCTGGGCTGAACTTCACTGCATGTAATGCTTTGAAGGAAAATGTAATGAAAATGATGTATAGATGGTACATGACCCCAGTTAAATTAGCTAAAATATACCATGCGTCTGATAGCAAATGTTGGAAATGTAAGGAAAATGAAGGAACATTTTTTCACCTCTGGTGGACCTGCCCTAGAGTAAAGGCCTTTTGGGAGATGATATATAATGAGTTAAAAAAGGTGTTTAAATACACCTTCACTAAGAAACCAGAGGCCTTCCTCTTGGGCATTGTCGGCCAGAGTGTGCTAAAAAAGGACAGAACATTCTTTATGTATGCAACAACAGCAGCAAGAATATTGATCGCGAAGAACTGGAAGACCCAGAAGCTACCCACTTTGGAAGAATGGCAGATGCAACTGATGGACTATATGCAGCTAGCCGAGATGACCGGCAGAATCCGAGACCAGGGAGAAGAAAGGATGGAAGAAGATTGGAAAAAATTCAAGATTTATCTACAAAAACATTGCAATCTGGCTGAGTGCTGATTGGGATGCCAGGGTAGAAAATAACTGTCTATCACTAAATTAGACTCAAGGATGAACCGTATGATAATCAAAATTAAGACTGTGAACAAAATGATAATTTGTTTGAAATTAATTTTTGTAACGATGCAAGTGTATGCGGGAGGTGTGGGGGAGTCCAATGCAACAGTGGAAAGATGTTAAAAGAACAATGATGATTTGTGCTTTTTCAAAAGTATGTTTTATATGAAAAACCTTAATAAATATATTTAAAAAAAAAAAATAAAAATAAATTTTAGGAACCGCAGAAAGAGGGGGAAGGAAGTCAAATTTTGAAATATTAATTGTAAAACGAATGAAATGTATAAATTTGAAAAGTATAAATAAAAAACTTAATAAAAAAATTAAAAAGTGAAGGGATTTGGAAAGGCCTTGGAAATAAGGGGCAAAGCAACGAAGCGAACGTCTGAATGGAGGACACGGGGCAGGACTCCTCCTTTCCCTCGTTTATGCGAAGGAAACTCCACGGGCGAGGCTTGACGGGTTAAGTTCTTCGAGGTCACCTGACCGAAAACGCCCCGCCCCCTCCCCGCGCCCTTAAGAGATAGGGAGGATCTCCCTAAGCGCGTCGTCCTGCGCCATGTTGGATTTAAAGGGGCCGCGGCAGGATTGGGAGGAGCTTAGGAGGAGGTTTGTTTTTCCTTCCAGTCGGGAACGGCCGCCGGCGCCGCCTCGTTGGAGGGGAAGGGGGGGGGCTACACCGGCGGCGAGGAAGTGATAGCGCGAGGCATTTGCGCATGCGTGGCTAGCCATCCATCCTACGAGGCTGTCCCTGAAAAAGCAGCAGGTAGGAGCTTTGGTTGCCTTTCTTTCTGCCTTTTAAGAATACGGCGATTGGTTTCCATAATGGATATGCCCCCCTCCAATCTCTGGCAGAGTGTTTTTGTTGCAGCAGGGTGGTCCTGCCGCAAAGGGGGGGTAGGCCTCAGAGGGGTGGTCTGCCTGCTGGCGGGTGGGCCAGCGACTGCTTGCAAGGGGGAGGGAAATGTCAAGAGGCGAGACTGTCTGGAAGCAACAGTCTCTGATCTGGGACCCCCAGCTTTCACCTTCTCCCCTACCCGCCAGCCTTAGGGGCAAGGCGATCAAACTCTGCACATGCTCAGGAACACTGCTGTCTTGTCCCTATGTTCCAAGGTTGAGGGCTGGCCGTGAAACACGCTTGCTGGGATCGAGCCCTGTCACTGCTTCAGCCCCGATTTCCAAGCTGTGTCTGTCGGGTTCTCTCTTCCCCTCATTGCCAATGCCTCATGCCTGACTCACTTGCAAAGGGTTGTTGCGTTTGTTTGTTTTTGGCTTCTGTAGGGCTGTGGCTCTCTGCTGCGCTGGCAAAGCAAAAGACTGCTCCAGGCTAATGGAAGATAGAAGGGCAGATGCCCAGGATTCCTGCCACTCCTTTACTGACAGCAGTTGTGTAGGCTGCCAGAGGAAAAAGCTTTCCCTTCTATCTCAGTCTCCTATTTGGGCTTAGTCTTCACTGATCACAAGTTGCTTCCTGACCTGACCAGGAAAATTGGTTCAATGCAGCTGCTGGGGCAGATACCAGGTTTGCTTTGGGAGTGGGAGCCACAGCAATGCCTTACAAGGCTTATTTCTTATATTGGGGCCGTTTATTCTCTGTTGTGGTGTTATCTCCTCCTCTGATTCAAAGCTGCCCCTATCAGCGTGGATTTATTTGCGTAAAATCTGACTTACTTGGCTGCAGTCGTACGTCACACTAAAGTCAGAGGGTCTTACTTCCCATAAACATGTTTAGGATTATGCAATTAAGAGTGGCAGCTGCCTTAGCTGATGATGTTTGAGATTCTTGATTTGGGAGCAGCGGCTACCGAGTTCTGCCTTTCTCTAGGAACCGTGGAGCAAGGATGTTTCATTCTCACAAGAGTCTTCCTTACCCATTTTCCTTTCTTCTTTTTTAATGCCAGAGAACTATTTAATACATGTGGCATGTTTTGCTTAGCTGGGATGTGGTTAAAAGCCCTCTGATGCAACATTCTGTAATGGTGCTACCACTTTCCAATTTCTGTCCCGTTTTTACAAAGAATTTAGGACTGTCTGGACTCTCTGGTGCCTTGTGCTTTTTCCTCAACTCCCACCTAAATAGGCTGCTGGGTTCCTGTCATCCTTTTGTTAATCATTCAGATGTCTGATGCTGTTTTGAACTCTGAAACCAGCTCTGGGAAACTATGGGAGGAGCTGGCATGCTTGTTCTTAGTTTCAAGGTCTGCTGTGTATGTGGCACTGACCTGCTATTTATAATCATGATGCTATCTCACCGTTCGGCTGTGGGCTGTGGCCTCCTGCAACAGGGAATTTAATGGATTATTTGATGCGACTTCAGGCATTTCTTTTGCAAAGGACTGAGGTCACACCCGCAACATACATCCAAGCACATTTATAGCATATGGCTTTCCCCAAACAGTCCTGGAAACTTGTTTACCCCTCGCAGAGCTGCAATTCCCAGCACCCTTAACAAACTACAGCTCCCGGAATTCTATGGGGGAAGCAAAATGTGACCTGAGTTACTGCTGCAATTCTAGGCAGAGTTAGATGTACCTAGTTACATGTGTTGCATGTCTGAGTGAAATAGTTGGCATTGCTTTACTCAAATGAGTCTTTTCTCTAAATTATTAGGTGCACTGGATCTGCACTGGGAACATCCATCTACCATAGCTTTTTAGTGTATTTAGAGTTTCTGCAGATAGATATATTGAACATGAATCACGATCAGTTGTGCCAAAGGGCCACATGAATTAAGAGTCTCACACTGTGGCCAACCAGGTGCTGTTGCTTCACCCTCACCTGGCTCATGCTTCTCCTAAAGATTAAGTGTTTTGTCTTGGTGCCTCTATTCAGTGCTTTTTTTCTAAAAAAAAAAAGTTTAGGCGTACTCTCATTTTGACTCAAGAAAATCAATATTTTATAGTTCAAATCGGGAAAAATAAATACAGTAAATGGACAAAAGTAGAAAGATTCACAAAATGTTTAGGGGTATGTGTTCCCCTGCATCCCCCTAGAAAAAAAAAAGCACTGCCTCTATTGTTATAAACTTCTAATCTGAAGATGATACTTGGCTAGGAAAGACGGGGAGAACAGTTTGGCAGGCTGAACTTATTTTCTGAAAGGATAGTTCTTGTTGGTTATATTTACTCATGAACTGATAAATGTATCATTTGATGGCAAAATCAATGTCCTGTTTGTGCTTTGGTAACTCAACGATATTTTTAAAAGGTTGCTTCAGGGAGTACAAATATAGATGAAGGAGCCCAATTTTAAACAAACTCTAGTATTGCAGAATATGAATTGTCCCTAAATGATGTTCATCTGAAGCCATTTAACAGTTGGTGAATGGCTTCAAAAGACATGACATTTTGCCCTAATACAAAAAAAACCCCTTAACACTTTTGTTCACTTATGGGGTGGTATATTAACATCTGGATATTTTGCAGTTTGTTGGCCTCTTTTTGCCTTTGTTACTGGCAGATGTTATAACATGGACATCAGGTCTTGTTAAGCCTTTGCACTGCTGGCGTATGCATTTCCTCCTCCTTTTTAAAGAGTATTTATTATTTTGGTATCATGTCTTTTTCTGTGTGTGTGTTTAATTTAAAAAACCCAGAAACCTGGTATTGCAAAAGCACACAGGGAAAACATTTCACATTTCACTTAGCAATAGGAAAGATAGCAAGGTGGTTGCCTGTATTCCTTGGTTTGTAGTTTTTGGAGAGAGGATCAGTAGCAGAGCAGCACAATGCTATGTGTGTTTAGCCTGAAGTTAGACCTAAGAATGGCCTAGGATGGCAGCCTTAGCATGGATGGTAGTTGTCTAGCTGGGTCAATGATCTGTCTTGGAGTAAGCTTCATAAGCACATGTTAGCAATACATTATGAAGAGTTCGTGTTTCTCAGACAAAGGATTAATGTAGCAGAAGTTGCTAGACAATTCTTAGACACCATGTACACATCTAAAAATATTATTGTTATAGTGATTGAAATACTTACCTTGATGCAGTTCTTCCAGCACACATGCCAAACTATCCTATTTAGGATAGTTCTATTCTTTTATCTCAGATTAAAACAGTAGGTTGGAGAATTTGTGTGTTCAGAACACCTTTCCTGTGTAAAAAAAGAAAAGAACATGAAGCACTTTGAGCACAGTGAAATGACACTGGCTATGACTTAATCATAGATCCGCTGTCAGTTTGAATTATACTGATTTCTACTTTCATGTGATCTATTCGAAAACATTCTCAACTAACTTTTCTTGGACAGTAACGCTAAATGGTTTGGACAACGAATCAAGACATGTTCAATATAGGCTTGTTTTAATCAATTGGACAGCAGTCTTCAACCTTGCCTGACACAGGACAAACTTTTAAACTCCAACCTCAGACAAGGAATACTCCTGTATGTGTTTCTAACTGCCATCTACTAGTAGTTAAAAGTACGTCTATAAGTAACTTCTGATTTACAGTAAAAGCAAAATTAACCAGTGCTCATCACACTGAATATCCCATTGGGAAGGGTTTGTTAGGTTATTCCTTACATTCTTCCCATTCTTGCTCTTCAGATAATTGTTTCCAAAGCAGCTCACAAGGGCATAAGAAACAGGCCCTCACCAGACTCACTACTGAAAAAAACAAGATGCACAAGAAAAGAGGAGTGTAAGAAAATGGTAGAGATTAGTTCTTCGAGGCCAGAATGAAGTCGTAAGCTATGTATGGGCATTTGTATTTGGTTCAGGCCCAGCTGATCTTCCCCTTGGCTGCTGGATGAGACCAGAGTGTCCTTTACCCTCGGTTCTTTAGTCCCAGGGACAACTGACAGTGGGAGCTAGATGCTCTTTCTTGCAAGGAAGGGAAAGCAAGCCCCAGTGGAGGCTAGCATGCCAATTTCAGTCTGCCTTCAGTCAGTCCCAACTTGGCTGACTTCTTTCTTCTAAGCCAGTGATGGCCAAACTTGACCCTCCAGCTGTTTTGGGACTACAATTCCCATCATCCCTGACTACTGGTCCTGTTAGCTAGGAATGATGGGAGTGGTAGTCCCAAAACAGCTGGAGGACCAAGTTTGGCCATCACTGTTCTAAGCAGTCCAGGGGTAGCACAGGCAACCAGCTTCTCCCTTAGTGTCAATGTTGCTTTTGTTGATCTTAGCAAGGAGGAAGATAGGCACAGCCAATGGATTCTAGTTTTGTACCCATCAGTGTCTCTGGCTCCACCTGCTGTTGGCCTCCCTGCCTTCCACCCTGTCATTACTGGCAAGCACTTTGCAGTTGTTCCTTTTCTAAGAAATAGATGGGGCCAAGCTGATCTTCCCTTGGCTTGAGTACAATCCCTCCATAGCCCTTGACTATGACATGGAGCCCATTTTCCTTTAGATCTCCAGCCCTAGAGTAACTTGCTTGTGTTCCCTCCTTCAGAAATGAGTAGTCCCTCTCCTTCCTCCGACTAGATGACTGGTCATTGCCTAAGAATCTTTTTCCCTAAAGAAACTATCCTGTCTTGTTTGAGAGCAATTAATTTGTCCGGGTCTTAATCTTCCTATATTAAGAAGCAATGATAGGGCTATATACTAAGATTATCCATGGCTAAATCGTCTTGAGCACATACCAGGTACAATGGCATGTAATTAGGAGGATTAAAGTGCAAGTAGTTTGGTGCTGAATGAAGGTTCAGGAAAACACTGTCTTTCGGAGTGCGGAGAATGCAGAGATTAGTGCTGCTGAAGTTGGACAATAATAATAATAAGATAATTATAATTTATTATTTGTACCCTGCCCATTTGGCTGGGTTTCCCCAGCCACTCTGGGCAGCTCCCAACAGAATGTTGTTGTTGTTGTTTAGTCGTGTCTGACTCTTCGTGACCCCATGGACCAGAGCACACCAGGCACTCCTGTCTTCCACTGCCTCTCGCAGTTTGGTCAGACTCATGCTGGTAGCTTCGAGAACACTGTCCAACCATCTCGTCCTCGGTCGTCCCCTTCTCCTTGTGCCCTCCATCTTTCCCAACATCACGGTTTTTTCGAGGGAGTCTTCTCATGATGTGGCCAAAGTATTGGAGCCTCAATTATTATTAATATTCCCACATAATAATTAATAATAATTAAATAATAATTAAAAAGCGATAAAAACTAGAATCTCTAGTTCTTCCTGAAGTTGAGGAAGGAGAGACTGTTCCATAAGCTGCAATTCTGTATGCGGTTACCTGGGAGTAACTCAGTGAGGCTTACTTCTGTATTCAGACACAGATTTGCGTTTTATCTTTCCAATTTTAGAAATGCTTACAGATGTACTAGGCAACAGTACCCAGTTTCAAGTCTTCCACACGCTAAACATGAGCACTGTTGGCTGGAAGAGTGGAGTGCTAACATTTAATTCAGTGGGGAAAAGGGATGATTCAGCTGTGGGGAGTTTGGGAAAGTGCTTTCATATATAGTGGCAGCTTCATCATTGGAGGCACTCTCTAGTCTGCTGGTTAAATGGTTGCACAAGCACAAAGCAATCAGACTGCTGTAAATTCATGTTTGCAAAAGCCGACCTTCCTAAGGAGGCTTGGGCAGTTGCTAGGTGAGGTACAAAAGGAGGCTGAGGGAGAAGTGATCTTAGAAAGGGGAGAGAACAAAATAAAGTAACACTCTACAGAGAAAAATCTTTCCATGGACACTAGCTCACCCTTTGCCAGCCCGGTGCTCTCCAGATGAACTACAACTCCCATCAGCCCTTGGACTTTTTGAAAAGGTGGAAAATAAGTATGGTTGTGCCCATTTGTCTTCTTTTTGCTTTACTGCCCATGGAAGGGCTTATTGAAAGGCAGGGAGAGAGAAGCGCTGGGGCCATTTGTGTCCTCTTTGCTTTACTTCCCACTGGTCTCATGGAGCAACAATAGGCAGCTGCTCTAGCTATGGAGTAGTTTTTGGAAAGTGTGCATTGTGTGAAGTTGTTGTTTAGTCGTTTAGTCGTGTCCGACTCTTCGTGACCCCATGGACCAGAGCACGCCAGGCACTCCTGTCTTCCACTGCCTCCCGCAGTTTGGTCAAACTCATGCTGGTAGCTTCGAGAACACTGTCCAACCATCTCGTCCTCTGTCGTCCCCTTCTCCTTGTGCCCTCAATCTTTCCCAACATCAGGGTCTTTTCCAGGGAGTCTTCTCTTCTCATGAGATGGCCAAAGTATTGGAGCCTCAGCTTCAGGATCTGTCCTTCCAGTGAGCACTCAGGGCTGATTTCCTTAAGAATGGAGAGGTTTGATCTTCTTGCAGTCCATGGGACTCTCCAGAGTCTCCTCCAGCACCATAATTCAAAAGCATCAATTCTTCAGCGATCAGCCTTCTTTATGGTCCAGCTCTCACTTCTATACATCACTACTGGGAAAACCATAGCTATACGGAGCTTTGTCGGCAAGGTGATGTCTCTGCTTTTTTAAGATGCTGTCTAGGTTTGTCATTGCTTTTCTCCCAAGAAGCAGGTGTCTTTTAATTTCGTGGCTGCTGTCACCATCTGCAGTGATCATGGAGCCCTTGAAAGTAAAATGTCTCACTGCCTCCATCCACTCTTAATTTGTTTTATTTTGCTGCTGGCCAGCCACGTGGAGCAGTAGGCAAACAGCTAGCTTAAAAATAATGTGTGCATAGGGGTGGGGAAATCACAGAGCTCACCTATTGCTTTCCTGCCTGCCAGTTTTGTGGCAGCAGGTGGCTGAGGGACCTTTTTTTTTAATGTGTGTGTGGAGGAAGAAATGCACCGATCATCCTGTTGTTGCTTTGCTTGTTTTGCTGGCCAGCAGCACCCAACATGGCCACTGACATAATCACAGGGCGCTGCTGGCCATTGACAAGCAGCATGTTGTTGCTCTGCCTTCCATGGGCGGCCACCAGAAAAGATGCTGCTCCATGGTGACTATTGTGTACTGCCTTCCATAACATTTCACTAGCTGCTGCGAACGTGTATCAGACTTGGGCTGCTGCTCTTCCAACAAATTATATCTCTTGGTTCTTCCTTGTTTGTTGTTCCTTTGTGTTGCTTGCCAATCCAGCTGCTGTGCTTTGCCTTTTAAAACTGTGGATCTCTGCAGCTTGTATAGCAGTATCCTGTTACCTTAACTAGCGCGCGGTAGGCAACTGAATGGGGGCATGCCACAGTAGGGTTGTCCTCATTGCAGCTGAAAAGCTGCCCCCACTTCATGTATTGCCGGTTATTTCAAATTGCTGCAGACTCCTGCAGATTGTCATGCAAGAATCCTCTGGTATATCCTTCCCTTTCGGCTCTGTCTGTGTATTTGTGCTTGCTTAAATAAAATTACACCAGAAGAATACCACTGTTAAAGGACATGTTCCTGGTGTGGGTTTTTTTGGATGTGTGAGTGTGTGTCAGTTGTATAGATTGCTTTGCTGTAAACAGACTTGAATGTTTTACTAGGTATACAGTGGTACCTCAGGTTAAGTACTTAATTCGTTCCAGAGGTCTGTTCTTAACCTGAAGCACCACTTTAGCTAATGGGGCCTCCTGCTGAAGCTGCGCCGCCGGAGCACGATTTCTGTTCTCATCCTGAAGCAAAGTTCTTAACCTGAAGCACTATTTCTGGGTTAGCGGAGTCTGTAACCTGAAGCGTATGTAACCTGAAGTGTATGTAACTTGAGGTACCACTCTAATTTGATGTAGCTTTACTCTGCGATAGTAGCATGTTCATGCCAATTCCTACCTAAAACAGTTGTTGTTGTTTAGTCGTTTAGTCATGCCCGACTCTTCGTGACCCCATGGACCAGAGCACGCCAGGCACACCTTTCTTCCACTGCCTCCCGCAGTTTGGTCAAACTCATGCTGGTAGCTTTGAGAACGCTGTCCAACCATCTCCTCCTCTGTTGTCCCCTTCTCCTTGTGCCCTCCATCTTTCCCAACATCAGGCTCTTTTCCAGGGAGTCTTCTCTTCTCATGAGGTGGCCAAAGTATTGGAGCCTCAGCTTCAGGGTCTGTCCTTCCAGTGAGCACTCAGGGCTGATTTCCTTCAGAATGGATAGGTTTGATCTAAAACAGTACCACTGTTATTCTGTATGGAGTGGAGGAATATTATCTGCATCTGGGCCTGTGAGATCTGCACTGTCAGCATGGGTATTGATGTGTGGAAAATGTTCAACTCAGACACTAACAACAAATTAGCCCTTTGTACCTCTGGTGGAGTCACAGCATTGGTCTGAACACAGCCGCCCCTGTTTCAAACTCTCCTCATAGACTGTGTCAAGAGGGATCTTGAGAGTGGAAGCAGAGGGATTTTCGCTCGTGCTATCTGTTGACATAGGAGCAGTGCTTCATAGTGGGAAAGGGGGGAGAAATCAGTATTTGTGAAGTGGCCCACGTAGATTGCTTGCATCTGAAGACCAGAGTTCGTATGAGATTGTCTTGAAACAACCATGGGTACGAGAAACCAAGGATTTTAAACCTGCATGTGTCTCTTGTTCAAAGAGTAAATGTTGTTGGCATCTGTCTCGAGATACAATGGAGGGCAGCTCTGGGGGTGAAGTACAAATGCTGTCTTAGCAGCACCAAAGTGACTTCTCTGGGGTGCAAGTCTGGACAGTGTGAATGGAGGTCCTGGGCTACACAAACATCAAGACTCCCCACTCGGCCTCACTGATTATTATTATTTTATGAGATCTACATACCACCCTTCATCAGGTCTGTTCACAAGATAAAATCTGGGACAAAGTCCCTCCTGCAATATGATATGGTCCAAAGGAAAGCAGAGCAATACGTTTGGCATCAGCTTGGTTGCAGGAGTTGCCCAAATAAGTCATGCAAGGCGCCATCCAACCATCTTAGCCACAGGGGTCAGCAAACTTTTTCAGCAGGGGGCCGGTCCACTGTCCCTCAGACCTTGTGGGGGGCCGGACTATATTTTTTTGGGTTTTATTTTAAATAAAAGCACACATTCTACTCATGTAAAAACACGCTGATTCCCGGACCATCTGTGGGCCAGATTTAGAAGGTGATTGGGCCGGATCCAGTCCCCGGGCCTTAGTTTGCCTACCCATGGTCTTAGGGACTCCACTCCAGATTTGTATAGGCGTTTACTCCTTAGCCTTTTCCTTTCTTGAAGATATCCTGCAAGATAGTGGAGGTTTAGGATCAGAGTTTTTCTTCTCCTAGATGGGCTACCTTCCCAAGCTGATGAGCCCCATCTGTCCCTCACCTCCATCTACAGCATGTGCAGAAACCGCCTTCTTGGCTGTTGAACCCGTATTGGTCTCATCCAGTCAATCTGCCGGAGTCTTCTCTTGACATATAGGAGAAGTCCCCAACTCACTGGCAGTTTACATCCATTACAGCTGGTTCAGCCAGCTAGCTGAAGCCGTTTCCCAGGGTGTGGACGCTGTCACATTAATGGAGTAAATACCACTTAACTGGTCTTCTGAGTCTCACAGATGGACACTGTACTGCAAGAATGAGGAGCCTGTGGCCCTCCAGATGCTGCCGGACTCCAGTTTCAGCCTTAAGCCCCTTTTTTTCTCCCCTTCCCCACATTTGCTGTTTGGATAGAATTGTATCTGAAGTGTGCAAACACTGGCCATGCCATGGGAATAAATCACTGTGGGGGGAAATAGCTGTGTGCTATAGCAGTGTTTCCCAACCGGTGTTCCGCGGCACACTAGGAACACGTTGCCTTGTGTTCCGTGGGAGGGAGGCGGGCGAGTCGGGCGGCGAGAGGCGGGGCTGAGGCGGCGAGCACACGCGGGGCGGCGGCGGCGAGGAGAGGCCGCCCAGCGCGGGGCTCTCGCCGTCTGCCTGCCTGGCTGCCTGCGAGCTCGGCGGGCAGTGCTTCCGCCCGCAGCGCCCGCCTCGCGGCTCTCATTCCCTGCCCCTGCCAAAGCTCACCCAGCCAAGCCGCGCTCTCCTTCCTGCCTCGCTTTGCTGCCTCCTCCCCCCCCCCACCCCCAAAGCTTGGAGGTTCCCCGGCAGGAAGGAGGGAACTTAATCCTCTCCAAGGAGGGAACTTAATCCTCTCCAAGGGCTGCGGAAAACAGACATGCAAATGGGGGCTTGCCAGCTCTTCAAGCGCCGCCGGCTTTCTTCGGGAATTACCGCCCGCCGAGCCCGGTAACGCTGACAGGCCGAGCCGCGGGGCTTGGCAGCGCAGCCGGCAGAGTGTGGGAAAGGGCGGCCGCCACGCGCCGGGCAAGGCGAGACTCCACGGGGAGGACACCGGCAGCAGCGCCCCCCCCCGAAACCCGCTCCGGGCAGGTAATTCACAGAGAGTGGACAGAAGGAAGCCTTAAAGGGCTTCAGCCTCCCAGAGTGGCGGGGAATAATAATAATAATAATGATAATAATAAAATTGACAGGGGGTGTTTTTCTAGGTGAGGGGGTGGGGACTGTAATAACAAAAAAATCAGCTCTATATCAACCGCTGTTTTGCAATGAGGAATTGCAAATAAGGAAGATCAAAAGGAGAATGTTTTTTTGGGGGGGACTCTCTTCCTCTTCCTCCTCCTCCTCTCGTTCTTGCTCCTCTTCCTGGCAAAAGGGCTGCTGAGACCCCTTCTCTCTTGGGTGCCGGTGGGTGCTGTGACGTTGACGCTGCTGTGGCAAGTGCCTTTACTTAGCAGAGTGCATTCCCCTTTACACAGGAGGGGAGGGAAAAAAATTGAAACTTACACTTTCGTGCGTCCCTCCCGGCACGACGCTGCGCGCTGACGTCACGGGGCTGTAATGGTGGTGTGCCTTGAGATTTTTTTCATCAAACAAGTGTGCCTTTGCCCAAAAAAGGTTGGGAAACACTGTGCTATAGGAAACAGTACCAGCTTTTAGCTTTCATCAAGAGAGGTAAATTGGTAGATCCAGGTGAGGCTTTGGGAGGAATGGCGCTGAAATGACCATACTGTGGTAGTATTAGCCTTTTGCCACTTGCATATGCTCTGAAAGAAATGTAATACTTTTGGCGATCGAAATTCAGACACAAGGAGAAAAAAATTTGATATTAGGAATATATGCGCCAAACGACGGGAAATCAGAATTTTTCAAGAAGCTGCACGAGACTTTGCTGGACTATATGGACTATACTAACATCATAACGATGGGAGACATGAATGGAGTGGTGTCTACACACATGGATAAGTCTCAAAATCAAAATCTAACATCAGATGGCAGACTGCCTAAAACTTTTTTTGAATTGATTGACAATTTGGATTTGATTGACATATGGAGGACAAAGAACCCCCTAGGTAAAGAAGGAACTTTCTTCTCTGAGGCCCACCTGCCACGGACAAGGATCGACCAAATATGGACATCTAGAGGGCTGGCACCCAAGACTAGAAAGGTGGAAATCTGCCCAAAAACATGCTCCGACCACAACGCTTTGAAATTAGAATTCAGACTTACTCAAACCGGTTCCTTCAGATGGAGAATGAATGACACCCTATTAAGAGATCAAGAGATTGTGAAAAAGGCCCAAAAAAGTTAAAGGACTACTTTGAGATAAACTTGAACACTACAGTAGAAAAAAGAACGATCTGGGACGCCAGCAAAGCTGTTATGAGAGGGTTTCTGATACAACAAAACACAATTAAGAAAAAGCTCTGGAATGGAAAGAAGGAGAAAATATTGGAGAAAATATATCAAGGAGAGAAAAAACTGAGAACCAAGCCAGAGTCAAAGGAGGTGCTGAGAGAAATCAAATTCCATCAAGCACAATATTCTAAACTGATAAATCAAGAGATCGAATGGAAAATTAAACAGATGAAGCAAAGATCGTTTGAATCAGCAAATAAATGTGGAAAGCTGCTAGCTTGGCAGCTGAAAAAAAGACAAAAGTTAAATACAGTTACAAATCTAGAGATTGAAGGAAGAACGGTTCAGAAACCAGAAGAAATTAGGAAGTGCTTCCACAGATACTTTAAAGAACTTTATGCACAGGGGTCTCAGAAAGAATCTGAGATAGACCAATTCTTAAAGATAAACGGATTATCAAAAATAACTCAAGATAAAAGATCAATCTTGAACTCTAAAATAACTCCACAGGAAATTGAAGGTGCCATTCAGAATATGCAACTAGGCAAATCTCCAGGCCCGGATGGGCTTACCTCCAAATATTATAAGACTTTGAAGGACTACTTGATACAACCTTTGATGGAGGTATGCAACCAGATTATGGACGGGAAGAGGGCACCAGAAACGTGGAAAGAAGCTTTCATCACATTGATACCTAAGTCAGAATCTGAAAAGACTCAGCTTAAGAACTACCGTCCCATCTCACTCCTGAATGTGGATTACAAAATATTTGCAGACATTTTGGCAAGTAGACTTAAAAAGGTCCTAAATGAAGTAATTCACAAGGACCAAGCAGGCTTTCTCCCTGGTAGACATCTATATGAAAATACTAGAAACATCATTGACATTTTGGAACTTTTGCAAACCAATAGGAACACAAGGGCGGTGTTAATTTTTATTGATGCGGAGAAAGCATTTGACAATATATCTTGGATGTTTATGAAGAAAAACTTGGAAGGGATGGGAGTGGGACGGGGGTTTGAAAATGGAATAGAAGCAATTTATTCAGAACAGAAAGCTAAATTAATAGTGAACAATGTGGTGACGGAGGAATTTAAAATTGAAAAAGGGACACGACAAGGGTGCCCTCTATCCCCTCTTTTATTTATTTCAGTCCTGGAGGTGCTACTGAACATGATTAGGGAGGACCGGTTGGTACAAGGGATAGAGGTCGGAGTGAAACAATGCAAACTGAAAGCTTTTGCAGATGACTTAGTTTTGACATTACAGGAGCCAGAACGCAGTACAAAAAGAGTTTTAGAACTTATATCTGAGTTTGGTCGGGTTGCGGGATTTAAGTTGAACAAACAAAAAACTAAGGTTTTGACCAAAAACTTGACACCTACAGAAACAGAGGGGTTTCAGAGAGAAACAGAATTAAATGTGGTCAAAAAAGTGAAATACCTAGGGATCTATTTGTCTTCCAAAAATTTGAATCTATTTAGAGATAACTATGAAAAATGTTGGTCGGAAATTAAAAAGGATTTAGAAATCTGGTCAAGATTGAAACTTTCCTTGTTGGGTAGAATCGCAGCCATAAAAATGAATGTATTGCCGAAAATGTTATTTTTGTTTCAAACCCTACAGATCGTGGACAGAGTGGAATGTTTCGGAAAATGGCAGAAGGACATATATAGGTTTGTCTGGCAGGGCAAAAAGCCCCGAATAAAGTTTAAAATACTAACTGATTCGAAAGAAAGAGGGGGGTTTGCCCTGCCGGACTTGAGGTTATATTATGAATCTGCAGCCTTCTGCTGGTTGAAAGATTGGTTTCTGCTAGAAAACACTGATGTCCTAGATCTGGAAGGTTTTGATAATGCTTTTGGTTGGCATGCATACCTATGGTACGACAAGGTTAAAGTTCATAAATTGTTCAAAAACCATATTGTCAGAAAAGCAAGCTTTGCAGTCTGGATGAAATACAAAGACTTATTAGAGAGTAAAACCCCGAGGTGGCTATCACCGGTGGAGGCCAAGGCTCGAAAAAGACCCAATATGGAGGCCTATTGGCTGAAATATTGGGAAATAATTGAAAAAATTGGAGACAATTGGAAGTTGCAGAGCCAGGACAAATTAAAAAATAAGGTGCGAGATTGGTTACATTATGCTCAAATTCAAGAGGTCTTTAAAATGGATAAAAAAGTTGGTTTCCAGGTGGAAAAATCGAAATTGGAGACAGAATTGTTAAAACCAAAAACTAAGATACTATCGAGAATGTACAACTTGCTGCTTAAGTGGAATACACAGGATGAGACAGTTAAATCTGCCATGATAAAATGGGCACAGGATGTCGGACATAACATTATGTTTGAAGACTGGGAAAGGTTATGGAACACTGGAATGAAATTTACGGCATGTAGTGCCTTGAAGGAAAATATTATGAAAATGATATACCGGTGGTACATGACCCCAGTCAAGTTAGCCAAGATATATCACCTGTCTGATAATAAATGTTGGAAATGTAAGGAGGCAGAAGGGACATTTTTTCATCTCTGGTGGACCTGCCCAAAAGTGAAGGCCTTCTGGGAAATGATTTATAATGAACTGAAAAAGGTATTTAGGTATACCTTCCCTAAGAAACCAGAGGCCTTCCTGCTGGGCATGGTAGACCAGAAAGTGTCAAAGAAGGACAGAACTTTGTTTATGTATGCTAGCACAGCAGCAAGAATACTCATCGCAAAGAACTGGAAGACACAAGATTTACCCACGCTGGAGGAATGGCAGACGCAGTTGATGGACTACATGGAATTAGCCGAAATGACCGGCAGAATCTGAGATTTGGACGAAGAATCAATTGAGGTGGATTGGAAAAAATTTAAAGACTATTTGCAAAAATATTATAAGCTGTATGAATCCTAAGATAGTGCATGTTTAGGAAATGTTATGCTTTAGCAAATATGATTAAGTAAATGGTAAAATAAGTGATAAATGAGAAAAGGAGACAATGTGAACCAAACGTATTATGTTTATTTTAAAGGTATCAAAACTGAGATACAATATATTGAATTTGGATACATAATAACTGAAAGTTACAACAAGGTATGAAATAAGGTAACAAATTGCTGACATTGTTAATCCAAAGAACGCAGATCTGGAAGGTGTGGGGAAGTCCAATAAGGAATTAATTGAAAGTTGAATGATTACATATCTACAATTTCTTTAATATTTTCTTCTCTTTTATATAAAAAAAAATGTTTCTTGTATTTTTTCTTTCTGTACTGTTTGGAATGTATAAAACTATGAAAAGAAACGCAATAAAAACTTTTTTTAAAAAAAATGAAAGAAATGTAATACTTGACTTTAGAGGGTTTTAAAAGTTCAGAAAGGAATGGGATATTTGGGGGGGAGGGAAACCCTTTTAAAGAAAACTTTGCCCCTGGACAATTGTTGGTACTAAGCCAAGTTCATATTATAGGCAGTAGCTCCAGACGGGCTTTTCTTAATGGGGCAAAGACGTTGTGCAGAAGCCCAAGGTTAAGTGGTTCATTCTTGTCACACTAAACTCTGGTTTAGCATGACACCCAAAACCAGTAAAGTGTGTGTTGGGGTGAGGGAGGTAGACCCCAAACTCTCCTTCTCTCTGCAGTCATCAAACTCCTGATTTTGAGTGTCCAGGATATTTTAAAATGGATGAATAAACAAATCAAGCAAGGCATGGCAAGGCAAGTGGGACACACTCAATGCAGGAAACAAAGAAACCTGAAGTGAGATTTGTCCCAAACACCCCCCATCTTTCTCCTCTTTCTACCAGTCTCCCTTCCCCCGGAGTCATATATTATTTTGTGATAGGCCTTAATTGTTAGAAGCCTCTTGAGTGAATGTTGACTGAAAAGTAGGAGCCAGGGTATATACAATAATTAAAATGACACTATTATTTTCTAAGGGGGAAGGGGGGATGGTGAGAACAGGATGCTAGACAAGGTAGGCCATGGGCCTGATCCTGCAGGCTCTCCTTACGTTGTCATTAGACAAGTATAGTTCTGTTCAAGCTGTATGAAGTGTTTCCTCTATTCACTCTTTCCTCCTGCATGCCGATTTTCATTTCACTCAGCAAGCCGCCCTGTTTAACATTTAATATCCCTTGACGTCTTCCGTGCGGCTTTACAGAGTCCCAATGGCTGTAAGCGACCACAGATCTCCGTTGGGTGCGGCTATAATTAAACCACCTTGGAATGGGAGAGCAGAGTTAATATTTACCTAGCCATGGAGTGAAAAACCTTGTTTTTCTTCTCACTTGATATAAAGCAAGAGACAAGGCGGCCTTGTACTTGAGTTTTATGGTAAGTGCTTATCTTGCACTTGGGGCAGAGCACAGCCCCACCCAGTACCTGTTTTAATGTTTTGGCTTTCCTGTTAACTCAAATGGGGTAAATATATATTAGGGAGCCAGGCATGCCTGTCTTCCCTTTGAAGACTGGCATGTTGGAGGGTAGCAGTTGACAAGGGTTGTGTGTCTTGACATGCCATTAAAAGATGGGTCTGGTGCTTCACGGTATACTTTTCTATTTTGACTCATAATTTAGGAACATAGTGCTATAGGAATTCTAAGGTCTCATATATATAAATCTTATGTCCATAAATTTACAAGGCAAACATGGGCATAAGTATATAAACCACATGTCTGAAATAGCACAGGAGAGCAATCCTGAAACCATTTTGACTCTTCCAGTGACCTCAAATATTCTCTGCAGTGAGGAAGAAAAACAGGAAAGCCTCCCCATTGTCTCTTTGCTCAAATTCTGTCTTAAGGGCATAAAGGTAAATGGGACCCCTGACCATTAATTAGGTCCAGTTGTGACCGACTCTGGGGTTGCGGCGCTCAGCTCGATTTATTGGCTGAGGGAGCTGGCGTACAGCTTCCGGGTCATGTGGCCAGCATGACTAAGCCGCTTCTGGCCAACCAGAGCAGCGCACAGAAACACCGTTTATCTTCCCGCCGGAGCGGTACCTATTTATCTACTTGCACTTTTGACGTGCTTTCGGACTGCTAGGTTGGCAGGAGCAGGGACCGAGCAATGGGAGTTCACCCCATCGCGGGGATTCGAACCGCCGACCTTCTGATCAGCAAGTCCTAAGCTCTGTGGTTTAACCCACATAATAATAAGGGCATATATGTGTATAAATAGGGTGAACCTGTGATCTGGATTCAGGAACTAAGTATTTAGCATCTCAAAAGGAATGGCCAGGCTGCCCAGGTGGAGCAATCAGTGACCATTGTCAGGTATCCTGACAAACAGGATTTCTGTGGTAGACTGCCCCCTGTCATGTATTTCTGTTGGAGAATGCCTCCTTCTGTGATGTTTGTATGATGCTTTGGGGGGTAGTCTTGAGCTACAGAGTGGGCAATTTCAAAAGTCTTCATAAGGGCTTGCACACCATTGTTTGGGGTTCCTCTCCTCCCTCCCTGCGTGGGGTGAGTGGGGGACCCTGTTGCAACAGTTTAATAAAGATCAGGCTTATTAAGCTGCTTTGCTTCTCAATATTCACTGGTTGGCCTCTGTTATTTTCTCCTTCCGATAGGACTCCATATGGCCTCTTGGATACCCCATAAGGGAAAAGGAGCAGTTTTTTTCTTATAACAATAGGAAGCTTCCTTTATATTGAGTCAGACCACCTTTACCTTTACCCATCTAGCTCAGTACTGTCTACACTGACTGCCAGCAGCTCTCCAGGGTTTCAGACAGAAGCCCTTCCCAGCCCTACCTGGGGGGGCTGGGGATTGAACCCGAGACTTTCTACATGCAGAGCACTCACTCACTCACTCACTAAGCTACAGCCCTTCCCCAAAGGAGGCAGAAATGGGGTAGGGGGAAAGGTCTCAATTTGTTTAATAGGAGGGAAGTAGCAATGTAGAGACAGGATGATGAGCAGTGAGAGGTCTAGGGGCATTACTGAGTAAAGTAGGGGTAGCCAATGTGGTGTCTTCCAGATGTAGTTGGATCACAACTCCCATTCACCCATGCCAGTATGGCTAGTAGTCTGGGATGATGGGACTCCAACAATGTCTGGAAGGCACTTCCTGGAGTAAAGAGACATAATTATAATTCTAAAACAGGATGCAAGGATTCTCCCCAAGCCCACTGCAGGGCACTTAACAGTGTCTTAAAAATATATATGGCTACAAAATCATTAGTAGAACTAGAGAGAATTTCCTCAAATCTTGATCTTGTCCTCCACCAAAGGCCATCAATAATGAGCCTTTAATGGATTATCCTGGACAAACGCTCCCAAGTCAGGGGTACAGTCCCTAAAACAGGCCTTGTTTCTTTTTGTTAACCTTGGTGGTCCATGATTTCCTAAATCAGGACCTTTGTTTTTTGAAGCTCAATTTGTGTAGGAAGGTTCAAATGAAGACATGCTGTTCCCTGGATATTGAGAAGGCCACCCATTATGTTTTAGATACTTAGCAGAAGCCGCTCTTGTTTGTAGGTTTGTTTTGCTGCAGGTATGGAGTCGTTAGGTACAGCTATGTACCAATCTGTAAGTTGCATTGAAATCAGCAGCGCTTACTTCCAGGAAAATGTGTTCAGAACTGGGATAGTCTGACTGCTTAGTTTAGTAAGGCTGTGATCCTGAACCCTTAGTAGGAAGAACTGCTTTAGCTTCAGCAGGGTGGCTGCATCATGTGCTCTCACACCATGCCCAGAATCCTATTGTTCCTCCAAGGAGCTCTGAGCAGTAGCCCAACATAATGGCAATACAGTGGTACCTCGGGTTAAGAACTTAATTCGTTCTGGAGGTCCGTTCTTAACCTGAAACTGTTCTTAACCTGAGGTACCACCTTAGCTAATGGGGCCTCCCGCAGCCGCTGTGCTGCTGCCGCATGATTTATGTTCTCATCCTGAGGTAAAGTTCTTAACCTGAGGTATCACTTTAGCTAATGGGGCCTCCCACTGCTCCCGTGCCGCTGCTGCGTGATTTCTCTTCTCATCCTGAAGCAAAGTTCTTAACCCGAGGTACTATTTCTGGGTTAGCGGAGTCTGTAACATGAATCGTCTGTAACCTGAAGCGTCTGTAGCCCGAGGTACCACTGTACAGTAAGCCTGCAACTTACTGGTGGCTGAGAAGAAGTCAGGGTGGGGCGTATTGAAGAGCTTGCTTGCTTTGGCTGCAGGATGGGCAGCCTGCAAGGGTGCTGATTGTGTTCCTTTGTATTTCCGTCACTTCATATGGACCAGTGCCTCGGATGTGAATCTTTCTGTGCTTGCAGGAGAGCATTTGCTCTCGGCAGTCTGGCTGCATCTTCTGCTGCTGCTGCTGCAGTGGGTGGGTCACCACCAAACTGCATAGTAACTCTGCCTCTGGTGGAGAGGGAACTCAGAGCATCAAATGCTGCCGTCTCTCTCTGTGTGTTCTGCTAATAACTAACGCCATGCAGTTTCTGTAGCATCACTTGGCCTGAGGAGGCTTCTGTGGAAACCGGCTTCTTCGCAGTGTAAGTTGCTCTGTGGGGGTTTGGGGGGGGGGCTGGTTCCACTTTCGGGAGCTGAAGGACAAAGATCAGAGTGCTGTCCGTTCTTACTGGCAAAACGGCAAGCTTATTTTGTTTATTTGTATTCAGATGGAGCCCCTCTGGACCAGACTGATTGGTAGAGCAGGAAGCTGGAGTCCATGTTTAACAAGGACCCATGGGTTGTGTCGGGATGGATTGGATTAAAGGGAACTCTGAATTATTTCATCAGCAGGGTGGGGTTGCTGGCTGCATCGCAAGACAAAGCAGAGGGCAGCAGCTGGCATGCAGCTCCTGCAGAGCAACAACTCTGAGCTAATAGGTGGAAGGCAAAGCCTGGTTTTCAGTGTGAATTATAGATGTGGCCTACCAGTGTTGGGGATTTCGCGATGCGCTAGGGAGGTACATCAACCAAGGCCGTTCTCCCTTCTCTCTTAAAGTACTTGTCCATTTATTGCTGCTGCCTTGGTTAAACTTGCTTCTCTGAAGATAAGACTCGGTTATCCGGTGCAGTGGGACTCAGCACTTCTGCATCAGCCTCTGGGAATGCAGAGTAAGGTACAGGATTAGTGCATGCCAGTCATCTTATGGAGCCTGAAGTCCAGTGTGCTGCAATAGATGGTGGGTTTGATTTCAGTCTGGAAGCTCCTGGGTTCAGATGCCAATCTGCTTTAGACTTTGCATGGCCTCGGGCGAGTCGCTGTTTCTCAGCCTCACTTCCCCATCCATAAAATGGGAGTAATAGTGAGCTCCCCTGCAGAATTGTGAGATGGGCATACATAAAAATGGCAAAGCATGTTGCAGATGAAAAGTGCTAATGATAACTACTATTTTACAGCAGCTGTACGCTAGAAGGCTAACATATTTATTGTCTCATCCCTTAGTAAGCAAGATCCTAATGTATCAGAGACAAGAATGGGGGAGCACTTGTGGATTTTGCAGAAGCTAACCATATTCCTGGTATAAAGTTGAAATCCATATGTCTTAGAACATAGGTAGGCAAAGTAAGGCCCGGGGGCCGGATCCAGCCCAATCGCCTTCTAAATCTGTCCCGCCGACAGTCCAGGAATCAGCGAATGTGCCCTTTTATTTAAAATGCATCTCTGGGTTATTTGTGGGGCATAGGAATTCGTTCATTCCCCCCGTCCCAAAAAAATATAGTCCGGCCCCCTGCTGAAAAAGTTTGCTGACCCCGTCTTAGAAACAGTAGCTGTTTAAAGAAATGTGGGGTCTAATATTTTCCCCTATCCCCCCACCATCTATACTTGAATCTTGAATCATATGCAGTGCAGGAATTCTAGCTCTCAAAAGCAGAGGTGGGGAGCCATTGGCCCTCCAGATATTGTTGAACTCCTGTTCCCATCAGCCCCAGCCAGCATGACAAGTGGCCTAGGATAGTGGGAGTTGCAATTCTGCAACATCTGGGGAAATTCTGAGTTGCAATTCTGCAACAGTCCTGGGGAAAGGTGAAAGACTCACATCTTCCAGTTACAGGTAGGTAGCCATGTCGGTCTGCTGTAGTCAAAACTACTATTTCTGGGTTAGCAGAGTCTGTAACCTGAAGTGTCTGTAACCTGAAGCGTCTGTAACCCGAGGTACCACTGTAGTTGAATCTCTTACAGGGCAGAGTTTTAGCAGTTGTTGGTTTCACCGAAGTGGAAAATTCGGGGGGGGGGGGAGACGTGAGATATCTTTGCCGCCCCCTTGCAGCAATTCCCGCCCCCCTATTCTGTGAGCCAGGCAAATGAGTTGGAGGCAGTTGTACGTTTAAGACTGTGATGCTGATCTTAGAAGTGTTTTGTTCATGGGATATCATGGTGGGTTTCACCCCTCCAACTTTGAACACACACCCTCTGCCTCTTAGCTTGTCTACGTGAAATGCTTCTCTCTTCCATATAGTAAAAGAAAGAAAGATTCATTAAGATTCACTAGATTCCCAGTGTACAACTTACCATTTCCCCCATAATTACTTTGACTTGCCTTCCCCGGCCAATTTATAACTGGAAGCACAGAGATCAGAGAACCCAGGAGTTTTTATGGAGCGTCTAGTTTAGAAGAACTGCTATAGCTGCTTTGTGCAAACCTTTTCCATCCCACACCTTACAGCTATGATGAGTCAAATCCCAGCATTGGTAGCCTCAGGGCTCAGAGCTTTGTAGGAACTCATCTGTTGTCTTTGCTAGAAGTAAGTATTGATGAGCTTATTCAAACCGGAGATGCATGAGGATTTAGTAGGCATGACTAAATGGCCACAGTATTGCTGTGACAAGCCCATTTGGATAGGGGAGGGTGACCATCTGCCTGCTATTCTGGTACTCCCCACCCCCAAAGTATTTATTTTTGTAATTTTGGCAAACAACCAAGATGAGAAGAAAACAGAAGTTGTTATAGAAGCGTCAAATTTCCTGGTTTCTTCTCCCTGTGGGCGAGTGTTTTTGATACAAAATTGGTAACCAAAGTGAGTTCAGTTGGATCCAGGGATCCAATTAAAGGGTGTTTAGGTAGTTCTGTGCCACTTAAAAAAAATATTTTCATTGAAAGGTTTTCATGGATAACAAAGCTGCATATAGTGTCTGTGTTTTAGTCCTGTGCCACTTATCGCTTATTCAGTGCTGTGGGAATGACCTCGCTGCTGTACCCGTGACGCAAGAAAAATATCGTATATTTCCATGTGTAAGACTATATTTTTTCCTAAATTTTTGAAGTTTAAAATAAGGGGTCATCTTACACACAGATAGTGCATAGTGCATTTTCTCAATTTTGAGTCCCACAAATACAGTGGTACCTCGGGTTAAGTACTTAATTTGTTCCGGAGGTCCGTTCTTAACCTGAAACTGTTCTTAACCTGAAGCACCAAATAATAATAATAATAATAATAATAATAATAATAATAATAATAATTTATTTATACGCCGCCTATCTGGCTGGGTTTCCCCAGCCACTCTGGGCAGCTTCCAACAAAACACTAAAATACAATAACCTATTAAACATTAAAAGCTTCCCTAAACAGGGCTGCCTTCAGATATCTTCTAAAAGTTTGGTAGTTATTTTTCTCTTTGACATCTGGTGAGAGGGCGTTCCACAGGGCGGGTGCCACTACCAAGAAGGCCCTCTGCCTGGTTCCCTGTAACTTGGCTTCTCTCAGTGAGGGAACTGCCAGAAGGCCCTCGGCACTGGACCTCAGTGTCCGGGCAGACACTGCTAATGGGGCCTCCTGCTGCTGCTGCAGCAGGAGTATGATTTCTGTTCTCATCCTGAAGCAAAGTTCTTAACCCAAGGTACCATTTCTGGGTTAGCAGAGTCTGTAACCTCAAGTGTATGTAACCTGAGGTAACACTGTACATGGAAAAATACAGTAACTTCTGTGGAATGCAGGAACCTGAAGGAGAAGATAAAGGACCAATTGGTTTAAAAACGTGCTGGATCAGGTCAAAGACATATCTGTTGTTGTTGTTGTTGTTTAGTCGTGTCCGACTCTTCGTGACCCCCTGGACCAGAGCACGCCAGGCACTTCTGTCTTCCACTGCCTTCCGCCGTTTGGTCAAACTCATGCTGGTAGCTTCGAGAACACTATCCAACCATCTCGTCCTCTGTCATCCCCTTCTCCTTGTGCCCTCCATCTTTCCCAGCATCAGGGTCTTTTCCAGGGAGTCTTTTCTTCTCATGAGGTGGTCAAAGTATTGGAGGCTCAGCTTCACGATCTGTCCTTCCAGTGAGCACTCAGGGCTGATTTCCTTCAGAATGGATAGGTTTGATCTTCTTGCAGTCCATGGGACTCTCAAGTGTCTCCTCTAACACCATAATTCAAAAGCATCAATTCTTCGGCAATCAGCCTTCTTTATGGTCCAGCTCTCACTTCCATACATCACTACTGGGAAAACCATAGCTTTTACTATCTCTAATAATTGATTTATTGTCGCCCCTTTTTGAAGGTCTCCCTAAAATCCAGTTCCTCAACTGGACCTCCTTGACCGCCTGATGGGCCCCTTAGTGGTCAATCAACTAGTTCTGAGTATAGGGAGAAAGAGGGACGACTCTCTCCCTGCCCTGCCCACACATATACCGTACTTTTCCGTGTATAAGCCAAGGGTTTTTTCCGTTAAACTAAAAATTGGGGTCGTCTTATGCATGGGTAGTGCTGAGTGGTGATTGGTGATTGGCTGATGCTGCGAGCAGGAGATTGTCAGCGGCGGTATTGCTGTGGCAACGGTTTTTGTCGATTGGTTGCTGCTGTGGCAATAGGGCGGGCGATTTGCAGCTGCCAGCTGCGAGCCGATAGGAAGCGTTGGTTAGGTGGGTGAGTGATTTTCTGCAATCCCCTCTCCCCAAAAAAGCTCAACAACTCTGGGCAATTTCCCCCTATTTTCTTAATTTTTAGTCCCCCAAAATAGGGGGCGTTTTATACATGGGGGCGTGTTATACACAGAAAAGTACGGTACTTTTGAGATTAAGGGGGTGGGGAAGGCACCAATGGGCCTTGGACCACTTTCCTTGCATGCTGAGTAAAGGTGCTTGGGAGACAGAAAAAAATTGAGGGAGAGAAGAAGAGTCTGCCTTCTCCGAGGGGAAAGGGCCACAGGAGGTGTTGAAGGAAATTATAAAGTGAGATATAAGGTTAAGATTTACGGTATTTTTATTATTATTAATTGAAATAAACCAGGAATAGGAAGGAAGGAGATAAAAAAGGAAAACTGCTGTAGAAGTGAATATAAAAGGACCATTAACCTAATTTTATAGATATAAAAAAGTTCCTTCCAGACAGGCTAAAAGAGAAAGGAAAATCTTATAATAATAATAATTTATTATTTACTGTATACCCCACCCATGTGGCGGGGTTTCCCCAGCCACTCTGGGCAGCTTCCAACAAAATATTAAAATACAAATCTTCTGCTCCTTCTAAGGCCTTCTGTCGTGGACACAGCTTGCTACTGAGCAGGTTCGAGCTTGAAGCTTATCTTCAGGGTTAGATTGCCCCAAAGCTAGAAGCAAGATGTTGTTCTCTTAGTATCCTTGGGAATTTTTGTGTCGTTCATTGGCTTTTATTACGAGATAGTAGGGAGTCAGGGGGAAAGTCCAATGTCTTGTTTCTGCAAGGGGAATTAATTCCTACCAGTGTTAAGTGAAAAGAGAAGTTGGGTGTTGGAGTGCAGCGACTGCAACAAGGCTGCAGAACAGGTAGTAGGTGAAAGAAAGTACCCACAGCAGAAAACGAGGAGGTAAAGTTATTGGAGCTGGGAGGGAGTAGAAAACGTTTCTGAAAATACATTACAAAAACCAGAGAAGACAAATGCTTGGTTGTGTTGTTGTTGTTGTTGTTTAGTCGTTTAGTTGTTTCCGACTCTTTGTGACCCCATGGACCAGAGCACACCAGGCACTCCTGTCTTCCACTGCCTCCCGCAGTTTGGTCAAACTCATGCTGGTAGCTTCGAGAACACTGTCCCACCATCTCGTCCTCTGTCATCCCCTTCTCCTTGTGCCCTCCATCTTTCCCAACATCAGGGTCTTTTCCAGGGAGTCTTCTCTTCTCATGAGGTGGCCAAAGTATTGGAGCTTCAGCTTCAGGATCTGTCCTTCCAGTGAGCACTCAGGGCTGATTTCCTTCAGAATGGAGAGGTTTGATCTTCTTGCAGTCCATGGGACTCTCAAGAGTTTCCTCCAGCACCATGCTTGGTTTATGCATTGTATTAAAACGTTGTTAAAATTAAACTAAGGCTTAACGTGACCAACAGTGCACTAGGTCTCTCCTCCCCCTGCTAACCATTTTTCGTGCCGGGGGAGGAAACAAACCAGAGGCTGACTTTGCATTACACGTGAACCAACACTCTTGGTTTGTTTCCTCGCCAGGGAGGAACAATGCAGTAACTTTTGTTTTTTTTTTTATAAAATTTTTTTATTGGTTTTACAGCATTTTTTTAAAACAATACAAACAAACAAACAAACAAAGAAAAATAGAAAACAAAACACAAACAAACACGAATAATTCCATCTCCTTTTTTTCCATAAACCTAACTTCTCCGACTCCCCCAAACCTCCCCTTTCTACATCCTAATTTTCAAATTTGTTCCAGCAAATCCTCAATTTAATTTTAATTGATTTCTCCCTTCTTACTCTTTAACTTGATCTTATGTCACTGTAATCTCCTTTTCTTACTTGAACCTCAACATTTTAACATTCATTAATTTTGTAGTATTTCTTTAGATAAACTTTAAATTTCTTCCAATCCTCCTCCAATGCAGTAACTTTTGAGCAGTATGCACCAGCGTGTCTCTTGGTCGCGTTAAACCATAGTTTAATTTTAACTATTGTTTAGCGTGACATGTGAAGAGGGCCTAGTCTGTTGCAGTAAGAGGGCGAGGATGGAATCTTCTCTTTCCATTACACGTTCTTCTGTAGAGTCCTGTAGCATTTGTACTTTTTCTTTTGTATTTCCTTCTCTTAATGCTGTCTGTCTTCTCTTGCACACCTTCCTGCTCCTGTCTACTCATCTATCCCATCTGTCCAAGAGGTGGAAATAGCAAAGGCACACAGCCGAGCCTCCTTGGTGGTGGCCCCAACAATTCTGGAACATCCTCCCTAAAATAGCCTGCCCAGACCAGGCCTTCCAGTTTTTTCGAAGGAAAGTTAGATGTCTTTTAACATAGATAGGCATTCTGTGTGATTACCCGATGGTATTTCAATTTACTCTAGTAGTAGTTTTTTTCTTCTCTTTGGTTACGCATTTTTGTTTTACCTGTTAGTTTTGTGAATTATTTTGTGATCCCTTTTGGCTCTGCTTATGGAGGCAGTTGAAGTACAAGTTTAAAGTACATATACACATGCACTTTTGCCTAGATATCTTCATAGTTAAGTGTGCTGGGGAGCCCCTCTCTTTGTCTTGGACATGTGGAAAAGTTAGAGACGTTTGCAGATGTGAGACAGCTTAGTAGAGCATGGGACTCTTAATTTCAGGGTTGTGGGTTTGAGCCCCACGTTGCGCAAAAGATTTCAGCATTGCAGGGGGTTGGACTCTATAATTCTGTGATCTATGTAATAATGCATAACTCAGTTAATCTGCAGAGTTTGGCTCTTTAAACATCCTTGTGACTAGATTGTGCTGAACAAAAATGCTTTGTATTGACAGGATTCCGAACTGTGTTTAGAAAGCTTTCCCCGCTCCAATAGCTTCCCAGTATCCTAAAAATAAGGGACTATGCTAGATTAGTGATTGCAAAAAATGGGAAAACTTTAAATGCAAATATTTTTGAAGCCTGGGTTTCACAAGTATGGGACATCTTGCTTATGAACATATTAACCATTTCACAGAAGGAATAATAATCAAAGTTGGGGGGGGGAGAGAGAGAGACTCACACTTCTTATACAACTTAGTAGCCCTTTATTGACTTTGTTAAGACAATCACACATAGTTTTCACCCTCTATCTGCTCATGGAAGCTTATGGAAAGACACTTTCATTTGATTGCCTTTCTTGGAACGTCTAAAACTACAACCCTCAGCTGCTGTTTTTCTTTCTTTTCAGTATAACCACTAAGCTCTCTTTTCCTTGCATGGGTATGTTTTATTACTTGAAATTTATTATTTTTTAAAGGGGACTATATTAAGCTTAAATGTGTGGAGCTGAAGGTGCTGTAGCTCTGAATTTGGAAAGGGGGGGGGCTTCGTATTTCAGGCAGGCCTTGAGATTACTGTACTCTTTACAGTTGTTTTTATTAGCTGTTTATTATATGCTCCACACAACTTACCTTAAATAGCACCGAAATGCCAACAACATCCACACCCACCTGTTACAACTAAGGTGTGAAAACTGCATTCTTCCCCTTTTATTTATTTTATTTAAATTGCATTTTAACTTGCATTTTAAATTTGGTTTCTTTCCTCCCTCTCCTTTCCCCCTATTATGTTTTTACTGTGATTTTATTTTATTGGTGTTAGCCTCCCTGAGCCCGGATCTGGCCGGGGAGGGCGGGGTATAAATAAAAAGCTGCTGCTGCTGCTGCTGTTGTTGTTAAAAGCTATTGTTGTTGTTGTTATTTATTATTATTATTTTAGAAAATAGACCATAGATAATTTAAATAAATAAAAACCAAAACCAAAACCTTGAAGTGGTTTACAAAAATATGCCCGGTGCTTAGGCTCCCCACCATAACACAAAAAGGTTTTCTCTTCTTTGCCCTTTCCCCTTCCAGCAAAAACTGCACAGCCTGGCCACCCTGCTAGTGGAAGCTACCCTGCTTTTCTCCCCCTGTAGCTACCTGAGCATCCTTCCCTCGCTCTCAGTCCCCCTTTCTGACTTGGAAAAGCAAACTAGGGCTCTTGCCACTCCTTCCTTTCCCCCCTTCCCTTCCTTCTTTGTTCTTCCTGCTCCAGGTCTGTATGGCTGTGAGGAGACCTAGGTTTGAGGGACAGACCTTTTCCCACCTTGGGAGCAGGGATGAAGGGCAGCTGTGCTGGGAGAGAGACGCCCATTGCCCTGGCGCTGGGTGGTTTCTCTTAGTGGGACTTTCTGGGCAAACGCAGGGAGGCGGGACAGTTGCCTAGCAAAGATCCGGGGGGGGGGGGGAGAGAGAGAACACCCACACCCACAGAGAGAGAGGTGGGACCAGACTGAGAACAAAGGCAGATCTGCTGATAGCCTCCTCCCTCTCTCCTCTCCCCCCCTTACTCCGCCTTGTCTGGGTAGCGTAAGAGCCTGGCCTCCTGCCAAGGAGGGTCACACAAGCCCAGGTTTCCGTCTCTTGTCTCTGCAGCAAGCGCTGCCACCGGCAACAGCTGCTCTGATGAGGTAAGCCCCCTTCCTGTGGAAGCCTCTGGGTCCATGGAGTAAGGAGACCTGCTGGCCGGCTGGCTGGCTGGCTGAGTGGGTGGAGCAGATCGGATTGCTGCTGCACATCTTTTTGAGAGACGATTTGAGCCCAGGTAACTGCTCGGCAAAGGAGCAGGAACCGGATCTTGGCGTCTTCTTTTCAACAACAACAAAACAGGGAAAGTGTCCGTATAGCTGGGGAGGGATGTTGCCTCTGTATAATCTGCATTTTTCTCTCCCTCCCTCCCTTGTTTTCCTAGGCAAACTTTCGCTTAGCTTTGCACTGCCGGGTGGCAAATGCGTATGTACGCGTCAGTGAGGGCTGCCAGCTTTCTCACTGTCAAAGCTGTGTGTTTCCGGCTCGTTCGTTCCAGCCCCTCTGCAGGTTTCAAGAATGCATTGGCGGCTCCTTTTTTCTTCTCCCCTGTCTGCCAAGCCCCACAAACCTTGATCCTCCACATTCAGCAATGGCTAGCATTTGTACAGTGCTGGAAAACTCAGCCATGGAAATGCAAATGAGGGGTTGTGGGTGGGAGACAGAGCCTCTTCCCAGAGGCTCAGATCAGAAATTAGGAAGGCTTGACTTGTCAACGTGCTTGGAGGAGCTGAGCAATTGTACAGCACCTTCTCTTCCTTTCCCCCCCACTTACTCCAGAACCCTCCTCAGTTCTGAGAGTGCAAATCCCCGTCGTTTTCTTCCATAGAGTTGAGTCCGGAACCAGACCGTCAAAACATTTTGTCCTCCTAGTTCTCTGCAAGATACACTTGTGTTTCTTGAGCCGTTGAGGCTTTCTGTTGTGAGGAGAAAGAAATAGCAACTTAATTTCTCATTGTCTTTCAGTGGCCATACTGTAATCTGTGTGTCCCTGTTTCATCCCGTTCCGTGCTGGATCTATGTGACCTCTGGGGCTGGAGGTGTGCTCTCTGTGCTTTCTCCCGTGCTCTTAAATGGCAGCTAAATCAGCTTTCTTTATTCCCAAGGGTGTGGGGGCGGTAGCAGCTTTGACGTCGCCATCAACCTTACCCAAGTTGCGCCTACCAATGACATGCCGTGTTCTTCTTTATGCAAGGACACAGAGCCGCGAGGTGTTGTGGGAATTTCCCTCTCTGTCTGTCTGTCTGTCTCTCTCTCTCCAGGTGATAAGGCTAAGTGGGAATAAGTCCTCTCTCTCTATGGGATCAGCTGTTGCTTAAAACGTTTCAGGACCTGACCTGTTCAAGTGAACAACCTTGCCCTTGCCCTTCCGTAGGTGGGGATCGTAGCTGCGCATGACTATGTCCACGATGGTATATCCCAGAGAGGAGAAGATGGACAAGCTCAGCCAAGAGGAGATCATCTCCAACACCAAACTAGTGATGCAGGGGCTGGAAGCCCTGAAGAATGAGCACAACTCGATCTTGCACAGCCTGCTGGAGACCATCAAGTGTCTGAAGAAGGACGAGGAAGCCAACCTAGTGCATGAGAAGGCCAACCTGCTGCGCAAGTCAGTGGAGATGATTGAGCTGGGACTTGGAGAGGCTCAGGTAAGGGGCAGCCCCTTGGGGTGTCTTGGAGCGGCATATGGGTCCATCAAAGTAAGTGAAATACAGTTGTACCTTGGTTTTCGAAAAGCTTAGTTCTCGAATGTTTTGGTTCCCGAATGCCGCAAACCTGGAAGCGACTGTTCTGGTTTGAGAACTATTTTTGGAAGCCGAAGCTTTTGGAAGCTTCCTGCAGCCAATCGGAAGCTGCACTTTGGTTTCCGAATGTTTTGGAAGTCAAACGGACTTCCAGAATGGATTCCGTTCAACTTCCAAGGTACGACTGTATGGGAAATCATTGTTTAAAAAGGTTGTCAAGTACTGTATATTGCCTTGGCTGGCTCTGTGAAATCACGCTTGCCAAACATGTTTGGGTGTAGGCAGGACTCTGCCAGTCTTGTATAGGATAGTTGCAGCTTTGGGCATAGAATTCAACATCTATAAGCTTTTGTAGTTTTTCTTTTTTAAAAAATGCAGGTTTCTAGCCTTCTGGTTGTCAGGCTAGGCTTGAAACTTTGTGTGAAATTCTGGTGAAGTTGCTGAAGTCTTGACTTTGCAGGGCAGGTGTGTGTCTGTGTTTGGGTTTGGCTGGATTTCTGGTCCTTGCTCAGATGCATTTCCCTGCCCCATGATTTAGCAAAAGTGGTAACTTTTGCAAAATAAGCCGAGTACACATTTATTCAGATTTTTATTACTCATTCATCAAACATGTATGTACACCAGCATATAAAAGTCAAAGGTTCAGCTTCCATAGATGCAAAATCGTAACAGTTTTAGCACAGCCCTTGGAGACGCAAACCTGGTACTCAGCTAATCTGCATGAACGATGGGGAATGGAGATTAGGAATTGTTGTTCCTCTGCCCTGGGCCCTCTGTCCAGCAGCACTGCCCATCCCTTCCTCCTTGACAAATAAGGGACCCGAAGAGGTGAGCAGGCCCTCCACATTTTGCTGGACTTCAAGTCCTCCCCTATCCCACAACCCTTTGCATTGTCTTGGAAGACTCCAGAATACAGCTGGGCAAGCACCTGGAGTGGCCTGCCTGGCATGGTTGTCTTGTATATGGTTCCAACTTTGTGTCCCCCCCCCCTTTCCTCTTACTCATTAACCGCAGCCTTGCTTCTCCTTGGCAGCCCAGAGGTGACTTATGGAGGCAGCTGTGGGGCCCTTATGGCACTCCTTAAGGGGCCACATTTGCCCCCCCCCCCCCCACAGACCACAACTTCATTGAATCATAGAACTAGTCCAATCTGTATATGCAGGAACCTCAAAGCTTCCATGACAGATGATCATCCCAACTTGTTGAACCCAAGTATTGCATATTTTAGTCTGAGGCAAGGACTTGGGCTAGGTGGTCATCTGACTTTTGCTCTGACTTATACTTCCTGCAGGCCGTGGAATCTCCTGTAGTAGTTTTTTTCTTTTTACTGAGACGGGGAACCGTAAGCCAGGAGGTTTTTGGATAGAGCAACATGGAAACCGCCATTGAAGAGGGACCTTGCAAGGGGGCACTATTCTTGCATTTAGGCCAGGGGTGTGGAGACTCAGGCCTGTGAGGGGCCTGCATGGGCCCCCTTAGGCCTCTTTAGTTGGTCCTCTGAACTGTTCATGGCCATTTGTTTTTGCCTGGCTAGAATATGTCCCTGAGCTCTGATAATGACTCTCTTCCCTCCAAAGAGGGGGATATGTGTTGGTGGGTGGGTGTGTTTAGAAACTAGCATGCTGTACAAAGGTAACATTTACATTCATTGCTCCACCCACTTTTGCCTCTGGCTCCGCCTACCACTGTTATGTGCCCCCTGCCCTCACCACCCGAAGGTTACCCTGAAAGAAGCGTAGAGGTTTTCCCACCTCTGTGTTAGGCCACAGCGAACATCTCTTCTTGCTTCCCTTGGGCCAGGTGATGATGGCTTTGTCAAACCACCTGAACGCAGTGGAATCTGAGAAGCAGAAGCTGCGGGCCCAGGTGCGCCGGCTGTGCCAGGAGAACCAGTGGCTGCGGGACGAGTTGGCAAACACCCAGCAGAAGCTGCAGCGCAGCGAGCAAACGGTGGCACAGCTGGAGGAGGAGAAGAAGCACCTGGAGTTCATGAACCAGCTGAAGAAATACGATGAGGATGTGTCTCCATCGGTGAGCGCCCAGAACTTTTTGGGGTGGGGGAAGATGCCTGTGTCTTGACCTGGATCTCTTTCTGCATGAAAGTCTAGTAGCGATGGTCTTTCCAAGAGGTCCTGATAGAGCATCTAGCAATTTGAGTTTGTCTGGGTGGGTGAGATAGACACATCTCGCCCCAGCTACAGTAACTGGGTTGGTCTTCTCTTGCTGGGGAAGAGAACCTTTGAATGGGCTTGTTTGGTTAAGCTTAAGCTTAACTACTTAAGCAAAATATTAAGCACTCATGCTCTCCTTTCCTCTTTTTCTTTGTTTCTCACCCCCGCCCCCTGCAATCAATGTCTCAGGAGGAGAAAGAAGGCGATTCCACAAAAGATTCCTTGGATGACTTGTTTCCAAATGAGGAAGAGGACCAGGGCCAAGGGTGTAGGTTGCATTCCTTCCTTATTTTATTATTCATTTATTTAACCAGCAGGATTTGCATACCACTTCCTCATCAAATCCATTAAGCAGTGGTTGCATAAGACGATATAAAATTTACATTAAGATAAGGTGTTTAAAAACAAGCTTTCATAATGCAAGTAAAGTCAGCAGGTGTTTTTTTTATAAAAAATACGCATAATAGAATAAAATCACATGTTAAAACACATGTCAAAATTACATGTGTCTGGGTATGGTTGCCCTAAGCCAGCCTTTCTCAACCTGTGGGTCCCCATATGTTGTTGAACTACAACTCCCATCACCCCTAGCTAGCAAGGCCAGAGCTCAGGGATGATGGGAGTTGTAGTCCAACAACATCTGGGGACCCACAGGTTGAGAACTGCTGCCTAAGCGAAGAGGTTTTTTGCAGACAGTATGGCAAAGGCGCCTACCTAATATCAATGGGCAGGGAGTTCCTGGGTGTGTAATTCCTTGCAAGTGCAGAACAAGCATCATGTGGCATTTACAAAAGTGCTGGTTCTGCAGATCAAAGCGGTAACTGGGGTAACTGTGTGCAGGGGACGGATAAAAGAAAGAGTCATAAGGCTACCTTTTTGGACCTATCTTCCAGCGGCTGTTGTGTCTGGTTTGAGACGGAGTGCTAGCCAGTAGGAATGGGCCATAGCCCCCATGGCATTGCGAGCTGCCTCCTCTATCCTCGATTAATGCGATCTTATGTTTCCAGTGCCTCATCCGCACAGCAGTGCAGCGGCAGCCGCCCAGCAAGGCGGCTACGAGATCCCAGCACGCCTGCGCACACTCCACAACCTGGTGATCCAGTATGCTTCCCAGGGACGATACGAAGTGGCTGTTCCCCTCTGCAAGCAGGCGCTGGAGGACTTGGAGAAGACTTCGGGCCACGACCACCCTGACGTGGCCACTATGCTCAACATCTTGGCCTTAGTATACAGGTGAGAGGAGGAAGGGAATGGCAGACACTCACTTTTTTAAAATAATAATTTTTACTAGTTTTCAATTACAATAATCCAATAATAGCCTCATTATAACAATGCCAAATTATAATACAATTATTAATACCAATCATTCAGATGCCAAATTATATAATTTAGGTGGGCCCCCACATGCTAGGATTGATGGTTTGATGATTTACTTTATTTCTGCATTCCAAAATCTTACTAATTTCAATTACACACCAGTCAAAATAACAATCCCTTCTACAACTGCCATTTTAATGACTTCCATTTGTATTGACACATTAAATGATTTATAAACTTACAGGTGAAGCATTCAAACTATATCCTTGACCTTCCTGTGTGTGGCAATTATTCTGTCTGTGATGTTTCTTCCTGTCCTTGTAAAATGTTATGTCTATCTTTTCCCTGTTGTTGCTGTTCTCCATCATGCCTTGGACAGAGATCGTACCCCATTGTTGTTTCAGAAGTTCTCCATTGCACCATCCCGTGCTTCATTGTTTTGCAACTTTAACAGCAGCTGCAAAAACCGCACTGTCCCAATAAATACCGTATTTTTCGCTCTATAACACGCACCAGACCATAACACGCACGTAGTTTTTAGAGGAGGAAAACAAGAAAAAAATATTCTAAATGAAACAGTGGATGTATGATTTTTGTGGTTCATGCTGTGGCCACAGACATGTGATCTGACAGTGAGTTTGGAGTAGCCCAATGCAAAAATCCTGAGGATCCATGTGGATCCATGGTTTGTAACCACGTTTTTGCACCACTGTGACCCTAGGCAACAGTGGGTGCGTGATTTTTTTGGTGCAGGCTGTAGCCATGGACACG
>JAXCMG010000003.1:81806870-81931769 GCA_034642415.1 Podarcis siculus | reverse complement strand
TGACCCAATGCAAAAATCCTGAGGATCCATGTGGATCCGTGCTTTGTCACCACATTTTAAATGGGGAGGGAAGGAAAAACACAGAAGGGACAAGAAGCACAAGAGGGGTGTGCGGAGAAGCAGCTGGCTAAGAATGCAGGGGAGGAGTTTAACGGGGTGGGGGGGAGGAAAGGAAGGCAAAAGTTCCCCCCCCCCCAAGCCAGCCCTCTCTCTCTCTCACCCACCTGCATGTTTTTCGGCTGCCTGCGAGTCCCTAGAGCACGGAGAGGAGGAGGTGGTGGGCTGGAGCCTGCACGCAGTGTGACTAGGAAAGACTCGATCCTTTCCTTAACCCTCTGCTTGCCAGGAGGGCAGGGGATTCCCTGCTCTTTGTTGAGTTTGAGCAAACGCAGCAACAGAAGAGGGTGGGCAGTAAGACCCTGAGGCAGAATGCAGGAAAGCAACAGCTTCCGCCTTCCCTCTTCCCTCCGCCCGCCCGCCCGCCCGATCTTATTTTTGCCTGATTTTTGCCTATTTTTGTCCCTGCGCTCCGCGAGTCAGCTCCAGGGACCACACATTCGCTCTATAACACGCACAGACATTTCCCCTTACTTTTTAGGAGAAAAAATCTGCGTGTTATAGAGCGAAATTTACGGTATCCTGTTTTCACCATTTTTCTCTCAGCCTGGGAAGGAGAGCGATCTTTCGAGCTTCGAATAACTCAGTAATGAACCGTATCAACTCCGGCAGACACTCACTCACTTTGGAAGGAACAGAGCTTTCTTGGTTTTCCCCCTTGTGTAACTATGGAACAGTTATCTGGGACAGTGAAACTCAGTGCTTTGAATTTAATTGTGGAAAGTTTTGTGGCGAAGGAGGAAGGACCTCCCTGGGTCTTGTGTGATACAATCTCTGTCCCTCCAGTATTGCTCACTATGTGCCTCACTTTGTGCTGCAGGGATCAGAACAAATACAAGGAGGCAGCTCACCTTCTGAACGATGCACTGTCCATCAGGGAAAAGACGCTTGGCAAGGACCACCCTGCAGTAAGTAGCCGTTTCCCCGGACTGTGATGAGAAGGACGTTCTGGGCAGTGGGGAGCTGTAAGCCAGTCATGTGACCAAGGGGACTTGCAGGAGTGCCACATTACATGTTCAGCTGATCCTTCGGAAGGGTTTGGTGCCAAGTCAGGGCTAGATGACTCAAAAGGGGGTTCTTTTTTGCTGCAAAAGCTGAACAAGGAGTTCAGACAGGTAAGGTGAGCGAGTTAGTCCCTGAACTAGGCCATTCTGCTGCAAAAATCTTGGACCATCTTTGCCATGGATGGTTGCAAGATAGTGGTGCTTAGAGGAATCTTGCTTGATAGGTCTTTCTTTCTTTCTTTCTTTCTTTCTTTCTTTCTTTCTTTCTTTCTTTCTTTCTTTCTTTCTTTCATAGTTCTTCCATGGCTCTAATGTTAGGTCTGCTTATGTTTCTCTACAGGTTGCAGCAACCCTGAATAACTTGGCTGTTCTCTACGGCAAAAGGGGGAAATACAAGGAGGCAGAACCATTATGCAAGCGAGCACTGGAAATCCGGGAAAAGGTAAATTCCCTCCCCCCTGGAGAAGAAAGGGCCAGGGTGTCAAGACAACCCTTTTGCAACCCTTTTCAATGCTACTCAGGAAAGGGGAGCATGTGTGTTAGATAGGAAGTTTCCCGTGTCAGTCTAGAATGGTCTGTCTAGTTTAGTATTGTCTGCACTGACCGGCAGCAGCTCTCTGGGGTTTCATGCAGGCATCTTTCCCTGCCCTACCTGGAGATGCCAGGGATTGAACCTGGCACCTTCTGCATGCAAAGCGTGGATCCATGTGGATTCAGAACAATGCCTAGGGAGAGACAGGTGTCAAATACGATGCAGAAGGAGCTATTTCTGCCAGAGCTGAAGCTCCAAATGACTTTCCATGGGCCCCCCCCCCCCCCCCCCGAAGTAAAAGGATCCTGCCATATTCCCACATTTGCTTCTTTTCTTCCTAACTAGCTTTTTCTGTTTGTTTGCCTCCTTTTTAGGTTCTGGGCAAAGATCATCCGGATGTGGCCAAACAGTTAAATAACTTGGCTTTGCTATGCCAGAATCAGGGGAAGTATGAAGAGGTAGAATATTACTACTGCCGGGCGCTGGAGATCTACGAGTCGCGCCTGGGGCCTGACGACCCAAATGTGGCCAAAACAAAGAACAATTTGGTGAGTCCACTGGGTGGTGAAAAGGGGGTGGGGGTGGGTATCGCGCATGACGATCGGTGGCTGCCTGTGCTGCATTTTTAAGATTGTCATTCCTGTCCTCTGTCCCAGGCCTCCTGTTACCTGAAACAAGGCAAATATAAGGAAGCAGAGGTCCTCTACAAGGAGATCCTCACCCGGGCCCATGTGAAGGAATTTGGCTCTGTGGATGGTATGGACAGCAAAGAGCGAGGAGGGCAGCAGGGATTTATAGGAGGAGCTTGGGGGGTTGTGCAGGCCAGTGGTGTATCGTGGGTTGCCCGTGCCCAGGACCACACGGTGGGAGGGAAGGAGTATGCATGCGCATTCAACTGCCAACCGGCGTCCGCATCACCCAGGAAATCATAGCCACGGAGATAAGAAAAGAGTCATTCCGTTGTCTGGAAGAGGTCACTTCCTGGTTCATAGGTAGGAACCATTTTCAAAGGAGCCCAGCGCTGGAAGTACACAGCTGTATTGAGGCAGCACCGGGTGTTGAAGTTTTGCATCCCTAACAAGCAGCCGCCCTTGTGCTCCCCCCTCCCCAAAACACCACTCATGCAGGCTGGAGCCTAGGTCCAACAGTATGCTTTGCATTACCTATTTGTTTTCATGGCCTGGCTGACAAAAACTATTTCCTCCAAAGAAAATAAGCAAACGGATCCAAAAGTTTAAGCTTCTTTCTCGACTGTACCATGGGAAAGAGTAGCCTTCCTTTTGAAATACCAACAGGGTGTTTTGTTTTGCTTTGTTTTAACCCGTTTTGTTTTGTTTTGTTTTGTTTTGTGTTTTGTTTTGTTTTGTTTTGTTTTAACCCATTTTGTATTTTATCCTGCAGACGAGCACAAGCCGATATGGATGCATGCGGAAGAAAGAGAGGAGATGAGCAAGGTGAGTGCGAGAACGTTTATTCTGGTGGGTGAGAGCAGGCACAAAGCGCACACCTGAGATTTTCTTGTTCACCTGTCCTGCATTGGGAAGAGATCCAGAAATGGCACCATCCTCTCTTTGCCTTAGAGTGGATCTCTGATGGTGCCAAACCCGCTGACTGGTAGCTGCAGAGGAGGGCTGAATACCTTAGTGCAGCTGTGTTTTGTTGGGTTGTAGAGTGTTAATGTGTCATGGGGGGGCAGTAGGAATGAGGGGTTGCTACTCAGACTGCATAGAAACTTTCTGGGGCAGGAGTTGGAACTGATTGCCCTGTTTTTCCTGTGCCTTGCATGTTTTCTCTTTATTATAGTGCACTCCTTAGGACGAACTGGAGAGTGGAAGATGAAGGGATTTCAGCAGGTTTCTGGGCCGCAGACTGCAGAACCAGAATGTTTTTAGACAAATATATCTCAAGCCTCAGAATTTGGTCATTTGGAAAGCTCAGTTGACTGATCGGGAAAAAGTAGTTCCTTCGGCCCCAAGGCTTAAGACAAGGGTAACAGGAAGACACTATAGTCTTCTGCACCATCACCTTCTGCTTTAGATTTCCCAGTCTTAGAGACCAGGATATGTGGGGAAACCCCTGCCTATTAGAGCTACAGCAAGCCCAAGATACTTAGGAGACATGTTCCAGCCCATGGTGCGGTGAGCAGTGGCTTATGGCTCCTTTGGAAACTAGATAAATTGCAAAAAGACTTCACATGCTTCTGAAACATTCTGGGCTAAGGTGCTGAACTTCACAAGGCTTAATATAAAAGCTCCAGCACACTTTCCATGCTGGAATTCAGTTGAGCAGAACCCACCTGGTTTTCTTTTTCTCACTTTCTCTCCCATTTTTACAAACCTGACCTGATGGCTGATGCCTGCTTTAGTGTCTCAGGCTGTTTCCCTTGAACATGGGCCATGTCACAACAAGAAATAAGTAGGGCATTGACACTCTTATTGCTACCAGGCTTGCCGAATGCCCTCCTGAGGAATAGATGGTTTAGAATGAGTGAGATGCGTGCTTGTTTCTTAGGTTTTGAGCCAGCCTTTCTTCGCTGAAGAATCTTTGCTGCTCTCGGAGTCAAGTCAGAGAACTGTGTGTTTATCTGCTGCCTTGAATATTGTTGGCTAACAAAATCTGACCCTGCTATGATACGATCTCATGTCAGGAAATGGCTGAAATCAAGAGCCATGTGAAACAAATTTTCCCCTGGAAAAAAACCAGCTGGGCGTCTTTTAATTGGATTTCACCTGGATCATGGGCTCAGATGAGTCAGCTGGTCACCACTTGGTTAAATGAGAGACTTCATACATAGTTCTTGAGGCAAAACTCCCTCTTCTGTCAACCAGGATCTTTATCAAGAAGCTAAGGCTACTGATTTAGGTCCTCTTCATTGCCCTGTCTACGATCTGTCTGCCGATCCTTTTAATCCTATGTAATTTTGTTTCCACCAACCTTCTCTGTTTCTCATCACATGCTTGAAAAAACACTGCCATGCAACACCTCCCTGTCGAGTACGTGTGGACATGATTTAAATATTTCATGCATTCTTCAATTCCAGACAGGAAGCAAATGAGTGGGGCAACCCAAACCTGGAGCCGTGGTACCCTAATCCCACCTGACTCTTTCCTGCATGGTCTTCCTTCAGTGGACTGCCCTTTCACTACTGTGGCTACTTTGGCCTCCTCTAGCATAGTTTCATTCCAGCGCATTGAATGGGAAGCAGCTGGGAATAGGTGGAACAATAAGGCACAGACCATTTCCCTTCCCAGTTCCTTAATACAGCAAGCATCTAGTTAAGCTAGTCACTAAGGCCCAGTTCACACTTGAAGCATTCTTGTGACTAGGGAGCTTCCTGTTGGTTCATCTGTTTTCTAGTCTGATGGACAATGGCTCTCCATCATCACATAGGATCATAGGATGCTGCCTTATTCTGGGTTAGACATTGGGTGCATCTAGCTCTGTATTGTCTCTCCAGGGTTTCAGACAGGGAATCTTCCAAGCCCTACCTGGAGATGCCAGCAATTGAAACCTGGGCCTTCTGCAGGTGAATCAAGTGCTCCATCACTGAGGTCTTTCCCATCACCTGCTACCTGATCCTTCTTACTAGAGGTTCCAGCAGTGAATGTGGAGCCTTCTGCAGGCTAAGGATATGCTCTTGTCACTGAGCTGGGGTCTGTCCCCAAATAGGAATGAATACTGTAAATGCAATAAAGCTGATTGTGGACACCCATGTGAACTGTGACTGATAGAGACTTCCTGGTACATGCCCGCCTTGTGGCCCTGCACACCTCTCCGCACATTGCAGTACTCAGCCTAACAATTAGAGGTCTGTAAGTAGCAAACTCATTGCCTCTTAAAAAGAGTGAGAATTGGAAGACACCAAGTGGGTCAGTCTCTGCTGAAACGGACAGCAAAGGGAGATGTGTAAAGGTTCTGTCGTTTGTGGGAACATAGGAAGCTGCCTTTTACAGAATCAGTCCCTTGGTCCTCCAGGGTTGCATACAGGGGACACTCACAGCCTTACTTAGAGATGTTGGGGATTGAACTTGAGACCTTCTGCATGCAAAGCAGATCTTCTGCCACAAAGCTACGGCTCTTAAAAACATCTGTATATCTAAACAGGTACCAACATTCATCTTGCTAGGGTAAACTTTCTGAATAATACTGAGTATTTCAGAAGTGTCTCCCAGCCCATATATGTTCAAAGTTATACATGCCATCACAGTAATCACCAGCCTTTCTGGGTAGGTCAACGCAGTATCCCCAAAGCAGGCGGGGGGCGGGGGGGGGAGAGAAGCAGTTTGAGAAGGGGCAGTCAAGAGAAAGTCAGTGGCTGACTTGGGGACAGTAAATGACCTGGGGACTTCCCAGCTAAGAACTTTTATCTTAGCAGCTAAGCTAAATGAGCTTTTCTTTGAATGCAGAAGTGAACTGGAGCTTTCCAGAATGGCAAAACAGAGGATTTTTGCAACCAGTGCAGAGGAGTGAGATCATATGTTGTTATTGGACTAAGCAGCTCCTATTCAGTAATGTACTCAGTTTCCATTCTCCATGATGTCATCTTCTACTGGCATTCTCGGTTTCTTTGCCATGCTATTAAAAAGCATTAAACCCATCTTGCTAGAGCATTCCTTTTTCCCCCCCACTTTCCTTTTGTCATATCCACGTAACATAGCTTCATCCATACAGATCAGCCTCCTAAATGTTTTCTCAAAGCAGGCTTCCTCGAACGCAGTGGGATTTGCTCCCGAGTGAATGTGCATAGAATGGCAGCCATGGCCACCTTCCTGTGGATGGACTTGGGGCACCTTTTTGCAATGCATGTTGTACATACTGACCCTGGGAGGTGGGAATAGATAGACCATCTTCATTGTACTACCAAGGGAATGCCCCTAAGGAACAGGCTAAGGTGGGGTGGGAAACTCTGGCCATCAAGATGTTATTGAACGCCTGCTCTGATCAATCTAAGGCGCCATGGTCAGTGGTCAAGGATGATGGGAATTGTAGTCCAACAACATTGGAGGGTCACAGGTTTCCCATTTGTGGGGCAGCCCCTGGGTAGGAACAACGAAATTCATATTGCCTTTTAAAACAAAAACAAAAGCTTCCTGTTCCGAAAGGGAACAGAATTCTATGGGGCAGAAAGATGGTGCTTTTTACAAAGAGATATCTCTGTGCCATCTCAAAGGTTTTCAGTGCAAATTAAGACTTTTAGGCTGTACCATTAAATGGATGGGGGTGACTCTCAGCTTCGTATGGGTAAGCTTACAAGTTTGGAACTCTTCTTGCGGGGCAGAGGTTTTCACCCAAACTGCTGCCTCCGACCCCTGACCCCACATCCTGTGACAATACCTCTTGCAATTCTAACCTACAAAATACCCTAATGGACCGTTCTTGGCTGCTAAGTCTGCCAGTTCTTTGTACAGAAAGATGCAGCTATGTGGGGCACTGGTGTCCATTGGAGCTATTGTGATTGAAGTAGATCAGAGGTGCCTGAGAGATCCAGCACAGTTTGTATGGAAAAGCTATGGGAGCCTGTGTTAGAGGTTAATAGCCATTGATGGTCTCCTGCTACCCCAGACTGCCATCTTCAGAATGTCATTGGAGGGCCAAAAGGTCTGAATTGAATACCTTCTTAAGAAGGTCAGAAGCAGAGTCCTCACCCTTCACAGTGGCAGTAATGCAGCTCCCCATAAGAACCTAATTGCAAATTTTAGACTTGGGTGAAACACAGCACAATTAAAACCCTGTTCTGGGCATCCTGTTTGTCTCCGTAATGAAGAGCCCACATTTTGAATAGCCCTACTGAGGACTACCACGTTCATTCGCTTTGGCCTGGTAACACAGTGCTCGAAGCAGGATCACCCAGCCTTGCTGGAATGGAGCCCTGGCATGCATTAACCTACTTCCCCCCACAAATTCAGCGCTTAAACCCTTGTCAGCATTAGCCTGAGGCATGACCGTCTAGGAATCCCCCAGATAGCAGGCCTGCCAGGGAATTTTCTGGAGGAGCAACTCCTCCTCCAAAGTGATTTAAAAATAACTTCTTCTTTTTTTAAACAACAGGAACTTTTTCTAAGCCTAGGGAACCTAATGCCTGAATCGACCTACTGTTCCTTGGCTGACTCCCCCAGAAAAATGGTTTAAAAATAACTAAAACGGTTGGGCACAGTTCCGGTGGGAAGTTGTTAGAAGACAGGAATTTGGTTCCTATTTGGTTCCTGGGAGAGGGAGCGGACCAGACAAAGTGGCTTTCAGTTTCTGGTCACACAATCAAGTAGCACATTCACAGTAGGAACTGTAGAGTTGGAGACAGTCGTTTAGTTCTGGCCTAGCCGAATCCCTTGCTCCGTTCAGGAAATTTAGAAACTGGAATATCCATCTGAAAGGGAGAGGTTACACACACACACACACACACACAACGTAATTGGAACTGTACTTACCTTCAAGAAGCGTCTCTTAACGTCGAATCCGAATCTCTCTCTCCTGTAACTTTCAGCCCATCAGATCTGGCTAGCCCTGCCTTCTGGGGCAGCAGATAACAAGTCTTTGCCCTCTTCAGGTATTTGAAGAGAATTTCTTCTGCTTAATAAGGATTTTAGTCGCTTGTTAAAGGAATTAACTTTTATTAAGCTCTTACAAGATCTCCTCTTACACTACCTTTTACTGTGACTGCATCTTTATGTACTTAGGCTTGTGTCCTTGTTTGCAGACCTGTGAACTCCAAAGTCCCAGGCATTGCGTCACCATTTCATTTCTTTTGGCTGAAACAGATATTTGCTTAACAATATGTTTTTCTATGCATAAGCTGGGGCAGCCATCTCCCCTTTTTAAAAAAATGTAGCAAGACCTGTGCTACTTAGCTTAAGCCTGTAATAGACCAGCAAGCTCACTAATATTTTTTTTAATGATCAAAGCTGCCTTTAATATCTTTGCAGAGTTGCCTTAATTACATACTTGAGTCTTCCCAGAATCTGTTATCTCATTGTCTGGTTTTTAGGGGACAGTGGTGTCATTCTAAATCCGGAAGTGTGGAACCTTTGGCCCTTCAAAATGTTTTCAAACTACAATTCCCATCATCCCTGGCCACTGGGCAGTGTTGCTGGGGCTGATGAGAGTTGTAGTCGAGGCAGGCCAAAGGTTCTTTACACCTGTTCTAAATGGTTGTGGTCTATATGTATGTAGTCTCAAAGCATAACAATATTGGAGCCGACATGGCGGCAAGGTGGTTGTTGTTTAGTCATTTAGTCGTGTCCGACTCTTTGTGACCCCATGGACCAGAGCATGCCAGGCACTCCTGTCTTCCACTGCCTCCCGCAGTTTGGTCAAACTTATGCTGGTAGCTTCGAGAACACTGTCCAACCGTCTCGGCCTCTGTCGTCCCCTTCTCCTTGTGCCCTCAATCTTTCCCAACATCAGGGTCTTTTCCAGGGAGTCTTCTCTTCTCATGAGGTGGCCAAAGTATTGGAGCCTCAGCTTCACGATCTGTCCTAATGAGCACTCAGGGCTGATTTCCTTCAGAATGGATAGGTTTGATCTTCTTGCAGTCCATGGGACTCTCAGGAGTCTCCTCCAGCACCATAATTCAAAAGCATCAATTCTTCGGCAATCAGCCTTCTTTGTGGTCCAGCTTTCACTTCCATACATCACTACTGGGAAAACCATGGCTTTAACTATACGGACCTTCGTTGGCAAGGTGATGTCTCTGCTTTTTACTCACTGTCTAGGTTTGTCATTGCTTTTCTCCCAAGAAGCAGGCGTCATTTAATTTCATGACTACAGCAAGGTAACTGGTACCAAACAAACTTATATCTTTTTATCCCTGCTAGGCACGCAAGCAGAGGCAAACAAACCAGCCATGGTCTTTTGTGCAGTGATACTTTGACTATTCTAACAAAGTCTTCTCTTTTTTCTCTCCTCCCCCCCTCCCCAATTCCTCTTTCCAGAGCAAGCACAGAGAAAACATTGCATATGCAGAGTATGGTGGCTGGTACAAGGCATGCAAGGTCAGCAGGTAAGTTGCTTTCAGGAGTTCTTTATTACTGTTATTTCAATTATTAGTTAATATGCCACTTTCTTGCCAGGGTGGCTTCTAAGTGATTTAAAAGTATTAAGCTTAATTATAGATAAATAAACACACATAACTAAAGAGCACAATTAAGACAGTTTCATTAAAATATTAAATATGTATCAATCCCCAATGAAAATGTACTGGTCCATTAAAACAATACAACAATAAAACAGCAGTTGAAACAGCAGGTCCCTTGTTTAGAGAGGAGCCGGTGGTACGACAATACTAATGGGGCTTCATATTTTATCGGGAAGAGTTTTCCACAACACTGGTGCCACCAGTGAAAACCCCCTGTCCCTTCTGCGACTCAAAGGGTTGAATTGAATTGTTGCCCAAGTGCTCCTGTAACAGCTTTTGATCCAGTGGGTGGCTTTACTAATGGGAGGTTATTATTTTCCAGTTCTGCCCCCCCTGCCCCGCCTTCAGAGCACCTCCTTCCTTGAAAATTGGCTCCAGAGAGTTTGGGGGACGCTTCAGAACAGGATGGAAAGTCGCATTGGGGTGGGGGATACAGCAGGAAAGGCAAATCAGCAAAAGTCACTTTTCCTTTAGCAGAAGTATCCACTGGATCCAAAAGCCTCCTGTAGTTTCAGATCCCACCCATTTTATTTATTTTTAGCTTTCAGCTTCTGCTACTAGTATGAATATGCCCATTTAGGGCCTAATAGCAAGGGACCTCTTTCCTTGTGCAGCAGTTTTCTGCGTAATTGCTGGGTAGTAACCATTCAGCTAAGCAATCTCAGTGTCATGGGAAGTGGGAGGTGTGTAGACAAGGGCGGCTCAGTGTTCAAGGTATTGCCATGGTAAGCAAGGACTGCTGGCTTCAGTGTTTCCCTTTCTCCTTAGCCCCACAGTGAACACCACTCTGCGAAACCTGGGCGCACTGTACAGGCGTCAGGGCAAGCTGGAGGCTGCGGAAACGCTGGAAGAGTGTGCAGTGCGATCCCGCAGACAGGTAAGGCCAACGCCACCCCACGAACAACTTCTTGTGTAAAGGGAACTCTAGGGAGAAGAAAGCAAAAGTTGAGTGTTTCATCTGATTTTTAGATTTGCCAGGCAATTTAAGGCTTATGTGGTGGAGCCTAAACCACTGGCTGTTATCAAATATGTAACATGCCCTTATAAAGTTCCCTGCTGGTGTTGATTGAGGTGGTGTGGCCAGTTGTTTGTCAATGTGGCTTTTGCTGGAAAGTTGCAGCTTGATATGTTTTTTTTTCAGGATCCTTCCACTTCATCAGCAAAAGAAATCGCAGCAGGCTATAGAATCCAGCCGAAATAATTTACTTGACATTCTCTGGGTTCAGGCAATAAAATCTTGTCTTATTAAGCCGCAGTATGAATGAGCTTCATGCAATTGTAAGCAGCTGCTTTGCTTCCTTACAGGAAAGCAAATCGGGTAATTGTAATTATCCTTAATTTCCCTTTATGTCTGTACAGGAAACTATGGCTAATGGCTTCCAAAACCAAGCCAGAACACGAAGCCACGGTTCATGGCTTTACAACGTTGGCTTGTTGGGAAGCCATTAGCCATAGTTCCCAGTTTGGACGTAATGGGAAGCTAACTGTGGCATCCTGACTTGACGAAGGAGTAGAACAGCTGTGTGCGGGTGCACGGAGCTCCTTCATATCTCAGTCCAAGATTTGATAGCATAAATGCGTTGATTGCCTGTCAAGTGCTTGATGACTCCTTTGGAAAAGTTCTGCTTAATCAGAAAATGAGCTTTAGATCATTATTGTAGATCTGTCCATCTGGTTGGACTGCAATTAATTTATATAGAATTGTGCCCAGGCTATAGAGTTTCAGGAACACTGCTTGGATGTATGTTTATTCCCCCCCCCCCCGGTTTACTTTGGATGTTCTTGATGGTCTCATCCTGATGTCCTAGTCCTTTGTTGTCAGGAGCTGAGCTAAGCTCAGTGTATTTCACAACTGGATCATTTAGATCAGTGTTTCCCAACCTTGGGCCTCCAGCTGTTTTTGAACTACAATTCCCATCATCCCTGACCACTGGTCTTGCTAGCTAGGGATGATGGGAGTTGTAGGCCAAAAACATCTGGAGGCCCAAGGTTGGGAAACACTGATTTAGATGACTGTGGAATTCAGCATCTGGAGAACATTTGGCTTCATTAATTTATTTTTAAGGCAAGTTTTTTAGCCGTTATGGCAGGCATAGGCAAACTCCGGTCCTCCAGATGTTCGGGACAACAATTCCCATTATCCCTGACCATTGGTCCTGTTAGCTAGGGATGATGGGAATTGTAGTCCCAAACATCTGGAGGGCCAGAGTTTGCCTATGCTTGCGTTATGGCTATGGAAGTGTGGGCAATGTCTGGTGAAGCTTATGTAGGGATGGAGGGAAAGGGTTTTGTTACTGTCCCATTGCTCCATGCCCCACCCCCGAATAACAAAAGTTGGGGGGGGGGGAGATGTGTGTTGGGCAAATATATGCATATATTAAAAATGTGTATGCAATCCATACAAGCCGTGCAACGAAACCAAATCTCAGCTTAGCTTCCTGAGGAAAACAGTAGAAGAAAGCTGTTTCCCCTCTTCTCCTGCTTTTGGGTTTTCCAGGGATATCTGTTTGGTCACTATAGGAGACAGGATTGGACTTCAGGGTCACCTAACATTTTGGGCCCTCGGGCACATTTGCAAACCAGAGCAACAGTCATGGGTACATATTCTATTAGCTGCAGTAGAATTTCAGTGAGTGGAAGGACTGGGGAGCAGACCTTGAGGGCACCTGAGAAACCCTGTGCGGCACATGGGTGCCTGCAAGCGCCATGTAGGCGACCTCGTGACCTTTGGTCTGATCCAGGAGGACGGTTTTTGTATGTTCCTAGAAAGTCAAGATATACACAGGCGCATGACGCCACCTTTGCTCCTCCTCTGTTCCTCCTCTTCCCCTCCGTTCACACAAGCCAACGAACAAGCCAGGAAGCCTTAGTCAGCTATAGCTTCTCAGTACAGTGGTACCTCTGGATGCAAATGGGATCCGTTCCGGACCCCGTTCGCATCCTGATGCGAATGTAACACATGACTGTGCGTGTCGTGTTTCACCGCTTCTGCGCATGCACGTGATGTCATTTTGAGCGTCTGCACATGCGCAAGCGGCGAAACCCAGAAGTAACGCGTTCTGTTACTTCCGGGTCACCACGGAGCGCAACCTGAGAATGCTTAATCTGAAGTGTATTCATCCCGAGGTATGACTGTATATCTAAACTGAGGTGGGAGATGGGGTTGTATTCAGCATAGCACTAAGTAGATAGCTCAAAAGCTGCAAGGATTTCTGCTTGTGCAATGCAGCTTTATCCATCTCCTTCCCCTGCATCTCTTTAAATGCCCTCAATCTGTTATAGGGGTTTCCCCAGTACTTTGAAGCAGATTTTGAGTGGAATCCATGGTGCACCAGAAGGAGGAGGTGCAGAGGGGAGAAGAATCCTGCAGTGGTAGCAGTAATCTTGCACTGACGGGATAGTTTAGTTGAAGACCACTCATGATTAGCGGCTTCCAAACAAGCCAGAATATGAAGCCATAATTTAAAGTTAAATTAATACCCCAACTTGTGTTGAAGCCATTAACCATCGTTTCCTAGTTCAGATGTTAGCTGAAAAGTTGGGTTGCTCACTCGGGAGGAGCGAAGCGGGAATAAAGGGGCATATTTTGGCTTAGGAAGCTAAGATCTGATTCTGCAAATGTGGCCAGTGTCTTGGTGCAGAACTTGGCATGCGTACAATGGTGGGATCCAGGAAGCGAAAGGGCAGCTCTATAGTCTTTCCAGTCCCCTTCCTGAACACCTTCCTGTCTCCACCCAAAATCGCCACCAGAAAAAAATTAACACACATGACCTTTTGGCGTGTTAATGGCCAGGAAGCAAGGAAGTGTTTTACATCTATCTAGGAAGTGTTTGAGGGGCTCTGCGCTTCCCTTGCCCACCCCCAACCCTCCTTGTCTCTTTGTTTTGTGCTTGTCCCCTTGCAGGGCATTGACCCCATTAACCAGACCAAGGTGGTAGAGATTCTGAAAGAGGGCGACGGCTCCGAGAGGCGGAGGAGCCGAGACAGCCTGGGGGGCAGCGTCAAGTATGAGAGCGCCACAGATGGTAGTGAGGAAGTGAGTATGGGCGTGGAATGGAACGGGGTAAGTACAAGTCCACCATCAAGACCCGCCTAGCCCGGCCGAGAGAGGCAGAGGGCAGCAAACTCTACCCAGAGCTGTTCTTTCTTTTTTGTCCGCCAATTGCTGCCCCTGCCATCTCGGGGAGCTGATGGCCTGTCGTGGCATGCCCACCTCCATCCATCCTCTTGCATGCTCCCTGCCCGCTCCTCTTAATTGCCGGGTAGCCAGACTCAGGAAGGGAGCTCTTCCATCTTAGTTCTCCCCACTCAACTCGGGACTTAGTATCTCCCGTCCCCCAGTTCTTTTTAGGTGGAGGGTGGGCGGAAGTAAGAGCAGAAGCCACTGATCGTAGGTGCTTTGATCTCCTCTACTAACATCCTACGGTGCTGCTCACCCCTGATCTGTTGCAGGGACAAGGGACGGGGAGGGAAAGAAGGTTGTTTCATTTCCCAGGAGATAACTTCGCTCTCGGAGGGAAGAGCGTAAAGGGCTTTGTTTTGATTAGGGTCCTAGGGCTGCTGCTCTCCAGGAAAATGGATGTTTATGGGGTAGGGTGTGTATGTGTGTATACGTGTGTGTTTTGTGTGTGTGTGTGTGTGTGTGTGTGTTCAGCATCTGAAGGACATGCCAAGAGGCACTGGAATGAATGTGTGAAGACTCAAAGGCATATCTACCTCAAAGTTTCAAGAGGCCACAAACACACCACAACTGCATTTTCTATAGGCGAGTACAGTGGTACCTCTGGTTAAGTACTTAATTCGTTCCAGAGGTCCGTACTTAACCTGAAACTGTTCTTAACCTGAAGCACCACTTTACCTAATGGGGCCTCCTGCTGCCGCCACGCTGCCGGAGTCCGATTTCTGTTCTTATCCTGAAGCAAAGTTCTTAACCTAAAGCACTATTTCTGGGTTAGCGGAGTGTGTAACCTGAAGCGTATGTAACCTGAGGTACCACTGTATGAGTTAGAGCAGGTAACCTTCTCTGCCCTCCTCTTCCTCCTTTGTTGACCCCTGGATTGGTCTTTTATCAACGAGAGGATTTAGCTTCTTCCTATACGCAGCCTGTTTCCTAACAGAGTGCTTGGGTCTGGGTGGACTGGTGGGACATTGTCTCTGGCGAGTAGCAGGATCCTAAGAGATTTCAGCTAGTGGCAACATTACTATGTCTCTGTAACAAGTGAATTTTGGTGGAAGAATTGACAAAAAGCATCTTGACTCTCCCTGGTTTTGGTTTTGGGTTTCCCCCCTCAAAGACTGGTTCTTAGACCTGTTGTCTCTCCTCGGCTTGGGGAGAAGTGCGTTTCGTACCCATTCCGAGTTGGGGAAGGTGTATGAGGATGCGTAGCTTGCCTAAGATGCAGTCTTGAACATGTTTGTTCCTTTGGGGTTCTCCATAAGATGCAGCTAGCAGCAAGGACTTTGACCTAGATAAAGGATGAGGAGGGACTTACCGACCCATTGTTTTAATGCTTTGGTTACGTTTAACTTGCACTCTCTCCATTGCTCACTAACTCTCCATCCTCTCTGCAGCTGCTCGCTTGCTTGCATGCGCCTCTCCATCCCCCATCTATCGCAGGCAAATTGCCATGACAGCCAATCAGCGCCAAGGTGTCTTGCAATCTTGATTGTGGATTGTACCTAAAAGGCAGTACGTGAACAAAAACTGTAAGAGAATGTGAGGACCCCATAGAAACTTGGGGGAAAGGAGTGTATAAAACTCCCTAATCCTAAAAGGCTTAAGTCCTCGTTCTTTACTTTTTCAGAGAATGACACTTCCCTCTTGGAATGAAGACTGACGTGGTATTTTAAGAGCAGTCACAGGCCCCTTCCACCCACCATGCGATTCTAGCTTTGTGATTTGCAGCTTGCATTGTGGACGTACAGTCTAGCTAGCTGAACGATCACCTGATCAGCCTTCCCCTCTTCTCAGACTTCATGCAGAGGGAGAGACTACCACCTCATCAAATGCAGGGGGGTCTTGTGATCCGGTGGAGGCTTCCACTGGACTGGATGAGGGGGGTAATTGTTTGCCACTTCCCCTTTAGCTCTGTATCCTCCAGCACCATTTTGGTCCGGAGATTCCACCGCAGATTTTCAGGAAATAATAATAATAATAATAATAATAATAATAATAATAATAATAATAATAATAATAATATAGGGGGTTGCAAGTTGAAGGAAGAATTAGCAAAAGTTCTCATCTTCCTCTCTCCCCACCCACCCTGCCATATACATTTATTATTCATTTAACCAGAAAATCCACAAACCAATATTTTGAAAAAGAGTTCCAAAACCTTTCCAGGAATTGTAGGGAGAGGTGGGTGGATGATTTCTGAGATCATTGGAAGATGAAGGTGGTATATAAATTAAATAAATAAATAGAAAGGCATGAGGACCAGTTCCTCCACAACTTGGGCGCCAGTTTTTCAGTGGTACGTTTTGTATTTTGTCTGGAAAGGGCGCTTTCAAACCACTTCCTTCCGCTCTTCAAATGTTCCGTTTGTCTTCATTCTTAGGCTAGTGTCCCTTGCAAGCTATGACTGGGGCTACCCTTTGTTCTGAGGCTGGCTTCCCCAACCTGGTGCCCCCCAGAAGTTGTCAGGCTCCCATCAGCCCTAGCTTGTATGGCTAAACATTGGGGATGACAGAGACTGCAGTCCAGCAACTTCTGGAGGGCATCAGCTTGAGGAAGGCTCTTCTGATCTATTCCACCTCCTGGGAAAAAGGACTGCCTGTCCCCCTACCCATCTTTTATATAGCTATCTCCAGGGCTTAGGGTGGGCTTCATCCCTGAGCAAGAGCCTGTAATTCAGGTGCTGGTTTCCTCTGTAGTCATGTCTGTACTGTGAGCCTGCATTGCAGTAGTATTTCTATATTCTTGAATGCTCTTCTTGCTGCAGAGGCCACACCCTTATGCTACAAACCCTTCCCTCTCTCATTGCATGTTTCTTTAGATCGGGGTTTCCCAAACATGGGTCTCCAGCTGTTCTTAGACTACAACTTCCATCATCCCTAACTAGCAGGACTAGTGTTCAGGGTTGATGGGAACTGCAGTCCAAAAACAACTGGAGACCCAAGTTTGGGAAACCCTGCTTTAGATGTTCAAAATGGTGGATCAGCTTACTTGAGCCTTAAAGGGTTGCCAGTGACATGGATCAGATAGAACTTCCTTCTCCAGCTGAATGGAGGCAGGGCCGTCTGAGAGCTATCGATGGAGAGCCTAAGGAGCCACTCCAGGAAAGGGCTGAAACTCGCAGCTGCCCAAATTCCCCACAGTCTTAAAAACAACTGACTGAGATAAGGCACTAAGCCCTGCTACTGCCATACTTCTTTTCAGTTCAAACTGTATTCCGGTGAGAACTGAGCTTCCTTGGATTCTGGATTCTGGAAGACAGGGTTCCCACTGCCACCAGTTGCCTCCTAAAACGTGCTCACTGAAATTATGCGCTCTGTTTACGTTGGACAAATGCGAGGCCTTGCTAGCCTGCCCACCATCTCTCATGAGCTGAGCATGTACCCTAGACCGCTTCCCAGAATTCTCAGGACGGTCCGCTTAGCATTACGTTAAATGGAACCCGATCCATTTAGCTCACGGGGTCAAGGAGATGGATTCTGGAAAGGAGCAGGGGAGCAGCATTTTCTTTGAGAAACAGAATATGTCCTTTCATATTTGCCACTCCCCCTCTTTTCCTTTCCCCTCTAAACCCTCCCACCCCTCCATATTAGACTAGAAATAGCAAGAGATGTTGGAATAACTGAGGGAGACTTCATTTATGCAGCTGCAATCTAGTGTTTCTTCCTTGCACTAGGCAGTCTTCTCCAACCCTGGCGTCCTCTGAATGTTTTGGACCACAATACCGATCAGCCCCTGGCTGATGGGTGTTGTTGTCCAAAACATTCAGAGGGTGGCAGGATTGGCAAAGGGTCTGGTTACTGCCCCGAGGCCCCATGACTAAGCAAAGCCCTATGCTGTGAATATTTCGAAGTACCCTTTAGCCAATCGCATGTTGTCTGAGGAAATTCCTTGCCCCTCACCCACCAATAATAAAAATAAAATTTTATTTATATCCCGCCCTCCCCAGCCAAAGCTGGGCTCAGAGCGGCTAACAACAGTAAAATAATACAGCATTATAAAATCAGTTCAAATCAAATTAATGGCAACCATTGGGCTAGAGTTCTGTGAGGATTATAAAGGGCAACTGTGTGAATTTCTCCCCACCCCACCGACCTGCAGTCGTTTGCTCCCCATGCTTGTACCATTGGCTTGTATCTCCCTTCCCTCCTTTTCGTTTGGGGTTGTTGTGCATCCTCACTATGGCCTTGTAAAATTTTGTCTTTCTCCTCTCTGTGCACTAGGCTTAAATGCCTCCTGAGACTCCTTCCTCCCCACCACCACACACACAAACCCCACCCCACCCCTTCACCACAATCGCCCGGATGTTTGTGTGCCGCCCCTTCTGGCTTTCTTCCTCCAAGCCACCCCTCCCCTCCTTCCACCGTTCCTGCTCTCCTTGTCAAGGACTCCACGGCAGTCCCCAACCCCAACCCGGCGGGCACCGAGGAGTGGAACGGCACCCGCAGAGGAACGTCCAGCTGGCTGCACCCTGGTTCTACCGCTACCATGTCAACCGGCAAGAGAGAGCAGGAAGAAGCTGCACGAATCCGCCATTTTGCCCCACCCCTTCCCCTCCGCCAGTGCAGGACTTTGGCAGAACTCCTTGTGACTTCCTCCGTTCTCTTTCCTGTGTCTTAACGGGGGCCCTCGACGAAGGTCTTCTGCAGTCTGAAGAGGTCCCTGCTGCCCATCTCTCTGCCCTACTCCGCCTCCTGGCTTCCTTCCACCGTCTCCCACCATCCCTCTCCTTGCCTTCTAGCATAACTCAGATTTTTCTGCTTCCCATTTTAGTTCTCTTCCCACCCCGCCTTGCCCTTCTCTCTGCCTCCTTCCCCCTCCACTTTCCCTTGAAACCAGAGCAGATGGTGGGGAGGCAGGGTAGACATTGGGATATGTGTGTTTCTCACCCCTAGCTTCAGATGGCAGGGAAAGTTAGGGAGATGGGCGAATTGTATTCTGTGCCAGGGATGAGGAGCGTGTGGCCCTCCTGATGTTGTTGGGTTCCCCAGCCTTCATGGCCAGGGGTCAGGGATGATGGGAGTTGTAGTCCAATAACCCCCATCCTTGTTCCGTGCTCTGTTTTCCTTTCCTGTTCATCTGGTCATGTCCGGGATGCCTAAATGGCATTTGTATGCCCGCTGCCGCCGCAGGTAAAGGCCTTGCAGCCACCTTCTCATAGGGATTCGGCCTGTCCAGATGGAGATGGAAGAAGCTTCAGGCTTGTGTTCATTCTCCTTGCTGATGGATCCTCTTAGCCTATTCTTGCAGGGTAAAGAAAGAGAAATGGGGCACATTGTATGAAAATAAAAATACTGACTGACATGCCGAGGCAGAAGCGTGAGATGTGACTTCCTAATGAGGACCTTATTTTAAATGAGCTGGGCATAGTCCGTCTCCTGTATGGCATGGAGACATTGGAGGAGGGTAGGCTAGAGGGGCTGCAACCATCATGGATAGCGTTTTCATGGCCTATCCAGTACTGGCCCCTCTGGTTAGACTTTTGGTCTGGACTTCCCCTGCCAGTCTAGCACTACAAGACGCCTGCATTTCAGAAGAAACAGCCTCTCCAGGACTCTGAACTCAGGAACATTTCCTCACACAGTTCCCTTTTTTTTCCGCAACAAGAGGGATAATCACAGACAAGGGTGACTCAACTGCCTCTGCTTCGTTGCCGCTCCTCTTGTTGTGCGGCGGGGGTGGCGAAACAGGACTGCATATTTGCATCTCTTTTATTTATTGTCATGAATGTAAAAGTTTTAACCTTGCTGTGGTTTAACACTGGAGATCGCAAGGTCCCAGCCAAATGTCACACACAAACACACACACACAAAATCCACCCTGAAACCCACACCAAATGGGTGTGTTCGTAGCAATTGTAGCTGCTACTTATTTTAGAAGCCTGGCTAGGCAAGTGGGAGAGAGGGTTGGAACTGCACATCCTTGTATAAAAAGGCCGAGATCTGAGGGTCTTGCATGCAAGACTGTGAGGAGCAGAGGCAGGCAGAAATAGAAGGCCTCGGTTTTAAGGTGACAGTAGGCCGGCCCATTGTGATGGGGCATTGGGGAATATTTTAAGGGATGGGGAAGGGAATTTCTGGTTGGGGCATGGAAGTGTACAGTGGAAGTGTGGGAGAGACGTGCAGTCCTACATGTTTATATGGAAGCGCGTCTCCCTGTGCTCATTGGCACTTATTCCCAGGTACATAAGATTTCAGCCTTGGTGGCAGCCATGCCACTGAATGCATGATGGTGTAGCTTTGTAGGGAGCTGAGGGTGAGGAGGAGGAGAGAGAGTTCCCTTGGGAACTGGGGCGTACAGCGGGACTTGCAGTGTGTTGTCGGAATTTATTTTTTCTTTTTTAATGAGGTGGGGATTTAAATGTAGACTGTGAAAAAGGGCACGTTGTTGGAGAGAATACCGGAAGGGATTTGTTGAGTAGAAAGCAAAGTCTGGGGAAGGGTTGGAGAGAAAGTCCACTTGCATGCAGAGCATTTATTTTTTGGCCCATTTTACATCATGGAAACCTACATGGCCAGGATCGGTCAGGGCCAAATCCAAATTGGACAGAGCAAGGACACATACACACACACACACACACACACACAGCATTCACGCATTTCCACACACTTAGCGTATTCACTCAGTTCCAGACACTATCCTGGTTCTGTCTCCCTTCTCCTCCCTCCATCCACCCACTTCCCCTGCCTGCCCTCTTGTAGTCAAACAGGCAGGGCTGAGTTGACAATGCAGGAGGACCTTGCTGCCTCCCTGTATCTTCATCCTGCTGCGCTTCTTCGCTGAGAATGGGACCCCCTTTCTCAGCGCACAGTGAAGAAGCCAAGCCGGCGAGTGTTGCAGGAAGAGACCAAGCTCCCTTTTACGTTGGCAGCTCGGTGGGCCTGGTTCCCCCGCTTCTCAGCTGTTTCACACAGACGAGGGTTGTGGAGAGGGGTGGTTGAAACCTAACTTCCCCATGATCTCCCTCCCCCTTGCACTGCTCAACCAATCCGCAGTGAGCATCTGAGAAGCAGTGGAAATGGGGCTGTGGAGGAGGCGGGGAGTAGGACTTGAGGGGGAAGCCGATTGGCCAAGTGGGAAAGCCTGGCAGGCCGTATTTGGCCCACAGGCCGAAGTTCCCCACCCCTGGTGCAGAGGGTCTAGCAAATGCCTGAAGGGAAATCTGGGCGCTGGAATTTTCTGGGCTCTGGTTTTGAAGGGAGACAGTTAATTCATCCCTTGCACTGGTGCTGGACCTATAAGTCCTTTATGTTTCTGAAGGGGAGCCAGGCGCTTTGATCCTCCTCCAAGGCATGCAGGTGTGAGGGAATTTTTTCCCTTCAGCTCTCCTACCCATGCATAGCTTTTGTGGCTGTTTTTGATGTGATTTGGTGTTCTCGTGAGTATAGCTGGCTTTAAAAGAAGACGGCGACTAGATAACGTTTATAAATTAGAATTAGGGCTAGGTGTTAGGTAAGACGTATGCACCCTTTTTGCTCCAGCTGCCCATAACCATAGAGTGCTGGAACTGAATCCTAAGAGTATGCCGTTATTGCCCTGTGCTGTTCTTTCTGAAGCAGCTGGAGCTGCTGGAGGCAGGATGCAGGTCAAGGGAGTGCCTGACCCGGAAAGGATGCTCTTGGCTGGAGCTGTGTGGCAGGAAAGTTTGAAGGCTCTTGTGCCTAAATGCCTCTTGGGGCTCCTTTTGGGAAGTCCTTTGCAGCCACAGCGGAACTTTTTTGCTTTTTTGCCTGTCTGCTTCTGAAAAGGGGCAGCTTAATGCATGTCTGGGGCATGGCAGCTGTTGCCTCCCCATAAAGGGAGCCAGTAGGGAGAGGTGTAACCAACCCATCCAGAGGCCGTTGCTAAGAACCTATTGATGCTTATTTTACACCTGGTTGTGGTTCTGCCCTGCACCGAGTGGGGAGGTGAAGCCTGTCCCAGGATGCTGTGAAGATGCCTCTGGAGCCCGTCCTGGGAAGCTGCTTCCAGGGCCTCCCCTTAGAGCGACAGAGCCTCGATCAGCTCTCTGCCCAGCTCTGCATTTTGCGTTGCACTGGGGCTGTCCACAAGCCTTTAAAAAAATTAATAATAAAAAATAGCACTAGCTGGGGGTGCTAAAAGTGTGTTCTACTTTCTGCCTTTGGTGCATACTTGGTGCTTTCCTTTAATGTTGTGAACTGATTTACCTCCAATTAAAGGCAGAAGGACCTGATCCCCTTCTTCTCTGTGACTCTTTTCACCATGCCGCCGCTCTTCTTATTCTTTTAAGAGCATTGCTGTCTCTTTCTTCCGAGGGCAAATCTTTATAGGCTTCCACACACTGCAAATGCTCTGTTGTGAAAAGCAGGCAGCAAACTGGCCTTAGTTAGGTACGTGTGTAAAGTATGAATGAAGTGTGTGTGTGTGTGTGTGTGTGACTGACGGACTGACTATTATGGAGCAAGTGAGTGGAAAGGATTTGCTATTCCCTGTGCAGTAGCCACCATGTATAAAGTCACTCTGTCAAACAGAAGGGGGAAACAGAAGCTTTAAGAAGACCTGTTTTGGGTTTTTTTGTTCAGAATTATTGCTTACCCATACAGTCTGAGGTTCAGTGGGTCTGAGAATCTACACCTCTAAGGGAAAATGCTGCATCAGGCATTTGAAAGGAATAATAAAATACGAATCGTTGCTGCAGGACAGCAGCATGCGTGCAATTCAGCAGTGGACCTGAATTCATTCCCACTTTCCAACATTATCTTGTCTCTCTCTCTCTGCCTCCAAGCTTACCCAGCCCGTCCTTGTAGCTTCCCGGGGTTAACTGTACACCAGCACTGCAAGAAAGTAAAAATATTTGGAGAATATAAAGCAAAGCAAAACTGCTCAAATGTGTTCATTCACCCAAACGCTTCGTCCGCCAAGGGAAAAGAGAATGAGTCTTCCTCCCTTAGGAGAACTGGGACATATTAGTTTCATTTTTAATAATGTTCGTGATGGGAATACCAGGTTGGATCAGCTCATCAGTAAAACATTTCTTGTCTGCTTTTCTAAAAACACAAGGCAGGGTAAAGAAGTAAGATTGTATATTCTTTTGACCTTAAGTTGTTGGTAGGATTCAACCAGGAAAGTTTTTCCTACCACGGAGTTGTATTGATGGGAGAAGCATCATATGTGAGATATCCTATCAAAAACATTAAATTTGGGGGTTAGGGGTGTAGAATTTTTTTTGTATTTTGTTAGGTGAAATGGCAGGAAAATGTTGGGGGTGTGCAGCACATTTGACTGCCCCTGCCTAAAGAACAAGCATTCTTGATTTTATTTACTATGTTTATATCTAGTACTCCAGTTAACCAGAGGCTGGTAATGTTGACCTTTAAAAGTAGCTGGCATCAAAAGAGCATAAGAAGAGCCCAAGTTTGTTTTTGTTTTTAATTGGGTCTAAGGCAAGTAAGGGGACGCGGGTGGCACTGTAGGTTAAACCACAGAGCCTAGGACTTGCTGATCAGAAGGTTGGTGGTTCGAATCCCCACGACGGGGTGAGCTGCCGTTGCTCAGTCCCTGCTCCTGACAACCTAGCAGTTTGAAAGCACAACCAAGTGCAAGTAGATAAATAGGTACCATTCCGGCGGGAAGGTAAACGGTGTTTCCGTGCGCTGCTCTGGTTCACCAGAAGTGGCTTAGTCATGCTAAGCTGTACGCCGGCTCCCTCGGCCAATAAAGCGGGATGAGCGCTGCAACCGCAGAGTCGGTCATGACTGGACCTAATGGTCAGGGGTCAGTGCTTTCCCTGCGAATGCATACTCTTTAACACTGAATTGGAGCAAAACCTGAATTGCCGTTTGTTCCATTTTGGCGATAAAGAGCGGGTTTTCATGGTAAAAGTGCCAAGGCAAAAACAAAAAATGGACTCTGACCATGCGCTTTATAGTGTGGACCTGGGCCTAGAAAATGTGAGGCAAAAGGTAAGTGTGGATGATCCCCGCGTGACCTTTGCTTAAACATACCTTCGATTGTGGGAAGCTCTGAAGTTCCTGTGCTGCTTTTAATTCTGTCCCTTTACAGATGAATCCCAATTCTTTATTCTCTGCTTAATACATATTCCTGTTTGATGCCAACATGTGGCTGGCTTGTCATCCCATGGAAATGGCCCCCTTAGCTCAACTCATAAGGTGACCCCTATGGTACCTCGGAGGAAATCTGGAGCATCCTTTTGATTCAGGCCAATGGCATCCTGGTTTCTCAGTGGCCAATCAGATTCCTGTGGGAAACCCACAAGCAGGACCCAAGCACAAGGTATTCAGAAGGATTACTGCCTCCAGCTGTGGAGGTAGATCATAGCTGTTGCGTCTAGTAGCCATTGATAGATTTATCCTCCATGAATTTGTCTAATCATCTTTTGAAGCCACCTGCTACGTGGATACAAATAATATATAGTAAACCTGGCCAATTTTTCCGTAGCCTCACAGTGTAATCCTACTTCTACTCAGAAGTAAAATGCCATTGACTTCAATGGGACTTGCTCCTAAGTAAGTGAACATAGGATTGCAGCTTTCAGTAGAGTTCCTGTGCACGCTACCTGGGTATAAGCCACTTGAACCCAGTGGACCTCACTTCTGAGTCGAGAGGCATACAACTGTTAGTTCAGTAAAGCAGAGACCAAAATCAACATGAAGCTAACGTGAGCTACAATGGCAGCTAGCTCAAACATTGCGGAAGGATTTAATGAAATTATGTGCTTCTAATCCGAGTACTTAAGAGGTTTGCATGTAAAAGCCAGATGGAACTCTTGTGAGCAAAAACAAACAAACACCTGATTTCTCTTGGGCTATAAAGCTGGAAAAGATCAGCTCTTGTGTGTAAATCCTTAAATGTGCTGATGAATGGTCCATGCTTCCTATGTCACATGAGAATTGTGCTAGAGTTTCCTTGAGCAGGGCAAAACTGGCGTCAAGACCCTCCAGCCCCCCCTTCCTTAATGAAATGTTAGCTATGCCAGCCTATGTAGCATTTTGCTTCTCCTGGTTTCCCCCAGCATCTGATGTATATACATGGGTATTCACAAGGCCAAACACAGCTGCAGAAGAAAGACCGAAACCAATTCCAAATAATTAGGACAAAACTGAGCCCCACATGAAATGTTTCAAAACTCCAGGAACTTACAAGTAATGGTCAAAGAGCGTACTTACAGCAAAAAACAATACCTCATCTTGTACAACCATGGGGCCCATTCAGCATCTTTTGTACAGCTACAATAGCAATAAAAAGAAAGATTCATTTGCTGTGGCATAGCCGGTCACGAAACTGGTTGCATCTTTCCTGAGCTTCCTTTGCCCTCTCTATAGCAGGGGCCTTCCCCTTCTGAAACAATTGGAGGGGGAGCCTGGGAGTTACTGGGTGAATGGCTGTGGTCAATAAAGCCAGTGGGAATGCACAAATCTGTGGGAATATTCCACAGAGATTTTGGAATCCAGTTTGTAGGACTGGACCAACCTAACATCTATTTAGCTGAAAAGTACACGAGTGGGGGGTTGGTAGATCACTGCCTTCTGAAGGTAAGGATCTGATCAAGATAACTCATTTTTCACAGCTCCAGCACCTACTCCCATTTGTTTCCAGACCTTCCAACATCTATCCAAACTATAGCCTGCTGTGTATGTGTGTTACTACTCGCAAAAAAGTTCCCATGAGTGGTATCAAGTCCTGACCCAGCCCACAAACACCTTCTTTGGCATTTATAGGTGTTGATGTCCCCACAACACTAAGTTACATAGTTGGCGAAGACCTCAACGAAAGATCCAGCTTTCCAGAGAATCTGCAGTGCAGCCTAGCAGGTGTCCATAGCCAGGAAGAAACATTCTGTGGCATAAACTCTGCTGTAGAACCTCCCTATAAGCTACAGCAGGGTTGTAAAATGTGTGGCCCTCAAAATGATGTTTGAGTCAACTCCCATCAGTCCCAGCCAGCATGGCCAGGGATGGTGTTCAGAAGCCTCTGAAGATTCCCATCCCTGAGCTAGGGCATTTTCACGCATCTCTTCCATGCTGTATCTGCAGCAGAACTTAGGCCTGGGGTTGCCAAACTTTTTGGGCCATTGGACATGTATGGTAATTTGAGAAAGTGCTGCGAGAACCAGTTTCTTTTATTTATTTTATTTGTTATATTTGGATACTTCCCTTCATCCAAAGATCTCAGGATGGTTCACGGCATAAAAATGCAGAAATAAAAACACAGAACAAAAATGAGATTCCGCAAAATGGCTGCCATGCAGGTGCGTTTGTGACATGACACAAAATGGTGGTTGCGGCATAACACAAAATGGCTGCCACACGTGAAGAGCCGAGACAGTTACACCAAATTTTGCAGGCATCTTCCCCCTCACCATCAATGGGAAAAAAGCACCTGCATCGGCCAATACTTGATAACAGACTTTTTTTGCACTTCTCCTGTGTTTAGAACGGAAGAGAGGATTGATGTCCAATCTTGTAACATAGGCATGTTTAAGGGGGCAAATTCATTTTAGGAGAGGAAGCAGTACAAACAAGAACTGAGCAGGAACAATACATTGTGGATTTTTGAGGGGATATTTACTGGGGCCTTTTGCAGATGCCACATGATGCCCTGCTGCCCGTGGGCGCTGTGTTGGCAACCCCTGTCTTAGGTCAACTGCAAACTACATTTCTGCACATCTTGGGTCAGTAATAAATTACGTCGGGGCCCTAGGTAAAGGTAAAGGGACCCCTGACCATTAGGTCCAGTCGTGGCAGACTCTGGAGTTGTGGTGCTCATCTTGCTTTATTGGCCGAGGGAGCCAGTGTACAGCTTCCGGGTCATGTGGCCAGCATGACTAAGCCGCTTCTGGTGAACCAGAGTAGCGCACGGAAACGCCGTTTACCTTCCCGCCGGAGTGGTACCTATTTACCTACTTGCACTCTGACATGCTTTCGAACTGCTAGGTTGGCAGGAGCAGGGACCGAGCAACGGGAGCTCACCCCGTCGCAGGGATTCGAACTGCCGACCTTCTGATCAGCAAGTCCTAGGCTCTGTGGTTTAACCCACAGCGCCACCCGCGTCCCTACGTCGGGGCCCTAAGTTGCAACAATACAATGGTTTGACCAGATTGTGTAACGGCCACTTCCTACATGAGAGCCACCTCTCCTTGAATCACCTCTCCTCGAGCCCTGACAGGTGCCCATCACTGGGAAGATTCTGCACCAGGCGGCTCAGAGCTGCCTTTGTAATTTCCCACTGGCCCCTTGTGTGGTGCTGTCGGGGACCTGGTGAAAAGTGTAAACGACTCCCAAGTCGCTCATTTCAGGTGGCAACGTTGCCGCCACTGAGGAAGCAGACGGTGGTCCTTCTGTGCTTGCAGATGTTACAGACGCAAAGCAGGGCCAGGGAGGGAGGGTTGTAAGTGGGAGTCATGGAGTTGAAAAGGCCATTAGGAATTTTCACCTGCTGTTCAGCTGAAATCCACTTTTCACCCAGCAGTTACAGCCCTGCTCTCTGGGCAACGGAGAACAAGCCTGCTCCATCTTCCGCATGACATACCTTCAGATGTTTCGAGACAGCTATCATGTCACTCCTTAACTGTCTCTCCTCTGGGCTAAACATAGAAAGCTCTTAGTCCCATTTCCCATAGGCTTTGTTCCCAGAGCTGCGGATTGTGAGCTGGGGCGGGTAGTGGGGAAGAACTGCAATTCTTCCCTCCCTCCTCCATCAAGCAAGCTTGATATTTAGGCTCTTGCATTAAAATGAGACTAGAATGTTGCCCCCTCCCCAACCTCCTTCATTAAGAAATCTAATTAATTCTGCTTTCATGCAAGGCAGATGGCAAACAATGGACATATTTTCTAGTTACCACTATATGCAGGCAAATCAAGGACACAAACGCATGAAAATCAGGACCATTACAAGGGTTAATTTGGGATAAAGAAATTAGGTTCGGAATAGGGACTATTAAGAGGCAGGAGACCTTTGGAAATATATATATATCCATGACTAATAGATCTAGATCTGTGGTTCTCAAATTTTTTTATCGGGGGTACACATTCAGAATAAAAAAAATGCTTGTGACACACCATTTTTAAATTTTTTTACTGATAAGTAATACAAACAGAAACAACAACTAGCAGTGCTTGACTTTGAAAAAAATGTCTATCCGTATTCTGCAAACTAAGCAAATAAATAAAATGATACTATACTGTACTACACTATACTAGGCTGAAATGTTCAAATGTTTCTTCGTCCTTGAATCTTCCAGCCACATGGCCACACCAGTGATCTAGATCAAGGCTATTCATATCCTGCAGCTTCTTGCTGAACCAGGGTATCTGGTCTGAAGTTTGGATTCCAGTGAGTCACAAACTTTCACCGTAGAGAAAAGTAAACTTGACTCACACAGGAGTGAAAAATGTAGAGATGTTTGCCTGGATCTTTGCATGCAGCAAGTATGACTTGGTGGTGTCATTTCTGACAGTGCCGATTGCCCATAAGGTAAAAGGAAAATGGTAGGCAACAGTCTCTTGCCCCCCCCCCCCATGGTAATAAATCACAGTGTCCCGCCTTAGGGAAACATTTGGATAGCCTTTATGGAAAACAGACTAGCTAGACCGTTAGTGTGCTCCAGCATGCCTCTTCTAATAGCCTTCCTTCAGGGTGCAACACACACCTATTTCCTGCATGACAACCTCTTCAAGAATGTGGCTTCGTAGTTCTAGCTGCATAGGAGGACTTTCGCTTCTGAGCATGTGACAATCTAAACTTTACTATACTCCCTCCAATGTCTTTGAAATCCTCTCTCTGTGTATGTGTGTGTGTGTGTGTTCCTTTTTCTACATGTGTGGATGTTCTGAGTGACCATCTTTCCTGGCACAAAGTGCTCACATTAGAGATGTGGTCTATATGGTGATTGTGTGTGTGTGTGTGTAATACTGTGTTTTAATAGTAATGTTGTGTTTTAATTGTAACCTGCCCCGGGACACGTTAGGCTGAAGGGCAGGTAGTAAATTGTAACAGCCGTAACAACAATTCTGTTTTAAGTAACATACCATTCCAGAATAAGGCCTTCTAGGTAACATTTTTTTTGGTGACAGTTCCCATCACTGAATCTGTTTTGCATGAGAGAAATTGAGAGCAGCGGTGGGCGTAATTTCTTGCTCACACAGTGGATATGCATGGCTGTGAGGACTTAGCGATGCTGCGGTAGCTGGGTGGTCACGGCAAACAATGCCCATGTTAATTTTTGCAACTCAGCCATAACTTCAATAAATGTCTCTCACTCACGCACAAGACACACACTGCTTTTCCGTTTGTTCCCAGGCCTACATGTGGGCCATGCCCATTGTTTGTGTTTATCTAGGCGTGGATTCATGGCAGCAAGAGCATATGCCAGCCTCTGTTGTGTGCAAATGATGCATTTGTCTGTTGAGAAGAAGGAACTCTCTTAAAAAGAGTGTGTTCTTCAGTATGCAAGTGAAGTTCAGTTTTACACACCCAGCTTTTTTTGGACTGTGCTGTACAGGTTGCTGGTGGGGAAATCAATTTATCCCCCAGAGGATGAAAACATAGAATAGGATGTGAAGGGAAAGAACAGGCAAAATCTTTTACCAGTTTTCTCCCCTTTCACAGGGAAGTGTTCACATGTGCAGCCCCCAATTGCAACCTGAAGTTGGTACAGTCCTGGAAAACCCCTACCACGCTTTTCTTCAAATCAAAGATGGCCCTGTTATTCCTGTCAACCCTGACTATGGTCTGTGCTGGCTGGAGCTGATTGGAATTAGAGTGCTTTACCTCTGATTTACAATGTACCTTGGTTCTCGAACTTAATCTGTTCTGGAAGTCTGTTTGACTCCCGAAACCGTTTGAAAAACAAGGCGCGGCTTCCGATTGGCTGCAGGAGCTTCCTACACTCAAGCAGAAGCCACGTCTGACGTTCAGCTTCTGAAAAATGTTCAAAAACCAGAACACTTACTTCTGGGTTTTCGCCATTCCAGAGCCGATTTGTTTCTCAACTAAGCCATTCAAGAACCAAAGTTCCACTGTATAGAATACCTCCAGAGAGCCAGTGTGGTGTAGTGGTTAAGAGCGGTAGACTCGTAATCTGGTGAACCGGGTTCGCGTCTCCGCTCCTCCACCTGCAGCTGCTGGGTGACCTTGGGCTAGTCACACTTCTCTGAAGTCTCCCAGCCCCACTCACCTCACAGAGTGTTTGTTGTGGGGGAGGAAGGGAAAGGAGAATGTTAGCCGCTTTGAGACTCCTTAAAGGGAGTGAAAGGCGGGATATCAAATCCAAACTCTTCTTCTTCTTCTTCTCCAAATCTGATGTGCATTTACATAGGCTTGTTTTGGTGTAGGCCACCAGCCCATTTAATACTGGCAGTACTGTTGCCAGTCAGGAAAAGGGAGTGATCCTCTACCCCTGTACTAACAGGTTGCCGTTAAGTTCTGACTCCAAATCACATGGAGCCGTTTCCTTCTGCTTTCTGGACGAGTCTCTGTTCACACGCCATCTCACCAGTTATTGCCATTTGTTGTCTTCCTGTCCAGGATGGCACTGGTGCCCTTCGACGCAGCGGTTCTCTAGGGAAGATTCGGGATGTAATCAGGAGAAGCAGTGAAATGCTGGTCAAGAAACTGCAGGGGAATGGCCCGCTGGAGCCAAGGAACACCAAGTAAGAGGCTTGCATGTTTGTTTGCTTCAAGCATTTGTACTGTGCCCTTTTTGGTAAAAGGCTCTCAGAGCAGGTAACAAAAATCCTGGTAAGATAAACTTGCTGTGGCTGTTGCATCTAGCTAGCTGCCATCTATAGACTTGCACCCTGCTTTCTTAAAGATTGCAGAACCTTAACTTTTTTTTTTAATTGGCTGTACCATAGTTTGCTGGTTAGGATTGAATGGTAAACTGTGGATTGCTTCAGGAGAGGAGAGGGAGAATCACTGTGCATGAGGAGGGGTGCAGGAGGGAGCATGCAAGGCTGAGACTTTGTCCCAGGCTTGGAAATGTTCATCTGAACCATCTCCAGTCATTTTTATTGTCTGTACCACCTTGCATTGGGACGCGGGTGGCGCTGTGGGTTAAACCACAGAGCCTAGGACTTGCCGATCAGAAGGTCGGTGGTTCAAATCCCCGTGACGGGGTGAGCTCCCGTTGCTCGGTCCCAGCTCCTGCCAACCTAGCAGTTCGAAAGCACGTCAAAGTGCAAATAGATAAATAGGTACCGCTCCGGCGGGAAGGTAAATGGCGTTTCTGTGCGCTGCTCTGGTTTGCCAGAAGTGGCTTAGTCATGCTGGCCACATGACCCGGAAGCTGTATGCTGGCTCCCTCGGCTAATAAAGCGAGATGAGCACCGCAACCCCAGTGTTGGCCATGACTGGACCTAATGGTCAGGGGTCCCTTTACGTTTACCACCTTACATTACCTCGATGAAAGACACTTTATGTCGCATGAGAAAAGTATCTTCTCCAAACTTCCTTTCATCTGGGAAAGTAAGCTGGTAAAGGGCACCTCTCACTACGGAGGTCACTTTGAACCTTTATTGATAAGAGATTGATCCAGGAGTGTCCCCAAACTCCAAACCTAGCTTTTCCAGAGTTGACTGACCCCACCCAAAGTAGGCACCTTTCCAGTTTAGCAGACTCAGGAACTGCTCACCCATAGTGCCTCTATCTTGGAAGGGTTCGGACTCAGTTTTTTGGCACTCATCCAGCCCACTGCTGAGTACAGGCACTGAGGCACTGGGCTAGGGCTTGCACAGCATCTCCTGAGTCAGTTGTTACAAAGAGCTGGGTATCATCAGCATGTTGAGGACACTAATATCTAATTTGATATGTGGCAAAGGGATAATCTCCGACATAGAGTGGAAAAAGTTTAGTCAAGATTTCTTGCCCAAAGTATTCCCAGATGAATGAAACTAGTATGCCTGGAGCCAGTGCTATGGAAACATCTTTTTTCTTACTTTTTTTTAGCATGAAACGGGCAGCATCACTGAACTACCTGAATAAATCCAGTGAGGATTCCTTCCAGGTGAGAGCACCATTTGCTATGTTCCCAAAACAGCACTCCTTCTGTCACTGCAAATGGGAAAAAAAAAAAAATCAGGTGCAGGAAAAGAGAGTTAGATCAGCTAAGGTGAAAAGTATAACATGTCAGAATGTGTACGTTTCCCGTGGGTATTGGTATCACCACTGGAAGGGATATAGTCTGGATTAAGTGCAGGAGGAAACATAGTGGTTCAGTTCGCACCTAATTCTAAGCCAAACTTTGGCTCATCAGTCATGCAAGCTCTCAGAGAGCAGATCTAGGCCACTTTGCTCTTCTGGCCATGCTGCTGCTGAGATGTAAACCATGGCTTGGTTTAGTGCATCATCCGAGCTTGAGCTCATGCTTTGTCCTCACAGCAGCAGGACTGGAGGAGGAGCAAAGTGGGAGCATTCTTCTCTCTGGGAGTCCACACACTCACATGTTCATGTCAAGCCATGGTTTGGCTTAGCATTATATGCAAGCCAGGTCACAGATCTGGAAGCATGCATGTGTCTGAAGTATTTGCTGTTGTAGCATTTGAGAAGTTCCCCTGGGTAAGCTGGAAATCAATTGTGAGGCAAGGATTTCCCCCTCTTAACTTCTGAATCATCACTGTGGGATGCCTTAATTATCACTTCTGCAACAGAAGTGGTGCAGATTGCATCTCTCAGGGCTAACATGCCGTGCTGCATTGAGAGAAATCTGAACACTTTCTGGTTAGTTTTTGTCAGGGAACTGCCATCAGTGCCGGAGGGAGAGAGCAAAAGCCAGAGGGATTCCAGAGAGCGTCCAGGGATCGGGAGAAGCAGCCCATCTTCTGGGGAAGAGAATCAGCGTAGCACCAGTGGAGAAGGGGGGCAGATGGGGGAAGCGGCGAGGCGGTCCCATGACTCCTTGCCTGGGACCAGCGGGGAGAGTAGGGGTCCTCCGTTGCCCACGTCCTCCTTGCGCAGAAGGCTTTCGCGCAGAGAGGGTAGGCGGAGACTAGGCGTCAAGGAGCTTCTTTGCTGGAAGAAGTTTAACAAACGCCCACTGACGGATTCTGCCAGCGACTGAGTCAGCCACGGGTGAGTGGCGTCCGGACAGATAAAGTTTACTTAGGCAGCCCAGCCAGGTGTTTGCACCCAGCCAGGGAGATAGTTGCCTGCTTGCGCACGAGCAACCCCTTAGAAACCTTTACAGTTTTCATGCTTTAACACAAGCTCTTGGTCTTAATGAATACAAGATTGGAATATGTAAGTGAAACTGGGTTTATTTTTTTAGGATTCCCAGGGTCTTCGGGCTGAGAGCAGAGGCCTCAGTGCAAGCAGTGTGGATCTCCCTTCTCACACCTCCTTGGTCACCTCTAACTGAACCTGCCACATTATTGATCGCCGCACCCCGTCTCAAATGTTGACTGCTTCACCGTACCGATACTTCCATCTCAAGCTGATCGCTGTTTTGGATACTTCATCTGTAACGTCCTCCTCACATGTTAGAATGCTCATTATCGCCTCTCGTGTTGATATCACTACAGTGGAAGAGAAGTGTGTCCTGTCATTGGAAAACACTAACCCACACGGGACCATTGCCAGACCGGAAAGGGGAGCTCCCTCCTTCACCAGCTGTGGAATAGCAGCTTTGGTGAATGCATCCACCCCCACGTCTGCAAGCTGTGTTTTACCGATTGCACAGAATCGAGTTCCAGTATCTCTTCCTTGACCCGCTGCCTTGCTGAACTTTGGGCACAGAGTTTCAGCCTCTTAGTGTGCATCCTTTCCACCAGATAGCATTGCTGAGAGAAGCTCTCTCGTCCATGCTCTCAAGCTGGCTTGCTCATTCCTTCGGTGCCTGACCCCAATAGTCCCCAGTACCATCTATTTTTGCACAGTATATCTCCCCCATCACCCCCCCCAGCAGCCTTCTAGGGCTAGGCTCTTGCCAAATGAGTATTCTTGTGTCGGGGGGTTGTACTGCAGCAGCAGACAGGAAGGGACATGGAAATACGATGGCTAGTTAGCCAATTTTGTGAGGGATTAACTTTGCCTAACCAAAGCAGAGGTGGGAAACCTCTTTGCTCCCTCGAGGGCTGCATTTATTCAGGTCTCTTGTGGGCCTCATGACAGCAGTGGGCAGGGCTGGAATCACCTCCTCTCTCTCTATCACCCACCCATCCATCCATCTAGTCCATACACACACTCGGCCCGCTTACTTAAAAGGACACAAAGAGACAGGCATCGACTTCACAGAGATTCGGTATGTATACACTCCACAAGTCTTGTTCCCACTCTAGCCTCTGGCATCGCCTGTGTCTGCCTTAGCATGAGCCACTGTAGTGCAGAGCAATGGAAATAACCGCAGGGAGAACCTGCCACTAGCCCTGTGTTACTACCCATGATTTACTTCCGATTGTTGTTGTTTTAATTTAATAATTAAAAACGATCACAGAAGCCATTTTGCCAAGCGTCTCCAGAGCAGATCTTGCTGTCGAAACACTTCTTGGGTTTTACATCTGCCACGCGTGACAACAGTGACAGTGAAACTAGGGAGAGAGCAGCTGTCTCTCAGAAATGAGCATGCATTGTTGTACAGGGACAGAAATGTTACCGGGGGCGGGGCGTTAAACGAGCGCATCACCTTGCCTCTTGTTCAAAATAAAATAGTGTGGTTTGAATGCACAAAGGTCTCTTACACCAAGTCAGACCGTTAGTTCATCTTGGCACAGTGCTGGCAGCAGCTCTCTAGGACTGGTGGGGAAACCAGACCTATTTGACCTGCAAAGCCATTTTGAAGCAAGTCACAGCCACCTGCCTGACATTTGATGTCAGGTATGGGACGAGTGAAGACATGGCTAGGTCAAAAGGGGGTTTGGAGGCACCACTGATCAGCAGCACCTGCAAAGCCCAGGGCTTGTATGGAATCTAATGCAGCTTATAGGTAAAGGTAAAAGGACCCCTGACCATTAGGTTCAGTCGTGGACGACTCTGGGGTTGGCGCTCATCTCGCTTTATTGGCCGAGGGAGCCGGCGTACAGCTTCTGGGTCATGTGGCCAGCATGACTAAGCCGCTTCTGGCGAACCAGAGCAGCGCACGGAAACGCCGTTTACCTTCCCGCCGGAGCGGTACCTATTTATCTACTTCCACTCTGAAGTGCTTTCAAACTGCTAGGTTGGCAGGAGCAGGGACCGAGCAACAGGAGCTCACCCCGTCGCGGGGATTCGAACCACCGACCTTCTGATCAGCAAGCCCTAGGCTCAGTGGTTTTAACCTACAGCGCCACCCGTGTCCCAATGCAGCTTATAGTTGATGCTTATACAGAGCCATACATGCCTCTTTGAAAGCACTGTGGTCTTTTACTTAAGGTGTGTACATAAATGTTTAAAAAATAAATAAATCAGCCTAGTATTGGTGCTTGCATAATGCCATACATGGTGCTTTGAAGCACCAGCAGACAATTGAACTCACACAGTTTAATTTCAAACCACGCCAACAAAAATGGATCACCTGATGCTATGGTACTATAAAATGATTGGCAGGTGGGCAGTCCCACCCACCCCTGCTCAACTTGGCCCATGGGGTTGGGAGGCGGGCAAGGTACTGACCCACCAGCAGTATGCAGTAGATTTATGCTTATAAAGTTTATGCATTGCTCTCTACTTAAAGAAGTCAACCAAAAGGTACAATGATACGACTTAAAACATATTAGAAACAGACCTACTGGTACAATATGAAATAACTGGTATTGCCCTAATGCCTAGGAAAACAAAAATGACCTTGTGGAAACAATGGCAAGGTTGGAGAGAGCATTCCATAACTGCACAAGAACTCTTTTGAACTGGAGACACAAAAGGCTGAGCCTAAGACAATCGCAAAACACACTCTTCATGCATTGAGGTGCAGTCCTGCTGAGTAACAAATGATTCTGCACTCCCCCCACTCCACTAAAAAACAACAATGTGGGTTGGACTAAATGGTTCTTGGAACTCCTTCCAACTCTATAATTCTATGTTTCTTTTAGCCTTTAAAAGAGGCTTTCCGGTATGGTAGACAGGTCCAGGTGTAGCCTTCCCAACTGCTGTAGCTCTGTAATGGTACCCACTGAATCATAGCTGTCAACTTTTTTCTTGCAAGGAATCCTATTCGGAATAAGGGAATTTCCCTTTTAAAAAAGGGAAACGTTGACAGCTATGCACTGAATGTCTGCATTGATATTGTAACCAAAAGGTGTGGAAGTAGATACCACATCATGATTATTTTCTCATGGAGCAATGTGCTTTCATAGTAGGTAGGGCAAAAGAAGGGCGCACCTAAATGCAGCACTGCGGATTTCAAGGTGTGGGCAACAGGTAGAAAATCAGTAGGCAATGCCGTTCTCGCTGTATCTCAACCTAACGTTCTACTCGTCGCGGAGCACTGGAAAACGAACACAGGAGCCCGACGGGACGCGTGTCAGTTGCACTTGGGAAACATCACTGACTGGTGTCATTTGTGCCGCTTTCCGAGACAGATGCGGCGCTTGCTTCAAATAACTGCAAGGAGAAAGGAAAGAGACGCATACACCTGGGAACCCTGCGTGGTTCACTAGTAAAACACCTGTGTTGCGTGCAGAAGGTCTCGGGTTCGATCCCCGGATCTCCAGGCGGGGCTGGGAGGAATCCTCGCTTGAAAGCCCTGCCGAGCCCCTAAACGCGTGACTGAAATGCCCACGGACCAATGGTACGACTCGGCTTCCCCACGTTCCCACACCTGACTTAAAAAATAAATAAATAAACAAACACATGCATTATTTAAACAACCGTTCCGCTGCTTCTTGCAAAGGGTTGGACTAGAGGACCTTTGGGGGTCCCTCTCCTAACCATTCTAAGATTCCGCCTCCTTTGCCCCTCACGAACATTGCCCCGCCTTCCACCCGCTGCAAATGGAAACCGGAAATCCCGGTTGGATTCCCTAAGGCCTTTCCCCTTGGAAGTTGTGCGGTTGGGAAGAGGAGGAGGAGGAGGAGTTGGTGGGAAAGCCGACTCGGTGACGTCACCCGGAGCCCCGCCCCTTTGCCCTTCCCTCCCTTCCTCCCGCCCCACACAGCGTTCTCGGCTCGCGCTCGGCCTCCCGCCTCTTTTTCATTCGGCGGGCAGGAATCGCTTCCGGGGTCGGCCGGAGACCGCAGGAAGTGACAGGTAAGGGCTTCGCCCCCTTTTCCTTCTCCCTTTACCCAACCCAATAGGGGAGTGGGCCCGAGACCCCCTCCTCTATTCCTGGCTCGGGAGCTGCGCGCGCTTCTTCCCCTGAAGGGGATTGGCGGTTTGGGCGGGGGCGGAGTTTGAGGGTCAGGGTCTCCCCCTCCCACCGTCTGGCTGCCGTCCCTGAGGGTGGCCGTTGCCTCCGCCCTCCGTCCCCTCACCGTTACCTGGGAAGCCCGCCTGGGCTCCTGTTACCTGTGACTCGAAGGAGAGCAGCCCCCGCCCCCGGGTCTCACCTGGAGCCCCTCAGGAGCGGCTGCTTTCGCCTCATTCCTTCGTTCCTACATCATTATTCACTCCTTCGTTGGCTTACTTGAATTGTCCAGACGTTCCCGGGTTCGAAACACGGGTCCCGTGCGGTGCACGGAGTGAAGGAAATTGCGAATGCGAGTGTACCGTGGCGTTGTTATTAGTATTCAGTTGCTTTTTAGTGAGGGGTTGCTTTTTAGTTTCTTCCCCCCGCTATTCTTTTTTAGCTGATTCTATCTGTAAGCTGCCTTGAGTCTGGGGGGAAAGGCGGGATATAAAAAATAGAATGATAATAAGAAAGGTAATCAGCAATGCCACAACACAGAGAGGGTTTTTAAAAGCTGCTAGAAAACACACCACAAAAAGCTACATAGGAGAGAAACGCAATACTAAATAAAGGGGTTGGAGTAGATGACGCTCGTGGTCCCTTCCAACTATGCAATTTTATGATTCTAACGAAACAAATTTATTGAGAGGTGGGCCTTTTATGTGTTTCTGGAACACCAAAGTACAGTAAATGACAGTGCTTTTCCTTTCATTCATTCATGGTATTATAGTGCTTTTGTTACTCTGCCCCCCCCTGTTTGTAGGTCATTTCCTTGTTGGTTTTATTTTTTCCTTATTTTATTTGGGGTAGGGTTTTTGTTGTTGTTTTTTTTGCAAGCAAAGCAAGGATATTAGATGTATAATGGTTTTTGCTGCATAGTGTCTCAACGTAATACAAATTTTAAAAATATTTTAAAAGAAAAGAAAACACTCTGTCCCAAACATATACACCTGCATAGACTCCAGCTGTTGCCCAACAGAAGCTCTTTTGCATGTCTTCCTGACCCCCATCATCTTTTTATGCTCCATATCCCAGTCAGTACAACCCACCTACTTGCACCCCAGGCTTTGTGACCCTGCACCCATCCAGTCCCCCTGTCTTGACAGAACAGTCTGCCCTTTTGATGGCGTGTCAGTTAAAAAAAAAATAACTTCCCATTTTTACCTGTAGTTGCCGCATGGTTGGAAATTCAACAGGTGTTTTCCCTATCACTGCATTGCTAGACTGCAAATGAAAGCTGCATCTCCTGAGTCTTCCTATTGATGATGAAGATGATGGATACCAGGGAAAATATGGTGTCAGTTGTATTTCTACCCAATACCTTCCTATACTGTGACTCTGCTCCATTTCTTTCAATGGTGCACTGTTGTCTGACTCTCAAGACAGGAGTGGGCAGAAGGTGGATCTTGACCTACTGTTTTATACAGACCATTAGGCAAGATAACTTTTCTAATGAAGCTATACCTAACCATGTATGAGCTCAGAGTAAAGTGGAGAAAACCTTATCTTAAGGGTCAAAGCAGAAAAAGGGTAATCTTTTCTTGGTCAGAATCTGAATTTAAAAAATAAATAGGTATAATACTGTAGTAAATTCTAAAGGGAGGTTCCTGAAGGATCCTTGCTTTGACTGGGTGTGGTTCGGATACTGTGATCACAAAATACTAATAAATCTGTGATGACACAGTAACAATTTGTTTTTAAAATATGGTTTATGATGAGGTGGCATTAGCTGTAGAAGTTTCAAAATAATTTGGAGAAGTGTACAGTTATAAATGCTAAAGAATTCCTAACAACGGGCTGGAGCCAGAGTAGTTGTATTTGAGTCCTGTTGAAGTAATGAGAATTTAAGTGATGTCTAACTTTCAACATTTATTTTTTAATGGTACCTAAGTGCAAATAACCTCGTTCTGATGCAACCCAATGTGAATGGCAGAGAACATCTACTGTATATGAGATGAGTTATTCAAGGAAAATATAAATATATTTCATTTATGTATGTCTGTAGCACATACTGTACATACAAACTCCACTAGGAAACTGGCTTGAAACCAAAATGGCTAATTATTTTTCTACCTCATTTTCCATTTCATAAATTAACTAGTAGCAATGGCTGAATGCAATAATAGTCTAGCCAAGCAGTTTCAAATTTTTTATCATTGTTTACTACATACAAGTAAAATAGACATGGAATGATGGGAAATTGTTATGCACTGTATACATATTAATGCCTTGTTCCTTGAGTAGACCCATGAAATATTACTTTAGGAAGCTGCTTGCACGTTTATATGTAAAGAAATTAAGGATCATTAAGGTTGAAATCCTTTGCTTACCTGGGAGTATGAACAGGAGTCAGCAGAACATTTCAAACTAAACATGCATATGATTGCTCCATGTGAAGCCATAAACAGCCTTGGCCTGTATACCTGAAGGAGCATCTCCACCCCCATCATTCAGCCCGGACACAGAGGTCCAGCGCTGAGGGTCTTCTGGCAATTCCCTCACTGCAAGAAGTGAAGTTACAGGGAACTAGGCAGAGGGCCTTCTCGGAAGTGGCGCCCTCCCTGTGGAATGCTCTCCCATCAGATGTGAAGTAAGGAACTACACAACTTTTAGAAGACATCTGAAGGCAACCCTCTACAGGGAAGTTCGTAATGGTTGATGTTTTGTTGTGTTTTTAATATTTTGTTGGGAGCCGCCTAGAGTGGCTGGGGTATAAATAATAAAATTAGTATTATTATTTATTACAGAAAGAAATGTAAACCATCTACATAGATGAATGATAGCTGTATATAAATAAGTTATTCACATATTGAATACTGGGGGCTTCTTTGGTCATTGAATCTTAAATACTTTTTCTATTCAATAAGAGAATGAAAGGCTGCAATTTGATAATATTTGATTTATTTTCATGGAATTAATGGTAATTACTCCTGAGTAGACAGCATAAGTTCATATGTAACTTACATGCATGTGAACGCTTCCGAAATCAGTATGTCTGAAAACTGGCCACAAATGGGAAATCATATTTTTGTGACTTCCCTCCCCTTGCCCCACACTGCTCCCATTTTGTTTTGTTTTTTTAAACCTGTCCAATAAATAAATTTGCATGTCAGTGGGAAGATGGGCAGGACAACTTCATTTAATACAACCCTATGTTGCCTGCGGGTGGCGCTGTGGGTTAAACCACAGAGCCTAGGACTTGCCGATCAGAAGGTTGGCGGTTCAAATCCTGCCAACCTAGCAGTTTGAAAGCACGTCAAAGTGCAAGTAGATAAATAGGTACCGCTCTGGCTGGAAGGTAAACAGTGTTTCCGTGTGCTGCTCTGGTTCGCCAGAAGCAGCTTAGTCATGCTGGCCACATGACCCGGAAGCTGTACGCCGGCTCCCTCGGCCAATAAAGCGAGATGAGCGCTGCAACCCCAGAGTCGGTCACAACTGGACCTAATGATCAGGGGTACCTTTACCTTTATGTTGCCCCAAACCTTTGTGGCGAAGGGAAATGTCTTAACAGCACTCAGGAAAATGTTATCCTGTACCAATAGCACTTCCCCTGTAGATGCAGTGGTATCATTACTCAAACTGCTCAAGATATAAAATTTTCTGTTGCATTTTCTGCAGGAGCTACAGTGTTACTATGGCTCGTATTACACTTGAAGAACTGAATGAACTGGATGATGAGGTCCCTGATGAAGAGGATGAACCAATGGATGGGGAGGAACAGAACAGGCTGTTTTCTCATTGGGAGACAGTAGCCAGCACTCACCAAGTGTCTCTCCCCCAAGGTATGAATTTGCATTCCAGTCGCAATTTTAGGCTGCACCTCCAAAGAGAGGAGGAAGTAGATTTTTAATCTGCAAGGCGAGGTCTGCTTCTACTTGCCTTTGAACGTCTGCCTTCACATGCACAGCCTCTAGCTCAAAACTGTTCCCACATTTCATTTTTTTGTTCCCTAGCATGCATGCACACACACCAAGGGCTTGTCCACATTTGAGCTTTATTTAGCTGTTAATCCACTCCCCCCGTCATTTGAATTAGACCTGATTAGTCCATAGCCACATGTATTTGAATCTGTATGTAAGGAGCACTTTCAGCCTATACTGTTAATACCAGTAGGCACACCCTTTTCTGTTTGTTCCCGACTTCTAATTCATTGCTTCTGTTTTGACAAGTAAGGGCATACTTGGAGATAGTTGTGAGTGCACCTTTAAAAAAAATAATCAAGGAAGTGAGCAAAAGCCAGGCAATTATAAAGTCTCATCACACACTTTTGCAGTTTTTTTGGTTTTCGTTCGCGCACTCAGGAGCATGCCAGAAAAATAGGAGCACAGCTGGGAAAAAATGAAAGCCTTGAAAAGGTGAATAGCAGAAAGTGATGACTGATCCACCCACCCCAAAACAGCAGAACAAATAGCCTGCATCCCTAAGTGAGGTGATTTGGAGCCCAATTTCTCCCAATTTTAATGGATTATCCCCATATCAGGTAAACCCAAATTTACAGAGGAAAAGCATTGAGATTGGTAGTGTTTTAATGGGCTATGCAATTTAAATGGGAGCGCCAACAATTGCAAGCACAGAGTAAACTGGTGTGGACAGGTCCTAAGCAGCTGTCATTCTTATCTGCTCTAATGCTTTGTTTGGTGCTTTAAAAAAAGGCTTTTAAAAGAATTTATTTAAATTTTGAAATGTGCTGCAGTAGAGGACGGGAGGGTGCTTTGTGACACAGACAACTGAACTAATTAGTGCTGTGCACAGCCTGACTCTAGGAAGGAGGAGCAACAGACGGCTCCATGATTGACACAAGGGCCAGCCACTCAGCATTGTGCAAATCCAGTTTCCCCTCTAAGCTAAAAAGCTAAGGTTCTCCTTGTCCTTAAAAGATTGTATGTGTACATGGGCTCTCCACAGAAATTGTGGGTTGTCTCCAGTGCTGCTGTTCTACTAGTGCAACAAACTTCCACTCGTGCAATGGTGTTTTTCCTCTCCTCTCCCTTGCAGACCCCCACCCCCAACACCCTGAGGGTTGGAGGCAGTGGCGGAGGAAGCTGCTCGGGCACCTGGGCTGGTGCACCCAGGGGTGGGGTGCACCGTGGGGCCTCTGGAGTCTGCCTGCCACCTCCCACTCAGCCGCCCTACAGCTGGGGGGGAGGCAGCTGGTGGACCGTTTGGGCAGGGTGGAGCCTGTGTGCGCCCAAGCCATTGCTTCTCTCCCAGGAGAGATGTGTGGCTCAGGTGCACTGCAGGCCCTGTGGTGAGTGCCGCCCGCCATTTTGTCATCCCTCTCAGTGGTGACACCCGGGGCTGTTTGCACCTATTGCACCCCCCTTCCTCCGCCACTGGTTGGAGGGCCCTTCAGACCCAATTTTCTCCGCACATGCTCCCTAAATCTGTTCTGGGATTTCCTCCAACTTTCTGGAGATGATTTGAGGACGGTGCGGGAAGAAGAAGGGCAGGAGTTCTGTTGCACAAACAAAAAACCTTGTGTGAACAGAACAAGTGCATTGGATACCACCCATTTAAACTACCAGCATCAATCGAAACTATATAATACAACAACCAAGACAAGCTGCAAGAAGCAGATGATTTTTTTAAAAATGAACCTCTCTCCTCCCTGCAGGAGAATATGGTTCTTGAATAGTCCTGTAGTGGCAGCTGGAGAAGGGAGAGGCCTCCTTGGCTGGAAAGTAGGGAGATTACTGGTGGCTCTCCATGCTGTTATGTCTCCTCTTTATGTGTTTAGATCTATAGTGTACCCTATAGGTACTAATGAGAGTTGCTTGTTTTAAAAATGTAGGTTTCTACAGATTTTTTTTTAATTTCTAAAGTTATTTTTCAGTCTTAAAGTGAATCCCCCACTACTTGACTCTGTTTTGCTAGAGATGGCAGGTCCAATAATGCAAATGGCGCGCCATAACCAGACTCGAGAGCCTGTGCCCTACGCTACTTTATCACAGCATGAGAAGGTGAGCACTCTCACATATACAAACTTGTTTGTAAATAAAATAATGTATGTGTATATACCTGGCTGACATAGCTTTGTGGTATATTGTGGAGAAAAGAGCGTATAAGTCATGTAACATGTCCCTCTCCCCTCCAACATTCTTCAGAATAGCATGTGTGACTCTCCCAGCACTCCAATGCAAGTTTTTGCCATCCTTCAACTTGTACAAAATCTGTCCTCCTGGAATTCTATACTTGTCTACTCAGTAGCAGGCCTCATTGAGTTCAGTTGACTTGTTCCTAAGCAAGTGCATATGGTATGATCAAATCTTACGCAGGTGGGTTGCTTCTAAAGGATCTGTGTATAAACAGAAACCACATATACCCAAACCCTTGGAACCAACCCTGCCCCCATGGCTAGTGGGTTATGGGGAATGAGAGAGAATGCTCTGTACTCCCAGAGCCATATGCTGAGCTGGCTTTGCCCAGCAAGCAAGGCAGAGAGCTTACAAGCTCTTCACGCTGGGTAACCCAAGTGAACCCACTACGGAAGGAGTTTTTAAGCTCTTTGCTGTGTGTGTTGGGCAAGTCTCACTCAAGGCATGGGCTCTGGGAGACTAGGGATGCACGTGCGAGCTCTCACGGCCACTCAGCTGGCCCCACAACATCTCAAGCAAGCATCCCAGAGCTGGTGCGCTGACCAGGCCTTTCCTCCCGAGCAAGGCAGAGAGTTTAAAAGCTTTTTATGAGCTGGACAACCCCAAGCAGGCCTGTCTTCAACCGCATATGGTTGAAATCGTGCAAGTTAAATGGGCGTAAGATGCAGTCATACTGTATAGCAGGGGTGTCTACCACAGATTTTGGGATGGCTCACTGGGACCTCCTGACACTTTGGCAGCAAATCAGTGGTGACTTAAACCACCACCACCCAAAATTACCCTCCGCCTTTTAAAAAATTTCAGTTGTTGTTTCCCTTTGTTGTGCTTCCCCAAGTGCCTTCAGAAACTTTTTTGCAATTTCCTGTGAACCAGGGCTTGTAAAAGCACCCCAAAAACATCCCTTCCTGACTGCATGTTTCAGCATCCAGGTGCACTATTAATGGTGCTAGTTGAAAACTGCCTGCGATGTCCTTGGCAGGCTGCAAAGAGGAACAATAACTTGATTTCTGCTGAACGCATCACAGCTGGTGATGGCACAGTGATTAGCATAAGTAGGTCAACAGAAGCTTCCTGTAGTTTTGCACCAATGGCTGTTTGTACACTACACCTTTGAAGCACATTCAAATCACATTCTTTCCCTCAAACAATTCTTGGCACTGTAGTTTGTTAAGGGTTGCTGGGAATTGTAAAAACTAGGTTAAACTACAGGGGAGATAATGTGTTTTGAATGTGCTTTATAGCGTGTACACAGCCAGTGTCTGATGAAGAGATACAGATCTCTAACTATCATTCTCAAGCGCAGCCAAAACACAGAACAACAGAATGCAAACAGAGCACTTTGCCGGCTCTAGAAAATTAGTGTGCCAAGTTCCCAGGGTTCCAGGTGCTTACCTGGAAGGAGGTTCATGCCTCCTTTTCAAATGAGGCACAGTGGAGACTTTGGTGTCTTTATGATACATGGTTTATTTACACTTATATACAGCCTGAGCCTGCGATAGCACAGCTCACAGCATTAACACTGCAAAAGGCTTTTGTTTCTCCCCTTGGATCCAAACAGAAATCAAACATGCTCTCAAGCATTGCTCTGGCTCGTCTCTCCAGCTTGCTGCTTTCCGTCTAGGTCGCATCACTTCACTCTCTCTTTTTTCTTTTTGAGTGGCATCACTTTACTGTCAACTCCAAACTCTTGCTTTGTCCTGCTAAGGAGCTGTGGGAGGGGCCTCACCCACTTGCCATCTCACACAGAGCCCCTTTCCTTTGTTTCCCTTAACAGCCGGTCACCAGGCTATAACCTCAACACAGGGTTTATATTTTAACACTTGCTGGATCCAGGGGTCAGAAGGATCTCGCATACAGCTTACTTCCCCCAACCCCAAAATTGCGACATTATTGTTGGAGACGTAGTTTTTTGTTGGGCATGGGCACAAAGGTGCAAGCACCATAGCAGATATCCTCTCCGCTGCAAGGAAGAAATGGGTGAAGAAAATGCCCAAGGTCATGGTGGTGGTTGCTGCCTTTGGGCAACTTCCTTGGTTAGTAAAGGTAAAGGTACCCCTGCCCGTACGGGCCAGTCGTGTCCGACTCTAGGGTTGTGCGCCCATCTCACTTAAGAGGCCGGGGGCCAGCGCTGTCCGGAGACACTTCCGGGTCACGTGGCCAGTGTGACGAAGCTGCTCTGGCGAGCCAGCACCAGCGCAGCACACGGAAACGCCGTTTACCTTCCCGCTATAAAGCGGTACCTATTTATCTACTTGCACTTAGGGGTGCTTTCGAACTGCTAGGTGGGCAGGAGCTGGGACCGAAAGACGGGAGCTCACCCCGCCGTGGGGATTCGAACCGCCGACCATGCGATCGGCAAGTCCTAGGCACTGAGGTTTTACCCACAGCGCCACCCGCGTCCTAAGTTCCTTGGATATGGGTACTTAATTACCTGCCCACCTTTCTGCTGAGTATATGCTTCTGCCTGAATGTATGTGCATCAGCCTGCCTGTGTAAGCTACTCTTCTGCTGAGTTGCGAGCGTGTGTGCCTGTGCGCTGGCATGTGGCCATCAGAGAGAGTTTCTCAAGCTGAGAAAGGTTAGCCACTCCTGGCCTACCCCTCACATAGTGCCCTTCCCAAACACTCCCTCTTTTTTGTTCACCCACCACTGCCAATTGCAGTGATGGGCATCTTGCTAGTATTATCTTCCTGTTGTCATAACGTTAGCTCAGCCTCTGCATATCAATACGGTGGTACCTCAGGTTACATACGCTTCAGGTTACAGACTCCGCTAACCCTGAAATAGTGTTTCAGGTTAAGAACTTTGCTTCAGGATAAGAACAGAAATCGTGCTCTGGCGGCGCGGCGGCAGCAGGAGGCCCCATTAGCTAAAGTGGTGCTTCAGGTTAAGAACAGTTTCAGGTTAAGTACGGACCTCTGGAACAAATTAAGTACTTAACCTGAGGTACCACTGTACTAACAGGATCAAAAGCATGCACTACCTTGGGATTCTTCAATGCAGATGTCTATATTGAATTCAGTCCACCTGATCTTCTGCATTGTCTTCTGTTATTTTTAATATCATGTGAGGGAAAATTACTTTTAAGTAGTTTCTGTTTTCCCCTGGTTGTTGAAGGAGCAGTAAGTCTATATTTGTCAATCTACAAGCACTTCCTTGTCTTTTGTTTGATTCCTTGGACCTGTATTTGTATGGAGTCAGAAAGCAAGGTCAGCTTTCAGTTTTAGTGAGAAAACTGCATCCATTTCCTGAAGTGCAGCTTGACTTTCAGGCACTCAGAGGTGGGAATGTGGCCTCAAGCTCCCGCAAGCAACCTAGATCCTTCAAATATATTTTCCAGTATTCATTTTGACTCAATTCAGATGTAATAACAAACCAATAATCATTATTATGAGAATGGGTAGGTGTTCTCTCTTGGTTCTCTCATTCCTTCATACGCAAGGTGAGGTTAAAAGCAGAAGCTTCTAATTTGTGTCAAACCATAGTTTCCTGTTTTCATCCAAATGCAAAAAAACCCTGTCATTTCACAACATTTGCCTCATTCCAAGATCCCAAACCAGCATCAAATCATGGTTTGTCATTATATCTGAACTGAGTTTATATGGCCATAAGTAAGGGCAGTAAAAGTGGTATTTATCAGCTTTAATGCAATTATACTACTGCTAGCCTTCCATGTTAAATCTCTGCATTTACTCCCTGAAGCAAAGTCTCTGAAGGGTTTTCTATGTAGTTTTCTTCTTCATTTCTGGTTAGCCATACAAATTCCATGCAAATGCTTTTTGGAAGAGTAACTTCATCCCCTCTCTTGTCCTGTTCCAACCCAAAACTGCATGCATGCCTTAGAAAAGTTGAATCTTCTGTCTTCTGAAACATTGCAATGTGTCTATACAGCTGTTGCTCCAAAGATGTGCAGGATAGTTCCTGGGACAGCTGAAGGCATTGTTTTGCTTTCTATGTTTTTTCTGCACCGAAAGGAGTTGTTGTTTTCTTTCTTTCCCACCTGCATTAATGGGTTTCCTCCCTTCTCACTTTCCACTGAGCTAGCAAACTTGACTCCTGTAATATAAACATACAGACTTACCGGCTCCTCCTTTTTAAAAAACCCTTACATTAATAATTAATAATTCATTTCTGTGTCTTTAGTAATTTTTGCTTAGCTTGCCTGGGTAGATTGCACCCTTTAGGGCTGGGTTATACTTGTGGCTACGAGCTCTGTTTTTGCAATGTTCGTAAGAGAAAAGGATGAGATTTGCGTCTTAGTGTAACAGCCGGGATAATAAACCTACACTGGTGATAACTGACAAAATAACTATTTAAGCAACTTTTCAGTGCTGTGGAGCTCCAGGTTAATGCTTTTATTACTTCAGGAACAATTAGTTAAAACAGTGACGCCTTTTATTTAAGTATATTCTGTAGATAGGACATGGTTATAATCTGTTTATTATCCTGACAAATATATTTTGAAGAATTTCCCAATTATCTGTAGTGGTTTAGAGAAGCAATAATGATTACCCTAATGAAAAGCATCCTAATACCTTATGCTGTGTTGAGTGTGCTTTAATGCAGCTGATTCTTAAAAAAAAAACCACAAAAAAACTTGGAAGATGTTACAACCTGTCACAAAGGATAATTCTCTATTCTCTTTGTAACTGCCAGTTTTTGCCTAACAGTATTGAGATATATCTGGCCTACACTGTCAGCCTTTCTGTTTGGCTATTCCAGGCAAAGAACCAGAGTGGTGTAGAACATTGAAGTAAAGCTGGGGAGACCTGGTTCAAAGTCCCACTCTGCCAACAACCTCACTTTGAGCCTAACCTACCTCACAGAGTGGTTGTTAGGCTAAATAGAAAGTGGGGAGAACAATGTCTGCTGCCTTGAGCTTTTTGGAGGAAAAGCGGAATATAAATTTAGTTAATATTTAGTTAAAACATCAATTATCGTGTATATTTTGATAATCAACAGTTCCAGCTTTCATTTGTTAAGCAGCTTGGGGCAATTGGAGGGGGGGGGAAAGGATTTCATGTTGTTGAGATGACTTGATGTTATAAATGCAAAGAAGTTGAAATATTAAAGAAACCTATTTTCTTAAAAAAAAAAGTTAATATTTGGCAGTGGAGATGCAACACTTCATTTGCACAGGACAGACTGCGAGTTACTCTTCCCTTCCCTCCAGTGCCAAAGCTTTTTCAGTACGTAATTCCCATCCTGTGTTGTTTGAGTGCCTAGCTCTCACTAAACTCTTTTTCCTTCTTGGTTCAGTGTGAAGAGATAGCATACGAGGAACGACTGTACCCAGCTGGGAAATGGGCATGCATTACCAGAGGAGAACCCAAATATGAGCAAAGCATCTCTATGGGTTTCATGAAACTAATACGATACATCTGCAAGGAGAACTCCCTAGGTATGTGGAAGCACGTGTCATCGTGGCAGGGACATGGAAGCCTGCAGCAGCTAGACCCGCTGGAACTGGAAAGGTCAGAGTTGGGTTTCTGCAGATCCTCCTCTTTCACTCTCTGGTGTCTTTACGTGTGTTTTTATCTAGGTCGCCAGTTGGGGATGACAGTGCCAGTGATCAACGAGATCCACCTGAACAAGGAGGGTACGGAATTGCTTCAGGAAGTCATCACTGCCTATTACCTCCCTGAAGAATTTCAACTGAACCCCCCTCTCCCCTTGGACCCCGACATCCAGATACAAGAGAGAGCACCACTTCGGGTTATCTCCAGGTGGGCCCTGACTCATGCATGCTAGGAATATGTTTTATGTGCCACAGGTCTCTAAAGGAAGGAAGGAAGGATGCTTTCTTATCCTAGCTGGGAGAAAGGGAATGCATGGCAGGGAAGAAAGTGGCAAAGTGAGATCCTATTATGGAGACGGGAAAGAAAGCCGGCTCTCTCCAATTCCCCCACCCTCCAAGACGTAGTGAAGGATAGAGGGATGGGTGAGCAGCGAAACAGTTACAGCACTAGATCTTTATGGGCAATTGTTTTGTTGTTCACCTTGTGTAAAGGGTGTTTTATGGGACCACCACAGAAGAAACAATCCTGCGGGAGATTCACCTTCTCTGGGAGTTGCTGGGCTCCACAGACAATGTGCTCCGCGAAACCTACGTGGTGGCTGCGTACCAGAACCCTGGCGTCCCTAACCGCCGCAATGAGATCTGGTTTATCCGGCGAGCAGACTGAAAGCAGCTCCTTGAATCCCTGACAAGATTACAATCCACCCTCTGTGACTGGATCCGGTTTAGATGGCAGTTTTGAAGGAGAGGAATGCACATCCTGACTCACTGTAGAATAGATGAAGTGCTCCTTCCGCCCCCCCCTGCACGAACCAAGGAGTTACTAGCACAGATCTCCCCGAGATGGTTTCCACCCTACTCCTGCAGGGGGTGCTGTGGTGCTGTCGATGGAGCTGGCGTTGGAAGGAACAAGGGGTGTCTGCTTCAGTGGGCCCTGAGTGCAGCCGTGCCACATTTGGATGAAGGCGCATTAGGAGCACAGGAAGCTGCCTTATGCTGAGTCAGATCATTGGTCCATCTAGTTCAGTATTGTCATCGCTGACCGGCAGTGGCTTCTCAGGTGTTCAGGTAGGGAAACATTCCCGGTCCCACCTGGAGATGCCAGGGATTGAACCTGGGACCTTCTGAATGCAAAGCAGTTGCGCTACCACAGAGCCATGGCCCTTCCCCCTCCTCGGGGATTGTATCAGGGATTGTAGCTGTTGTGCAACCCACAGCTCACGTTCCAAGGGTTAGGTATCAATCCTGAAACCAATCTAGCGAGAGCAGGTCGAAACACCACTGCCTACAGCCGTGTCCATAACTGGCAAATGCTGATGTACTGGGGCACAGGTTATGACTAAATTACTTGCAGAAGTAGGATTTCACTTCTGATGCCTGGGAGTATCCCTTTTAGCCATGCGCACGAGAAGCTGCTAGTCAGCTTTGTTATTATCCAACAGCAGAAGAGTCGTTCCCACAGTTTGGGATGAGGTAGCTGTAGACTTCCTTGACTGGAATAATGTGAACACCTGTCCAGGAGCAAATGGGAAATCCCCGCCAAAGGGCTAAGGCTCAAAGGGAGATCCGAGAAGCAGAGATCTCTGGCCTATAAGCCCTCCTGTTTTCCCAAGAGCACATAGAGAGATAAATGCCACCCATTGGCTACCTCCTGCCTATGAGCCAGTTTCTCCATCAGGCAGGCTTGGTGCGAGCTGAGCAGGCCACAGAGTACGCGTTAAGTTGTCGCTGGCAGCATTTTTGTCGCTGTGTGTTGCGTTGTGCATTGACTGGTTGGTATCACACTCATGAATGCTGCTGTCCTCTCCCAAAGAAGGCTGGTAGCACAAAGCAAACCTGAAATAAAATCTAGCCCAACCCTCTCTGTGTATCTCATTTTACTGACTTTTGTGACGCTCGACTCCAGTAACCGGTGGGGGGTCACCACTCAGATGGAAGGTCCAGAAACAACACAAAACCCTGACACCCAGAGAGTATCCAAGTGACATGCAAGACAGCTGCTTGCTCAGAATCAGGTAGGTCATTTCGATACAAAGGAGCAGGCTATCACCATGCTGTTCTTCTTAAACTGCTGTGATCAGGGAAGGCACTGAATAACCACCGTGCCTCTCCACAACTCAGGAATTGAGTATACATCTGCATTAGAGATCAGATCTGACCATGAGAAATTGAAAGTCTTTCCCTCTTCAAGGAAAATTGGATAAGATGACATGCTTCTGTTAGTTATGTTCTGTGGCCAGTATATAATAGCCACTTACTAATATAAATTCCCACTCAGCTGCGCGTTTGTAAATGCATTTATTCTTTTTTCTCCCCCCCCCATATAATTTTTATTAATTTTCCAACACAATTGTACAATTTTATCCAATTTTTAACAAATTATTCTTTTTTGACTTCCTTCAGTTTCTCTGGTAATCACCCGTAGTTACTCTTCAATACGCATTTCTTTCATTGTATTGCCATTTAACTTCCCTCCCTTTTCTATTTGTTTTTAACAATACATCTTAAACTTTTACAGTGCTTCTTGAAACCCCACTAGCGTTGTTTGCACATCACACACATTTTTCAGATAATCTACAAATTTCCCCCAATCTTCGATGAACTTTTGGTTTCGAGCATATCTTATTTTCCCAGTCAATTTGTCCAGTTCTGCATAGTCCGACATTTTTTCTTTTTTCAGCAGTGAAGGGTGTGCATTGCCTTATTATTTGGGAAGCCATAACCTTGACATTGGAAGCGTAACCTTTTAAGTTAATTGGATTGAGTAGAAGAAGAAGAAAAAAGAGTGTGTGGCTATCCAGGTTCATTATTTCATCACCTCAGCAGAGCTAACTTCAATACTGTGCAGCAGTGGTAATACTCAGGACTAATTTGTGAAGTATCCTGTTGCCGCCTAGGTGTGGAAGAAGCAGATTTTGTAGGTTGGTATTTGATTGCTTCTTCTTAACACTGAAAGATCTCACCTTTTAAATAATTGTTTTAGAAGTTTGCAAACATAAAGATTAAGCCACTTTTTGCAGTGGTAAGTCAGTTTTTTTAACATAATATCATTTCCTCCAGAGGCTGCTCTTGTCTAACAGTAGGCTTTTGTTGAAATGATGATGAATCAAAGATCTAACAGGAACATAAAGACCCACACAAATAGTAAAAAGCAAGGTATTTTAAACACATTAGAAACGACAGCTACCAAAGACATTGTGAGACACATACTGAATTATTATAAGCCTAGGAACACATGATGCAGCAAAGGCAGGGGCATTAAATGTATTTGCCATCTTGATATATGAAGATAAAACTTAACAGGAGATCAGTAGTCCAGGCACCTGACAGAAGCAATAAGACAATCATGTTTTAAGAACTGAATAAAAATTGTATGGATTAATTCCACATTTTAAAATCAATGGGCCTGGATGGTGTAGCCATAGGGCTTGTTTTATTTAAAGCAAACACAAAACATCAAAGTTGTGTGTCAAGAAAAGGTGAATTCTGTAATCTTTGTTATGCAGATAAAGCAAATGTGCATCTATTTTGCATAATTTGCTTGTTCTGGGAAGTTTCAAGGTAATGAAAATTCTCTTGAGAGCTAAGCTGAATTCCCCCTTTGACTTGTGAGGCACTGCATTGCACCTTCCCATGTCGTATTTTTGCAGCCAAGACTAGAAACTTGTTCAACCCAATACAAAGCAAAAACTAAGCTTCTTGGGATGCTGAATTTTGTATTGAGTGCCAAATTCTATATTTTGCGTAGATTTGTAGAATACAAAGAGTCCTGCCTGCATCCTAGTTACCTGAAAGGGACCTGGGACTTTGAGGTTTTTGGCAGTCGTTACTGTGAAATCTTTCAGGCCAAGAGAAGCCCCAGAAGAATTGAAATGCTGCACCTATCCTAGAAAAATTAGGCCAAAAAGATGTAGAGCCTTGCTTTGGTCTGTGTTGGTTTGTAGCTGAGGCTATAGGTGAGGCCACAGACTACACAGTTATATTCCATACAATTCAGTGGAATAAACCAATACTTTAGTAGCCTAGAAAATGAAATGAATGGCAGCATCACTTCTCCCCAAATGGTTATCTAGCAAGTGGCAGTGCAGGATCAAAACATTTAAAATAAAGCTATCCTGCAGTGCTGGTGCAAACCTGACTTAAGTTAAACATCTGTAGTAGTCCAAATATATCACTGATTATATTGAATTAATATATGAACTTCCATCTCTCCAACTCCAGGCCACGAACATTTCTCCTTTTGTCTGCTGTCTTACTCACCTAGTTGGTAGTACCCCCTGCTGAATTCAATGGGGCTTCAAAGAATCCCACTGTAATGCATTATGCTCAATTTGGTTCACTTTCTCTTACAATCCATATTAAGAAAGCTAGGAGAGCAAGTGGTAGAGATATGCATAGCCATTAAAATACTTCTCCCCTCCTAACCACCTTAATATATTAATACATATCCAAGAGAAATCCATTATTCCCCTACCCTCGTTCAATTGAATTTCCTCGCTTGGTTTGGGCACCCCTTCCATTGTTAAATTAATATTTCTGACATAAAAAAACGCCCCTTTGTTCTGTGGAAATACTGATACACATAATGATTTCTGTGTTCCCCCTACTGCTAAGGGAACCTCACAACCTTCTGTCTTCTAATGAAAATGCTCTCTTATGTGCAGCTAGAAAAACGCCCAAGAAAAAAAAACCAGCAATCCTGTTATCTCAGTCCACAAAGTAGTCATGTTTTAAGGTTTATTGGTTTGTATTAGGGATACCTTTTAAAGTCAGCATTCTTTATGACGTGAAGGGGCTTAACAGGAATTTCCTGGGTTGGCAACGTATTAGTGTGAGATTCTAAATTGCTGTGTTCTGGTCCTGGAAGGACAAAGGAGTCAGGAATTAAAGTTGTGAGGTATTGACCCTAATTCCACCTTAGGAATGCCCCCCCTTCAGTATGAGATAACATCACAACAGAAGGAAGAGGCACCTACTGTCTGTTTCTGCCTGAAAAACAGGATCATAATGTAAGAATATGAAGGCTAGCCATTAAAGAAACATAGACTTTCAAAGTGAATTATTTGCCGAAGTCACCACCTTGGCAAGCAAGCTTTTTTGTGTTCTTTGTCTTGGGCAGGGTGGCTAACCCCGGACTCTGCAAATGGCTGTTGGAGTCCAACATGGCTAGTGGTGACAGGAGTTGTAGCCATATTCAACTATCTAAAGTGCTGCCACATGCAACTGGGGCAAGCTTGTCTTCTCCAGCTCCGGGCTCAATGACTATATGGTCTAATTGTGTGTTATGCCACGCACCCTCCCAGCAGCCAATTTATATTATGCTACGTGCCATGGCAGCCATTTTGTGACTGGCGCCCACAAGCTTCACAATTCAAAATGTGCCCACTGGTCCAAAGAATCCGATGACGCCTAGGGAGTGCAGAACTCACCTGTGCTAAAAGAAGTCTGGCTGCTTTTGTACTATTTTACAAGCAACCCAATTGTGTGTGTGTACAGTATGTGTGTTCAAAACTATAAGATATTTTATACATTTCCCTTCAGTTTGGGTAAGAAAGGGTAAACATAACTACCTGCTAGTTTATTTGGGAGTAAAATTAATTATGCACACACAAACACATTCTACATAGAGGCTTATAATTCAATCAAAGTATTAGCCCACACATTTTCTCCTTAATATTCAGAAGTGAATAGCAATGATAGCTACCAGGTGGGAGTGTTCAAATCAACAGCTTTATCCTGGTATTATGGGTAGCCTTCAGTGAGGATAGCATTCCTTAAACTCCAAAGTATTTTCATATGTACTTTATAAGAGAAAGAGAAGAAATGCCGCAGTTTGCAAATTCTTGGGAGTAAATGGCTCTTTATCCTGCAATTGAACAGCATGCAAAACTCCCTGAGGTAACAAAGGCCATTTACCACACAGTAAGCATCTTGGGAGAACATGAACAAAGGTTATAATCTTTACAGCCTCATCCCTAGTTGCTAGCCTGGAAAGGAAATAGGGTTGTCACCCGCCCTGCTGTTCCCAGCTTGAGACAATAAAGAAATGGAATAGGACTCAGAGCCCTTTGATCTTCTCTGCCAGTGATCAGAGAGAGGAAAACTTCTCAGAGCCTGGAGACTAGTTTCTTTAATGGTTTTAGCAGACCCCTGTAAAGTATCCTCAGACTGCAATGTCATGTTCCTCGCAGGCTAAAATCCACCCATACAGGTGTGATATGAATGCAGCAATAATTTAAGGGTTAGGGTAGGATGTAGAAACCATTTACAGACACTCGCAGGTAATAAGCAGGGGGGAAATATATACATAGACCAAAAAAATATATACTGTGAAACCTGAGATTAGCAAGCCACCTATGGCAAGAGCATACATGAAAACTTTCCAAGTGGTTGAGAAGTTTGTCCAGCAGCAGATAACCAACTTAACCAATTTTGAACTTCCCAGTTTTACTTACTTGGGAACCCTTGATTGCCTAAAATAAAAGCCCATTGACCAGAGAGACTATTGTCATGGTTTGAGTCAAGACATCTGGTAAGCAACTTGTCAGGAAGACTGAGAGGAACTAACTTATTTATTACTTCCCCAAGGGCTTGTGGTTTCCTCCTCCAAAGAAGCTACTTTCATTCATCCCTGCTTACAGACTGTAGCCAGACTCTGCGCTTTTCAAGGTCTTAACCAGACTGCTTCAAATAGACAGTACACAGGAGGTTCCTTGGTCTGTTTCCTTGGAAGAATTATTCCTTGGAAGAATTGTGTTGCTCATCTCTTGGGGGTGAAAAGTTGGGATGAGTATAAGAACCTTAAAGCATAAGATGAGCCTGCTGCTTTGGGCCATTGGCACATCTATTTCAGCATCCTGTTCTCACGCAAGATGCCTTTGGGAAGCCCAAAACCAGGACCTGAGCAGAACAGCAGCCCTCTCACCACTTGTGATTCCTGAGCAACTGCTATGCAGAGCCAAACTGCCTTCAGCAGCAGAGGCAGAATCTAGCCACTGAGAATCGGCCACATTGAGATTCCTGCATTGCAGGGGGTTGGACCAGATGACCCTTGGGGTCCCTTCCAACGCTACAATTCTGGGGCTTCACCGAACCCTCTAGCACAATTTGTGTAGGGTGCTGCCTGTTCATGGTGGGGTGGGGAGAAGTTCTGTTGTGGAAGCAGAAATCTTTGCATTGGTTAAACACTTTAGTTGGAATCTGCCCAAGCAAAGCCTTATGAGGAACGTTTGAAGGAGCTGGGTATCTTTAGCTTGGAAAAGAGGAGACAGAATTGGCGCCCCGGAAACTCTTATATGTGAAGGGTGGTCTTCAAATTTAATAATAATACAGTATTATTAACTTAATTTGTTCCGGAGGTCCGTTTTTAACCTGAAACTGTTCTTAACCTGAAGCACCACTTTAGCTAATGGGGCCTCCTGCTGCTGCCGTGCCGCTGGAGCACGATTTCTGTTCTTATCCTGAAGCAAAGTTCTTAACCTGAAGCACTATTTCTGGGTTAGCAGAGTCTGTAACCTGAAGTGTATGTATCCTGAGGTACCACTGTAGTTTGCAGATCAGCCACAGGAAAGATTTTGGGACCCATCGTCAAACCCTGTATTTATCACGTTGGTGTCCAAAAACCAGTTCTGTGTTGGCCAAGGCACCAAGGCACCAAGGCACCCACGAACACCTCCTCTTTGCGGATTCCAGGTATCTGGAATGGGGAAAGACGAACACGGGGCAGGGAGCTGCTTCTCAAAGTCGGCGCGAGAGAACCTGGGACACCTTCGGAGCGCCGAGAGGTGAGCCTCCCTGCCCGACAAAAGCGCCTCCAAGCCCGGCAGGGGTCGCTGGGCAGCCGGGCAGGTAACGTTGGGAGGGGAGCGCGGTGGGGTGGGAGGGTCGGTGGGTTCCGGCCTGCCTTGCAGGGAGCGGGATTGCTCCTCCCGGGGCCGGAAGCTCCTCCTCGTCCCGGGTGTGCGAGGGGCGGAGCGGGGCTGGGTTGGGCGGCTGGGCCGGCCTGGGCGAAGAGAGTCCCGCCGCAGCCTGAGCTGCTCTTTTTCTGCGAGCGGCATGGAGTGAGAGCGAGCGAGCGAGCGAGCGAGGGCCGGAGGTGGCCAGCGGGGCGCAGCAGAAGGGGGACGGCGAGGCGAGCGCGGCGAGATGGCTGCGGAGATGGCGCGGGGGCTCCGGCTCCTCCTGCTTCTGGGTGAGTGGGTGGGGTGGGGTGTGGGGAGAGAGAGGGAGCCCTTCTCCGCCCGCCTCGGAGGCCGGGAGGATGCATCGCCCGGCTACCCCGCGCGGGGCTCCTTCCTTCCTTCCTTCCTTCCCATTGCGCTTTTACGCATTGCCTTGGACACCGGTGTGCGTGTGTGTTTGTGTGGAGAGGCGAGCTGCGCGTCGAACGCGTGCCAGAAAGTGCGAGCCGTGTCGCTTGCGGGTGTGTGTGGAAGGGAGAGAGGGCGGGCGCCTGCCTTTCCGAGCGGGGCTTCTTCTTTGTGTCCGCCCGTGAGGCGTCGGAAGGGGAGCTGCCAAGCGGCCGCGCGCTTTCTCTCTCTCCCTCTTCAGCCATTCAAAGCCCCTCTCGGTCCCCAAAGCGCCTCCCATCCCTCGGCCCGTCTCCTTGGTTTTGCACCCGCCGCAACAGGGCGCGTTTCCCCCTCCTTCCCCTTCTCCCTCATTAGACGCGAGCCCAGCAATTGCTCGGTGCCATTCAGACTGAACAGCGGGATCTTGCCCGAGCAGGGAGCCAGGCAACGTCTCTCCTCCTCCTCCTCCCTCCTCCTGGCTGCCTCTAACGTGCTGGTTTGAAAACTGCTCCAAGGAGCGGGGAGAGAGGGGTTGGGAGAGCTTTGGCTGGCTGGAGGAACGAGGGGAAGACACGCCAAGACTTTTTATTTCCTCCCCAATGGTTCTTCTTTTTGGGAAGCAGGCGCTAGTTGGCGTCTTCAGAGGAGCTTAAAATTACATTCCTGTCCCGTCTGCGACCTAGGTTGTTTGGCTTCTTCTTCAGCGCAAGGAAGGGCTTTTGTAGGAAGGTAGTTGGTTTAGTTTCTTCACAGGTTGGTCACAACGAGGGGGAATTGCAGGAGGTGGTTGTGCCCTTTGTTGGACTGCTTTAAACCGCGGTAAGAAGTCCGCAGGATCCCGGAGCTTTGCAGAACACTGGTTTGCAGCCGCCTCCATTAATGAGAGTTTGAAACTACTGGGGCCATTCTGATAAGCTTCAGCCTAATCGCCAGGACAAAAGCTGTAGGGCTCAAACTTCAGAATGAATCTGTTGGATTTGGGCGGCACTGCAGATTTGGGGAATGCACCCTGAATTTATCGACTGTCTGGTTCTCAGACTAATGGAGACAACACAGAAGTTTTCATGTTACTATGTTTGCAAGAACAAATGTCCTTGAATATTAAAGTTCCAGTAACTGCTTTGCAGACCTAGCTGTTGAACCTCATTACAGCAGAGAATTGATTACTTTAATTCAGTCGTCAACAAACTCTTCAGAACAATTTTTATTAGAGAAGCACTTGCTCTCTCCCACATACTTGGCTGATAAATGCAATGACTGATTCCTAGTGTTGACATCAGGTCATGAACCTGATTATGGGTGAAGTCTCTCTATGTTAGGGATTGAACCCGTATATAACTTGCACAAGCAGAAAGGTATGTTGAATCAATATTTGGCATGTTGTGCAACTGCAGAGACAACGTCCCGTTGCAGTTCTTTGATATTACAAGTCAGAGAAAGTTCTTGCAGCAATTTAGATCTTGGAGAGGATAATCTAATGGAGCCCTACCTTTCTGATTCACATGATGAAGAATTAGTTGGCATAGTGCGTGCAAAATTAGACGAGATAACCTATTACTGTTTTTACCAGTCACATTTTCCTTCCCAAGAACAATAGAAATGCTTTCTCATATGTTGTGCTGCCACACAAGAGAGAGTTGCATGAAGTTGGTACACTTGAGATGGTAAAAAATGTAGAATTTTCACAGCGGAAAGTATTTTTCAGCTTCTCTTACGAGTGTTGTTCAATTAATGCTTTTCATAGATGGTTCCCAGAGTACTCTCATGATGCAAAATACCATGCTGGCTGTTGTGTTAGAAGTATTGTGCATGTGCAATATTCAATTTTCAGGATATTGTACCTAAAATGGTGGAAAATCTCATTCTGAATTTAAAATTCATCTCAATATATCTATATATGCAGAGTGGCATCTACTTACGTCTGCCTTCTGGCACAGTGGAAATCTGCTTGCACAACGGGACTTCCAGTTTCTACCCTTCCCCCTCTGTGCATCCCCAAAAACTGTTCTACTGCAAGGTCAACTGTAGGCTATTTTGGAATTGAGGAAGAATTGCCCTCTTACTTAGATTATTATTTATTGAATTTATATACCGCCTTATCCCTGGAGGTCTCGGGGTGGTTCACAAAATAAAATCAAAATATAAAAACACGAAATACATAATCAAAATAAAGACAACAGCCCAATATCCGCTCCCCCCAAACCTCCACATTTTAAAAGAGCACAGGATGTCAATCAAATCAACCAAAGGCCTGGTTAAAAAGGAAAATTTTTGCCTTGCGCCCAAAGGTGTATAATGAAGGTACCAGGCGAATTTCCCTTGGGAAAGCATTCCACAGACGGGGAGCCACTGCAAAGAAGGCCCATTCTTGTGGTGCCACCCTCCGGACCTCCAGAGATGATCTCAGGGTCCATGTATGTTCATATGGAAAGAGGCGGTCCTTGCGGTATTGCGGTCCTGAGCCATTTAAGGATTTATAGGTCAAAACCAGCACTTTGAATTGGACCTGGAAACCAATTGGTAGCCAGTGCAGCTGGTCCAGGATTGATTGGTGTAATATGCTCAGACCGCCTTGCTCCGGTGAGCAACCTGGCTGGTGAATTCTGCACTAGCTGAAATTTCTGAGCTGTCTTCAGAGGCAGCCCTACATATAACACATTGTAGTAATCTAACCTTGAGGTTAACAGAGCATAGGGATAGTTAGGCTATCCCTGTCCAGATAGGGGCATAGCTGGGCCACCAGCCAAAGCTGATGGAAGCCACCCTGGGCCACTGAGGCCACCTGAGCCTCGCACAACAGCAAAGGATGCTGGAGTACCCCCCAGCTACGAACCTGCTCCTTCAGAGGAAGTGTAGCCCCATCAAGAGCAGGCGATCTCCCACCCATCTGGTCTAGGGAATCACCCACTAACAGTGCCTCAGTCGTATCTGGATTGAGCTTCAGTTTGTTGGCTCTCGTCCAGTCCGTTAACTGAGGCAAGACACTGGTCCAGCACTTCGACTGCCTCACCTGCAGATGTAAAGGAGAAATAGAGTTGAGTGCCATCGGCATACTCTTGACAACATACTCCAAACCTCCTGATAGCCCCACCAAGCGGTTTCATGTAGTTGTTAAACAACATAGGGGGTAGGATTCACCCCTGTGGAACCCTACATTGAAGATTTTCTGGAGCACTGAAGTTGCACTTGGAATATTGGGTGGGAAGAACCTGTAGGCAGAAATGTTGAGAACTTTGATTTCCTATTCATAATCTCATTTATCACCTTTTTTGGGATTCTTACATTTCTGATGGCAGAGGGCTCTTGTAATTCCTAAGGGTTGTATCCAGCAGAGGTGTCCTGATAGCACAATGACTTCCCTCTCCTCTCTCTGTATCCCCAGTCTTATTATTATCATCTGCCTCTCTGGAGCAGATGCGGGGAAGGAAGTCCTATTGTGCAGGTAGAAGTTGGTGACAACCCAAAATATCTATAATTCCCAATCATTAAGAGTTTTGAAGGCACAAGATTCCTGTATTGTAGGGGGTTGGGCTAGATGACCCTTGTGGTCTCGTCCAACTCTTACCATTCTATGAGGGATCAGCCGTGAGAATTGGCCATCTTGAGGAGCATCAGCATGGAAGGGACATAATAACAAGAAGTTGATTAGATTTGGGCTGTTGAACTTGAGTCCAGTTTAACTCGGTGGGGCTTAAGTTATAACTAACTTGTATCATGGATTCTAGGAGGACCCGAGATCATCCAACATAGGCTGCAGGCTATGCAAACCTACCTGGAGTAAGCTTTCTTGAAAACAAATGTGACCACCTTCTGAGTGCAATCACATGAATGCCTAATGTTCGCCCGAATCCAGCCCAAGGGCCTGACAGGCTAGAAAAGTGTCCATCTATTTTCTCCATATATAGCAGAGGAGAGCATATAGTTCAGGGTTTCCCAAACATGGGTCTCCAGCTGTTGTTGGACTACAGTTCCCATCATCCCTGACCGCTGGTCCTGCTAACTAGGGATGATGGGAGTTGTAGTCCAAAAACAACTGGAGTTCCTCAAGTTTGGGAAACCCTGATCTAGTTCAATGCAAGTACAATACATCTGAAACTGATCACAAAAGCCCAGTTATTTCTTGTAAAATACAGGACGCCTGCAGCGCTCCCTAACTTCCCTGACGGGTGTGCTTCATCTTTCTAAACCTTTAAACGGAAAAAGGTTAACAGCCGCCTACTGCGTCTGGGTTGCCGCTTTAGGACTTGATATTTACATTATTTCCAGTAGATGCAGAAAATGCACCATGCGGCTGAACGCATTACATTTCTGAAGTGCTTAAATATTAAGCCGTTCCTCAAAATAGATGCCAAGGGCAAGTAAGCACAAGTACAAGAATAACCCATGAAAGGAGGGTGGAAATGCATGAAAATGAAGCTGGTGTGATTAGTTGAAATTACAGGGCAGCAATGTGGGCTTGCTGGCTGGAATGGAAGACGCCTTTGAAGTAAGGTAGCTGTTAAGTTGTAAAAGCAGCCCTTATGCTACCCTTAACACCGGAGGTAACATCTGCAGGGGGGTGCAGAGCGGAGGCCTGGCTTGTGTGCCTAGTCAGTAGTAGAATACCACATTCCTTGCCTAGTATTGCTTTGTTCACCTAGGTAAGAAGTCTGGAAAAATTCCCACGTTTCATTTGAACTTTGTTAGGTAGTAATTCACAAAGCTTGGGCTACTATACAGAACTTTGTGGATTTTTCACCTCTTTTAGGTCCCAGTTTTCCCCTATGTATTCTTTCAAGCTTTACATGTTACTATAAAGAATGGAAAAGGTGTCCCCTTTGTTTGCTGCCTTCACTGCTGATTCATGCGTTAATGGCAGACCAAACATTTTAGCTTCCACTTCCAGTGCTTTTCACAGAAAAGGGATCCGCGGTCCAGAAAAAACGCAAGCTCCTACCCAGGCAACATCCTCACCTTTTCAGCAAGTGAATTAGTTTAAAATCTGCTGTGTGCAGTATGCTAGATGCCACGTACATGATGCTTACAATCCGTAGGTAGCAAATATGGCCCATGAAAAGGAGTCCATACAAGAATAATGTACAAGATGTTAAAAATTTGTCGCCTTCATGAAGTTCAAAGAGCTAGTGCAGCTCTAGGGTATTGATTGCCCCTGAGCATGGCTGAGTGTGGATCTTATTACAAGCAAATAAAGCTATTGTTTGCCCACCTGTGAGGCATTCAGCAAGTGTGAGTTTTGAATGCTCTGCCCTCTCAAAGAAGCAACTATATTAGGAGTAGCCCTGCAGATGTCTGTGATAAAGGTCATACTTTGAGCTGAAGGAGAGATCTAATCCTCCCCCTTTTCACACTATCTTGAGGACAAACCCTTCCTTGCAGTCCTTTGTGTGGCTTGATGATGGAGGAGGAGGTGTGGGATGTCTCAGAGTGTCCTCATCCTGCTCTGCTTTAAAAAAAACCCAAAACCCCCAAAGTATTTAAAGTGAAACATGCAAGGGAAATATGTCCAGGGACCCAACAGCCATTGTGGTGCCCTTCAGATGTTTTGGACTACAAATCCCATCAGCTCCAGCCAGCATGCCCATTGAACCTAGGAACAACCAATGGCCCATCTTAGTCCAGCATCCTGTTCTCACAGTGGCCAACCCTTTGAGAAACCTCCAAGCACAAGCATGGCCAAACCTAGCCCTCCGGCTGTTTTGGGACTACAACTCACATCATCCCTAGCTAATAGGACCAGTGGTCAGGGATGATGGGAACTGTAGTCCCAAAACAGCTGGAGGGCCACATTTGGCCATGCCTGCCCAAGCAGGACCTGAGCACAAGAGCACTCTTCCCTCCTGTGGTTTCCTGAAACTGGTATTCAGAAGCATAAACTGCCTTCAGGCATGGAAGCAGGGCATTCATCATCCTTCATGGGTTAGTCAGATATAATGGGAGTTGTGGTCCATGATATTTGGGGGGGGTCCATGTTTACTACCCCAGAGTTGCATGTGAATGGATGTACAGTGGTACCTCGGTTTACATATGCTTCAGGTTACAGACTCCGCTAACCCAGAAATAGTACCTCGGGTTGAGAACTTTGCTTCAGGATGAGAACAGAAATCATGCTCCGGCGGCACGACAGCAGCAGGAGGCCCCATTAGCTATAGTGGTTCTTTAGGTTAAGAACAGTTTCAGGTTAAGAACGGACCTCCGGAACGAAATAAGTTCTTAACCTGAGGTACCACTGTATTGGTTTAGACTACATTCCCAGTGGGCCATCAGCGAAACAACTTCGATTCAAAGCAGATGATAACCTGTTTCTCCAGGTCTCATCCTAGTAGTGCTCATTCCGTTTAGCTTGCTTTCTTGGGTCAAGAAGGACACGAAGCCTGGGAGCAGGGAATCAAAGCTATTAGGAAGCGCTCCTCCCCAATGTTAGATTCTGCATAGTTCCTTACTTTAAAGCCACTCTCGTTCCGTAAATTGCAAGGGTGGGGGAGGAGGAATACTTCTCCATAAAATGCATGCATGCTTTTTAATGCGCCAATATTGTTGAATGGATATTACCACCCCGGTTATTTATTTCTCTTCAAAAGTATAAAAAACAATTTTCGGGTCCCGTTGCTGTTTTGTTCCTGTTGTACGGTCTTCCTGAGCCTTGTTCAGTTTTGGTCTCCACTTCCCTTCCTTCCTTTTCTGCCTGCTATTTCTGTTTCTGCTGCATCCCAGGCACCCCCTTCACTTTTGCCTTCACTCCCACTTCGCTCCACATTCTGCCTGCTCGAGTGATCAAAGTACCATTGGCCTTGAAAGTGAGCACCCCAGTTAAATTAATGGAGGCAAAAGCAGAAGGGTCGTTTTTAATAAACCAGATGTTCTTAAAAACAAAAAACAAAACCCCCTTCAGCTACTTACTTTTGGGCCTGTGGTTGTGCAGAGAACTCTCCTAATGGTCTCCTAGTTTTCCTTTTTTTCCCCTTTGCACTGGAAAACAAGAGTCCATATATATGCCTACCAACTCAGATGGCTTTAGGAGAAGATAAGGCAGATAGGTTTTTGGTGGCTACTAGCCGCATTTAATACCTCTTACCTCCATTGTCAGACACGGTATACCTGTAAATGCCAAAGGCTGGGAATCACAAGTGGGGAGGGAGTGTGCTGTTGTCCTTAGTTATCTGCTAGTTATCCGGCTGGCTATTATGAAAATGGGAATCTGGACTAGATCGGCTACTGGCCTGATCCAGCAGGCTCTTATTTTTTTTATATGTCCTCAGGTTGCATAATCAGTGCACCATCTTTGATCATTAAAAGTATATAAAGCCGTGTTTTTAGTGGCTAAGCCACAAACGAAAATTCCCCTTAAATGGAATGCTAATCAAAATCTAAGCTTTGAATATTTTCAGAAAGCACAACCGGACGGCTTGAGCCACTTGCTTGTCTGGGGCAGGAAAGAAGAAGCGGAATTTAATCTTTCCATCTAAAAGACTGACTGGTGCTGTTATGGGTATGAGAACTGGGGTGTGTGCGTACACAGCCTTGGCTGCTAGGGGATGTGTATACATGGAGTCTATTTGGGAGATGTGTGGCACTTGGTTGCTAGCAATATATTTTCATTGGGCATTTTTGTCAGCTGGTTTTTCAGCGTCCATTAAAGTCAATGACCATGGGGTGTGATTTTGCAGGATTTGCTGTGCCTGAAGGGGAAGAGTTGGCATTCCTGTGCAAGCTTGACAGTGCAAGACAGTATATGATAGATGCATGCCCTGCAAGGATTCTGCTGGCCCAAGCTGCTGCCCATTGGATTTGACTCTTCTCAAAGATTGGGGTCTCCTGTTAGCAGAATGGCTGCTGCATTATACACAGTGGGCTCTGAACCAATCGTTTTGTGCCATTTCAGGGAATGCTTTCCGGACACCACAAAATGTGGACTACTCAGCAGCATTCTCTATAGAATGCCTTTCTAATTTCATAGCTGTTGCCCCTAGTGGCACCACGAGTCCATGCGTTTGGCTGTTAATCAGAAGGTTGGCGGTTCAAGCCCACCCAGGGATGGCTTTGGGCGGGATTCCTGCATTGCACTAGATCAGCGACGTCCAACTCCCAAGAGACTGCGAATACAAAACTGACAGTGATCTACCCCTTTTTTGAGGGGTTTGGGTCAAAGTTGCTGAGCTTTTTTTTTTAGGGAGGAAAGTCCAGGTTTTTTGGGGGGGATACTAAAAATGTCAAAAATTATCAAAGGAGGAAAATCGCTCACCAAAAGATAAAAGATCACTAAGGAAAAAAACAGCCTCACAGTGAAAACTCCATCTTCCGTTCTAGCGATCATGCACGAATGGAGGATGGGACCAGGAAAAGGAGCCTGCGATTGACTGGTCAACCTGTTGGACATCCCTGCACTAGATGACCCTGAGGGTCCCTTCCCACTTTACGGTTCTAGGGTTCTAGAACTGGACTGGGATCTTAAAAAGAAAAGAGAACAGTTCTGCCAGACTGCTGCTGCTGCTCCCCCCCTTCCAGGTTTTGCCTCCTTGCAGTCTTACCTCACTGCCGCCCATTCTCATGCTTTTCCTCTGGCCCTCTCATTCATCCTGTTACTCTCTGCATAACCACAGGAGGGAAAGGAATGCTGGAAACATGACTCTTAAGTGCATTTTGAGAGTAGTTACCTTGTGGGCACTTAACCCATAGGAGGGCGGTGCTTTTACACCAGGATTACATAAGTAAGGTTGCGTGCCTCTATTGTTAGATGCCAGAGGGTAGGAATTTCTCTTTACCTCTTGCTAACAGTCCCAGATTCTTGTCCCCCCCAAAAAACCCCTCTTTTTGGCCATGGGGCAATGGGAGTCTGTCATACCTGCCAGTAGTTATTGGGCAGGGCAAGGCTTCCACCCTGATTTCAGGCGGCTTGTAGGTTGCCGGTATTCACAAATGGCCCTTTTCCCACACACTCTTGCAGAGTGCTGTGTTTTCTTTGGCACCCTAATGAACACTTTTGAAAGCTCTCCTGTTTTCGCAAAGCGTCTTGACTGGAATGTGCATTCTCGTCCGCTCGGTTTAATGAAATGTTTGTCGCTTTCAGCTCTGTTTATACCACAAGGCTGCACTTTAGCAGTGCTGGATGTGTCTGTGGGAAGGGCCTTTTGTGCCCTAGGAACCGATAATTCAGAGCTGCAGCTCTGCTCCTTTCCGCATTTTAAAAAGCTATGTTTGGGCACTGCTTGTTATCTGACTGGGGGGGACGGGGGGGGGGGGGACACCAGGCTAGTTAAGAAGCAGTTTGCACAAATGCACCTTTTGTTTCTGCTAATTAGCAGAGTGATTGTCAGCAGGTCTAGGCGGAGTCTTGAGAAAATAAGATTTACCTAAAAGGAACAATGTGTTGTTCCCCCTGCAGTGACTCTTTGCTGACTTAAATGAGCAGAGAATATGACTTAAAACATCATCATCATAATCATTATTATTATTATTACTACTGCTACTACTACTAATACACCCACCCATCTGGGTTAAGTTATTCTGGGTGGCTTCCAACACGTATAAAAACATAAGAAGATGTCAAACCCTAAAAACTTCCTGATATAGGGCTGCCTTCAGATGTCTTCTAAAAGTGGTGTAGTCCTTTATCTCCTTGACATCTCAATGTTCTCCATGCAGGCTATTTGCAAGAAGCCTTTATGTCATAAATTAAAATTCTTTTTATAAGCAACCCCCCCCCTTTTGACCCCCTCCCCCAATAGATTATATTGCGCTAGGCAGAAAGCTGTTGGGTTGGATCAGTTAGTTTCACTTGATTCCCATTGAACAGGATGGACAATAACCTTGTTAATACATAACTTCCGCTTCTCAGGTTTGTGGTTTAAGTTACTCTTTCCAGGTAGATAGCCGGATCCTTCTCTCCTGGCTAAACAATGGTGCTTTCCACCCCCCTAGTCATTCACTAATCCTTCTGACTCAGTAATTGCTGAAATCTGGTTAGGGTAGTTCTTGGGTAAACTGAATCCCAGGGGATGACATTCCCTTCTAAGGAACAACTTTAATCTACCCAGGAACTCATTGTTTTAATTCCTAGGTCAGCCCAAAAGCCGCATTCCCATTCTGGGCAACTTTCCAAGGGCCACATGGCAATAGCAGGGCCGGAGGCAAAAGTGGGCGGGGCGACGAATACTACTTTTGTACACTGGGATATTTTCTGCACACAGTCACACACCCTTCTCTGTCCTGTATCTAGACCGAGCAAGCGGCACCGTCGGAATTCATTGAAACATTTCGTTACTACAATGCCTCCTCTTTCAGTTGATTCCTCAGTTTCATTTGCCTTCTCAAGATCTCCTTGAGCATTTTGATCAGAGAGGCGATAGCCTGTCTCTAGCACTAGATTACTGATCCATGTGGAGAAGTCCTTTTGTTTTCATGCTTGTTTTGTAACCTAAAAGGCACAGCACAAAAGGAAAAGGGGGTGAGGAAGGATGAGGAAAACAAGCTCAGTTACCTGGTGGTTCTCACAATTCCCAGCTTGAATGGAAATAGTTTGATGGGGAGGATCCAAATGGAGCAGGTCTATCAGTAGGGCTGATAACCGAGCCCCCCCCCCCGTTTGTTGTAGTTTGATGGCGTGTGACTGCTAGTAGACACTACAGTTGAAGGAGAGGAAGACAGGCAGATAAGATACCGTATTTTTCGCTCTATAAGACGCACCAGACCACAAGACGCACCTAGTTTTTGGAGGAGGAAAACAAGGAAAAAAATATTCTGAATCTCAGAAGCCAGAACAGCAAGAGGGATCGCTGCGCAGCGAAAGCAGCAATCCCTCTTGCAGTTCTGGCTTCTGGGATAGCTGCGCAGCCTGCATTCACTCCATAAGACGCACACACATTTCCCCTTACTTTTTAGGAGGGAAAAAGTGAGTCTTATAGAGCAAAAAATATGGTAGCTTGCAGAGGCTGTGAGGGACTTCACATACAGAATGGCTGGTGCTGGAAAAACATGAAGCTGACCTACTGCTTTCACACACGCACACAAACAAAAAAACAAACACACACACTTTTCATTGAAACTGTTTATCTTGGTAGGTGTTCAAAAGTAATCTGAACCAGGAGATTTTTTAAAACAACCACAGCAACACAATTTCAGATGGAAAAGTGCAAACGGGAGAAGGGCTTAGCTTGCAATGGATAATTGCACCAATTCTCTTCCAGTCACACGTCAATCTAATAAGTCCCGAATGTTCGTAGCATCAATTAGTGATGAGTAGTTCATGATAAATAGGGAGAGTCTGTGATTCAGCTCTTGCAAGGTGGCCACAAAGCTTCTCCTACTCTTATCATAAATGATGATGATGGTGGTGGTGATTTTGGGAAGAGTTACTAACCTTTGCAACCTCACTGCTCCTTGGCTTAGCTTATCTCTCTTCGAAGCAAAGGCAGAAATGTTTGTGGACTACCTACATCGTGCTTGTCCTACTTCCCGAGATTTGAGAGCTAAGAATGCTAGGACTTCAGGCGTATTAAGCAAAGTGTAAAAGCCGTGCCATGGCTTAGAGCAGTTGGTTTTAGATGGAGTTTGCCATGGGGTTGCAGAACCTCAGTCCTTGGACATTTAAGAGCCAAGAATTCTGTATTCCTAGGCCAAGTGAAACGGCGTTCTACCATCATTTTCGAGAGGCAATCATTCCGTTTCTGTCATCCTGACAAGTCGTACTTCGAGCATTTTTCCTCTGCAGCGAGGCTGGCAGAATTCACAAGCCAAGAAATCGGTCTGGCGGCTGCAAGTTGTGCATCAAAATCAAATAGACAGACTCCCACGGATATGGCTTGTGACAGGACCAAGCCTTGCTCCCCTCGTGCCCCAGTTGTATTTTGCCCTTGATTAATAGAACATCTCAAGGCCATTGTGTTAGCATATGCCACCTGCTTCCTAAAACGCAATAAGGTAGCCCTTTCTGAAGTGCTGAAAGCACCAAATAAATTGCAATAACATGGTTTGGCAGGTGCACATCTCTGGAGTCTCTTGGCTGGCAAGACGGTGAACTGATGTGAGAACAGCAGGTTCCCTTCAGGGGAGTTGGACTTCTCCCAAGAGTCACTGCTGCTCAAGACAGGGTTGAAATGTAGAGGAACAGGCTCTGTGTTCCTTTCCAGTGAGGAGAGTAGTTTGCAGTGTACTTCGTAGCGTAGGTTGCTTCTTGAAGACGCCTTCCTTGTATTCGTGAACACTCGTGCTAAGCAGAGTTAAGAGATTCAGATACACAGTCGTACCTTGGTTCTTGAACAGAATGCATTCTGGGAGTAGAACGGAATCGTTCAAAAATCAAGGTGTGGCTTCCTGCAGCCAGTCAGAAGCTGCACAAGACGTTCGGCTTCCAAAAATCGTTCGAAAACCAGAACACTCACTTCTGGCTTTCGATCGTTTGGGAGCCGAAACGTACGAGTTCCAAGGCATTCAGCAACCAAGGTGCTGTTAGAATTCCTGCTCCTTGCTTGCAGTCATGGGATTGTTGTCTATCACATGGCGGTGTATGTTTTGATGTATATAATTCCTACTCAAGTGTAGGCTACTTGATTTCTACTCAAGTGTAGGCTTGAGTCCTACTCGAGTGTAGGCTGGGCTCCTGACAAGTACGACTGTATAAGCTAATTGACAAATGGCACCTTAAACCTAGGTTATGGTCACCACAACAGAATGTCTAGGCACTATTCCCCCCCAATGAAAATGAATTAATAATAAAAATAATAATTTCATTTCATTTCTGCTTTATATTTTAAAGAACCAATCCCAAAGCAGTTTACACCACCATTCAAACATCAGACGAAACAATCCAGGATAAAACAAATTCAAGCTTCAAGAAAAATATTTCAGATCCTTCTGTAAGGGACATTTTGCTTTCCCCATATTCATTTACCTCTGGCCCTATATGTTCCCCTACAAAACAAAATTCACCACACGCCACTGCGTCCTTTATAGCAGCAACTAGGTATGCTTTTGGTGCTGCATAAATGATATATTAGTAGTGACAGGTGCAGAGATAATGCATTCAGGAAAGTCTGCACCTTCTGATCAGCCAAAAAACAACTTGCAATAAATACTAGCTGCAATAAACGATTGAAACCCAGATAGCATTATGGGGTGGGGGAATCAATGGATCTCAAGTCAGCAGATGTAAGCAAGACCCTTTACCGCTGAAGTTCAGATATCATACGCAGCAGCTAACTTGAAGAATAACATAGGAGCCATGATCCTGTACAAATTCATGCTTCCCGCTGCAAGGAAAATAAAAATTGCACGTTGAAAAAAAAACACAACTTGTTATTTTGCTTTGGCCCCGAGCAAGTTTGCTGTTCGCATGAGACCTATCTGAGATGGTTGTCAATTGGAGTAGGCCATGTTTGGTCTTGCTTTTCCTTTATAGGGCAGCTTCCTAGGTTGATAGGGCTACAGAAATGCTTTCGGTTTACATGAAGGGGTCATGTAAATATCTCAGATTCCTAGGCAGCGTCAACATAGTATGTTGGATGGGCTTAGTGCCTGGTATTTATTTTGGCCCTGGGCACGGCTGAATGCAAAGTCTGCAGTTTTTAAGTATAGAGGTGACCCTCTGTTCTGGAAACACTTTTTATTGCCACCAGTCTCTTCTGGTATGCAAATGAACATTAAACATTTATACAAATATTGCTAAGGGTTGCATTTCAGTGGCATTGGCCCTGTACAAGTCATTTCTACAAGTTTATGTAGTGTAAAATCAAAAGAACTTAAACTTTTGAAGTGCCAAAGAGAATTAAGGCTGCAATCCAATGTATGCTTGAAGTAATCCCAGTGAACTCTTTGGGGCTACTTTTGAGTATATGAAGGATTGCATCATAAACCAGACGCACTCTGTCCATTTTTCAGTACAGTCATGTTGCGTGTTTTCAGGTTGCGTCCCGTGGCGACTCGGAAGTACCAGAATGGGTTACTTCTGGGTTTCGCCACATGCGCAGACACGCAAAATGACGTCACGCGCATGCGCAGAAGTGGCAAATCACAGTACGCGGAGACATGGGTTGCGTTCAGGTTGCGAATGGGCCTCCGGAACGGATCCCGTTTGCAACCAGAGGTACCACTATACTTGCATATGCATTGCTGTAAAAGGTAAAGGTAAAGGTACCCCTGCCCGTACGGGCCAGTCTTGCCAGACTCTAGGGTTGTGCGCTCATCTCACTCTATAGGCCGGGAGCCAGCGCTGTCCGCAGACACTTCCGGGTCACGTGGGCAGCGTGACAAGCTGCATCTGGCGAGCCAGCGCAGCACACGGAACGCCGTTTACCTTCCCGCTGTTAAGCGGTCCCTATTTATCTACTTGCACCCAGGGGTGCTTTCGAACTGCTAGGTTGGCAGGCGCTGGGACCAAACGACGGGAGCGCACCCCGCCGCGGGGATTCGAACCGCCGACCTTTCGATCGGCAAGTCCTAGGCACTGAGGTTTTACCCACAGCGCCACCCTAAGCATTGCTGTAGCTTTCTTCAAATAAGGAAAGTACAATGGTACCTCTGGTTGCAAACGGGATCTATTCCGGAGCCCTGTTCGCAACATGAGCAGAACGCAACCTGCGGGTCACGGTTCGCCGCTTCTGTGCATGTGCGTGACATCATTTTGAGCATCTGCGCATGCGCGAGCGGCAAAACCTGGAAGTAACCCATTCCATTACTTCTGGGTCTCCGCGGGATGTATCCTGAAAGAACGTAACCTGAACCGAACGTAACAAGGTATGACTGTATACATCTTCTCATGTTTAAGTTAACAGGATTTATTTATTTTATATCCTGCACCTTCAAAACATACATATCCCTCTAACTCATAGAATCATAGAATTGTAGCGTTGGAAGGGACCATGAGGGTCATCTAGTCCAACCCCCTGCAATGCAGGAACCTTTTGCCCAACGTGGGGCTCAAACCCACATCCCTGAGGTTAAGAGTCTACCAACTTGAGCTATAAATCTGTGGCAACTCACCAGCTCTCTTGACAGTTTGATTTCTGGATGCATTTTAGCTGTATACCACATTGGTCTAAGTAGGATTGTCCAACCAATTAAGAAATCTCAATTTACTGAGCAGTGTGTGTTTTAGTTGATTTATTAAATTTGCACATTCTGGATCATGCTACATAGAAGTAAATCCCATTTAGATAGGCCTTACTTTTAAGAAAATCTGGTAGTAAATTATGAGTAGTAAATCTGGTAGTAAGCCACCCGAGTCTTTGTTGTCCACGAAATATTTTTTTTTATGTTGGTAATTCTGTACATTTTCCATATTCCATATTGTATAGGCTCCTATAACTCAGTAAAGCCACTTCCGGGCCTGCCCCAGGAGGTGGGGTTGCGGGCATCACGCCCTCCCCACGTGAGCGGGGGCTGGTTTCAGCCCCCGCGAGAACAGGGGAATCCCGACCATCCACGCCTCCCCGCCAGCCAATCGGCTGGCAGGGGGGCGTGGCTTGCCCTATTTAGGGCCGGAGCGGAGGGGGCTCGCCCTCTCTTCTCCGGCTAGCCCCCACCAGTACGGGAGGGGGGCTCTTGTTCAGCTTATGGCCACCGATAGCCCTGGTCCATGTCCAGTTAAAGACACAAGGCGCTTCTTATCCCTGAGGGTCAACTCGGCAGGGCCTCTGTTGGTCCACGCAGATGGTTTACCTTTGACGCGTCACCAGTTCACTCGGGTCATGCGCCTAGCACTGGCAGCATGCAGCATCCCCGCAGCAGATTTTGCTTCACACTCTTTCAGGATAGGAGCAGCCACCACGGCAATGCACCTGGGTCTTTCGACTGAGAGGATTAGGGACTTAGGTCGCTGGAAATCCGACGCGTACAAACGCTATTTGAGAAAGAATTTGTGACGGTGACTGACCATGGTCTGTTTTTTCAATTTCCTACAGGTGATATGGGGGTGCGCGTCTGGATTATCGGGCACAGTATTCTGCATTGGGCCAGGGTCCGCGCCATCATTACCGGTGTCGGGCCACACCTGGGCTTACCTGACGTCACCATTTCCTGGGTCTCCCGGAGGGGAATGCGCTGGGCCGAGTTACTGCCCGCAGTTAAGGCCAGAGCTGCAGTGGAGGGCCCCCCAGACGCTTTACTGATACAATTGGGGGGAAACGACCTAGCCTACAGGAAGGCAGTTGACTTGCAGTGGCACATTTTTAGCGACTTCGAGGAGCTAAAGGCCGCTTACCCGAATGTCACAATTATTTGGGCCTCGTTGATGGAGAGGCGGGTTTGGAGAGATTGCAGGTGCCCGATAGCTGTGAATAGGGCTAGGAAAGCCTTGGATCGGGCGGTGGTGCGTAGAGTGGCAGCCCTGGGGGGGATGGTCATTGGCCACCCGGGCATACGTTTCAACCTTGAGGCCCTCTACCGGTATGATGGCGTGCATCTTTCGGATGCTGGTAATGACGTTTGGCTTAGGGATATTGCACAGGGGATAATGGAGTGGATTCAGGCATGAGAGTATTGGCGGCGAGCGGCTGCTCGGTAGCGGTAGGCATTGGTATGAAGGGGTTAAGAGGATGTGGGGGGGGAGGAACGCCATCACCTCCCCCCAATGAGCGAAGGGTGGTCCGTTAAAGGACTCCGGGGGGGGCGTGGCCCTGTCCGAAGCCTATGGAGGTGTGGGCCAAAGGCACGCCCCAGAGCGGTGACCCGGGGGAGCTCCTAGCCGACGTGCCTCGGCGGGAGACTCCCCCGATTAGTGTTAACCCTTCCTCGTGTCTCCAGCAAATGGGCTGGAGCCGGATAGTCGTTAGGACCAATGCCTAAGCCAATGCCTCTCATTCCTGAATTCAATAAAGTTGTGGCCTAATTCGCCCAATTAACCTTAATTATGGTGTCTCGTGTGCTTATTTATCCTGGTGGGGGGCGGGAACTCGCCACGCAAATGCTCCTTTGGGCTGGGGTGCACTTCTGTTTTATCACACTTTCCAAAGCTTTTTCTCAGAGTATGCATTTGAAAACAACGCCTTTTCTTTTAATTTCTTTTACAACAAATTAGTCCTTTCTGTTATAGAAATGTGAGAATATATGTAGCAAAAAGCACTTGTTGCTTTTTTTTAGGATGGACAGGAACACTAGAACTTCCTATAATTTGAACCACCGGCACCTTTTCTTTAAAGTGACATGAAAGGAGCATATCCCTAGGTAACTAAGGGACTTAGGTGAGTTTCCTGCTTCTCTGCTGACTTGCCCCTCAGATTCCCAAGATCAAAGCCCAGGCTTATCAGGTATAGGGTGGCATAAGTAAACAGGCGACTCAATAGCTGGTAAGTAAACTTACTCACATCCTTGGATGCTTGAAAGCTAGTTCTTGGTACTGGAATGCAGACTATTTCACATTGACTACAAAGTGGAGTTTTAAAAGTTTAATTTATCATGAATACAGTGGTACCCTGCTAGACGAATGCCCCGCTAAACGAAAAACGCGCAAGACGAAAGGGCTTTCCGACATTTTTCTGCTTCGCAAGACGTTTTTTTCTATGGGGCTTACTCGCAAAACGAATTTTTTTCCGTGGTCTTCCTTTTTTTTTTTTGCCTTTTCTGAAAGGCGCTAAGCTCCTTATCTCTAAATTGCCGCTTATCCGCTAACCCCCTAAGCGCTAAAAGCTCTAAAAGCCGCTTATCAGCTGTTTTACCACTTATCAGCTGATCGGCTGATAGCGGAGCTCCGCAAGACGAAAATCCCTGCAAGACGAAGGCTCCCGCAGAACGGATTATTTTCGTCTTGCGGGGCACCACTGTATGTGTGTGTCCATATAGTTGTGGACAGGTTCTGTTACACAGGGCTCTCTGTGGAAGCGGATGCCATCGCAGGTATTTTGAGAGAAATTCCATTTTGTGTTCGTGTGGGGGGGACTTAAGGCTAGAATTGTTTAACTCAGGGGTCAGCAAACTTTTTCAGCAGGGGGCCACTCCACTGTCTCTTAGCCCTTGTGAGGGGCTGGACTATATTTTTGGGGGGAAATGAATAACCCAGAGATGCATTTTAAATAAAAGCACACATTCTACTCATGTAAAAACATGCTGATTCCCGGACCATCTGTGGGCAGGATTTAGAAGGCGATTGGGCCGGATCCGGCCCTCGGGCCTCAGTTTGCCTACCCATGGTTTTACTCATAGATGGGGAACCTTTGGCTTTCCTGTTATTGTTCAAAAACAGCTTGCGTCTGCCGCAACCTTCATGGCCAGTGGTTGGGGTTATGAGAGCTGTAATCCCAACAACTAATGGAGAGTCACAGGTTCCCCATGCCTTCTTTCACTAATGTTATAAGCAGCATTCAAAATTCACCAGGCACATTTTGCACCTGGCTATCGGCCTCTTTGCGACCAAGTGAAGATGCCCGAACACCACAATGACACCTGATGTCTCCATCATCTGGAGATGCATACCTGGGGATCCTGGGATCTTGACTGCTTTCACACAATAGCAGTGTATCTATCTGTTATATTTTGTCTTCACAATCAGAATGAATTTCAGGAACCAAAAAAGCCATTTTGAAAGATACAACTTTAGAGCCATCTGCCCCCAAAATAGCAACTAGGTGATCCGTTTTGGTGATTGTAACCCTTGTTTAGGGAGTCATTTTGTGCCTATCTTATATATATCTTAGTTCCTAAGACAAAATATAAGATGTTTCAAAAGTGATGAAGCCAGGTCACTTACTATGAGAGATGGAATTTTCTCTCTCAGGCAGAAATGTGGGACAGAAAATCTTCTATAGTAGAAAGCGGACTTTGTTTTTCCGTGGAAAATTGTATTTCCAAAAATGCGTCGATTAATTAGTGAAATAATGAATGGCTGCCCTGCCATTCAAACTGGGCAGTTTCACAGTTGACAACACCCCCCCCCCCCCGGGTATCTGGGAAATAGCTAGATGCATTAAATTTCACCATGCCTTAGATATTGATGGTTTTCAGTGCTTTTTCCTCTCTCTTTTCAATTAAACAATGGCCCCATTCATAGTTCATGGTAAACCATAATTAATTTTTTAAAAAGCAACTGTTGCTCTGTAAGAAAATTTCAAAATTTACAGCTGAGTAATGCCTTTATTAGGACTAACCAAAATATCACAGAAGTGTGGTAAGCTTTCAAGTCTCTGAGTCTACAAGCTGACCTCACGACCACAGCACCCTATTTATTCCCCCCCCTTTTTGATTTTTAATTTTTCCTCCTTCCCCACATCCCCTGCTTTGTGTAACGTTTCGCAGGATGAAGAGTTCTGTTCATCATGCAAAATGTTGAACAAGGAAACAGAGTGCGAAAATTAGGCTGCTGTGGTCGTGAGGTCTGCATGCAGACTGTTCCAAAGTGGAAATCGCAGGCTGAATAAGTCCATTGCTACTTCGTCCCAGAATTCAAGGCTTGCAGAATTTCAAGGTATTTGCAGCACCTGGAAGGGACTGTATTCAGCCTGCAATCTCCACCTTGCCTGATGAAGAATTATGGAGAACACAAAAGCTTACATCCTTTTGTTAAAATTTGGTTGGCATAGTTAATAAGTTACTGGACACATGGAGATTGCTCTTGCTTTGCTCCTTGGCTTCATGTCTTGTGATTGTTCCTTCGCTTCTAGTTTGCAGATTGAAGTTTGTGTTTGAGACGGAGAAACACTTGAGACGTTTTCCTCCCTTTATGCGGAACAGATCCAGCTAAAATTTAAGTAGTTCAGCCCATAAGCTACTATCAAGAGCACAAATCCAATTAAAAAGCCTTAGCTTAGTAAGAAGGCTAATACGTTGGCGTGAGCTCATCGGAGTTGCTGCGTTTTGTATTCGGTGCATCACTTTCTGTGATGTAAGGAAGCTGAGAGCCCAAAATATGCAGCACGATGCATTCAATTATCTATATATAGCAGCCACCACAGCAGCAAAACACTCAGTTTCTCCTACTTTAGTGTTGATGACCATGCATCCCAGAGCATTGGGAAGCCTCAGTGCAACATTGGTAGGATATAGGAGGGCATCAGCCTGCAGGATAAGGCCAGTGACCCATCTTGACCAGTATCCTCTTCTCATCATGGCCAAACAATACATCCCTGGGAGAAGAACCCCAGAAGCAGGACCAGGGTGCTACACCAAGACCATTGGTTCCTGAGTAGAGCTATTCACTGGCTATATTAAACAGATATGAGTCAGGGCACTTTGTTTGCAGCACAAGCGCTGCCGCGTACTGAAAAATGACTTCCAACTTAGCATTCCAGACATTTATCAGGTTCCCTGATCTTCTCCTGGTGGCCTTCCTGTCTTTCTTGCCTGGAGGAGAAAATAGCAGTCTCTCTCTCTCTCTCTCTCTCTCTCTCTCTCTCTCTCTCCTTTGTTCCATAGCTTCTGTCTACCACCCAACCCTCCTCTCTTAGCAGCTGTTTATTGCTTTTCAAACGGGGACCATTTGTTGTCTTGTGGAATGTCTCCTCCCAGCCACTCTCCTTCAGCCTGAAGACTGGGAGGGACAATTGTCTGAAGCTGTGTGTGTGTGTGTGTGTGTGTGTGTGTGTGTGTGGAATAAGCAGAAGCACAAGCCTTTCTCTGTCTCTCCATTTGCTTGGATCCCCACCCCTCTGGGTCTGCTTCATTTGGTAGGACCTCACCCTTAGCAGCAGTAGGGGAGGGGTCCTCTTGTGCTTGGGTCCTGATTCTAGGTTTTCTTTCCACACTCCTCCCTTACGAAGAGGATGGTGGACTTCATGGACTGCTGGCAAGATCCAGTAGGCTCTTCTACGTTCTTACCCTCTGATACATACCTCTCCCTGCTTTCTCGATCTCTCTCCGTTCTGTCCTAAAGCACAAAACATTGCAGCTAAGCGATGGAAGGCTAAGCTGTAAGCCATATATTTTGAACACATACATTTTAAACATTTTCAGGACAGGAATGTATGACCTTTGTTTGTTTATTTTAAAACTCTCCAGACCTTTCATGTTGATTTTTTTTTTTTTTTTTTGGTTAAAGTTTAATTGAGGAGAATGTCTGGCTGTCTTGTTGAACTTTCCAAAGCCTGAGATACACAGCCTTTGACCTTGTGCATGTGTCAAGATATTTGGCTTGGCTATCTGCTTAAACTGCAGTCTGACTCCTTTGGAGGAAGCCCGGGGAAGGTGTGTTCCTTGCAGAACAAGCTGTGCAGGGTCTGTGCCGACGGGATCCTTGTGGGACAATCGCTGTTGGAAAGATGGCAAGTCAGCAGAGCTGTTACAGCTTCCAGGTTCCTGCCATTAAAGAAAAGTGGTGGTTTTGACTTCTTTAGCATGCAAGCTATTAAAGAGCGAAACATTACTTTCCTCGGAGGAGCAGAATCTATTGCTGACCATGGAAGAAAGCTGCCTGTGAGTCTTAATTTCACATCCACAGGCAGCCGCACTTGGAAGTTTTTAGCTCTCATTCAAAATGAATGCCTCTATGCAGGTATTTTCCGTGCTTCTGCGCTAGACAGCGTTTGGATTATATAAATGCTGAAAGACTTGGTAAACAACATGTAAAAAGTAAAAAACCAAACCATATTATCTGGGCCCAGTCCCCCTTCTCTCTTCCTGCTCCCAGGTGTGTGTGTTTGGTTTTTGTCAACTCCCAACTGTAACTCTAAAGGGACGCGGGTGGCGCTGTGCGTTAAACCACAGAGCCTAGGACTTGCTGATCAGAAGGTTGGCGGTTCGAATCCCCGCGATGGGGTGAGCTCCCATTGCCCGGTCCCTGCTCCTGCCCACCTAGCAGTTTGAAAGCACGTCAAAGTGCAAGTAGCTAAATAGGTACCGCTCCAGCGGGAAGGTAAACAGCATTTCCGTGCGCTGCTCTGTTTCGCCAGAAGCGGCTTAGTCATGCTGGCCACATGACCCGGAAGCTGTACGCCGGCTCCCTCCGCCAGTAAAGCAAGATGAGCGCCGCAACCCCAGAGTCGGCCACGACTGGACCTAATGGTCAGGGGTTTACCTTTAATTGTAACTCAGCCCTGGTTGTCCTGTCAACATGATTATGACCCCTAATCCTACCTTGTACCGTATTTTTCCCTCTATAACACGCAGATTTTTTCTCCTAAAAAGGAAGGGGAAATGTCTGTGCGTGTTATAGAGCGAATGTGTGGTCCCTGGAGCCAAAAAATCAGGCAAAAATCAAACCGCGCTTCACGGAGAAGGGAAACCTGAAAAGAGGAAGCGGCTGCTTTCCTGCATTCTGCCTCAGGGTCTTACTGCCCACCCTGCTCTGTTTCGTTGCTGTGTTTGCTGAAACGGAACAAAGAGCAGGGAAAGCCCCTCCCCTCCAGGCAAGCAGAGTGTCGTTCTTTCTAATTCCTCTCTGTGCTCCGGTGCTGCTGGGGGAGAGGGAGAGAGAGTGGGGGAGGGAGGGGGAGGGGGGAGGGAGAGAGAGAGAGAGAGAGAGATGGCTGGCTTGGGTGGGGGGAAACTTTTGCCTTTCTTTCCTCCCTCCCGTTAAATCCCTCTCCTGCATTCTTAGCCAGCTGCTTCTCTGCACACCCCTCTCATGTCCCTTCTTTGTTTTTCCTTCGCTCCCCACTTAAAATGTGGTTACAAAGCATAGATCAACATGGATCCTCAGGATCTTTGCATTGGGTCACCCCAAATTCACCATCAGATCACATAGCATGTCCATGGCTACAGCCTGCCCCCCCAAAATCACGCACCCACTGTTGCCTGGGGCTGCAATGGTGCAAAATGTGGTTAAAAAGCATGGATCCACAGGAATTCTCAGGATTTTTGCATTGGGTCACCCCAAATTCACCATCAGATCACATGTCTGTGGCCACAGCATGAAGCACAAAAATGATACATCCACTGTTTCATTCAGAATGTTTTTTCCCTTGTTTTCCTCCTCTAAAAACGATGTGCGTGTTATGGTCAGGTGCGTGTTATAGAGCGAAAAATACGGTATTTATTAGATTTATTAAACTTCCTATCCCACTTGGTGTTTGGCCAGCTCCATAGTTTTCTGAGGGCAATGAATTTAAAAGAGAAATGAGTAGTCTGACTAGAGTAGATGTAGCCAACATGGAGCCCTCAGGTGTTGTTGGACTACAACGACTATAATTTCTGTCAGTTGGCCTTGTTGTCTAAGGCTGAGGGGAGCTGTATTCCAACGGTATCCAGAAAATACCAAATTGGTGACCCCGCTAGGCTTACGTATATTTCTCAGCCACTGTTGCCACGAAGTTAGCTCCAAATTGTGGTCCAGCCCATGTTCAGCAGGACTTACCAGTTATCAATATACATAATAAATGCCCAACTATATTGAGAGGAAACTACATAAGGTATTGGGGTTTGTGAGACCCTACAAGAATTGGCAGGAGTTATAGCCCCAGATAACTTTCTATTAAATGGAAGTCATTGTTAAATAAAATAAAAAAATGAAGCTATTATTTGATGTGCAATTCCATACACACTTATCAAACTCAATAGTACTTGTTTCTGAAGAGTCATGTATAGGATTGCCCTGTAAAAACTCTCTGGATGTGTTTTTAGAAATGGAAGTAGCTTTCATTACTCCTAGTTGGCTTTATTTTATGCTTAGTGTAATTGTTTTTGCTGATATTCCAAATGTGGATGAATTGAGTGGTCCTTGGGTCAAGGCCCCACTATATAAAAATGTTCTCTGAATGCGTGTTACCTGATAACATTTACCACTTCATTCCTCATTTCATTGGAATTAAAAATATTGAACACAACTCCCAGTTGCTCCTGGTATATTTTGCTTGTTGATGATTCAGTAGCCCTAAGGCCAGTTAAATAAGGATTAAACTGACTGATATAAGGACAGATTATATTGAAATAATTTTTGTAGAGTTATTTTGTTAGAAAAGTATTGGTAATGGGGATGGATTTTGTACACGTTTATTCCTCCAAACCGGTGTTCACAGACGTGTGTCTTACATTAAGAAACATATGCACTGACTTTATTTTAAAAGTAATTCTGAGGTTCAAATTAATGCCTTTTAGTCACTGTGCCTCTTAAGAACTTATTCAGTGGAAATGTACAAGAACGCAAAAGTATTCCTGAACAGTGATTTCCCTTGTGTGGAAAATAATTGAGTTCTAATACCAGACATGTTGGTAATGGTCTTTTAAAAACAAATGAATATATTGTACTGATTTGAGGGAACACACACACACACACACACACACACGTTAAGTACTTTCTCATATGCATGATGAGCAGCAAATTTCTAAGAGATCCTTAAGGAAAACTTAATTACTTAATTTTAAATCAGCAATTTTGGAGAGAGCAGACTCTGCAGCCATTTAATTTCTGTTCAGACATAAGCATAATGTCATATCCCTGAAAACTTGAATTGTATGGAATCTGATGTTTGGGGATCAGCAGAAGAGAAAACAGGTTAAAGAGAATTGTATATTTGATGTATAGATACCATTAATAGTCTGTTTACCCCATAAGCATTTTCTAGATTGCTTTGGATATGCAGGTGTGGATGACAGAATTTCTGGTCTACACAATAAAGGCGGATAAAACTACACCTTCAGTTTTAGTAAAATCAGAATGCAAACCGTGTAATTCAAGAGAGATGTATCTTGAATTTATAATAACCCTCCATTCTTGAATGAGGATTGTGGTTGTAGAACAAATAGAAGATTACACTTGCAGCTCATAGATCATAAAATTGTAGAGTTGGAAGGCGAACCCCCTGCAATCCAGGAATCTTTTGCCCAGTGGGGGATTTGAACCCATGTCCCTGGGATTCAGAGTCTCATGCTCTACTGACTGAGCTATCCCATAGCTTCAGTGTCTGATGTGGGAAAATCTCTTTTGTCCATCTCAAAAGTGCGCTCTCAGTATTACACCTTAGCAGCGCAACCATGAAATGGAAATTAGAGTGGAGCTAGTTGGTTAAGTACAGTTAGTGACTAGAGCTTAATGACGATAGGTACCAGGATCAGAAATCCTGCAACCTTGTTCTCATATTATGTATTTGGGGCCTGATACACCTTTTTAATCTGCTCTTTCTGCACTCTTCTTTGTCTTTCATTTCAAACATTGGGTGAGTTTGAGATTCCTCTCAGCCCTTTCTGTGGTTTCCCAGGTGGGGTGCGTCTTTGCAAACGTTCCAGTTTTGTTGCAGTTTTAATATTTTGCTTTAATAAACCTATTGAACTAAGTTATCCTCAAAAAGGTGTGCCAGTAGCTTCTAGCACAAAACATAGAATTTTCTTTTTAAAAAAACAACCAAAATGTTTAACGCCACCTATGCAAGCATAGGTCTTGTTTCTTTTGAATGCATTGCACACGAAATTACAGCCCACACCAATCCAAAGGCTTGGGGAAAGTGACTTTCTTCAAAGTAATTATACATAAAGACCCAAGCCCTGTTTTCAAAAGGCTGGTAATTGCATCTGCGATCTGCATGACACATAAATAAAATGCTGCTGAACTTCCACTGTAGCACAAATTTCAGTGAATCTAAATGTTGGAAGAAATACCGGTTTCTGTAAAACTGCTGATGAAATAGCCCCATGCCTCTTAGCAAAATTTGGGAATTGGACTGGGGGATAATGAAGCATACATTCACAAGCGCAAATTAAAGTCATCTGCATGGCTTCTCCAGCAACAATATGCCTCTTGAGAAAGGATTCGTTGCAAGTTCAGCGTAGATGTGTTGGCTGTTGCACCAAATTCTTCCGCCAGGGTATAGCAGCTTGAATGCTCTCTGCTGAATCTAACCACCTCTGGGTTCAGACACCTCACCTCTTTGCTAGGATGTCACCATGGTTTGTGCATTTTGGCTTTGGAGGGTTGCAGTGCCCAAGCCCCCAAGATTGAAGAACTACCCAAGTGAAAAATAAGAGTGCCCCAATGGCCTCTGTATTGTAAAACTTCTCTGGTGTGCCTCACATTGTGCTGGAAAGGAAGCCTGTGATACACTTAGCATGGGCATTGTGTGCTGTGCCCTGTCCAACTTTGGACAGCAAGCAATAATGGAGAGGCTGGGCAATGCAGGAATCTTTCTCACTTGGCAGCAGTGTTAGAAACTCATATATGAAAGCTAGGAGCTAAATGGCACCTTAAAACCTAGGTTATGGGCGCAACAACTGAATGTCTAGGCACACTTTTTTAATAACAAGAATACAAAGCTGAAAATGAATGAACTGCAGCTAAAATAATTAGGTTCATTTTTCTCATGGTCCAGTCCTTCCCCTGCCCACCCCCCTAATATTCTTAAGAGGGTCTCTTCTCCAGTCTTCAGAGGTGGGTAACAAACTAAGGCCCCAGGGCTGGATCCGGCCCAGTCGCCTTCTGAATCCGGGCCACGGACAGTCCAGAAATCAGTGTGTTTTTACAGGAGTAGAATGTGTCCTTTTATTTAAAATGCATCTCTGGGTTATTTGTGGGGCATAGGACTTCATTCATTTCCCCCCTTCAAAATATAGTCTGGCCTCCCACAAGGTCTGAGGGACAGTGGACTGGCCCCCTGCTGAAAAAGTTTGCTGACCTCTGGTCAGTAACAGGAAGTGGGGAGCCAGAAAAAGCTCTGCCTTTCTTTCCACTCCACAGTTTTATTCTGAAATTTTAGGCATAGTACTGTGTACTGCACCCAGAGCTCAGAAACTGCTCGCGCTAATGAAATTCCCTGTCGCAAAATGCATCTAGAACAATGGAAGGTTCCAACATTGCTTGGCAGACACCCTCTCAGCCTTAAAGGACATCCCAGGAGTCTCTGCAGTGTTGCAGAAAGGGTTACCTGTTTTGTCTGAAAATTGCATCTGGATTAGCGATTTGGGAATAATTTCTTATTCTGGAAATTACCAATTTGCCGTCCAAACATGAAAACATTGCTCTCCAAAAGTTAAGCCTTTTTCTTCGCTCCAAGGCCAGCAGATGGTGCTATTCAGAGCACTGATTGTGAGTGAGTGCTGAGCTATGTTTACACACTCACACTCACACACACTTTGCCAAAAATATCTGAACAGTTGCTATCCAAGATGGACAGGTACTTTATTGAATGAATGGAGGGATGATCTTCAGTCACTGGAAGGTCCACAGAGAGTCTTGTCCTGGTGTGTGTGTGTTGACAGTATTTGGTGGGACCGCATAAGATGAAAGGTTCCAGGTGCAACATAGCTTCTTACGTGTTAGCATACTTGGCCACTGGTTTTGTGTTGTGTGATCTTTCTGCCCTCTTGGAGAATTAGAGCTCTCTGGTTTCACAGGACGTGTGTGGAATATGCCAAACAAACCACAAGCTAGAAACCAAGAACAAACCACGGTGTGTTTGGTTGATATGGTTTGATTTAGTGTTATATGTGAACTGGGTCAGTGCGTGTAGAGCATATGTTAAACTAATTTGTTGTTGTTGTTTAGTCGTTTAGTCGTGTCCAACTCTTCATGACCACATGGACCAGAGCACGCCAGGCACTCCTATCTTCCACTGCCTCCCGCAGTTTGGTCAAACTCATGCTGGTAGCTTCGAGAACACCGTCCAACCATCTCGTCCTCTGTCATCCCTTTCTCCTTGTGCCCTCCATCTTTCCCAACATCAGGGTCTTTTCCAGGGAGTCTTCTCTTCTCATGAGGTGGCCAAATATTGGAGCCTCAGCTTCACGATCTGTCCTTCTAGTGAGCACTCAGGGCTGATTTCCTTAAGAATGGATAGGTTTGATCTTCTTGCAGTCTATGGGACTCTCAAAAGTCTCCTCCAACACCATAATTCAAAAGCGTCAATTCTTTGGCGATCAGCCTTCTTTACGGTTCAGCTCTCACTTCCATACGTAAACTAATAAATCATGCAAAAGATATAGCTGTCTTCCGCTCTCCTTGCATGCTCTCCCTTCCTCCAAAAAGCACAGTGACGTTGTTGGCATCCGTCTGTCTCGAGAGACAATGGAGTGCGCCTCCAGGGTGAAGTCAAACCGCTGCCTCAGCAGCACGCAAGTGACCTCTCTGGGGCGCAAGCCTGGGCAGTGTGTATGGGAGGTCCTGGGCTGCCCAGACGACAAGACCCCCTCTCCCTGCCTCACTGATGTGGTCCAAAGGAAAGCAGAGCAATACGTTTGGCATCAGCTTGGCTGCAGGAGTTGCCGGAAGGGGGTGTACAAGGTGCCTTTCAGACATCTTAGGGACTGCACTTTGGATTTACTCCTTAGCCTTTTCTTCTCCTGAAGATATCCCGCAGCACAGTGGAACTTTTCCTTCTCCTAGATGGGCTACCTTCCCAGATTGACAAGCCCCACCTGCCCCTCAGCACAGTGAAGAACAGCATTTTAAAACAAGCACTTTGTCAGTCTTTGTTCCACTGCTGGACTTGGAACATCAAGGCCAGTTGTCAGGTGTGCGTGCAGGAGCCAGGCCCAGTGACCAATAGGACTAGGGCCTTCCTAAGTTTGTTCTGAAGAGGCAAGGCATGGCCACACAGGTGAGGCCGATTGGTAACTCACATCACCTGGTGGCAAGAGCCAGAAAGGAATATAAGGTCAGCATTTTCCCTTTGGCTCTTTGCCGCAGCAACACGTTCCCTGCCTTGCCTCTTGATCCTTGGACCCCTGACTTCGTGACCCCTTGGCTTCTTGACTCCCGGCTCTCTGATCCTCAGATTCTTGGCTTTCTGACTGCTGGCTTCTGAACTCCAGTTCCTGCTCCCACCCCGCCATCGTGCCCCCGGTCCTGACGTCCCCTGCCGGGACTTCGATCACCCATGAACCAGACCGTGACACCAGTTGACAATACAGTGGTACCTTGGTTTACGAACTTAATCCGTTCTGGAATTCCATTCTTAAACCAAAGTGTTCTTAAACCAAGGTGTGCTTTCCCATAGCAGCGGGGGACTCAATTTACAAATGGAACACACTCAACAGGAAGCAAAATGTCTTCTTATTCCAAGGCAAAGTTCACAAACCAAACACCTACTTCCGGGTTTGCAGCGTTCTTAATCTATGTTGTTCACAAACTAAGCTGTTCTTAAACCAAGGTACCACTGCGCAGAGCAGGAAGAATCAGAGGCTTCAACAAGGAGTGTTAGCTATGCAGATTGGAATGGAAGAATGGAAGATAGGTGAGGCAAGTCCCTTTCTTTCTATGGGACTTAACCACTGCTAACTTTTACACTTAGGCACTGATCCAGATAAAAGCTGGCAGCCTCAAGATTCGCCCCTTGAAAGGGTGAGGAAACAGAGCAAGGTACGAGCAGCGAATGCAAATAGTTTGTTAATTAAGGTTGTTGTGTACACCCCTGTTTTCGCTGAGATTTCACCCCCCCCTACCCCCAGAGAAGACTCTTCCTCAACTCACTGCCACAGGAGGATAGCTTGGAGAACTGTCCTACAGAAACTCTTCCAGATTCTCTGACCAAATGAGTTGATGATGCGTAAAAGAGGGAAGCAGCCATTGGCAAGGAATGTTAATAGGAGAAGCTGCAACTCCATTTTAACTGGCTCCTCTCATAGTTTGATCCTGTCAGTTGTTCCCGCACACATTATATCTCCCTCACTTTATAAAGCACTTTTTTTTTGAAAAATCGATGAAGCGCTTAGATTGCTCTTTTCCAGTGTGCAAATGGCTTTTAGCCATTTTTAGCGGGGAGGAAATGAAACAATATTTAGGCATAGACTAGGACGATGAATAATCCATGAATGTGGGCAAACCGGGCAGCTCGTCTGGAGTTGGGTCACCATTTCTGTGGCTTTGGATGCACATTTATATAATTCAAGACGCATCCACAGTTTCGCTCCCTCTCTGCTTGCTACATTCTCATAAATAGTTGATAAGCCAAGCCATCGTCTGGCACCCAAATTTACTTAATTGTTGCTATTTGGGGAAGATGGATTTGGAGGAGCAGGCATTCCTTTCTCCCGAGGGCTTGTTTTTATTTGGCTCCTTACAAAAACACGGCTGTTTTAATATTTAGATTGCCCTTGATATTGAAGCATTCAGTTTTGCTACGAAAGTTTGCTGGGTAGAAGACTCCTCTGTATCCCATCAGCAGGGTGGTTGCATTAAAAGTTCAAGTCTTTCCGGACAATGCTTGAAATCTTGGCTCTGAGGCAAGCTAAGGATGTATTTTACAGGAACGCTGTGGGGATTTGGTGTTTGTTTGTTTTAATGTGGAATAGATTCAAAGAAAGCTCTCTGGTGACGGAGAACATTGATGGGTCTGCTTTGTAAGACAGCTGGATACATCAAAGTAATCAATATTGCAAAGCATGCCGGATATTGGAAGTGCTTTGTAAATGATTGACAGGGCTGTACAAATGGACCCATGCAAACCCAACCTGTTTAGGAAGGAATATATTTTCTGTCCTACAGATAGACTACAAATACTAACTCTTATTTGGTTCCTCAACACCTGACATTTTTTGGGGGGGGGGTAGGTAGCCAGCCAACAAAGGTCCGTATAGTAAAAGCTATGGTTTTCCCAGTAGTGATGTATGAAAGTGAGAGCTGGACCATAAAGAAGGCTGATCGCCGAAAAATTGATGCTTTTGAATTATGGTGCTGGAGGAGACTCTTGAGAGTCCCACGGACTGCAAGAAGATCAAGCCTATCCACTCTGAAGGAAATCAGCCCTGAGTGCTCACTGGAAGGACAGATCCTGAAGCTGAGGCTCCAATACTTTGGCCACCTCATGAGAAGAGAAGACTCCCTGGAAAAGACCCTGATGTTGGGAAAGATGGAGGGCACTAGGAGAAGGGGACGACAGAGGACGAGATGGTTGGACAGTGTTCTCGAAGCTACCAGCATGAGTTTGACCAAACTGCGGGAGGCGGTGGAGGACAGGAGTGCCTGGCGTGCTCTGGTCCATGGGGTCACGAAGAGTCAGACACGACTAAACGACTAAACAACAACAACAGGTAGCCAGTGATCGATAACTCGGTAGAGCTTGAGACTATCAATCTTAGTGTCGTAGGTTAAATCCCCTTGTTGGGCAAAAAGCTTCCTGCGTTGCAAGGGGATTGGACTAGATGATCGGATTGGTCCTTTCCAACTCTATAATTCTGAGATTTTATGAAGAGACAAAATGGTGGAATGAAGGACAAAGGAGAAAACTTTGGAGCTGTGGAAAATAGAGCTGGTGTTTATATTTCAGGCCTAGGTTTGGAAGTCTGACTCCCTCTGCTGCTTTTGAAAACTTTTTTAAAGCTTAAACCTTCTGGAAGACAGAGCTGTAACTTGGCCCAACCAACACAACATTTTGCCATGCTAATCTGTAAGATTTGTAACTTCTCGATTCCTTTTTTTTAAATTTCTTGCTAAGAACACAAGTCATGAGATCACGACTTCCTGTTCTGAGCACATAAACCATCCTGTTTCAATTAAGCATTTCTAAACCAATTTAGTTAGTTTAGTACAGTCTGGATTTGTGTATCATCTGTCTATAAGTTTCTTTAAGAGGGAAATAGCTCAGGAATTGTGTAGCAGCAGGAATAAATGTCTGTTTTTAAAATTGTGTGTATGATGGGTATCATGAGATTCCTGGTTTGGTCATCTGGTGCTTCTTTAGATTTGACTTTTTAAAAAAAACCTTTTGTGAGTTTTTATTTGTTTGCGACCGTAAATAAAAATCCCATGAGTTCACACTTTTCTGAAGTTGTTTTTTAAGGTGATCCGTTTTAATAGTGATTAGCTGCTGCACAGGGTGGTTCTGATTATTAGGGTTATTTTCAGTGCTTTGGCCGATTGTGTAGTGTGTTTTATTTCTTTTCTAACTTAGTTAAATATATCCTATTTATTCCTTTCCCCCCTCTTTTTTATACTTTATTAAAATTCATAGATAACATAGATAACATAAACAATCAAAAAGAAAACAATCTTGTATAAGTAATCATATATAAATGTACAGAAATAAATTAGTTCAAACTTATACCATCTCTTTTGTCTTATCTTCTTACTAATATAAAATAAAGCGGACTTCCCATCATTTCCCGATGTATTTAACCTTTCTGATGTTGAATGTACTTACAATATTACCTTAAAATTTTGTATTTTCTGATACTTTTTTACAGCATTTCGTACCGATTTTCTTTTCTTTTTTAATTTACACAAGGGTCATTTAAACGCTGCCATATATCCGTTTTTATTTATGTGTCTCCTGACTGATGATTCTAGGGGACACTGTTTTGTCTTCATCTGCATCTGTGCATCTCATCCTCCTTAACAGCCGTACCCTGATCTCTTGCAGTGGTCTTGATTGCAGTGTGATGGTTTATTTGAAAGAGTAGGCCTGCATCAGTGGTGAGTAACCCGTGGCCCTTCAGCTCATCATGATCAACAGCCAGGCATAATGAGAGTTGTAGTCCAACAACATCTGGAAAGCCACAGGTTATCCACTCCTGGCATGTGGGTATTTGGTTTACCAGTGTGGTGGAAATACAAACTGCAGCTTATTAACCCATTCCAGAGTCATCAAACATGAGGAATTGACCATTATTGGGGAGAATTTGTGGTACAGTGGGACCACCACTTATGTGAGGGTTCAGTTCCAGGGGTCCCCTCGCAAAGGGAAAATTTTGCGAAGTCAGGAACACACCCCCCCCCCCGCCCGCGCGCACAGGACGGAGGGCTGCTTACTGGGGTCTTGGAAGGTCATGAGAGGTCCTCCCACAACCTGTGCCACCCAGGAGATTTTAGACATGGAGAGGTTGTCCTGAAACAGCCCGTGTTCCTAAACAGACGACTTCCTTTGTTTTGACTCTTCGGTGCTTACTGTGTAGTGGTTAGAATAGTGCAAAAATGGCGTATTGGTCTTCGGTGTGAAGAAGTCCGGGAACGCGGGTGGTGCTGTGGTGTAAACCACTGAGCCTTGGGCTTGCCGATCAGAAGGTTGGCGGTTCGAATCCCCGCGATGGTCCCAGCTCCTGCCAACCTAGCAGTTTGCAAGCACATCAAAGTGCAAGTAGATAAATAGGTACCGCTCCAGCGGGAAGGTAAACGGTGTTTCCATGCGCTGCTCTGGTTTCGCCAGAAGCAGCTTAGTCATGCTGGCCACATGACCCGGAAAAACTGTCTGTGGACATACGTCGGCTCCCTCTGCCAGTAAAGCGAGATGAGCGCCAAAACCCCAGAGTCATTCACGCCTGGACTTAACTACCTTTACCTTTTTATGAAGAAGTCCAGTTTAAATTTTAATTCAGAGTGCCACCACACTTTGACATATGCATTGGATTAGGCACCAGCGATCGTGTATTCAGCTGCTTAAAAGACTGCTTGTTCGCACTCAATGTGTTTGCCGTGTGGCAAATGCTGTTGCTGCATAAACTGTGAAGCTGCCCTTAGCGCTGAAGCTTAATCAGATGTCCTGGGGCAAGTCGCTCCTTTTCAGGCTGACCTCCCTTGCAGGGCCGTTGTGATCCTAGAGCCCTCTCTGAGCTCCTTGGAAACAGAACAAAATTCATGGATACTTGAATGCCTTTTTCCTTGGATGTTCTGGCGTTTTTTGAGGGGGGGAATTTTTATCTCTGCACTTCAAAGGAAGCGCTGCTTGAGTGTATGGGCATGGTGTAGTTCATTCCTGAAGTATTGCACTCATCTTGATAGAACTGGCTTTGTGCTTACTGATAAAGCGGTCTAAATGGACTCTTTCTAGTGCGTCTGTCTCCTGCTCCTTGTACAGCTGTCTGCTGAGCACAAACATGAAGCGGGATTTTCTCACATGATAGTGGCCTCTGCTAGCATCGCCCAACTGTATTTTCAGTCGTCTATTCATTGAGCTTCCAAGATGAGGAAAGAAAGGAATGCAAGATGAGAGGGAGGAATGTGATTTATATGGGGGGGGGCGGCGTTGCTTCACATTCCTTAAGGTCCAATTCCGTTTTGCCAGTGCAGCAAATATTGTTTGGGGGAAACTGCAAGTTGTAAACTTGGGGGGAAATCTGAGAGCAGAAGAAGGGAGCACCTTTTAAAACAATGCTTCTATTGGGTTAATCCTGACCAGTGCATTTAAATATTGGGGGTGGGGGGGAGAGAAGTGTTCAGACAAATGTCCATGATCTGTAATGCCAGGCCAACCACTCCTTTGCAATGTTTTTAGAATTATTAGGAATCTACTTAAAGTAAATATGGACATGTTTCTGGCTCGTTTAGAGCAGACCAAATCTGTGTTACAAAGATGTCTGCAAACGAGACAGGAACGCTGGTAGCATTGACCCTGCCGTATACCTTGCAGACAACTGCAGTGCCCGGAAAAGGCAGTCAGGTTGTGTTGCCGTAGCAGTGACCAGAGGAGGAATGCTGGCGTCTGCAGCGGCACAACCGGATGCCTTCATCTGCCCCAGCTGCAAGAAAACATGTCTCTCCGTTATCGGTCTCTACAGCCACAGCAGGCTGTAGAGAAGACCCAACAGGTTTGACTTCACCCCCAAAGGTGCCACCCCTCCATTTGTCTCCCGGGACAGGTGGAAGCCAACAACAGTAAGGGCAGATGACTTGGAAGATCAGGTTTCAAATCCCCCACTCAGCTGCGAATCTTGCTTAGGCTGGTCACTGTCTCTCAGACTCCCTCTCTCTCCTAGAGAGCCAGCGTGGTGTAGTGGTTAAGAGCGGTGGACTCGTAATCTGGGGAACCGGGTTCGCGTCTCCGCTCCTCCCCATGCAGCTGCTGGGTGACCTTGGGCTAGTCACACTTGTCTGAAGTCTCTCAGCCCCACTCACCTCACAGAGTGTTTGTGGTGGGGGAGGAAGGGAAAGGAGAATGTTAGCCGCTTTGAAACTCCTTCGGGTAGTGGTAAAGCAGGATATCAAATCCAAACTCCCAGGGTTCTTGTGAAGATAAAATGAGGAGGAAATAAGCATGTGCGCCACTTCTAGCTCCTGAGAGGAAAAGGTGGTACAGGTAAACCCCTCAATTTGCAAGTGGGTTGTGTTCTGGGTTATAATGTGCAATGGCAGAGTGCAGATAAGCCCGCTCTGCCCTGCTTTCTGGCCATTTCCAGGTTGCCGTGAAGTGCGCAGTCATGTGTCAATTGGACATTGCCTGTATATACATGTAATAAAGTGGGAAATTATAGCCAGAGAACTGAACTGAATTGAATAGTTATGATGCAACAGTATCCAAAATCCCCCAGATGCCAGGCACATTTTACGACTGGCGCTGGTCCAGTCACAACCACATGGAAATCTCTGAGCGGTTCCTGGGCCGTTCCGTTGTGGCAACTGCAGCCCAGGTTTAAGGTGCCATTTGGTGATTAAGTTTATATATCTGGGCTTCTTAACACTGTCGTGCAGATAAATGCAGTTGCACTTTTAATTTAGCGCAAGAGAAAAACAACATGCGTAGGAGTCCCCCAAGTAGGAGGCCCCCTTAGGAAAGCCAGGGCCTCATTTTCAGCTACACAAACTTTTCCTCGGATAACTGTAGCCTCAGACTTGGCTGGCCTGAGTTCAAATCTGCCTGTAGATCTGCCAGAACCGTATTGTATTCTCCCAAACAGAGAAATGGAGAATCCAAACGGGACATTTATCTGCCAGGCAGATGATAAACCTCTGTGATTTCATGCACATGAACAGTGTGAATTCAGCGTTCTGGGTAGGTGCCAACTTCATCATATCTAGGTTTGTTAGCGATCAGATGTTTAACACGGGCCCTGGCAGGAGACTCCATACTTTCCATGTGCACCCTTTCTTTCTTTCTTTCTTTCTTTCTTTCTTTCTTTCTTTCTTTCTTTCTCTTTTTTTGCAAGTCTGCTCATCTGCTGGACTAGCCAGAACGTTGAGCAGCACAGAGGAACATTTTGATTCCACCGCTGTGTGTTGCCTTAATTGCTGCTGTCTTTATAGGAAATAATGTTTCCATACCCCCAGGAATTTCATGTTTTGGAGGTAGCCGGGCACAGTTTTATTGCATTGGCTGTAATCCTCCCGCTGTCTTCAGTAAAACAGCTTATGGTAAGAGGAAGACGTTAAATAATAGATTGGGATGTTGCTGTTGCAAAACTGTGGTTGTGTCAGTCTACTTTGACAACATCTCCCAGTGCAAAAACGTACCTTGAATGAATCAGACCTTCTAACTGGCTTCCCCTTCCCCATTCTTAGGAGTAAACTTTTTCCTCTCATTGAACTTTGTAGAGTTAAGAAGAAAAAAAGGCAGCTTTTTTTGCCTGGATAAAAATGGTGCATAAATTTAAGGAATCCTTTGCAATTCTTTTCCAGTTTTAAATGCTCGCCCCTTCCCTTCAGGCATGTTTAATCACTGCAAATCCTGCACAGCACAGCTGGAGATTTCCTGTGGATCATCTGGTGTTTTTTTGACAGGGGTTTCCTGTAAAACTTCCTGGGGTGGTTCAGAAGTGTCCCTTCTGATGCCACGATCGAAACACCATGTTCCTGAATTTTCAAGCTTATGGGCTGGATTCAAGCAGGGTTGTTCTGACAGGCAAGCGTTCTGGTTCCTGAGGCTGCAGCTACTGTGAAGGAGATCAGTTCAGTCTAGCAGGGACTTTTTGCTAAGAGACGTGGCTTAGCTTCAAGGGCTTGATAGAGTGAGGTGGAACTCTGTTAGTTCCCAGGGTCCCATGATCAAGGAGTGCAGTCAGCTGTTGGGGCTTAAAATGTAGCCTAGATGTATTTTTGGGTAACACCGTTCTGCCCCCAATTCCTTGGGCAGACATTCTACCTCAGGGAATAATGAAAGTTATGGTAAAATAGATTCACTCAGCAGCCAAAGGCAGTCACCAGAGGGGTGGGGAAGCATCCTCCAAAATGGGCAATATCTTTATTGGGACCAACAAAGATGTCAGAAATTAATGGCAAGTTTTCAAGTTCTTCAGAACTTTTCATCAGGCATGATCGTACATAAAGTCAGAAGCTGGGTTAATGAGGTGAGCTAATGAGGAAAAAAAAAAAAAAAAAGTACAAAAATTAGGTTGCTTGTTGTAACCATAAGGATGGAGGTTGTAGGCTGAGCAAGTTGCGCACCTCGAATTCTGAGACAAGTACTGATTGCTCCCCATTTTAAAAAAATACAAAGTGCTGCTGCTAATCAGGACCTATCCTGTGCTTTAAGCAAAACACACGGGTTCCTAGTTCAGCAGAGAGCAGAAGTAAAGAGAAATATCAGTGCAAAGGACACTGAACATAAACTGTTACTGGCACTCAGTCCTTTCCATAGCTTTGCTTGACCTGGGAAGTTGCTATTGACAGTTGTTATTGAGAAAGAGGAGAAGTAGTTTTGCTTTCATCCAGGTTTCTTTGACTGCTGTAAACATATAGACAAAAAACATGCGGGGAACAGGTGGGGAATACAAGTGAAGAAGTGGTTGTGCACATATCAACCTTGAAACTTTGCAAGTGTAGATGTAAATATTGCTGATGATATAAGTAAAAAAACTGCTCCTTTTCCCTTATGGGGTACCCAAGAGCCCATATAGAGTCTTTTTGTAGGTTCTCTATCGGTAGGAAAAAATAAAAGAGACCAACCAGAGAATATTGAGAAGTGAAGCAGCTAGTAAGCCTGATCTTTATTAACTGTTGCAACAGGGTGCTTCCCCACAAGCAGGAGAGAGGAGGAGGACCCAGAACAAAGGTGTGCCCGCCCTTATATAGACATTTTAAATTGTCTGCCCTGGAGTCCAAGACCACCCTCCAGATACATCATACCTACATCACAGAAAAGGCAGTCTACAACAGAAATCTGAGTGTGTTGTTTATCTCTTGTCTGGCAAGTTACCTGATTGCATTATCTGGGTTTTGGCCACTCTTTTGTTATTAAAGGTAAAGGTAAAGGTACCCCTGCCCGTATGGGCCAGTCTTGACAGACTCTGGGGTTGGTGCGCCCATCTCACTCTATAGGCCGGGGGCCAGCGCTGTCCGGAGACACTTACGGGTCATGTGGCCAGCGTGACATCGCTGCTCTGGCGAGCCAGAGCCGCACATGGAAACGCCGTTTACCTTCCCGCTAGTAAGCGGTCCCTATTTATCTACTTGCACCCGGGGGTGCTTTCGAACTGCTAGGTTGGCAGGCGCTGGGACCGAGCAACGGGAGCGCACCCCGCCGCGGGGATTCGAACCGCCGACCTTTCGATCGGCAAGCCCTAGGAGCTGAGGCTTTTACCCACAGCGCCACCCGCGTCCCCTTTTGTTATTATAACTACTTAATTCCTGAATCTAGGTCACAGGCTCACACCCTGTTCATATCTTGAATGTGCCCTTAAGACAGGATTTGTGAGGACAGGATTTGTGAGGAAAGACAATGGGGAGGTTTCCCACTTTGACCTTGCAGAGAAATATTTGAGGTCAATTTGTTAGGACCTAATCTGTGGGGTTTCAGACATGTGGTTTATATATACAGTTATGAACATTTAATTTTTGTATATATATGACCTTAAAATTCTTATAATGCTGACGTGCTGCAGAAGAAGTGCTGTAGTCAACATGGTCAAGTGACTTCCATCACTTTGGAGGAATTAACTACAGGAGATCTCTGACTTTGCAACCCTGATGATGCAAAAGCAGTTGCATTTATTAGCCTCCATAGCTAGGATTAAGTTTACTGGTTAGCTTCTCAACCCTTGGACACTAGGCACTTTCTAGGAAACTTGGTTACATCTAAGTGAATTTGTTGTTTTCATATTTCATTTGTATCTGAAGATCTGCTGCTGGAAGTAGGTTACTAGAAAATTATGTTTAGAAAAGTGGTAAAATGGGGGAATAACGAAGCCAGAAAGAGTCTTTGGGTCATGATTAAATCAGCAGATTTGAATAGTGGGCAACAAAATTAGTTTGTGTTCTTGTGTTTCAAGAGGCTTTTTATCAGGAGATATTAGGAGAGAAAAAATTATAGCTTCCCACCCCCAACAGCAAAGAATATTTTGTACCTTTTAGAAGAACTATTCCTTGTGATAAAAGCACGGTCTTCTTTTGGCTCAGCTTGTCTCTAGTTAAAACAAGAAGTTGCAAGACACAAAAATTGTTTGGTTTGAAGTGGGTTCCTCTTGAGATTTTTAGGCAGCATGAAAGGGAACAAGGTTTCCAAGGTGCCTTGAAAGCAATTGAAGTGGGAAAAGAGTGAAGTTTTTCCTCTGAAGCATTTGAAACTCAATGTTCACTTTGCAGCTCTGTGCATTTATTTAAAAAAAGAACATTTCTAAACTATGCTACACTTGGAAGCTGAGCCACACTTACAGCCTGCGCATTGTGATGGAGGAACATACAACTGAGCTCACACGCTGGGCATGGTATTGAGGAAATTCTTGTAGCAATGTTCCCTTGGCCAGTTTATTCTCATGTATGCTATTGTGACGGTTGCTTCAACACTTTCTCAAGTGATCAATTTACACTGTAATCCCTTTATATGCTGCCTTTAAGAAAAACCTGTAGTGGCTGATTAGAAATTCCAGATGGCTAATATCTTTCTTAACATGCCCCTTACGCAATGCAAAGTACAATGTGAACCGTGAAAAGCATTTGAAATGGAATTGAGTTCTCAATAGCAGCATTCCCTTAGACTCCTTTCTTTAAGAGTATGGAAAAGGAGGAGCTACCTTTGGAATTTGAGGCTAGGCTTGCCCCAGTTTTAAATTGTGTATTAAGTAAAGCTGGGAAATGATTCTGAATGCCAGATATGTGTATATGATATATAGAGGGAATAAAGCAAATTGTATTTCGCCCCCAAAATTGAAATGGAGTTGAAAGTATACCAGTTTTTTTCATTATGATTAATGAAAAAAATTTGCAGATTCTTAAATTTCCCTGTGATCTGCAAGTGTGTTGAAAGACTGAAGGCTTGTGGGAATAGACGTAAGCTTCTCAAAAATCTTTCATATTGTCATAGCCTTAATTTTTGTATATATATTATCCACCACTGGCTACAATCCACTGCATAGTTAAATACACTTAAATCCCAGTGACCTCAGTTATTAAAGGCGCCCTTCATTTTCCCCATTGCATATGTTTTCAAATACTGCTGTTCTTTCCTCATTTTATTATTGAAGAGATTTCAGATTTGTTCTGAAGTATGTCTAACCCTCTTTGTTTTCAGGGGCCATTTTGTGCTTCAAACTTACATTTTAAAACAACAACAACAACCCATAACAGCTTAGTAACAACAACAACAAGTAAAGGCAACAAGGACCCCTGACCATTAGGTCCAGTTGTGGCCGACTCTGGGGTTGTGGCGCTCATCTCGCTTTATTGGCCGAGCTTCCAGGTCATGTGGCCAGCTTCCAGGTCATGTGGCCAGCATGACTAAGCCGCTTCTGGCGAACCAGAGCAGCACACGGAAACGCCATTTACCTTCCCGCTGAAGTGGTACCTATTTATCTACTTGCACTTTGATGTGCTTTCGAACTTCTGGGTTGGCAGGAGCAGGGACCGAGCAACGGGAGCTCACCCCGTCACAGGGATTCAAACTGCCGATCTTCTGATCGGCAGGTCCTAGGCTCTGTGGTTTAACCCACAGCACCAAGTACTGCACATTAATGGATTACCTAGTCTCAGGCATCATGTTGCATACAAATTCCAAAATAAGGGATGTAACGGTAAGGCACGGATGGGAAACCGCTTTAGTCCTGCAGGCCAGATCAAAAAAGTGTCCACCTTCTACCAGGTGGGTGCATATGTCCATCTGTCAATCACCTGCCATCATGTCAGGTGGATCCGAAAAGCAGCAGGATTGAATTTGAATAGTGCTGAATGGAAGCCCACTTGCAAAGGAGCAATTAAGATTGCACTGTAAGCTGTGTGCTCCTGAATCTTCCTAGGCAGTGGGACTTCCATTTGGTGCTGCTTTAATTAAATTGATTTGGCACAGACTGACTCCACTTGGGAACTCTTGATTAAGAGCTCCTGAGTGGAACCAATCCCAGCAGGGCTTGCATTCAGCAGCGTGTTTAAACAATGCCAAATGCAAGCTCCCATTGCAAAGGAACAATCAGGAGTAGGTTTCTGGGCTACCACTGATTCCATGGCAGCCATGGTTTTCCCTGTCCCACACCTAGTGTCGTATGAATCAGATGGATTCACTTCAGATATATAACCTAGGTGCCAAATGGCTTCTTAAACCAGGGTTACAGTCGCTAAAATGGAATGTCCAGTTGCCATTTTGGGGCCAGACAGCTCTAAAGTTGTATTTTTCAATGTTTCTTCCTAAAATTCATTCTGATTGTGCCGGTAAAGAATCACAGCTGGAATTCTAAAGGATAATCAAAGACAAAACTCTAAAGCAGTGTTTCCCAACCTTGGGCCTCCAGCTGTTTTTGGACTACAATTCCCATCATCCCTTGCCACTGGTCTTGCTAGTCAGGGATGATGGGAGTTGTAGTTCAAAAACAGCTGGAGGCCCAAGGTTGGGAAACACTGCTCTAAAGGATGTTTTGTTTGTGTGTGAAAACACTCAAGATCCAAGGATCCCCAGGCATGCACCTCCAGATGGTGGAGACTTCAGGTGTCATCCTGGCAACCTGGGCATCTTCACTTGGTTGCAAGTGGTTGATAGCCAGGTGCAAAATGTGCCTGGTGAATTTGTAATGCTGGTGAGGAAGTACACAGTAAACAGAAAATTAACAGGTGGCCCGTGATGTGCTCTTGTTTAATATGGCAGATGCTGCTGCCTTTGCCACCTGTCTTTTATGGACCTGCACAGATAAGAAAATGTTCTTGATCCTGGCACATCTTGAGAAAGACCTAATTGATCCTCAGGTGAAAGGAAGGCTTAGGGCGTTGTCCAAACCTGGGCTCGCAGTTTAGCACTCTCCAGACTAACCACAAGCTATAGCCAAGGTTTCTGCAGGATAGCAAAACCATAAGCCTGGGTTTGGATGGCGCACGAAGCCACGCCCATGGCGCAACCAAGCAGCAGAATGATCAGAGAGGAGCAAAGTGACTACAGTCTCCTCACCTCCTTAAACCATGACCAATGTGAGATTACTGGTGCCAATAAATGTTCATTTGGGGGAGTTCAGGCTTTCTGGCTTGAGTCAGGATGAGTTGGTAAATGTGCAACCAAGTGTACAAGTGGCTTGCTCAAAACAGTTTAATCCAAACTACACATCACATGTGTGCTATGTTTTTGGTGTTGTTGTTGTTTCTGTACCATAACAGGCAGTTTCTGACATAGTAACAACATAAACGTACATAGGATTCTATGTTAGGTTTGGTCCACCCTAGAAATATTAGAACAGGTCTACATCACAAGTGGCTGAGCTGTTACTCTGCTAGGCAATCCAATGCTAATCTCATTTGTATGGCAGGAAAGAGCTTACATAGGTATAGAAAGCCTTCTGGCATACTCTTTAAGCGGCGTTTCAAAATCCTTTTTCCCTTTTCAAAACACATGCGGTTATGCAGGTTTGAGTAGCAGAACTACATAAAGTTTTATATTCTTAATCATATGGGGAAATAAGCCTTGCAGCCATGTGCTGCTCCAAGATGCACCACACTGAAAATTAGAATTAATAGAAGCAAGTTCATAATGCTCTCCTGAGCAGAGCCAAGAAACACATGGCTTGATTGACCATGAATAGGTGATTTGTGCTGGCACCAGCCTCTGCCTCTCCCCCTAGCCCGGCTTTCCACCCCCCACTCTCCAGCCAGCTGACAAAGAGCAGAGGTTTGGCAACCTCGTTCGCTGTGCAAGATTTTGCCGTTTCGCTGCTTGCGAGGGCGGCAGCCGGACAATAATGCGAGGGCATGAATGTGGCAGGATATACAGCAGCTTAATTGAACAGTTCTTGCGTATCTGGCCCAAAGCCTGGTTCTCTCGCTTTGTGAAGCCTGTGTGAACGGAATTAACAGAAGCAAACGCCCTCCCTGATGGCTGCGTCAAACCCAGCACTCTTCTGTCAATGGGAATCGGGGTTCCCCTTTCAGCCATTTGTCCGAACACTTATCAATTCAGTAAAATGAAAAACAAAAACCCACAATCCCCCGAGCATTGAATAATTATCAAATTAAATCTATTTTGTAATGCCTCAGGAGATTTGGTGGTGGTAAGGTTTCTGTCATTGTCTTGGATAAACTGCCCTGATATCACAGAGGATTTTCTGTTTGAATTTTTATTAAGTATCTTGTGTTTTTATGTTGTAACCGCTCTGAGACCTGCGGGTATAGGGTGGTATACAAAAACAACAGCTGCTGCTGCCCCTGCCTTGATATCACAGAGGATTAGCCAGGCAGGGCATTTTGGGCTGCTGCTGATTGAACTGTTTCGAACCCAGAACCAAGGGAAGCAGAAGGGATTAAAGGAGGGAGGGAGGGGTAGAAGGATCCCAAGTAGCACCCCGGGTTGGCGGATCTGATGCCCAGTCATCGACCGACTGCAGTTTTACTGATGTTTTAAACTGCTGATTTAAATTGTTTACAGATGGGTGCAAAGGATGAACTCTGATGGTCTGAGTTAGGCCAAGTCATACGGCGGAAAGTTTGTCTACTGCGCTGGTCTTCTGTAACTAATGCAGTTTAAGCAATTTGTAATTTGGCTTTAAAATGGCAAGCTAAAGGACATCAACCTGGTACATCCTTAGATGAGTAGATGGTATGAATCCCAGATGCTAAATCTAACAATACACACCATTGCATTGTAATCACTCACTTTTTTATATATATAAGTTACCCTGATTCCATCAGACACAAATTTCAGCCACTATTCCAACAGCAGGAGAAGGAATCAAAGCTTAATGTGTTTTCTTCCCAAGTACACAGTCTGTGTGAGGGGCTCTAGTTTACAAAGCCCCCAAGAACTATTTAAGCTTTCAATAAAATGTTCTAAACATCCAGGCATATGGAAATACTTTAAACACAGGGAAGGTTTTCTGTATATACAGCTGACCTGCTCTAATCAAATTCAACATCTGGAAATTCTTTTCTGAAGCCCACCAAGCCATCTTTGAGATGTAAACTATATCACAACTGAGATCTTAGAAACAAAGGGCATTAACGTGCTATTAAGAGGCACCCAAAAACACATTGTTCTCACCAGGCTCTGAAAGCAACTTACTTGTATTTAGCTGCTTATGGATGTTGGAAAACCTAAACAGAGCTGTGTTTTCTGGAAACTGGTAAACCGGAGCCTTCCTTAGTAAATCATAAGAACTTGCTGGTTCCAATGGCTGCTTTCTTTCCTGGAAAGAAAGAGCCCTTATGACACAAATTGCAAGCAACAGCTACGCCATGTTCAGGAACTTAATTTTTGCTGCAGTGTCTTTTGGCAAAATAGAAAGCTTTGTGAGTGGCTGAGGACTTAACTGCTACTGTTTTTCCATATACAAAAATGCTAAATAAAAACAAAAGGCAAAGAATGGAAGGGTTTTAGAGTGAGGTGAATGGTCAACTGGTGACTCCTAAGAATATGTGCTCCATCAGACCAAAAGCCTGTCTAATCCACCCAGCGTTGGAAATTTGCCAGGCTCAAGGTGCGTTTTGCACCTGGCTACGGCCACTTGCGACCAAGTGAAGATGTCTGGGTACCAGGATGGTGCCTGACATCTCCCATCATCTGGAGGTTGAATGCCTGGGGGATCATTGGATCTTGACTGTTTTCACACACTTAATACTGCATCCTGTAGAATTCGATCCAGTTATATTTGATCTGCACAATCAGAATGAATTTCAGGAACCCAAATGCCCTTTTCTGTGCAGCCTGAGCAGGAGCAGTGAACCACGTTATAGTTAATTGTTGTAGCTTGCCTTCACTCACCCCACCCCACTGCCCTGCTCACTGTCATGAAGAATATTCCCACGTCATGAATATTCCGTGTCACCATTAAGAAAAACTAGCCAGGTGTTTAACTGAGAATCAATCACAGTCCGTCCGTCCGAAAAATGACTTCAGAGCCGCCTGACCTCAAAATGGCGACTAGACATTCTGTTTTGGCGACTGTAACCTTGGTTTAAGGAGCCGTTTAGCGCCTAGATTATGTAACTGAGTTTCTAACATGGAATCCAACATTTTGTTCTCACAGTGACTCATCAGATGCCTGTGGGAAGCCCGCAAGTGGGACCCGAGTCCAAAAGCACTCTCTCCACTTGTGATCCCAGCAAGCTGGAATTCTATGTATGCCTCTGACAGTGAAGGTAGAACATAATCACCATGACATACATACACACACACACACACACACACACACACACACACACACACCGCCGTCCCTGGCTCAGGGCGGCTAACACCAGTAAAATTACAATAAAAACATAATGGGGGGGACAATTTAAAATACAGGTTAAAATGCAATTTAAAATGCAACCTCATTTTAAAAGTAGCCCATGGATCAAAACCGTAAGGGGAGGGAAAACATAAGGGTCAGACTGAGTCCAAACCAAAGGCCAGGCGGAACAGCTCTGTCTTGCAGGCCCTGCAGAAAGATGTCAAGTCCCACAGGGTCCTAGTCTCTTGTGACAGAGTGTTCCACCAAGTCGGGGCCAGTACTGAAAAGGCCCTGGCCCTAGTTGAGACCAATCTAACCACCTTGCAACTTGGAACCTCCAAAGTGTTGTCATTTATGGACCTTAAGGTCCTCCGCAGGGCGTACCAGTGGCCTTGTTCTCTATCAATTGGCCCAATCCTATTTTAAAGCTATCCAGGGTTGGTGTCGGATCAGTACATCTTACGGGAGCAAATTTCATCGTTTAACCAAGTGCTGTGGGAAGAAGTGTTTTATTTTGTTTGTCATGAGCCTCCCAACATTCAGCTTCCAGATGGCCCAGATCTGGTCCTCAAAGCATGCCTTGCCAGATTTAAATCAGGATGTGGGAGAAACGTTGCAGTTCCACTTGCAAGGGAAAGAAAAGTGTTTCAGGGTGTGGGTGTGGGTGCCTATGTGTATGGGGTGTCAGCATTTTAATCTAGAGATGGGGGAACCCTAGCCCCGCAAGGCCATTCCCCCACCCCACCCCACCAGCCCTCATATCATGTCAGGTAGAGGGCAAGCAAAACAGCAGCTGCAGATGAACAATTGGCAGCCTTAGAGTGTGCTCTCAGCAGTTCCTCTGCGAGCGGGGATTGCATTTGCTGCACCTGGAGTGGGTTTCAGTCCTGGTTTGGGTAAGGTTTTAACACTTAACAGGATATGTCTTCAGGGATTGTTCGCCTAACAACTGAAATCAATAGATGCTGCAGCTATAAAATAGTGTGATTTCGACAGGCCGATCTGTGTCCTTGTGTGAAGCTTTCCATGTTGCACAAACAACATGTCTCCACCATATGGAATGGCATGCATTGTACAGTGGTACCTCAGGTTACAGACACTTCAAGTTACATACGCTTCAGGTTACAGACTCCGCTAACCCAGAAATAGTACCTTGGGTTAAGAACTTTGCTTCAGGATGAGAACAGAAATTGTGCTCTGGCGGCGTGGCGGCAGCAGGGGGCCCCATTAGCTAAAGTGGTACCTCAGGTTAAGAACAGTTTCAGGTTAAGAATGAACCTCCAGAACAAATTAAGTTCTTAACCCGAGGTGCCACTGTGTCTGCACCCAACATCCTGAGGATCTATCGTTCCCACTGCTTGCCCTCTCTGTATTGAACATTTAAAGCCCCACCTCAAATGGCGACGGACAGGATGAAGTTGACAGGCAATCCTGGGGTGGCGAAATAAATGATTTTCATAGCTAGACTTTGGCTACTTCGCTGTGACAGGATGCCACTGTAATTAATTGCTGTATGGTTAACTGGAGCATATGAAATCACTTTATGTGCAAATGTTTGGGGAGATATTTCTGGCTCTATTTCCAATCATGAGCCATTCTTAGTTTCCAGTTGTTTGTGGCAAGCGGCGAAACCTCCGCTTGGCTGGCCTGTATTTTCCTAGCAAGGAACCATTAATGTTAACTTCAGCCCAGAGCTTATTCCCAAATGCCTATAAATGAATTGACCAAATTATTAAAATAGAAGGTTATTACCCAATACTCCTTTCTAGGGAATGACATAAGCATTTCCAACGTAAGTACATCTGAGGTAATGGAGCACTAAGACTATTGAAGCTGCTGTTTGGGGGCAGCAGGAACACTGCAGAAAGGCATAGTATTTCCTTGGATTTCCTCATTTTTCCAGGTGTACTGTGGTCTCTATTTCATTCTGAAAATGCTTTAAATGAGCCACCATTCACTGTAAGAAACACATAATACTGAAATTCTTCTTTTTGGCTTTTTGGTTCTGTTAGATCTGATTTCTCTGGAAGGAAAGATGTCGTAGCAGCAACACAGTTTTCTTGCCTCTTTACTAAAATAAACATTTTTATATAAAATAAATATAAAGTGACAGTGCATTTTGTTTCGTTTTTGCACATTATTAAAATTGAGACCAAAGCTCTCCTTTCCGTTAGGACAGGTTTTCGTCTTTGCACACTCAAATGACCTGTTAGCATTACATTCGGTTGCAAACAAGGAAAACATGTCAGATTAAGCTAGAGATACTTGCAAATAGGAGCGATGCTGTTCCAAGCAGAAGGTCCCTAGGACCTATTCCACCACTTTCATTTCCGTGATGGAAAGACTGGTGGGACGTAAATAAAAGGTAAAGGTACCCCTGCCCGTACGAGCCAGTCTTGCCAGACTCTAGGGTTGTGCGCCCATCTCACTCTATAGGCCGGGGGCCAGCGCTGTCCGCAGACACTTCCGGGTCACATGGCCAGCGTGACAAGCTGCATCTGGCGAGCCAGCACAGCACACGGAACACCGTTTACCTTCCCGTTAGTAAGCGGTCCCTATTTATCTACTTGCACCCGGGGGTGCTTTCGAACTGCTAGGTTGGCAGGCGCTGAGACCGAGCAACGGGAGCACACCCCGCCACAGGGATTCGAAACGCCGACCTTTCGATCGGCAAGTCCTAGGCGCTGAGGCTTTAACCCACAGCGCCACCTGCGTCCCTGGGACGTAAATACAACACAATAAATAAAATAGTGGGAGTTTTGGTTGTTCCAAGCCTCCTCATTCCTGTATTTTACTTACAATTTTGAAAGCATCACACTGATATCTACCAGCCCATTGTGACATCCAACCATTTTTTCCAAAATCACTCTACAGTGGTACCTCAGGTTAAGTACTTAATTCGTTCCGGAGGTCCGTACTTAACCTGAAACTGTTCTTAACCTGAAGCACCACTTTAGCTAATGGGGCCTCCTGCTGCTGCCGCACCGCCAGAGCACAATTTCTGTTCTCATCCTGAAGCAAAGTTCTTAACCTGAAGCAATATTTCTGGGTTAGCGGAGTCTGTAACCTGAAGCGTATGTAACCTGAAGCGTATGTAACCTGAGGTACCCCTGTATTCTGTACCACTCTGTTCTGCCTTGTTCAGACCACACCTGGAATACTGTGTCCAGTTCTGGGTGCCACATTTTAAGAAGGATGTTGACAAAGTAGAACGTGCGCAGAGGACGGCGAACAAGATGATAAAAGGTCTGGAAACCAAGCCTTCTCAGGAGCAGCTGATGGAGCTGGGTATGTTTAGCGTGGAAAAAAGGAGACTGAAAGGAGATGTGATAGCCATCTTCAGATATCTAAAGGGCTGTCACATGGAAAAGGGAGCAAGCTTGTTTTCTCCTGCTCTGGAGGGTAGGACCCAAACCAGTGGATTCAAGTTACAAGAAAGGAGATTCCAACTAAACATCACCAAGAATTTTCGTGACAGTGTAACGGTCTCCCTCGGGAGGTTGTGGACTCTCCTTCCTTGGAGGTTTAAAATTTTATAATTAGGGAAACTGTACCAGCAGCGTGAAGTGCGAATTCTAGCTTACCTCTAGGCCACTTCATCAATGAGTTAGTGATATCAGTTCTGCAGGTTTCTTTAAGATGAGAAATCCCATGAATTTTAGGGTTGGGGGAAGGAATTGTACTCCTTCTGCGCTGGTCTGTTCCTACAGTGCAGCAGTACCCACTTCCTAGCGCGTCACATCACAATTGCTTCATTTTGGAATGATTCACCAACAATTGAAACGGCTCCAGATGATGCATTGCCTTTGGGGAGCTGAGAACCAACCTTTAAATATCCTTCTGAATAAGGATGGGGTTTGTGATGAGATCGGGCTGAGGAAAGACTTGAAACATTGGCTGAATTGCATTCCACTTCAGTCTGAAAACTGACCAAATGCTTGCACGCTTTGGGCAGTTTTCCCATGCACTAATAAAAGTAAAAGCAAAGGCTTAAAAAAAAAAAGAGAGAGAGAGTTATAATGCTCTTTTTGTGTAGGTTCTGGGGAGAGCTGGATAATTACACCCTCCCGGGCCAGGTCTCTCCCTTACAGACTTCCCAGTTCAGGAGTTGTGCACTTCCTCCAGGAGCACAATAGACCGCATTGCTAAATTACAGCTGGCAAGCATTCAGTGCTGAGTCAAACAAACTCTGAATTTCTTGTAAGTTTCAGAGATTTGGGGGATGACTACAAATCGTTTCGCAACATCTTTGGAAAGTTTCGGAACAATTTAACTGTTGCAGAGAGTCCTGTGGCATCTCAAAGATTAAATATATATATATAGAATGACGTTAGAGATACGTAATGTAATTATTACTATATCATTAGTAAGGCACCACAATGTTCTTCTGTTGTTTTTGCTGCAAAAAAAGACTAAGGGGACTAGCTCTTGAAAATGCAATTACAGTGTTGATGTTAAATTTTTTTTGCATTGTGTAATGAAAGCATGGGACGCGGGTGGCGCTGTGGGTAAAAGCCTCAGCGCCTAGGACTTGCCGATCAAAAGGTCGGCAGTTTGAATCCCCGCTGCGGGGTGTGCTCCCGTCGCTCAGTCCCAGCGCCTGCCAACCTAGCAGTTCGAAAGCACCCCTGGGTGCAAGTAGATGAATAGGGACCGCTTACTAGCGGGAAGGTAAACGGCGTTCCGTGTGCTGCGCTGGCTTGCCAGATGCAGCTTGTCACGCTGGCCACGTGACCCGGAAGTGTCTGCGGACAGCGCTGGCTCCCGGCCTCTAGAGTGAGATGAGCGCACAACCCTAGAGTCTGTCAAGACTGGCCCGTACGGGCAGGGGTACCTTTACCTTTTTAATGAAAGCATATTAACTTTGGTTATTTTCCACGGGTGTATTCTGCAACATATCATTGATAAAACTGTAGTGTGATAGTGGTGGGTTTATACTGGGTCTTCCATACATCATTCCAGTTCTTTGATGTTTCCCCAATGTTATCACACCCTTGCAATCTGGAGGGGCATTCTTGCACTACAGCGCAACAAAGTGGGATGAAACAACAAGAAGCCAGGAACATTTGTGGTATAAAAAATGGTTTTCTGATTCCCCCCTCCATTGCCTCTTAGGCGAGATTCTTATTTGAAAGTTTGCCAGGTGACTTATTCTTTCTGTTTTGAACTTGAATGGATTACTAGATTAATACTCCATGCACAAAAACATTCTTGGGTCTATTGTGTCTCCTTGCAAGGGCACACCTGGGGATATTATTAGTGTGATTAACAGTTGCTTTATTATCGCGATGACACATATTTGTATATGATTAATCCTTGGGGATAAAAAGACTGCTTGGGAGTCGTCCATGGTTTGGGTGAATTGTTAGTACCTATGCTTCATTAAAGCTTTAGTATACGTACATGTGTTGCTATTGGACATTGAGCACTTGATATGGTGTGTGTGACTTCTAATTGTTGGGAAATCCTTTTTGCTCTTACGTTCATTGGTCTCGCTTGCTTCTTCTACAACTCTGCTTACTACAATAGTGTCCACTAACAAGCGGAACCCTTCGTCTTTCTCCCAATCCCATGAAACCCGAAACTTGGATAGAAAGCTTTTTAAAAGGTACACATTGCGCCACCAGAGCCTATTGAGAAAGCGGGTGGCATTGCATGTTTGTTTATTTTTATTTCATAAAATTTATATGCCACTTGTTTGTAAAAAAAAAACCTAAAACAAAAAACCTCAAAGCAGTTTACAAACAAGATAAAACAATAAAATTATCACTAAGAAAAGTAGCAACAATAGTTTAAGACAGGCATGTCTAAAGTCTGTTTCGGGGGCCTAATCCAGTCTGCCGGTCAGTTTAATCTGACCCCTGTGGTAAAATTCTAAAAAAAAGCAACTTCAATCCTTAAAAAAGGTCAACAACTTTGGTTGTCCCTCACGCATGTTCACTTCATCAAATCTGCCCTCTTTGAAAAAAAATTGGGCACCCCTGGTTTAAGACATTCAAGAAGTTTAAATAACAATGCACTAAACAGTTTGGAAAACAACAACTGAATAATATCCTGTATTGGTTGTTGTTTTATCAGGCTTGTAAATAAGATTTTGGCAGCCTTTCTGTATGTTTGCCTGTAATTTTTATTTGATTTACATGAGATGTGAAGTCAGTGCTTTAAAATCACCCAATTCTGCTCACTTTCCAGCAAGGAGTGATTTGGTAGTTTTGCAAAGTACCTGTAAGCCAAAACGGGATGAGGAACCTATTTTGACCAAAGGGTCATATTACCTCATGGGCTGATTTCCAAGGGAAGATGCCAGTGGCAGGTGTGGCCAGAGGCAAAAGAAGGTAATAATAAGCTTAATATTTGTACCCTGCCCATCTGACTGGATTGCAAATGCACATTTTACTTTCTGCAATAGTCTGGTTTCTACACACAACTCACAGGCACATCTCTATCCTCTGGCCAGGCAGAAACATTTGGAGAGCAAAACAGGTTAGCAAAGGGTGTGGCCTTTAGAGGGGGCGTGGCTTGAGGAGAGTTCTGAGGCCTAGAGAACCACATCTACAATGATGATGACTATCATTGGTACCCCACCCATCTGGCTGGGTTGCCCCAGTTACTCTGGGAGGCTTCCACCAGAATTTAACAGTGAAACACCAGATATTAAAAACTTCTGGAGGCAGGGTGACCTTCCAATGTCTACAGAAAGTTGTGAAGTTGTTTCTCTCCTTGACATCTGACTGGAGGGTGTTCCACAGGGAGGGTGCCACTGCCGAGAAGTCCCTTTCCCTGGTTCCCTATAACTTCACTTCTTGCAGTGAGGGAACCGCCAGAAGGCCCTCAGAACTGGACCCCCATGTCCAAGCTGAATAATGGGGGTGAAGATGCTCCTTCAGGTACACAGCTGCAGCGAGGGAAGAATAAGCCGCAACTGACATCATTTCTCTCCTGTGCAATTCTTTTTAAAACAAGAAGAACAAATTGTTTCTTCTTTTGCACAACCAATTCTTGGTAAAAGGAATTAGTATTCTCCAGTACAGTGGTACCTCGGGTTATGAACTTAATTCGTTCTGGAGGTCCGTTCTTAACCTGAAACTGTTCTTAACCTGAGGTACCACTTTAGCTAATGGGGCCTCCCGCTGCCGCCACACGATTTCTGTTCTCATCCTGAAGCAAAGTTCTTAACCCGAGGTACTATTTCTGGGTTAGCGGAGTCTGTAACCTGAATCGTCTATAACCCGAGGTACCACTGTACAATTCTTAAGTGCGGCTTTCCTTCCTCTTCCTTGTCGGCCACCCAAAACTGGCCTGTTCATCGTTCCTAGTGTGTATTGCATGGTGAAAGCACAGAGGTTCGAGTTATGCAAGTGGCCCTGTTCAGTCTCAGTAATGAGCGAGGCGAATTGCAGCTTCCTTGCAGCGGTGACATCATGTTTGCGTTAACAGCAATACACCTGGAAGAGAAGTCTTCCCTCTGTTCTGCCTGCCTCTAGGCCTGTCTCCACCACTGGCTCACCACCCACGGACATGTGTCCAAAGCCTAAGCAACATCTGGAATTAATCTGCTTTATTTGGCAAGCTTCTCGTTGGCCACGGATAAGCAACATTTTCATCTTCCCCTCCCCCCCAAATGCTAATAGAAATATTAGTATATGTTTAGTCATAATTTGTGCATTCCTGAGCCTGCAAGATAGAGGGTATGGATGTAAATGTGTGGTTTTGGGAGTTAACAAATTCCATTCCTGAAGTGTTTAATTCTGAAGCTGTGAAGTGCTTTTTCAAAAGTCTTTCATTCCCTGCCAGTCCTACTCCAGAGACAGCTTGGAACCCCGGTAGATGAAGTTCCCACACTAATACCAGTATAATATTAGTTCAGCGCTAATATTTTATATACCAGTGGATTCTTTCGTTCAGCACTGCATCATTCTGGATGTTTCCTGCTTGGCAGGGGGTTGGACTCGATGGCCCTTGTGGTCTCTTCCAACTCTATGATTCTATGATTCTATGATTCTGGGCTGCCTCCTCGTAAGAAACGTTATAGATAAGAGAGGTTGCTGCGAAGACAGCGGGGGTGTTTAAGGTGGGCTGTCTTTTGTGGTCAAGGCTGCATTCTCCAGCTATGTCTGCAAGGAAGTTGCCGAGACAATTCTCTCTCCCCCCGCCCCAATTGCTTCAAGATGTGAGCTATTTGGTCACAGCCCAATTTGAGCTCTACCACCTTGGCCTTCCTGCCATGAGAAGACTTTGCCGCAACAGTTCAGGGGTTTGCTGATAGCACAGAAGATGGTGTTGTTGTTGTTTAGTCGTTTAGTTGTGTCCGACTCTTCGTGACCCCATGGACCAGAGCATGCCAGGCACTTCTGTCTTCCACCGCCTCCCGCAGTTTGGTCAGACGCATGTTTGTAGCTTCGAGAACACTGTCCAACCATCTCGTCCTCTGTTGTCCCCTTCTTCTTGTGCCCTCCATCTTTCCCAACATCAGGGTCTTTTCCAGGGAGTCTCCTCTTCTCATCAGGTGGCCAGAGTACTGGAGCCTCAGCTTCAGGATCTGTCCTTCCAGTGAGCATTCAGGGCTGATTTCCTTCAGAGTGGATAGGTTTGATCTTCTTGCAGTCCATGGGACACTCCAGGAGTCTCCTCCAGCACCATAATTCAAAAGATGGTTCATAATTCAGAAGATGGTGTGCTGTCAAGCAAATGGAGAAACTCCGTTAACCTTAGTAATCTACACTGAACTAAGGAGAGAGGCAGACTGACTTACAGGTTGATATTTAGGCATCATTTTCAATGCGTTTAAGTTGGAAGTACCCGTAATGTTCTGATCACAAAATAGTCCAACAGATGTAAAGCAAACTGTGACTCTTATTCAAACTAGGGGTCACTAGTTGAGTCACTCTGGAAAAGTAACACACCTGAGAATGAATACTGCTGAGTTCCTTGGCTCATTAGATCAGCTATATAGTTGATATTATTTGAGTGTCCTTATACTGTATTTCATTTTCCAGAGGGGTAGCTATGTTAGTCTGTTACAGCATAAACAACGAGGAGCCCAGCTTTATTATGGAATAAGATTTTGTGAACACAGTTTGCATCATCAGATACATGAAGTTGTTATCCTCAGGGATATTAAATGGCACCATATTAAATGAGTTAGTTTTTAAGGCTCCACAAGTGTTTTTTTCCTTGTATTTCATCTTCATTCTTCCCTCTCTTTGTCTCTTTCCCGCAATAACTTGCAGAGGATGTTGTGAGAGTCTGAAACTAATTAAAATATTTGGTACTGTTCTAGTTGCGGTTAACGCTGTTAGCTGTGTGTTTAGTATTGTGGACCCAATTTTATGGAACTCCTTTTCAGTTGAGGTCAGTCGCTACTGAAGACTCCCCTCCCCTCTTCCAGCAGGCATTTAAATTGATGTTCCCTTTTTATAGTTTTAACTGATTTTTATTTTTTGCATTGTATGTTTTTGAGGCACCAAGAGAGTATTATAGTTAAGTGGTACACAACGACCTGACTTTTAGAAGACATCTGAAGGCAGCCCTGTTTAGGGGAGTTTTTAAGGTCTAATGTTTTAGAAAAAAAATTATAAGCTGTAAGCTGCTCATAGTGGCTGGGAAAAACCCAGCCAGATGGGTGGGGTATAAATAGTAAAATTATTATTATTATTATTATTAGTCACGCAACAAAACAAAAATCCAACCAAATTCATCAAACAATCAATAAAATTCAATGCGAACTCGGCAATTCAAAATATCAGAGATAGCAGCTGGGCAATAGTCATGAATGTGCCATTTGACATACCCTGTTTAAGAAAGGGCGGGCTATTAGAATGGGTGGTATAAGAATGGAGTGGACATCATCTGGGAGGCTTGAGGAAGTTTTGATTAAGCATGGTGGAAAGCTGGAAGTTTTGACATCCAGGTTTCCTGCAGCACCTATGAGGTAAAGGACCCCCGGACGGTTAAGTCCAGTCAAAGGCGACTATGGGGTTGTGGCGCTCATCTCACTTTACAGGCTGAGGAAGCCAGCGTTTGTCCACAGACAGCTTTCCAGGTCATGTGGCCAGTAGGACTAAACCAATTCTGGCGCAACGTGACACCGTGACAGAAACCGGAGTGCACGGAAACGCCGTTTACCTTCCCACTGCAGCGGTACCTATTTATCTACTTGCACTTTGAGGTGCTTTTGAACTGCTAGTTTGGCAGGAGCTGGAACAGAGCAATGGGAGCTCACCCTATCGTGGGGATTCGAACCGCTGACCTTCTGATCAGCAAGCCCAAGAAGCTCGACCACAGCGCCTCCCACATTCCCTACAGCACCTATGAATAGGGATGGGAGTACATGGAAGGCAGCAGGCTGAACATAACTGGCTAGAACTGGGATTGATCCTAGTTCATAGAATTCAAATGGTAACACGGTACTATGAGAAATAAAGAAGCAATAAAATGTAACTAAAAATAAATATGGATGTTTAATGCAGGCATCCCCATGAGTAAAGTTCACGCAACACAGTTGGGGACCCCAGATTTAGAGTAAGTCAGATAGTACAGAAATTCAGTTTAGAATAACGCAACTGGAACAGTAAAAGTGAGTGCACTCAATTGTATGTCCTCAGTCTAGATTACAAGGGGGTTTCCTGAATAAAAAGGTTTTTACCACCCCGCTTGCCCCTCCCAAAAAACCCTTAGTGGCCAGGAAGGTTTGTGTAGGGAGAGTGTAACCCCCACCCCCCGCGCCACAGCTTATGCTCTGGTTTCCAGAAAGCGAGAGGCATCTTCGACCTCTTTGAGAATCTCTTCTTTCGTTCTACCTTGGAGTTGGGGAAATTAGCTTGGGGGGGGGGGAGAGATCTAATGCATGAATGTGCTTAGGCCTGATAAACCACAAGGCAGGTAAAAAAACAACCCAGAGATAGCAATTTAAATGCTGAAATATCATTGCTTGATCGGCCCAGTTTTGAAGTTCACAATTCTGAGACACAAAAAAAAGAGAGAGAAAAACAACGCATTGCAGAGATTCCCATGGCCTTTGCAGCAGGCACTCTGTTGAAGTGGAGCAGCCCCTAGAACAGAGGCTTGCACATGTAGGGGCCAGAATACATTGGAGTAGGTTGCTCTAGCAGGGAGCTGGCCAGGAATCGAATTGTTTGTTTAAATTGGCTTTGTTCAGTGCATAGTCATGGCTGTGGAATGTCCTTGTCACCCTGGCTGCAGTCCCACACTGGGGTTCTTAATGCTGCCAGAGTGGGACAAAAAAGCTGGATTTGCACACTTCTTGAGGTTTATATATTTATTTTTCATAACCTTAACTTTTGAAAACCCCAACTGTAAATTTGCTAAAAGCTAAGCCTTTCACTAATCAGAACTAAAGCTGCATTTTGCTCTAGCCCTGAGAACTGAATGCTGAAATTATTCACAATTTTAAATACTTCCATCTTAAAGTGAATATTGCAGAATCCTGGTATGTGGTTCGTTTTGACTTGTTATTGCTAGCAACCCGAAATTGCTATAATGCTGAAAATTGGGAATACTTTGTGGTCCGTTTCCATGCATAGAAGCAGTCGGCAGATGTAATTTTCATCCTTGTGAAGAGGCTGCTTTTGATCTTGTTAGATTAAACACAGATTCAAATGAAGCAAATGAACCCCAGCATATTTTGTAAATTGGTTTGGTGTGTCCCTTAACCAAAAGACAGCCACGTTTCTGTGCCCAGAGTTAAGTCTTCAGACCAGACAATTGCTGCCCTGGGGTGTGTTGGGGGAGCCATTTGCAGCTAAACTTTTAATATGTATGCTGCGCAACTGAGTTTTTATTTTCAGCAGAACAGACTCTATGGGAAATCTTGTGGTTCAACCAGGTCGTGGCTTTCCCAACTCCCAGTTCTTATGAAATCAAGTAATTAAATCACTGCAGGATAGAAAATAATAATAATAATAATAATAATAATGTGGTACTTCAAATCCACAAACAATGCTTAATATTCTGTCCCCATGAACCTAGGCTCACTTAAATATGACATAAACCATTGGAAGAGATTAGTTAAGTCAAAATGCATTTGACGTTGATTGGATTATGTATGTGGCAATAATATGTGATCTGAAACTGAGATATGAAAGCTTCAGTTAAATGGCACATTAAACCTAGGTTATGGGCGCAGCAATGGAATGTCTAGGCGTGCTTTTTTAATAACAAGAATGCAAAGCTGAAAATGAATGAACTGCAGCTAAAATATTATGTTCATTTTCCACATGGTCTAGTCCGTCCTCTGCCTACCTCCCTAATCTTCTTAAGAGGGTCTCTTCTCTAGTCTTCAGAGAGTAATTGGAAGTGGGGAGGCAGAAAAAGGTCCTCCTTTCCTTCCACTCTGCAGTTTTAATCTGAAATTTTAGACGCAGTACTGCACCCAGAGCTCAGAACCTGCCCGCGTTAATGAAATCCCCTGTTGCAAAATGGGCCTAGAACAATGGGGGTTTCGAACACTGTATGTCAGGGGTCAGCAACCTTTTTCAGCAGGGGGCCGGTCCACTGTCCCTCAGACCATATGGTGGGCCAGACTATATTTTTTGGGGGGGGGGGGGAATGAACGAATACGTATGCCCCACAAATAACCCAGAGATGCATTTTAAATACAGTGGTACCTCGGGTTACATACACTTCAGGTTACATATGCTTCAGGTTACAGACTCTGTTAACCCAAAAATAGTGCTTCAGGTTAAGAACTTTGCTTCAGGATGAGAACAGAAATCATGCTCTGGCGGCACAGCGGCAGCAGGAGGCCCCATTAGCTAAAGTGGTGCTTCAGGTTAAGAACAGTTTCAGGTTAAGTACGGACCTCCGGAACGAATTAAGTACTTAACCTGAGGTACCACTGTAAAAGCACACGTTCTGCTCATGTAAAAAAACCAGGCAGGCCCCACAAATAACCCAGAGATGCATTTTAAATAAAAGGACACATTCTACTCATGAAAAACATGCTGATTCCCAGACAGTCCACGGGCAGTATTGAGAAGGCGATTGGGCTGCATCCGGCCCCCGGGCCTTAGGTTGCTTACGCCTGCTGTATGTGATTACTAAGCCTGGATCGGTTTTATCATTGTGTCAGTTCATATGGTGACAGATTTGTGGCTTCTCTTTTAAACAATGCATTCATAACAACATATTTTACTTTATTTTAATTAACAAGTGACAGTGGCCTGGTTTGCACATCGCTTTAAACCATAGTTAAACTACCCTATGGTTTGGAGGTGAATGGGCTGTGTACGGCTGCATGGGGCTAAAGTTGTAGGTGCTTTGCTTTGCCCCTGCCGCACCGCCAAGAATCAAGGCATGGTTTGGCTTAGCACTGTCTCTGAATCCAGGTTTGTGATTTGTTTCCCGCCAAACAAACCATAAGCAATGATCTCCTTAGCGCTGTGTTGAATTCCTTCTGCAATCTCCTTACCTTCAGTAGAGATACATGCTGTTTTCAACACGTTCTGAATCAGTTCGGTGTGTTGTTGTTTAGTCGTTTAGTCGTGTCCAACTCTTCATGACCCCATGGACCAGAGCACGCCAGGCACCCCTGTCTTCTACTGCCTCCCGCGGTCTGGTCAAACTCATGCTGGTAGCTTCGAGAACACTATCCAACCATCTTGTCATCTGTCGTCCCCTTCTTCTTGTGCCCTCCATCTTTCCCAACATCAGGGTCTTTTCCAGGGAGTCTTCTCTTCTCATGAGGTGACCAAAGTATTGGAGTCTCAGCTTCAGGATCTGTCCTTCCAGTGAGCACTCAAGGCTGATTTCCTTAAGAATGGATAGGTTTGATCTTCTTGCAGCCCATGGGACTCTCAAGAGTCTCCTCCAGCACCATAATTCAAAAGCATCAATTTTTCGGCGATCAGCCTTCTTTATGGTCCAGCTCTCATTTCCATACATCACCACTGGGAAAACCATAGCTTTAACTATGTGGACCTTTGTTGGCAAGGTGATGTCTCTGCTTTTTAAGATGCTGTCTAGGTTTGTCATTGCTTTTCTCCCAAGGAGCAGGCGTCTTTTAATTTCGTGGCTGCTGTCACCATCTGCAGTGATCATGGAGCCCAAGAAAGTAAAATCTCTTACTGCCTCCATTTCTATTTGCCAGGAGGTGATGGGACCAGTGGCCATGATCTTCATTTCGGTGTGTAGCTTTCCCCATTTGCGGGGAGAGCGCTAGGATTTCCAATCTTAGTTTTGCCACTCTATAAACAAATGCACCTTGTTAGTTCCCCCTTCCCTCGCAAACGCCCCTCACCTCACCTACTCGCCTTAATTTAAAAGTTGCCTACTGGAACAATCAGAAAGCTTTGCGCTCCAGTAAAACCAGTGTTCTTCAAAAGGAAGAGAGAGAAGACATGAAGGCGAAATGATATTTTTTGCACGTTTTTATTTGACTACTAAGGTAATCACGATGGGCAGCCGCTGTGGAAAACTTCCAAGTTGTTTTATTCAATTTATTTTAAGTACTTCTTAGGGCAAAAGCACTCAAATCACAACTGTTTATTTATTTATTACGGTTTGCTTTTTAGTTTTAATGGGTTTGTATAGGAACGTCCGTGCCAAAACTGAAGTGCCGAGTCTCCGTGCCACCTGTGCTTGGGAGAAAGAATAAAATGCAGACCGTCTCACACTTCAAGTAGGCCTTCTTTAGCAGTTGCTGCTGACGGCACTGTAGCGGCTGGCCTCTATTTTTGGTCACAAAGCACAATGGAGCTAGACTTCCTATTCACTCCTCTAATCAATGCAAATCACTGTTTTGTGTGTGTGTGATCCTTTCGGCTGAAACCAGAACAGCTTTCAAGTTTGCCCTGTAGTTTAGAAACACACAAATGTAAGATCTGAGATCATCTTCTGAGGTCCTCCTTTGTGTGCCTCCTCCTCGAGAGGTCCAGAGGGTGGCAACACGAGAATGGGCCTTCTCTGCAGTGGCTCCCCGTCTGTGGAATGCTCTCCCCAGGGACGTTTGCCTGGCTCCTTCATTACACACCTTTAGGCGGCAGACAAAAGCGGTCCTTTTTAACCAGGCCTTGGGTTTTACATCCGATTTACATCCTATGCCCTTTTAAAATGTGAGTTTTTTGGGGAAGGGCTATTGGGTTGTTGTTTTTCTTTTTATTAGGGGTTATATATCTTGATTTTATTTAATGAACTGCCCTGAGACCCCCAGGTATAAGGCAGTAAATAAATTCAGATAATAATAATAATAATAATAATAATAATAATAATAATAATAATAATGTAAGACTTTCAGCCACACTCTTAATTTCCCAGGTCTGCTTTGCAAGCTGAGCTAGTGAGATTGGAGGTTATTGTAAATTCGTAAGAAATTTCTAACTGGGGAGAAATTGTATTTAAGTGTGGTAGTGCCCACACTTTGGAACTTCCTGACTATTGACATCAGGCAGGTGCCTTCACTGGTGAGATATATAGATAGATATAGATATAGATATAGATATAGATATAGATATAGATATAGATATAGGTGTGTGTGTGTGTGTGTGTGTGTGTGTGTGTTAAGGCAAGCCTATCCAGTTATGTGGAATGTAGACTTGTATTTTTTATCTGTTTTTTAGCTTATCACTTTTCAAAATTACTTTTGGAATGTTTTAAACGGCTGTTTCCGCTGATAAGTTTATTCTTTTATTCTTTTTGTAAACCACACTGGGGTTGGTTTGTTTTCAACAATCAGTATGTAAACTTTACATACTGAGAGCCAGTGTGGTGTAGTGGTTAGAAGCGGTAGTCTTGCAATCTGGGGAACCGGGTTCGCGTCTCTGCTCTTCCACCTGCAGCTGCTGGGTGACCTTGGGCCAGTCACACTTCTCGGAAGTCTCTCAGCCTCACTCACCTCACAGAGTGTTTGTTGTGGGGGAGGAAGGGAAAGGAGAATGTTAGCCACTTTGAGACTCCTTAAAGGGAGTGAAAGGCGGGATATCAAATCCAAACTACTCTTCTTCTTCTTCTTCTTCTTCTTCTTCTTCTTCTTTAAGAAAATAGACAGATAAATCTCCGAACGCAATGCCTTTTGCCAAACATGCACCAAGAATGGCCCCTGTTAAACTCCAAGTAATATAGATACCATTGGTCCGGCTGGATGTAGAGGAATGGTGGGAGGCACCAGGTGGGGAACCCCCCTCAAGGGAATCCTCAAAGGAAGAAGGCTCAGAACCAGGGTTTGGCAGTGGGATGGCAATGAGTGGTCAGAGGAAGAAGAGGGAGCAGATTGTGGGGGGAGGTGTTGGAAGCTGAAGAGGCAACAGGGGTTTAGTGAGCAGGAAGAAGAGGACAGTCCAGAACCAGAGGCAGAAATGGAGGCTGGGAAGGGAGCCGAGAGGCAGAGATCAGGCAGGCTGCTGATGAAGCCAGGGGGTCTCCTGCTCAACCAGCTCCCCTGTCCCCTGGTCCCCAGAACATGGAGAGGAATGAACAGGGCGGAGCAGAGACAGGCAATATGAAGGAGCAGCCTCAGATTGCTTGGGAAGGAACCAGGGGAGACTTGGAGAGCTGGGACCTTCAGTCCTCACAACTGTCTCCTTGGGGCAAGACCTGCCAAGAAGAGTTGCCGTAATCACTAGACCTGGGCTGTTCAGTTTGTCTGAATAAAGAGTTATTATTACTTTTGTTTATTTACTGAATTTATATACCCAGAGGTCTTAGTTAATTTCACTGACACCTTGTGAGTTACACTGGTACTTCTGGTTGCGAACGGGATCCGTTCTGGAGGCTCGTTTGCAACATGAGCAGAATGCAGTCCACGCCTGCATGTGCGCAGGTTGCAATTTGCCACTTCTACGCATGCGCATGACGTCATTCTGCACGTCTGCGCATGCGCGGGCGGCGAAACCTGGAAGTAACGCTTTCCGGTACTTCTGGGTCGCCGCAGGATGACGTTCAACCTGAAGCAAACGTAACATGAGGTATGATTGTATCGCTGACCTGTTCCTGACATCTGCCCTGGCAATGGATGGCATAGATATGAACACAGCTTGAGTTCCCTCGTCTTTTTCCTAACCAGCGATTTAAATCCAAGTGTGCATTCTCACAAAATGGTGGAGTGCTGCATTTAACCCCTCCCCTCCCCAGATTTATTCTTGTTGCCATGCAGTTTCGGGGTTAGCGCCTGGTCAGCTCTCTGTACCAATCTCTCTCGTATGTGTGATATCAATGCCTTAGATGTATTTCTCTTGCAGAGCTGCATTTGAGGCGGCAGGATTGAGCAAACAGCCCCCTGCCCCAAGGAACGGCATACAAGGGGCAATGGTTTCGTTCAGAGATGGGGCGAGGAAGAAAACTGCTTATTTTAGAAGGTTGCACACTTCACTGCTTATGTAAGCAGCTTGAACACAAGCGGCGTTCTGTCTTGCTGAACTTGGTGTAATTTGTCGTAGGGCAGGAAATGAGCGCTCGCAACCGCCTTTCCCTTGCTTCCAACAAGCAGAGAAAGGGCTGTGCAAAGGCTGCTGCCTTTAGAAGTCTGCCTCCCCGCCCCTCTGCTGCTGCTGCGGCCGACACCGTCGCCAGAAAATGTTCTGTGAAGCCTAAAAAAGGATATTTAAGCGATATTCCCTGTGTGGCTCGCTGATGGTCTTGTGTGTTTGTCATGGGAACCTCCTGTCCTTGCAGATCTCCTTGGAAGTTTACCGCTTGAGATGCTGCCTCTGCAACTAATACTCTTCCCTGCAAAGCATTACGGAATTTGTTTTCTCTTTCCTTTGCTGTAGATCAATGGCTTTCAAACTTCCTTTGGCAAACTCTTTCTGTGAAGTTGAATGCCAGCTGCTGCGAACCACAAGCGGGGAAAGAGGTGCTTATGGTCAGGTCTTGCTTTGCAGGCCTCCCCAGAGGCACCTGGTTGGTCTCTTGAAGAACAAGATGCTGAACTAGATGGACCTTAGGACTGATGCCACAGGGCTTTTATCTTCTTTAGCAAGAGGGCTGTGCAGAAGATTCAGAGCCATGTTCTTGGCCAGTTTTATGGCCAGGGGCTGATGGGTCTTGCTGTTCCTGGAAATGAGATAATAGCTCAGCATATTCTGCAAAGCTGCACATGGCAGAAGGAAGTTTGGTAGAAACGGACAAGCTGTCTTTTAGAGACTTATCTGCCTTTGCTTATCTTCACATTGTTGATGAGCCTGAGAGGAATCGCAGTGTTCTCAAACAAAACTTAAGATAGTATAGTTTTGGTGAGCATTATTTCTGACTCCCAGTGAACTTTCTGTGCTGCTAAGAAACATCACTAAGGTTGATTTTAAAAGAATAAAGTTGTTATTGTGAAGTTGAGCTTGAAAATATGTTCCCATGGTGATTTGCTGATGAGAAAAAGTCAAGCGAGAGCTGTGCACATCTTGCTTTCAGACCTTATTATTTCCCGGCCCTTCTCGTGATTTTAAAGTTGAAACTAATTTTAACTTGTGCTCTCTTATCTCGTTTTGAAATTGCAGGATATCTTGGACGGTTTCTCTCCTTTGTAGATGTTGAATGTGAAAAGTACCCACAACACTTTTAAATTTATCTTTTATGCAAATGGAGTCTTGCCCAGAAAATCCAGCAGATAGACAGACTGACTGACTGACTGATAAACAGATAAAACACACACATTTATAATAGAAGAATGTTAGCATTTGGATCCATGCCCCATATCGCTACTCCATGGAGCATCTGGGAAACCACTTTACTAGCAAAGGTTCTAGTAACTGGCCACCCACTGTAAAATAGAATTTCATTAGTGTCCCACAAGCTTTCTTCGCTTTGAGTTTCGCAGCCTCGATATGCCCCTTCCATGATAGTGTATAATAGAAGACTGTACAAGTGTTGATTGAAAGAGAAAATGAAATGTATGCTAAGCTATTTTAATGTAATGCGCATGTCACATATGAGAGAAGACACAAATAAGAGACCTGCATGGTTAAATAGAAATAATAACCTATAATATACAAGCGTTGATTAAAAGAGAAATGAAATATACATGGAAAGCATATGCTAAGCTATTTTAATGTAGTGTGTGTCGCATACAAGAGAAGGCACAAACTAATCTGTTGGGATGCCTTCGTGGTTAAAAAGTAATAAAATATAACACAGAAGTCTTGATTAAAAGAGATATGAAATATACATGGGAAGCATATGCTAAGCTATTTTAATGTAAGTTACATATGAGAGAAAACTAATAATAAGATGCCTGCATGGTTAAATAGTAGAGTCAATGTGCTTTATTGCCAGTAGCTTGGGAGCACATGAAGAAACACATGTAGTACCCCTATCATGTTTATCGCCCTTTATTTTTAATCTGTCTTAGTGTATTAGATGGCAAACATTTGGTGTGTTAAAATTTGCAGTGAAATTGATATGCAGCATTGCTAATTTCACTTAGGCATCTTAATATAGGAACATGTGTTTCCCTTTGCTGTGTAGCCTTGAGATACTTAGTCGGCCTTTGTTGTATAGGCAGCAGCTGCCGTGAATTGATGGATAAACAGGGCATCCTTGTAAGTCATTATTATGGGTGTGCGGCAGCTGATGATGGAAACGGCCTCTGGCATTCCTCTCTCACCAGGATGAGAGAATTAGACCTGTCTTTAGATGGGGGCGGGGATTAATCTCAAGGAACGCTGACTAGCAATCTGGGATTTGAGGGTGGGGAGTGGAAGGTGAAAGGGCAGGGGCTGGCATTTGGCTTGGCTTGTTCATTGTCTGGAGAGCTTGTATTAAGATTATTCCTTGCCGGAGGTGCCCATAAAATGCATGGGTCACCTTGTCTTGCTCCAGTTCTCCGACAACAGTGACTTGGATTGATGCTGGGAAATCCTTCTTCTGGCAAGGACTAGGGCTACAGGGTCTTCTGGCTGCCCAGTTTTGATGCCCACTAAATACCTGTCCCTGGGTGCCTCTCTTCCTTTCCTCCCTATTAAAGAAAAAGGTATCAGTGAAATCCTATGCATGTACTTGGAAGTAAGTTCCCCTCTGTCCCGTAAAAAAGGTAAAGGACCCCATGACAGTTAAGTCCAGTCAAAGGTGACTACAGTGGTACCTCTGATTGTGAACGGAACTCATTCTGGAGGCCCGTTCGCAACATGAAAAGAGCACAACCCACAGTGGTGCGTCTGCACACGCGTGGGTTGCGATTTGCCACTTCTGCGCATGCACATGACGTCATTTTACGCTTCTGCGCATGCGCGAGTGGCGAAACCCGGAAGTAACCCTTTCCAGTACTTCCGGGTTGCTGCGGGATGTAACCTGAAAGAACGTAACATGGAGCGGACATAACATGAGGTATAACTGTATGGGGTTGCAGCACTCATCTCGCTTTCAGGCCGAGGGAGCTGGCGTTTGTCCATAGACAGCTTTCCGGGTCATGTGGCCAGCATGACTAAACCGCTTCTGGCGCAACGGAACACCGTGACAGAAACCAAAGCGCACGGAAACACCATCTACCTTCCCGCCGCAGCGGTGCCTCTTTATCTACTTGCACTGGTGTGCTTTTGAACTGCTAGGTTGGCAGGAGCTGGGACAGAGGAACAGGAGCTCACCCTGTTGTGGGGATTCGAACCGCCAACATTCTGATCAGCAAGCCCAAGAGCCTCAGTGGTTTAGACCACAGCGCCACCTGCGTCCCATGTAACTTACTTTCAAGTACATGTAGCCTTAAAGACTAAATTGCAGCCTGATCCAGTGTGAGGGAGGTCTGAGAGGTTGCTCCTGGGCTAGGAAGAGATGCTGGAGATGTGGAAAGTGAGTTGCATGTTGTCTTGACTGCAAATATCTAACCATCTCTCTCCATTTAAATGTTATTTTCACACACCATTGAAATGTTATTTTAATCCTTAAAGGGTGATGGGTACATAATTCAGTTGACCTGAAAGCGAAAGGATGGACTCAACAAGATCTAGGGGTTGAGGAGTTCTTAAGAGGAGGTCCCTGTGATAATGTGAGGAGGGAGGGAGGAGGGGTTGTGTCTCTTTTGCTAAGTGTTTGATGGCAAGAGTGTGATTTGTGTTGTCTTAATAAAATGGTTCTGGTATACGCAGACTTTGTATTCTATTGGAAGCCACCTAGAGTGACTGGGGGAACCCAATCAGATGGGCGAGGTGTAGGTAAATAACCACAGTGGTACCTCAGGTTAAGAACTTAATTCATTCTGGAGGTCTGTTCTTAACCTGAAGCACCACTTTAGCTAATGGGGGTCTCCTGCTGCCGCTGCGCCGCCACCACACAATTTCTGTTCTCATCCTGAGGTAAAGTTCTTAACCCGAGGTACTATTTCTGGGTTATTGGAGTCTGTAACCTGAAGCGTATGTAACCTGAAGCACATGTTACCTGACGTACCACTGTATAGTGATGCATCCAGACCTTTTGAGATATTTTAAACTGCTCTCTTTAAGGAGAGACTAGACTGCCATCTTGGTTGAGAAAGTCTCAGAGCATCATAGTCATTGTCTTGGCAGGTACAGTGGTACCTCGGGTTACAGACACTTCAGGTTACATACACTTCAGGTTACAGACTCTGCTAACCCAGAAATATTACCTCGGGTTAAGAACCTTGCTTCAGAATGAGAACAGAAATCGTGCTCCAGTGGCGCGGCAGCAGCAGGAGACCCCATTAGCTAAAATGGTGCTTCAGGTTAAGAACAGTTTCAGGTTAAGAACAGACCCCCGGAACGAATTAAGTACTTAACCCGAGGTACCACTGTAGTATAATAACAGAGATCTCAGAAAAGACTCAGAAGAACAGTTTTACAGTTTATTATTGTTGTTGTTGTTTTGTGCAGCTTTCATTAGGCTTGGCTTGAAAAAGTACCATCCTGTTTTGTTTTTTCTGGATTTCTGCATATGTTCACTTCTGAACATATGTTTTCTTCTGACTGTAGAACTGATCAGGTTAGCTAGGGAAGTGACCTATGGCGTGTGCCTGCGTCCTTTCCTGATGAATTAATGGCAAGAGCACTCTGAGACTGGTACATGTTAGCTGAATGCAGCTGAACTTGGGTTCCCTAGTGTTTCAAAAATGAAAGTGTGACCAGCATTGTAAAGGAAGCATTAGCAGCAATGCAGAGATACAGAACACCTGATGAGTATCTGCCTGGCACCTGGCTATTTGGGCGTCACATGCCAGATTTGTCGACTTCTTTTCGCCATCTAAATTGTAATGCTCCTGTGGATTTTGTTGCAAAGATCCCAGCAGCAAGGTTAGACGCTCTTGTGGGTGTCTCTAGTGGGGGGTGGGGGAGAGAAAGCTTAGGAAAGTATAAGGCAGATGGAATGGGAGAGAGTGGGAGAAAGACAAAGTGAGGGAGGAAAAGGGGAGTTGGTCACGACTGGTTTCAGTTGTGGCCTTGGGGATCTGGCCTAATGTGTGCCCTTGTGGTGATGTGCAGTTGTGGAAATACCATTTAGGTTTCATCAAGCCCTTTACCACATGGGAGTGGAAGCCGTGCATGCGATAAGCTGCTCTCGGGGCTGGAGTCAGACTCAGGTCAGCATGAAAGACGCAGGATTCCCTTGTCAGTGAAGGTAACTATATCCAAGGAAATGGCATACAACTCAGCAACACATCCCAGAAGGTCTTGTCCATGGGTAGGCAAACTAAGGCCCGGGGGCTGGATCCGGCCCAATCGCCTTCTAAATCCAGCCCGTGGACGGTCCGGGAATCAGCGTGTTTTTACATGAGTAGAATGTGTCCTTTTATTTAAAATGCATCTCTGAGTTATTTGTGGGGCATAGGAATTTGTTCACACCCCCCCCCCCC